>CM041519.1:2468214-3082142 GCA_023091065.1 Dianthus caryophyllus
GCGTACAATCGGGATTATCCACCCTCCTCCAGATATTAGGAATATTATTGATAAAACATCGCAGTTTGTCTCGAAAAATGGGCCTGATTTTGAGAGGAGGATCGTTCAAAGCAATGCCGGGAACGTGAAATTTAACTTTTTACTGGCATCTGATCCGTACCATGCTTATTATCAACATAAGCTGACTGAGTTTCGGGCTCAGAACCAGAATCCAACGCAGCAACCGTTGCAGACTGCGGATACGACAGCACCTGATTCTGCTGCTGCAGACGGCGCTGTTGCTGCCTCGGAAAAGCCTGACCCCTCTGCACAATTTAGGCCTGTTCGTAAGGTCCTCGAGCCTCCAGAGGCGGAACAATATACTGTGAGGCTTCCCGAGGGGATTACGGGAGAGGAATTGGATATTATTAAGCTTACGGCGCAGTTTGTTGCTAGGAACGGAAAGTCTTTTTTGACGGGGCTCACAAGTCGAGAGATGAACAACCCCCAGTTTCATTTTTTGAAGCCAACCCATAGCATGTTTATGTTTTTTACGGCCCTTGCTGATGCGTATTCCAAGGTTCTGATGCCTGCAAAGGGATTGACAGATAAGCTGAGGAAGAGTGTCGTTGATCGAACGACTGTGCTCGAGAGGTGTTTGCACAGACTTGAGTGGGAGAAGTCACAGGAGCAAGCTAGGCAGAAAGCTGAGAACGAGATTGAGCAGGAACGAGTGCAAATGGCTATGATTGACTGGCATGATTTTGTAGTTGTCGAGAGTATAGATTTTGCAGATGACGAGGATGAGATATTACCTATGCCAATGACGCTTGAAGAAGTTATAAGGAGGAGCAAAATAACAGCAATGGAAGAAGAGGAAGAAGTTGTCGAGCCTGGAAAGGAGGTGGAGATGGAAATGGACGAGGAGGAAATGCAACTTGTTCAGGAGGGCATGAAGGCGGCTAGCCTTGGGGAGAACGGAGATGACCAGAAGAGCGAGGTGACCACTATGGATGAAGATGACCGCCCTATGAGAATCGTTAAAAACTGGAAACGACCCGAGGAGAGAATTCAAGCTGAGAGGGATCCGTCAAAGTTTGTGGTGTCTCCAATCACTGGAGAGTTGATTCCTACAAGTGAGATGTCAGAACACATTAGGATATCCCTTATTGATCCCAAATACAAGGAGCAAAAGGAGCGGATGTTTGCTAAGATTCGAGAGACCACCCTTGCTCAGGATGACGAAATCTCGAGGAACATTGTGGGACTTGCACGTACTCGTCCTGACATATTCGGTACTACGGAAGAAGAAGTGTCCAACGCTGTCAAAGCTGAGATAGAGAAGAAAAAGGACGAGGAGCCTAAACAAGTCATATGGGATGGTCACTCGGGGAGCATTGGTCGCACTGCAAACCAGGCATTGTCTCAAAGTATGGGTGGAGAGGATCAATACGATGTTAATAACGACGGAAGAACCCTCCCGGGTCCTGCCCCTCCTCCTATGAGACCTGGCGTTCCCTTGATTCGTCCGCTACCACCACCGCCTAATTTAGCCCTTAATATGCCTCGTCCACCGACCAGCGGTATGCCGTATTCTGCTCCGAACAATGCCCCAAACATGGTGCAGTTTCAACATCGGCCTCAAATGGTTGGGCAGCCACCTAACCCAATGCAGATGCCTCTCGGACAGCATCCGATGATGATGAATAGGCCACCAATGCAGCCACCCCCTATGCCGGTACCACCGCCATCAGCCTCTCAGTTTACGCCACTCGGTGCTCATCGACCCTTTACACCGATGGCTCCAGGAATGCCTCCAATGCACGGGATGCCTGCGCCTCCGCCACCTATGCATCAAGGAATGCCTCCGCCACCACCACCTCCCGAAGAAGCTCCTCCCCCGCTTCCTGAGGAGCCAGAACCAAAAAGACAGAAGTTTGATGACTCGGCTCTTGTGCCTGAGGATCAGTTTCTTGCACAACATCCGGTATGGTTCTTTTTTGCCTTCTATCATCTGTTGCTGACTTTTTCAGTTTCGTACTAATAATCTCTGTGTTGTGTTGTGTCGTGTCATGTCTTGTTAGTTTATAACCTTACACGATATTGCAAAATGGTTACTGTTCTAAAGATTTGGACCTTAATGAATATGCTTCATTAGTTGCTGTTATTCTCTTCTGCTGTTCTAAAGATTTGGACCTTAATAAAAAATATGCTTCATTAGTCGCTGTTCTAAAGATTTGGACCTTAATAAACAAAAATCTGTATGCTGTTCATAAAAATATCACAAATGCTCGTATGATTTAGGTGACTGCTTTAAGCTTTTAACACGTGAGTGACAACTTTTAGAGGTTTATAGTGGTCACCTTTTGGTCACGAGCTACTCGTCATACGCAAATAAAACTTTCTATAAGTAGGTAACTGTTTTAGCTATTGAATGGAGCTAACCATTCTCTCTGAGTGTTGTCTGCAGGGACCGGTTAGGATCAGTGTATCTGTTCCCAGTGTTGATGAAGGAAACCTCAAGGGGCAAGTACTGGAGATTGCCATGCAATCTTTATCCGAAACTGTTGGTAGTTTGAAGGAAAAAATATCTGCCGAAATTCAATTGCCTGCAAATAAGCAGAAATTAAGCGGAAAGGCTGGTTTTCTCAAGGACAATCTCACACTTGCTTACTATAACATTGGGAATGGTGAGTCACTGACGCTGTCGTTGAGGGAGCGTGGTGGCCGGAAAAGATGAACAGTTCACTTTGGGCAGGAAACTTAAGGTCCTCGTTGGAGCCTTGCTGGATCTTTCAATATTTTTATTTAAGATGTTTGTTTGGATATTCATATGATCATGTATTTTCCAGTTTTTTGCGACAATCTTTATTGTCACTTAAACTGATAGCAAGTATGCTATGTACTACAGATGTGGCTTCTGCGGAGTTTTATCTTAAGGGCAAGGGAAGTGTACGAATCTGATTTTCCTATTTGGTTGGAACGAGTGTAGTTTACTTCTAGTGATTTGACTAATCTAATTCTGTTTGCCTTTGCAGCTGTTCCACTAAAGCTCTCACGTTGTAATGTCATGATTCTGATTCTTTACTTATCTTCAAGTGCAGTAGCCTGCAGTGGCTCAGTTCCCTTGCTGCTTAATTTAATATATTACTCTAATTGTTTTGATTTTTTTTATTATTATATGCTGTTGCTAATTTTTCTAGACGTTGCCGGAGATTAGGCTGCTCCTTGTAGGGAAGATTGTCGTTCATCGGTGTGAAATAAGATTTCCTCTCATGTTTGTGTGGTGCGCGCTATAGCTGACAGTCAAGTAGCTCCTTAAGCTGGCACTGGTCTTTGGTTAACAGTTTCAGAATCTGCTTTTGGTAGTGGTTTTATGCATGCGCTATGCCTTATGTTATTTGTTTACCTCGTCACAGCAAACTAAACATTTAACGAGGGTTTGCAGGCTCAAGTGTTCGGATATATCTCTCTTGATAACAGATGCAGGTAGGATTCATTGGTGTTGTCGAGGGAACTTTGAAGCACAAGTAGTGAACATCATCTCATTTTCCTTCAGAGGCTAATCGATTTTCTTTTAACCTAGGAAATTATTGGAAGATAACATTTCTTTGTTCCCACTCCCTTCCTGCCTGCATTGTTCCGTGCAATAAGTGATATTTTATCTACACCAAGTGCTATCGTTCATTGGATTTTAGGATGACCTAGTTTAACTAGATATTACTGTCGTAGCATAATCTGAAATATGTTTTCGAATTTCTGTGTGTGGATGGGCTGGAAATTTGGTTGCTTTAATGATGACTGAAGTCTTAGTGTTTGAATCTAGAAAATCAGTTTGTTGATGGTAGAACTGGAGAAATCTGGTGTTTCTTTGATTTTCCGTTGTATGAATTTGTGATGCTAACTAGCTTGGCTTGTATGATTTGAATTGGGAAAATTTCTCTCTGAAGTGTGGTGATATTGGTAATATCATAATACTGCCCGTTGAAGGTCTGGTTTTCAGTCTGACGGAGTTTTATTGCAGGTTGCATCTTTCTGACTAACACCGTGAATGCCATTGTGTTCCCGGCCGTTGGCACTGTTGGAGCTGGCAATCTGGTTTGGTTTTTTGTTTCGGTTTTGGATTTGGATTAGGTTAGATTTACATCAGAATATAAGGATTAGGTAATTTGGTTGCCTGCTGCATCTGTTATTGATGACTAGGTTAGTATTGTATGGAGTATCGAATTTACGAAAAAATGAAGCTTCCTTTTGTTTTCTGAATTCACATTTCTACTCGACTGCTCCTGTGATGGTTAATTGTAAATGTAGGGTGCTAGTGATCGCAAGGAATGATGCAATCACTAGTGTAATGGGTGGGGCAAGGAGAGAACATAGTTGTGGAGACAGAGGTTCGGTTACTCGTACCAAACCTCGTAATCCCGTATTCATTCTCATCTAGTCATCTACATTAAGCAGATTAACTTTTGTCCTTTGTCCTATGCTCATCTAGATTTCTAGGTTGTTAAGAGATGGTGTGACGTTGGTGTTCTGTGGTTACCGTTCATTTGGGGCTAGGTTTTAGGCATAAATAAAAAACAGGTTATCGTAATTGACCAACTTATTTAAGCGCTGAACGTTTACACTGTCGAACGTTTACAACTGTTCGCCGCTGATGAAGTTGAATGGATCGAATAGTTTGTATGATTGAAGTATGTAATATGATGTTTCACAATATTCCCTTGAAATATTTTTGTTTTCACTTCAAGTAGGGCAACGAGGTTTAGCAACGAACCTCTTCAGCTTCTCCTTATCTACTTTTTCAATCAGTGGACCACATTTCATTTTGGATAAAATGATTGAAGGTCTTTCACTGAAATGAATTTGTCACGAGCAACTCTATTATAAGAAGATTTTATTCAACAAGGCCTTATTCTTTCTGGTTGAGTTGAGCTGTACTTATAAAAGCTGAAGTTATAAAAGCTAAATTAGAAGCTGAAGTCAGTGTAAATTACAACTTAGTGGGGCTTATAGAGGCTGAACGAGCTGAGCTGAACTTGTGCTAAAACTCTCTTAAAGCGGAAATATCCATTCTAGACTTGAAACAGATCAAGTATTGACTATCCTACTTGCACATGAAAACAAATACTTTGCTTCTTTCAACACATTCTATTTTTGCTTTATCTTAAATACTTGATTCGTTTTAAATTAAGATAGATAAATATTTTATTTAAGAAACCTATAATTTTATCATGGTTTCTTATTCAACTTGAATTGAACCATTGTAACAACGAAATATTTTTGTTGTCACGATAGAGATTTACTCTATAACACAAGTGCTTGATATTGACACGATAAAGTTTTACTCTATAAACAACAAAATATTTTGGTTGTCGTGAACCTGGCCCGATCCAATCCAACCTGTGGTCACCTCTATCCATTAGCATTTAGATCAACCCATAAATGTTGTTTAAACTTAACCAAAAGTCAGTTCTAGCTTGAAACTCTGCAGAGAGAATTATACCGCTCTTTGTGGTCCTACCCGACTCGAATTCGCTCTTTGTTGATGCTGCTCGGCATATGTGTGTTAAGTACAAGGATTCATGCGTGATAGCTGGTTATGGTTACAGGGGCTCGTGTGGCCGCTTATATTTCTACTAGAGTTAGCTTTGCTGCACCTAAAGGGATGGAACCTCATATTATATCTCGATTTCCTACCAATTTTGTGTAAATTTTATTTATATATCAATAAAAACGCGATAATTTTTTTTTTTTTTTTAAAAAAAAGAAAAAGAGAAAAAAAGAAAAAGTCGGTACTAGGTAATAACGAACAGGAGTTGAAGAAAGAGGCTTGGCAATTTGTGGAGGAAGTTACGCACATCATCAACAACAATAACAACACTTCTCCTCCATCTTTCTACTTTCTACTTTCTACTTTCTACACTCAAAAGTCAAAACAATGGCGAAAGTTCTCAACATTTTATCTCAAGCTTTGTCTCCTTCGCCATGTCTTCCCTTTCATTCCTCTCCTTCTTCTCTTCCTCTTTCTTCTGGTATTTTCCTACTTTATTTTCATTTATTGCTTTTTAATTTTTCTTCTGTTCATCCTTCGTTTCGATTTTGAAATGCTCGTTGATTCTGAGTAATTGCAAAGTGTTTTTTTTGTTTAATTTGTGTCAAATGTGCTCATTTAAGTGTTTAACTTAGGTTTAATCGATGTGTGATTAATCTATATTTTGATTGATTTTCCTTCTGATTTTACTCTGTAATTTCAGCTTAATTGATTTTGCTTCGTTATTTACTTCTCAATTTTAAATGTTCTTTTATGTTTCGTTTTGATTTTGAAATGCTCTTTGATTCAGAGTAATTGTGACTTGTTTTTTTGTTCAACTTGTGTTTTTTTTTTTAACGATTAAATTGTGTAAAATGTGATAATTTAAGTGTTATTTACGTTTTATAGATTTGCGATTAATCTATTTCTTTTCAATTTCCTGTAATTTTGGCCTAATTGATACTGCATCGTTACTTACTCTTCAATTTTATGCTGTTTATCGAGAGTGTTGATCTGATAATGCTCGTTGATTCTGAGTAATTGCGTTGTGTTTTTGTACATTTTTGTTTTTGTATGATTAAATTTGCGTTAGTTAGGTTTAATCAATGTGTGATTGATCTACATTTGATTAATTTTTCTTCTGAGATTTCGACTTAATTGATCTTTCTTTGTCACGTACTCTTCTGTTTTCGCTTTTTACGATTCGTTGCATCACTAAATCTTAATTGACACGAGCTCACAATTATTTTATTCCTAGACTTCGTACATATTGTGAGACAATTTGTTAGAAGATTTGATTGTGTTTGATTTGTGAATGCTCTTTGATTTTGAGTAATTGGACCGGGATTTGTTTGTTTTATGACGTAAACTTGTTTGACTTTTAATTTTAGGGAAAAAAATATCCTGTCAGATTATATAATCGATCTTGAACCTCCAACTATCAGCTTAAGCTCCATGGTTGTGTGATCTGGAACTTGGTTGATGTGGGATTACATGTGAAGTTAATGGCCCAGTTTCATACCATGTGAAACCAGAGACGGGCCCGGGCCACACCCGCAAATGGAAGAAATCCATAAGGCCTAGAGGGTTTCATCCTAAAACCAATTGGTGATGGCCTGAGATTACATGTGAAGTTAATAAGGGTCTTCTTCACAGTTACTCCTCCTATTGCCAATTGGTTTTAGGATGGAACCTCCTAAACCTCATAAGCAGATTCTCTCATACTCTCGGGTGTGGCCCAGGCCCGTGGAATCTGACATGGTATTAGAGTCTTGTGACAAAAGGTAGGCGGGCCTGTAGTTGCATCCACATTTCAAGCCCAAAGGGCATTCGCGTGAGGGGGCGTGTTAGAATATATAATCGATCTTGGGTCTTCAACCATCAGCTTAAGCTTTTAGTTGAGTTGGTTCCTGACATATCCAGGGAGAAATTTATGACACTTACGCGGTTAGATTATACAATATTTGGAAGAAAATAAATGTTTATTAACAATATTTTCTCTCAAACAAGTGAGAATTCGCATTCATACAAAGAACAGATGTCGTATTTGATCGTCGTGTTTTATTGTTTTTATGCTTCATTACATAGGTAACCTAAAATAACCTAATTTGTTGTATAAAACGTGTTAGGTCTTCTAGTAATTGCGGATTATTTTAGTTTGACTTAGTTATTTAATACTCCTAGGATGTTCTATGACAATTGGTGATGAATGAATGTATTATAAAACGAGTGGATAAAACATTCGTCACAAAAGTACAGTTGTTTTTAAAAATATTATTATGGTCGCCTTTTCAAGTTACAAAATTGGATTGCATTGCCACATCATTGTCTAAGCAACAAAGTCTTCTATATAAACCTCCAATGGTACACTGCAAATGTACAATATGTTACTACTTGCATGACTCCATATGTCAAATATATATTAGTTTAATTGTAATTATCGAATTACATTTTAGTTATTTCTGCCCTTTCGAAAGTGAAGTTACATAAGTTGTTGGAGCTACGCAAAAAATCGCAGGTGAGTCCTTAAATGCAGCCATTGGAGTTGCTCAATAGGCACCAACAATTAATCTATATATTTATTGGTTCAGACTCGTTCTAATTTTCTATGAAGACTTAATTTCTTTTTTTTTTTTTTTTTTTTTTTCTGCATTTTTCGTTATTTGTACCTTCCTTCATCTGGTACTTTTTTCTGTTTGTTCTTTTTAGTTTCCATTTGATTGATTCATAGTTTCGGGTTCTTCTTACCCTTCGCATATTTGTGGGTACTACCCATATTGCCATATTGGTTTGTCTTCAATATGATTTTTGGTAACTTGTTATTTTCAGGTTAAGTGTCTGTATGACTGTATGCATAACGAGTTAAATCATGAAGATGTCGCCTTTAAGAGAACAATTTGAATCTGTGTGGGGTTTTGGGTGGGGACTTGCATTATGCAAATTCTGTAAATTTTGCGAGGCTTGAGAGTTGCGCCTTCACTACAAATATTGGTTCAAGTGTTTATTTTAAACTCGTGTTTTTTCGTTTGGTGGTTGTGTCTGCAGGTTGCCGATACGCACGTATAGAGGAGAGCTCTACCAGCCTTAGAACCATGTGTAGCAGCGTAAGAAAACAAAGCTATGTCGTCTCAGCTGTTCCGCCAACTTCTGTGGCCGTTTCCTCCGTACAAGACCTATATGAATTTATATGTTCAGGTCCCCTTTTAGATAAAGTAGGATTGTCCAAAGAAAAAATTGGCGAGTCAATTGATAAATGGTTACTGTGTGGATCACAACTTTGTAGACTATTTCAGCTCAACGAATTTAACCTAAATGATGCTCAGAAAGTCAGAATTTTCCATTACTATATACCCGTCTACTTATGGTGTGAAGAACAAATTTCTCAACATGCGTCAACGTTCAAGGATGGAGAGGATGTCCTGCCTCTAATGGTAATGCTTTACACATCTGTTTAATCTTACGGCTTTAGTAAATCCGCCGTGTCTTGTTTTTTGTTCTGTCATTATAGAAAAGTGCGTTTAATTAAAAAAAATCGTTCCTGCTGTCTGACGTAATTGCTTTTTTGCAGATAGGATTTAGTGCTCCGCAAGGTTGCGGGAAGACGACACTTGTATTTGCCCTTAACTTTCTTTTCTATGAAAGTGGCAGGTAATTGCTGCATTTCAGATATTTTTATTTGCGATCTATACGATTCTATGACAAAATTTTTAGAAGGGAATTTGTGGAAGTGTGATACATTTATCAATCTGATACCATGGACATGTGCTAGGAATTGTGCTACGATATCTATTGACGATTTCTATTTGACAGCCGAAGGACAGGTATATATATAATCTAGCTTCTTTTAAATTCCGTTTTTTATCGTCATCATCTCATGGGCATTCATGCCAATTGTAGGCCGAACTAAGAGAAGCTAATCCAGGGAATAGACTTTTGGAGGTAATGATCACCAGTTCACCACATAGTTTCCAATTTCAATAGATTTTAATAGGATCGTTTGTGTGTTAATTTTGCTAATCCCTAATTCAGTTCCGCGGAAACGCTGGTAGCCACGATCTAGATCTCTCTGTCGAAACAATTACAGCCTTGAGCAAGCTAACTAAGGAAGGTATTGCTTTACATTCCATGTCGTCTATGAGGTTTGCTAAATCTTGCATCATCGGTCAGTCGCTGGATGCAAGTACAAGTGTTTGACGCAACCACTTGTCGAAAAACTCGAAACATGTTCATACTTTCCTACTTTTCATTACTTGAACCATCAGTAACATACATATTAACTTTAATGAAAGTTGAAATATTTCAGGTATGAAGATGAAGATACCACGGTACGACAAAGTAAGTGCAAACATGAATTAATTTGAAGTTACCTCAGTTATTTACCTGAATCTTGTTTGAAGTCGGTCGACATTTGTGCAGTCTGCATATAACGGGAGAGGTGACAGGGCTGATCCTTCAACATGGACAGAAGTTGAAGGGCCGCTGACGGTACGTTGCTTTTCCCGTAATACGTTGCATTTGACCTTTGCTGTTTAATTTGGCTCAACTTTGGGATTAAGTAAGATGCCTCAGCATTGAATCCTTACTATTTTTCCGCCGTAATCAGCGAAAAGTTCAATCATTACTAAAACAAGAGATCATAATCTAGAATAAACTTATTTGATTAATAAAATTACTGATTTGTTTATTTTAATTTTTATTTGTATTTTTTCCTCGGAAGGCTATCCTGTTCGAGGGTTGGATGCTGGGTTTCAAGCCACTTCCAACCGAAGCAGTTACAGGCGTTGATCCACAGCTAGAAATAGTAAACAAAAACCTAAAAGCGTATTACGATGCGTGGGACAAGTTTGTAAACGCGTGGATAGTCATCAAAATCAAAGACCCTAGTTGTGTCTACCAATGGAGGCTTCAGGTTTTCTATTATTTTCTTCCCCAAATCGTCGACATTTGTTATTTCTCCTGAATCTAACGTGACGAATTTATTTATTTATTTATTAATATTTCTTGGAATTTACAGGCTGAACAAGCCATGAGAGCAGATGGAAAAACTTCGATGACTGATGAGGAGGTGATTTCCATTTATCGTCTTGGTTTGATTTTAGTGGGTATCCAATGTTAACTATGACCGTTGTTTTATCACGATGTGATGTGAAATTTGTAACGATAATTTCATGTTGAGGGTCAATGTGACATCGTTTGACCACTGATTAGACGGAGATGACATGGGACTTGATGTGGTACTGAAATTTATGGCGGTTTTTTTTTTTCTTTTTTTCAGGTGATGGATTTTGTATCTCGTTACCTTCCAGCATACAAGGCTTACCTGCCGACACTTTATTCGGAAGGACCAAGCGGGTCAGATCCGAAACGTACACTCGTCATCGAAATAGATGAAGGAAGAAACCCGATTCTAGCAAACTAGGTTGACTTGTAAATACCGTTGTATCGGCTTTGTTTCATAGTCTTTATTTTTTTTTAAACGTCATACTATTCATTTGTATCTTTTACGCGACCAACTTGTAATTTTGTGTACATTTGCACGAGAATAATCAGATATGATGAAATACTTCAAATAATCAGACTCAGAGCTTTATAACTTCTGAAAGAGACTTGAATGAACGGAATTGAACTAATTCGGTGACATTATGAACACTGTTGTACTTGTACCCCGACCAAGTACAATCTGGAACTAAAACAGTTTACCTTGATAGTCATCTACGGATTTACACAAATCAAGCGCGCAGTAAAAACGCGTTGAGCCTAGTTAGAAGCGCTATTGCAAAACATATTCTTTCTTTTATTACAACAGTGAAATACTACCATGTTCTTCTCTTCAAATCAAAGCGATAAAAGGGAAATCAAACAATAAAATCTGACAAATAAAGGGTAATTTATGCTATTATTTATTATATTTGATATTGAACAAGAAAGTGGCTGTAGTTTAGTGGTAAGAATTCCACGTTGTGGCCGTGGAGACCTGGGCTCGAATCCCAGCAGCCACATGGTTCTCTTTTTTTTTTTTCCTGTGGGATTTGCTTTCGAATTTAATAATGTTTTTCATACTAACCGAAATGAAGAAAGAAAACATAATAAAAACATGCGGACAAGTAATCTAATTAAGGCATCTCTGCATTCGTTCCAACAATTTTTCATTGACGCCAGTGTTTCACCCAATACTCTTGTTTTCTTGTAAGATTAATTAGTGTGACTCATTGTTGTACATAACTCGACTGATGGTACGCATTGTGAAAGAGTGTAATCACATTTCTACAACCGAAAAAAAAAAAAAAAAAAAAAAAGGCTCACAGCCTAATATCAGGTTATTCCCCGCCAATCGTCTATGATTTAACATTGATTAAAAAAGATGTTTGGTTGAAAACGAGAGTAGAAACTAGAGACCAGGAGAAGACAAAACAGATAAGAGCGACAAATTTACTATCAGCTTAGACCGACTCAGAAAAATAAAAAAGGGTTTTTCTACGGTGTACCCTCCAACTTTTTAGTTTTCTATCGTGTACCCCTCTTTTTTTTCACTTACACTGTGTACCCTTAAGTTTCATTACTCATTCTATACCGTGACCTAAAGTCACTAAATTGTTAACTAAATACTAACACCGTTAGAATAAACTCTTATTTCCCCATTTTTTTTTACTTCCCCTTTAAAATTATGAAATATCCCCCTCTTTTTTCCACTTCTCTAATTTTTTTCATCATTATTCATTTTTTTATTATAATATATACTCCGTAACTAATCCTAACTATTATTATTATTTTTTTTAAATTGTTACTTAACGTCATAAACTTTATTGATTTATTTTGTTGTAGAATAATTATGAGTAGATGAAATTCAATCCAATTGGATTAATCAATTCCTCATAATAGATGATACATGGTGAATAATAATAAACAGGTTTCGTTTGGCTTTTGTGTAAGAGAATAAAGTGAGAATTAAAAGCCAAAATTAATTTGGGACCTCCTCGTCACCTTCTTTATCCTGCCTAATTTTGTTTGATTTGATTTAAATGAGGTTCACAATTTACTTGAATTGCTGAAAATTGAAATTAAACTTGTCATTTTTAGTGTTAGCCTAAAAGAAAATGAAAAAAGATGAAGAAAAGTGATAGGAGTCACAAAAAATATAAAAAAAAAAAAAAAAAAAAAAAAAAAAGAGGGAAAATTCATAAATTTAGAAGGAAATATTAAAAAGTGAGAGAAATAAAAGCTTAATGTAACGGTGTTATTGTTTAATTAACGGTTATGTAACTTTAGGTCACGGTTGAGAATGACTAATGAAGTTTAAGGGTACACCGTGTAAGCGAAAAAAAGTAGGGGTACACGATAGAAAACAAAAAAGTTGAAGGGTACACCGTAGAAAAACCCAATAAAAAATTTACAATCAACCAAATATTACTGCAGCCAAAAATAAGAGACGGTCAAGAAATCAGAGGATTAAAATCTTCTAAAAGTATGCAAAATTATCTAATCACTTATGGTATTGTCATGTGTATCACCAAAAATGTTATACAAGATCAAATAAATCTTCAGATTATCTGGAAAGGAATACAACAATTCAGAAGGCAACCAACTTTTAAGTCGTCGATACTTTGATAAGCACTGAGTTAGGGGGGGGATCTCCAATCCGAAAAACTTCTGTAATCGTCTTGTGACCTTGGGAAACTAGTATCAAACCCCCCCAAATGCGTATTATGCGCATATTCATGACAGCTATTAGCAATGATTTACCGAAAGCTTGTCTCGAGTCGAGGGGAGAAACAAAAACTTTTTAACAAAAATAATACTCCGTAATAAAAAAAAGATCGTAGTGATGGTGAGACCTACTCGTACACATTCTCGGTGAGTTAATAAATAACCATGATGACCAGAAATCACACAGCAAACTCAGGCGCCATTCCATGATTTCAAAAACTTGAAAATCGACCGTTAAAAGCAAGGAAGAATACCGACCATTGATCCATGTCGTGTATATGATGGGGAACGTCTTACCCTTGCAGATCAGTCGGCTTGACGGTTGTTGGATAAGCTGTTCATATCGTTAACTTCTCCAATTTACCGTTTACTGTAGTGGAATTGTCGAGCTCTGAATGACTGGCAGCACCGTTAATGGTATTCGGGCTTTTACTGTCGGGATGGGCCTTGGAAACAACAGAACTCCGACTTCCTTCGAAATATGTTGAATATGGAAAATACTCAGCACATTGGGTCTTCCATCCTGCAAGGACACAAGCAAGTCGAAAATAAGTCACTACGATGACGAAAACATTGAACAGGAAAAGTCGAAAATAAGTCACTAAGATTCATTCATTTCTCATCATTTATTTTTGTTGGTAAACTTTTTACCCTTCAAAATCTAAACAAAAGGTGGGTCCACCGCTTCCACAACCACTCCTTAAAACCGTGCTAAAACAAATGATAAGAAACGACTAACTATACAATCAAGTGGGATCAAAAAGCCAAAAGGTTAATCAAAACTTACGCAACGCTGCATCCCTGTCATCTAAAACCTTTTCCAAGAGCTTATGCACTGCAACACACTCTTTAAGTTTCCATCGTCTAACAGGTCCAGAAGCTTCATTTCTGTTTGGAATCGAACATGTAGGAGGTTCAGGAACAATAACGACATCATTCAAGAGTAAAAAAATGATCCTACGATATATTAAAAGAGACGAGCATATTACACAGAAACCAAGTCATTAGACGATTCTTCAATCAACACTACAGCCTCGGACTTTTTGTTCGGGTCAAGAAGGTGCAGCATTTCTGCAGCGGCTGCTCTGTGCATCAATGACTCTGAAGGCGACACCAGAAAAGAATGAGTCGGGAGAAAAAATTGTTAGATGCTTAGTATAAGAGAAGGCTGGTGAATTCATAATGATACCTTCATGATTCTTCAAAAACGACATATTGGCATCAAGCAAAGACTTCCCGTGCACTTGACTGTTTGCGAAGGAGGAGCAGAATCAGCAAAATCGAGAAAATGGAATAGAATAAAAAAAATGATAGCAAGCACTGAAGCACATATAAGAATGAGTAAAACCTGATCGAGGGACGCTCCGCTTCTAACACATTCCAAACAAGCCGTTCGGCATCCGACACAGGAGCAGGCATCGAGCTTACTTTGTGGAAGAATCGTATCTGTGTTACATGCAAGAAATTCAAGCCTTGTTGTAACAAACGCAAATAAATAGAAGTAGAGTGTAACCTATTAAAAACTTGTAGCTTTGGCTAACTAATCTAAGGAAGCATACCAAGCAACGATGAGACTCTGGGTTTTCAGCATCCAGCCTCAATAAGTTCTTCACAGCCTACGTATTAAAAAACCAGAGTTAAAATCGATATTGGAGATGAATTTTTCTGATTATGAATGGCATAGTACTTAAAGAATAAAGTCCAGAGAGTAACATTCATTCACCTGAAGAGCAAGCAAAGTTTTCTGCTTTCGCATATTAACTTCAAATGAAAGTAGATGCGTCTCCAAGGAATTTGCGGAGTTTTTCTGAAGCAGCTTCAGATACTTTGTAGCTTCCATTAGCGGATCCTCAACCTAAACGACCAATTTGGTCGAATGTTAATGTCACCCATATTTCCTATCTAGTGGGGTATATACTTTGGTTTAAAATACAAGGTATATAACATAAAAGAGATTATCAAAAGAAAACCTGCAAAAGTTTCTCCCCAAGAGGATCAGGATCAACAGCTTTTACATGTCGTTTTCCAGATTTAGACACTGTGCTTGCACTTGTTTCCTCATTTTTACTTTCTGCCTCCTGGAAAAGAGAGAGAAAGAGAGAATCAGAGGTCAATTATGTAGAGTGATCAACAGAGATATTCAGCAAAAACACTAATCTAAAACTAAGAAGCATACTTTTTTCGCTCGTGCTTCTGCTTTCCTCTGCTTTTGCTTCAACTTCTTTTTCTGAGATGGAAGCAACTTTGACATTTCTTCGTCTTCTTCGGCTTGTGACTTGGAAGGCGAATCAAATAACTTAATATAGCACCTACAGCCAATTGGAGGTAAATTATTATGAGGATAAACATATCAAACACGAAAATTATGTTGCTAAATTTTAACTGTCCCTGATTACCTACTCTAGGAACTAAATTGATTCGTATTTATTAATATCAATACATGCAGATGTTTGTTTAGGTATTCCTCAATTGTAACCAGCAGAAGTGTGACATTGAACTCCAATATTTTGCGGGGTTACATAGTACTCCGTACTGTACGTAATATTGAAGCCAGGTCCACCAAAATAAATCAACAAACAAATCGCGTAGAACTATAAAGTAGATGGTCCATTAGTATACTAATTACAAAAGTAGTGTACGCCTTGTAATTCCATAGAAGAACTAATTTGTACTTGGTGCTTTATTTTTCTCAAAAGACACAGAATAAAATAAATCAATCCAAGTCGATTGAATAGCTTAAAGAGAGCAAAATAACACACAACGGCATTTATAAACAACATTACAAAAGACAGTACCTGATGGCCCCAGATGCAGCTTTGTGAAAATACGAGTGAGAATGCAGACGATCTTGGAACTTCAGCATCTCCACATACGTTCTCAAAGTCATTTTTCTTAAACAATATGAATGAAAGTCAAATTGGTCTTCAGTAATATCAGAATAATGCTTCTCCACAGCCAAGAATTTTTTTAATGCTCGCCCAAGATCACCTTGTCTGAAATAGCTGTCACCAGAAGCAAGCTCATACCTTCCAAAGAAATTTTTTGCAACCACAAATTAAGACCATACCCATAACTTGTGGAACTATTAGTTAACTCTATGTGGGCCAAAATACATACCACATGCATTGCATATCATACAGATTGTTGTGTTGATCGCCATCCTTTGTGAACAGCACAGCTGTTTTCTCAGCTACACTGACCTGAGACAGGAATCAGAAGCGTAAAAAAAATTTAAATGTGCATGCAAGGAAAAGATGGACAAAAGCCTGCTAACCATTACCAAAAAAAAAAAAAAAAAAAAAACACGGACCTGATCTGCCTGTAGCATACGCTTGACACATTCACTATTTATGTAACGATCAGCAAGATCCATACACCGAGCTTCGTCAGCCAAAGCAGCAGCGGCTGTCAAGTCACCGGCATGTTTTAAGATGCGGCTCTGGATTAAGATAAGGAACAGTTTTAGAATCCAGGATATATTGTTTAAAAGGTTTTTAAACTTCTATTCACAGCATTATACTACAAATATCAAAGGAGTTTGGAGTCTACTAAAAAAAAGAGCCAATAAAGCATAAATCACCATTTTGAAGACACTAAGTAATAGAGGACAATTTCAAGCAATTGCCAAATAGAAGAAGACGATGCAAACCTTGGCAGAGTACAGGTCAATCACTGTTGGAGTGTGAATCATAGCTTCATCAATTTTGGTAAGTGCAATATCATATTGGCTGCGCCTATCATAGTGCTGAGGAAGACGCAAGAGTAGATGAGGTTTAAATTCTAGATTGACAGAAGAAAGCAGGAAACAGTGGTGTATGCAAGACAAAGAGCCAACCTGTGCCACCAAAAACAAGGTCCACATGAAGGTAGAAGGAGGCTCTTTCTCTGTTCTGTAAGAACCAAAATACACGAACTTGGATTTTAACATACAGAACAAGACTGGAGAAGAGAAAGCAGTTAAACATATCTCGAATGAAAAAAGGAACTGTAACCTCGTAAAAGGTTCATAACACATAGACAATGTATACTCGTAAAGCTAAACTTCAGGGGAAAAATCATAACAATGATATTCTTTGAAACTTCATATTAGACAATTTCTCAAGTGAGGGAATATAAACAGTCTAAATTTATGCTAAAGAAAAGAAGGGTGAAAATTATGTACAAAGCCTTCTCAGTGGGTATTTTGGCTTGGTGCACCGCAACACCTAGGCAGGCATTTATCTATAAGGTAACATGAACACATATCATAGGGGCCAAACTATTCTCACCTTCCTGGGTAACCTCCAGTCGTCTTTAATGAACTTTCCAAGTCCAAAAACAACTTCTCAAGAATGTCTGCCTGATAAAAGAGAAAAATGACAAACAAAAAACATAATAAATGGCGAGGTGATGGCAACTAAAACACCTCCGTTATCAACAATGACACAGATTTTAGTATACGATATTTGAACCAAAGTAAACTGACCTTTCCAGGCTGATCATACAATGGAGACAGGTCTGAAAATAAGGAAGGAACTCCCTGAAAGCATCAGATAACAAGTGTTTAACAACTTGGCAACCATAGATAGAAATGAGATCAAAAAAAGTAAACAGAAAACAAGATACCTTTGTCAACAGAGGTTTAATATACACATCTGCAGCTTCCCGAAACTTTTCCCCTTGTAGAAAATCAAGCGGAATCCGCTGCAATAGATAGCAAGAGGATAACAAAATCATGCAACTTAGAGCATGTTAAATCTGAAAACAGTGTATATTGAACTCAAAATAAACAAATGGAAAGAAGTGATATGGGGACACACTACTGACAGCCATTAGACTAGTATGCTACATAGCAATAGCACCATCAAACAAACACGGAAGAAAGTCAAACCTTAGCGGCAGATGACCGGATATATTCTTGCTGCAGTGATTTGTACAACGCATCCAGTTTCTCTATCTCATCAGGAGAATACTCTTTAGTTTCTGAATACAGTCCCAAACATCTTTGCAACCCTTCATAGTATCTAAAAGGGGAAATTAAAAGAAATTATTGTACCGCAAAAAAGAAAAACACGGTTCTACTATTTGCCTTATCCAACAGATCCAATTGTATCCTTCAAAAGCACACAGGGAGTAAAATTAACAAGCACCTATAATTGTCAGGGTTCATTGAAAGCAACATCCGGTACAGTTTTGAAGCTTCCTCGACATCTCCAAATTTCACTAGAAGGGAAACCTCTTGCTCTTTGTATGATAATTTATCGACCTATATTTATTTCAGAAACACAACCAAATAAGGTACATGGAAAACATAACGAACAAAGACCACAATAAGCATTACTATAAATTAAGCTCACAATTTTGGATCCTTTCTTTTGCAATTCCTGAAGAGCCTTTTCGAAGAGTCCACATTCTTCCAGTAAGGAGACCTGATGACGTAAAAACATATAGATGCAAATTACAAATTGATGATGAATAAATGAATGATAAATATAGAAGGCAGGTACAGAATTGGCAAAAAAAGCCAACAAATTTATAGAAAATTATTGAGTTAGAATATATAGGTAACCATCAACATCAGTTATCACTTCAACACTACAGCGAACACGACGGATGTTAAAATTTCGGACTATACGCAGGTTAACCACTATGTTCTAAGGCATCTTCCATAACCATCAAGTGTGGCAAGGCCACGAGCCCACGAGACATAATCAAAGAAGATGAATAGAATGGTTTCCTGCTCTGCTTATTGTCAATTCACTCGTTGAATTCTATCACTGAAGCAGATATTATAAATACAAAAAGAAAACTTACAATAACAGCATAGACATTTAGAGGTACCTTATACAGAAGCATTTCACTATGCTCAATGCGCTCATTATCTGGTGGGTAATCATCCTCTAACGTCCCTTCATAAGCTTCTAGAATTTCAATTGCTTTTGACGCACTACAATCCAAAAGAGGAAGTGTAATGACATAAGTAGCATAAGAGAGAACTTGAAATTCCAATGCAAAATAAGTCAATGAAGCAATAAATTACAAATATGAGCAGCCTTAGTGAGGAATTATTGTTCCTAATGCAGTAATGTGATAAGACCATATATCAAACAGAATGACGATAGAACACAAATGTACACCAAAAGATCAGATAAAAACCCAAAATTGAGATGAAAAACAAACCATACTTTGAGTTTAAATGATGCGCAACCGCAAAGCCAATCCAATTCATACGTTGATTTGGCTTCAAACTCAGAAGCCGTTGCCTCGTTTCTATGAAGCCAGCCAAGTCACGCATTTGTGCCTGCACGAGTTGGCATCAGAGAAAATTATTACATATTTTGACAAGTATAGTAACTGCGCAGAACTCATAGAAGAAGGGTACCAAGCTGAAATGTAGAGCAGTAGGCCCAAGCATAAAGCAAACACTAAAAGAGAAAGATCTCAAATACTAAACGGCTAAAGATCCAACCTAATAAATTGATGGTTACTGAAAACAGAAAAGTAACTCAGATATGGTGTTTCTAATTCTGCGGTGAAGCTGTAAAACCACTTACAGAAAAAGCAACAAAATAAATATACTGACGTCTTAAAACAGATTATTACCTGCAAAAGAGACAAATCTCGTAGTATTTCAATGTTATCAGGATCAATCCTCAAGGCATTTCGATAAGATTTGATGGCTTCTCTGTATTCTCTATCGGAGCGATATAAAAGACCGTAAACATGCCAGCAAACGTGGCTTTTGAGATCATTCTGTGGCAAACAAAAAGGCATCCACACATAAATTTTCCAATTTGAAACCAGATGCAAGTGATAAATATAAGACAAAGTGATCACAGGTTCACCTTTAATCCAAGCTTAACTAGCTCATATGCTTCTGGCTTGCGGTCCATGCAATTTAAAGTCAGCCCTTTCATCGACAAAGTCTCTGTAGCAGGTTTCACATAAAGACCATTAGGAAAGACTGTGCTAAAGGAGATTAGTAATGCAAAGATGAGGGGTAACTTGTGATTTCGATAAAATAAAATATTTGTATAAAGGAATGGAAATGCCACCGATCAGAGACAACGGATGTAAATTGTGAATAAGAGCTGCTCATATTTGTAATCGGACCACAATCATGAACTAAATAGCAGCTCCAATAGGATTCTTAAGACAGAAAAGAAATGGGAAGCATCTAAGCATGCTTAAGGGTTTTAATTTAAGAAACAAACTAAAAAAACACACTCTAAGCCATGTGCAATGCTAGCAACTTCTCTGAGCTAATTTTAATACATTTGCTACATTTCAAAAGAAGCCAAGTGAAAAAATGAAGACAAAAGAAAATACATGATCTTTTGACATACCTCCATGGTCAGGAAACTTTTTCAATATAGCATCTGCGGCCTTTAGTCCCTTCTTGTATTGTTTAGTTTCATACGATTTCTGAGAATGATAATTTGGAGATAATTAAATATTTATATGTCTATTTTTGATATCAAACGCATCAAAACCATATAAAACCATATTTCACATCAACCAATCAGCCGAAAGACTCCTGTCTATGCACAATCGGGGAAAGGGGCACATTCCTATCACGCGGACAGAATGATGAACTACAATGAATATGACATCGACCAACATCAAATTTACATTTAAGAAATGCACACACTTTAATAAATCATTTTGCCATTGTATTCCTGAATCTAAGATTAGCTAAAATTTAATATTGTAAAATTAGAAGATCAAACTTCAAAAGCTGAAGCACCAGTCACCACGAGCAAAAACTGGGTAACATACAAGTATAAATTCATCAACAAGCAACTTCATAGCAAATGACTTATTCCAATTTCTAAACAGCAGTTCCCTATACACGGATTTTTCCAATGTATCATATCTGGGTTTAGGCATTGAGGAGAGGACTATCCATATACTTGCTATGCCTTGGTTCTAGACTTCTAGATGTAGTGAAATAAAGCAAATGGCTAACACTAAATAGACACCGCTTCTTTTATTGTGAAGTATCAGACATTCTATTCAATTATCGACGCAATCGTTAGATTGGGTCACTCGGAGCGACCTCACTATGTTACACAATTTTTTATTTATAACAGCGTTACGGCTTACATTCGACCCCCTACCTCGCAATTGAAGGGGCCATTGAGGCACTGGGTAATGTTGTTGTCGTTATATCATGTCTGGGTCCAATGGTAAGAGATAACAAATACGGAGTAAAAGGAAATAGAGATCCAAATAACATGAGACCGACACAGGAAAGTCTGCACAAAGTCAAGCCATGGCGAAATGCGAACAACTCCGCAAACTTCAAGATTTATCTCCTGGATTGAACTAGCATAAAATCATAGTTCATTTCATAACACTGCATCTAATACGAGGATTTAACGAAATTCAAAAACTGGAGAGCCTCCGGCTAAACCAACAATATTAAAAAGGGGGCTCTATATGTAACTTTGGATTACTATTTAATTCGATAGAAACACGAAAAGCTTGTGTGTGTCATCAACATAGTTTTACACCATTCCACTAAGTTTGGGGCATATTATACGGAGTTCTACATAAAACATGCCAATTAACCTAATTTCGAGCACTAATTTACAGCTCAACGACTGGCATAAGAATCCTCGCTATTTCAATTCAACCAAAACACATGATAACATGGGTAAAACAAGTTAAACAACGACATGATAATCTAGACAAACCACTAAACAATCAAACCGAAACAATATCCACAATTACAGCACATCAACAAGCTAATTAGAGAATCAATTTATGAGTGACCAAAACAGAAATCCACAGTGAAGTATTATACATACTCTAGTCGGAGCGATTCAAACAATTGAATCATTCTCACATACGCATTAACCAAACAATGTATAATCAATTCACAGCTCAACGAACAAGAAAAAATTCTCACAAATTCGATTCAACCAAAATCTAATTATCCACAATTGAGGTACAACAATGAACTAGAACAATGTTCACTTCAACTCAACCAATACCTAAATAATACGATACCTAGCCAAAAAAAACTTAATCGCCTATTTGACGTTTTCAATAATGCATTAGCCTAACAAACAACCATCAACTCACAGATCACGAAAAACGAAACAACGCTCACACCTTCTAGTCAACCAAAGCCAATCTATATCAAACTCACCATGTGACAACAGAAACAGAAACATAATCATCAAATGAAAGTATTAAATAATCAAACCGAAACAATAATCCGCAATTTACATAATACAGCAACTAGAAATCAAAAATTACGACGATATTAGCATATTACACATGCATTAACCTAACAAGCAAACATCAATTCGCAACTCAAAAGCAATGCTCATAACTTCAATTCAACCGAAACTAATCAACATCGAACCTCAAAATCGAGCATCGAAAAAACGAAAAATTCCACAATTACAGCTCAATTCGAACACAAAAATCCCGATTTCATTAGACATTACCACAAACGCACTAACCTAACAATCAAGCATCAACTCGCAGCTCAAAAAAACAACAAAAAATAAACAACGCTGACAACTTCAACTCAACAAAAACCTAAATCAAACATCAAACCTCATCAAACAACAACAACATCATCGAATCAAAGAACACAAAACAATCAACACAATTACAGCACAAAAAAAAACGAAACAAAATACAAAAATCAATTGGAAACAACAATGAAGAGAGAGAAGAAGAAGAAGAAGAAGAAGAAACGTACGACGATGAGTTTGAAGAGATTAGCCTCCTTAGGAGGAAGAGAAGCGCCCATTATTTTTTGCTAGGGTTTGGTACGGTGGAGAGAGAAAGTGGTGTGGTTTTTTGTGCGGTGGTTTTTATGGAGGGGTTTTTGGTGGAATGTTTTTAGAGAGAGAAAGAGAGAGAAGGGTGGCGTATATCTGCTGCAACCCTACTTTTAGTTTTGAGAGCTGCGTAGTTGATGAACGAATGAATACCTTCTACTACTAATTTCTTTCCTTCTCTAATTCATGTTTTGTGAGGCTACTAAACCTTTAATTTAGTTTTTCCCTCTTTTGGAACTTTTTTCCTTTTTAAAAACCGATCGGAATTCGCAGTCGCTATCTTAGGTACGTTTGAGAAAAATACTAGTTAGAGGTGGCCAAGGGTCGGGTAGGGTTGGGCCAGGGGTCAGGCAGTCAAGGGCCGGGCTCCACAGACGAGGCCCTGGTACAGTTATTGGGGGAGGGTAGGGTCTCAAAGGGCCGGGCTTTAAAGTGAGGCCCTAGCCCGGCCCTTAGGAGGGCCTGAGAGGGTTGGGCCCTTTAAAAATTATTTTTTTTGGCGGGCCTAAGAGGGCCGGGCTCCTAAAATTTAGAGGGTCTGAGAGGGGTTGAAAGGGCCGAGCCGGGCTCCAAAACATGGTCCTTAGAGCGGACCACGTTGAGCTGGGCCGGGCCATGAAGATGGCCACCTTTACCTAGGTGTGTATCATAGCCTACAAACCATGCACTTCGAGTAAGTCCATTTTCATCAGGGCGAAAGAATGTGGCTCAAAATGTATCGCTCTAGGCTATTAATGCTTTTATTTTTGTTTGGTCTTATTTGGTACGGTGGTAATTATTATAGTTTGAACTACAATTAGGTAATTTTTTTGGACTTTTGGAAGTTTAACTGAATTGAATGAAGCTAAATTGAACTGAATTGAAAATAATTCCAATAAAACAAGGTCTTACTTTAAATATTCATTTATAGAATTAATTGATTTTATGTTGGAAAACGATTATGCTTGCAAAAAGATTGTCTATTGTTTAGATTTTAAAAAGACCAAAATAATTAATCCGTATGTTGGATATTAAGATTGATATTGAAAGTTATTGGACCTACTCACCTTTTGCACTAGCCTAGGAGGTGCCCAAATATGCAAATCAGATCAACTCGTCAATCAGATCACGTTTTGACGGGCTCAACAGCACCCAACTCAATCCATCCACAAAACAAGCGAAACTCAACCCTAAATTTAACAAACATAAACCTAAATTTAACAAACCCAATTCGATCCCTCGCCTAAAAAACCAATCCAAATCTAACAAAAATATAATCCAGCCCGACTTAAACCCGTCCCTTGACCACCTCTACGGATCTACGGATCTACCCAAGCCCTACCCAACGGGCATACATGAAAAATGTCCCAAAAGTTTTTTAAAAAAAAAAAAGGGTAGGATTTTTACTAAAAAGAAAAGGGAAGTGTGAATAAAAAAAAACAATGAAATTGAAATCCCTAAATAAAATGCTTTTCACTTCAACTATTACCACTTTTCCAAAGCCTAAATTCTTCAATTTCTCACCCTTTCAATCTGTCTCTACACTTCCCTTCTGTATGTATTATGTGCACCACTTAATTTCTTTTTCTTATTTTAATTTAATTACAATTACAATGTCATTTACTTTGATTGAAAATTTAATTTAATTTGTTTTTTTTTTGAAGGTGATAAAGGAAATAAAAATGGAGGTGGTAGAGTTGTTCAACCAATTGCTCATGCTCAAAACAATGGGAATAATTTGCTTCAAGTAGTTTTGGTCTCTCCTCAGGTACACACAGTTCTCTTATAAGACCGTCTTATAATTATAAAGTACTTCATATAAATTTACTTTATTATTACTCAGTATATGTTGGCCTAGTTGTTAAGGTTGAGGTTGATACGTCAGAATTTTAAATACCCTTTGGCTCATATTTATTGGACCAAAATAACAAATTTCTTTTATCTAATTTTGGTAAAATTTTTATGGTTAATCATTCAATAAGTCATATACCGGAGTAATTGATAGTGATAAGAGCACTTTTGCTTATATTTTATTTGTACCCATTTATTTGTTTTGGTTTGAGACGAGGCACAAGGTCATTACAACTGAGTGAGGAGATTCGAATGCGAAACTTATTGCTCAGGGTACCCATTTATGAAATGGTTATATTTAATTCGATAATGGTTACGGTAATTGAAATAATATTAACATTTTAGTCATAAACATCCCGTATTATATAGTATGGAGTTACACAAATGTAATAAGGGGCGAAGCGAGTAATTTTTGGCATTGTAATAGTAAAAGTGTATGTAATTTTGGGTAGCAAAAGGTTATATTTTTGTTCATTTCTAGGGTTTTTGGGTAGAAGGGCTAACCTTGTTTCTACGTAGCTTCCCCTCTGTTCGTAAATCGTTACTGATATGTTCATATACAAGAGCAGTTCTAAAAGACATCTTCAATAAAATTACGAATCTTTTAACAAAATGATTTTGAAGAACTTATTCAGGTAAATGGTGTTCACGTAGGCTTGGATTCTACTGACCTAAGTACGCCACGTTTTTGTGGTGTGTTTTAAGCCTTGTTTTCAATCAAAAAGTCGTACTATTTTAAGCCCATTTTTGTGGATGCTATGTAGATTCCCGGGAATACGGGCGCCATTGCTAGAACGTGTGCTGCTTCCGGCGTCAAACTACACCTTGTCGAGGTCTGTTAACTCCAATGTTGCATTTACCGTCTCATATTATAGGCATTATAGCATTATTTTTCGTTTACCGGGTTCCCCTTTTCATTTTGTAGCCTCTCGGATTTCCCATTGATGATACGAAACTCAAGCGTGCTGGACTCGATTACTGGCCGTATCCATTAATTTTAGTTTTTCTACTTGTAACAACCATTTTATTCCCAGGATAACCTTAATTCCAGCTATAGTTATGTAGTAGTCAAAGTACATCCTTCTTGGACCGACTTTCGAGACTACTTCTTGCTCCAGGTTATTCTCGTCTTTCTTCTGTCTTTTAACCTCTACGATGTTTGTTATTCGTCAATCGTCATTGCGTTACGTTCTATCGTACTCGTGCAGGATGGTGATAAACGACTATTAGCTTTCACCAAAAAGGGCACAACTGTACATTCTGTAAGTCTCATCTACGCTCGCTTTCTATTACAAGCTTTTCTCTTGAAGAATCTTGTTGTTTACACTTCTTTAGCTATTTCTATGATGGAGAATAAAAACATTATATGACCCGCTCATATTGTGCTCTTTATACTATTTCATCGTCCCTAATCACGGCAATAAAAACATTAAATGAGGAATTATTGTTTGTCGTGGGAAATTTTTGTTAGCGAATGTTTCTGGGAATCAGTCAAAGATGCTATGGTCAAGTTATTTATTTACCTTACGACTTTTGCAGGACTTCACCTACAAGCCTGGTGATTGGCTGCTCTTCGGGTCTGAAACCAGTGGCTTACCACCCGAAGCGCTCAGCGACTGCCAAAACGAGGCATACGGTGGAGGAACACTTAAAATTCCCATGGTCGATACCTATGTAAGATGTTTAAATCTTTCAGTTAGTGTAGGCATCGCGATTTACGAAGCTGCGAGACAACTCAATTACGAGCAGCTACAATGTTCATCTGAAGCTACTGTTGACGATGACAGACCGTTTATTACTGAAGACATTTTTGGTTAGGCTGGTAGTGTCACATTTTTTTGTTGTCCTCGAGTTTCTCAATTTAGAAATCTCAATTCTCAACCATGATTTTCGTATGAGATAGTCTTATTATAACTTGTATCCTACATTTCATTTGGCGTACCCTTGCTGAACTGTCACATATCAAAAGCATTCAACGGTTTGATTTTTAACGATACATCTTACCACTGATTTGGAACTCGACCCCTTGTCTTTCATAGTTCTCAGATAGTACCCCATTGTTTCAACGCAAGGAGTAAGTATTTACTCCTAGACACGGAGTTGAACAAATTAGCAAGATGACCGATTCACATGAGTTTTCAAAGATTCCTGTGAAAGTGTGAATAGAGAAAAGACGACTAATGCGGCTGTTACAAAGTGGGAAGCAGAACTGAGGCAAAGTACGAGGAGAAGGACGAGACCGCTGGAATTTGGAGTGGACGATTCCTATACGAACATGTTCACCAGAGTAATTTTCTTATTTTTCTCTAATTATTTTTTGTTGATTTTACTCCATGATGCACACATCATGGATGTGATAGAAATCTCATAGAATGAAGTCAAATACAAGCGTCTTCTTATTCATAGAGTTGCCTGACAAGACTAGGTAAACTTGGAAAACCGATCATTTGGCTCGTGTCTGTCACGAGTCAATTCGGGTCAAAAGTTATTTGGGTCATTTCCAGGTTGTTTCAAGCTAGGATTCCTTCTCAAATCAGTCAGTTTGAGTGGGATGGAGCATGTCTGTTCAATTTGGGTCTTGTCATTTTTGGATCGGTTCGTTTTGGGTCCATCCTCTCACTCTCCGGTTTTATTTTAGGGTTGTTTTTCATGTCTCGAGTCATTTGAGTCGGGACAGTTCAGCACTTCAGCTAGGTCTACTGGTGAGCGATTGCAGCGAGCTATTTCTGAGACACCGTTAAACAGGTCGTTCAATGAAAACTATATTTGGGCAAATTTGAGGTCTAGCATAGCTTATTTTGAGATTATTGCTCAAGTCCAAGTTTTGCTTCTATATGTTCATGACCTGGAGTCTCTGTCGGATTCATTTCCGACACATCAAAGCGTATGATCAATTGTCTTTCTCTTCCATTTTCAACAGAAACTTATCGAATCGATTTTGTGGGCGTGTTGTCCATGATAGGCGCGAAGTACGCCTCACCTGCAAACAAAGGCGGTGCAGCGTGCTGTGAGACATTAAAATCTACTCGACCTAGCATCATTGTGTTGACAACGCTTTCTAGACCCTCAGGTAAGTCGTTCTTCGTTTGTGCGTCTCAGATCACGTCCTCATATCAATTATATGTAAGCCGATAGTGAAAATCATGTTTTTATTTGGACTAATATACATTTGTTTCTTTAACGACAGCTTTCACTGTGAAATCATGACATATGGTGAATCGAAACCATTACATATCGAACATCGCTGCTCATAATTTGAAATAGACGACTCGGATTGTATTTTATCGCGTTGTGAAGCGACATCAGTTACGTTTAGCGAGATAAAGTCGCGACTGACAATACAAACTGGGAGTATAATAAGGTTCAATTGGTGCTAACATATTGAAGTGTCATTGTTTTTGGTAATGAATAGATCCAAAAATAATTGAAGAGCATGAATATGATGTGAAAGTGATGTGTTGACTTTAACTAATACTCCGTATCTTCATTGATTGACAATATTATCTTCTCCCTTCTATCAGATAACTTCAAGTAAGGCATGTTTCTTTCCGCTTAATTTCAACTCCTGTAAGTGTAACTCCCACTTCTATAAGTTCAGCTGTAATACGTCGACCTTTTATTAGTTTATCTCTAATAAGTTTAGTTGTTTGTAAGTTAAGCTCCTATAAGTTTCAGTCGTAAAACCCTCCAGCTTCGATTTCAGCTCTTACAAGTTTAGTTCCTATAAATTCAGTTTCACTTCTATAAGTTCAGTTTCTATAAGTCGAAAAGAACAGAAACTATCTGATCAATTTTTTTTTATAGAATTTACTATATTAATAATCAAATTTATAGAGTTTACTAAATTAATAAATAAGGAAGCATGGTAAATGGAGAAATGAATGATTGAAACAAGTTGAGAAAATGATAAGGGAATGGATCATGCTACACAAAACTGAAGCCGCCAATAGAAGAATCATTTTGGATAAGAAATACAAAACTCTTTATTTAATAGTTATCCGTTACTCGTACCATTTATGATTTTGACACCTATTCATCTAAAAACTATGACTAAAAATATCTTTGAAATTTTATCAAAGACAAATCGTCGTGAAACAGTTTTATAATAAATTCATAGTAAAATCTCTCATAAAAATTATATAAATTATTTTATCGATTTTTTCAATAATCTGTAAAACTCAAAATCTGAGACAGTTTATAAGAGAGTTTGTTCTAAACTTAACATCTACGGGTTCATTACATTACAAATTTACAACTATTAGTAGATCTTGAGTTGTAACTTGTAAGGGAGTATTGAGTAATATATTGGGCGAATTTAAGTTTAAGCTTGTTTAAGCTTTTATCATGGGAATTGATCTAAATGACTCGTTTTGTTTGAACAAAATTAAAATCTAATTCAGCTATGCTTTAAAATCATGTTGCCAAAACCGACCTAATAAATTAATATACTACAATTGATTTAGTCATTTGTTTAATTTTCTATTATGGGAATGAGTACAAAGTGATTGTTTTCTAAAATAAAATTATTACTCCGTATAATATACTTGAAAATTGATGAGGCGAAAAGAGAATAGTTGTAAGTTGTAACTAAGTGATTTTGCTTGGCAATCAGTTCAAAATTTATTTTAAGTCAAGTAAAAACGTTAATTTTCACTTATTTTGAGAATAAAAAAAAAAAGTAACAACGGATGATTGAATTAGAAAGAGCAATCAATATGGAGCAACTGATATGGTAACACAGAAAAAAATTGATTTACATACATTTTCAAATAGAGGGTCAAACAAATGATTATCATTGATTAAAATTTATTTATTATTTTATACTCTGTATCTCTCAATAATGGTCACAGTATACTCAAAATGATTTCACTAGTATAAATGAGGTACTCATAGTTTTTTTTATATTTCAGCCTTTATAATATCTGTTTTCGTATTCTTAAGAGAGACCGTCGTTTTTAAGACCGTTTCGGAGTGAGTACAATAGTAATTAGCGACAACTTTAAAATAATTTTAACTTCCGAAAGACCCAAAGTGTTATTCTACACGAAGCAATCTATATTCAACATTTGTTTGACTATTAAGCAATAGTTTAACGTGGAACAAAAAAAAGAAGTTTAATTTATTACGTACATCGATACAAGTGTGAGTATAAAATTAGAAGTCAAATGTAACAACAATGGCGACATAAAAAAAAAAAAAATAATAATAATTGGAATTTGCGTATTCGTTGAAAATTATTTTAAGTTATTAAGTATGTACTTCATATTTGTTAATTTTCAATTTTTTTATTTGCTGATTTTTAATTTCAAAAGAATGTCACTACGTCGTTAGATGCAAAGAACTCCTATTATTTGAACGTAATTACATTTAAATAAAAAACTATAAAATATGATTATTCATCATATTATATAAAAATAACAGATTTATATTCAACTCATTAGGAGTTTAGGACACATACAGAGCTCAGTAAAATAATAGATTTATATTCAAAATGTAATTACGTTCAAATAATACGAGTGTACTTTAGTTTTTAACATACAGAGCACAGTAAACTGACCGTCACAAAAATAAACAAATTCTTATATGAGACGATATTTTAATAAATATTGTGGGAGACATTTCACATGAGTGGTGGCTACTATAGTACTTCCTCCATTCCATTTGATTCTATACATATTCCTTTTTCGGAAATTCCAATCAATTCTATACATTTCTATTTTAGTCTCTACTTTATTAAACTAAAAGACCAATATACCCTTCACTAATACCCACTCAACCCACTTGCAAACAATAAAGTAGGGGTATTTAAGTAATTCCATTATCTACCCCACTTGATTTTCTTCTACCTTAATTACCGTGTTTTGGTCAAACGTATAGAATCAAACGGAATGGAGGAAGTATTTATTACGAAGTAGTTTTTTCTACGGAGTACATAATTAATTAGTCAACCTCATCACGATATGAAACGGTTTCACAATAGACCAACCACACACAATAATATGACCATTTTCAAATAATTTAGACACGATTAAAATGATAAGCATTTAGATTGATATTAATACATTGTAAATTTGTAATTATCTTTAACCTATCTTTAATTTGAACTATAAATTATCTAAATATGAACATTAAACAAGAAGAATTAGAGCAAAATATGACCAGTGCATTACATATAATGACCAGTACATTTACACAACATTCTATTTAATACCCGTATATAGCCTACAAACAACGGGTTCAATAATTATATCGACTATTTAACATTTGTAGAAGTGAATTAAGAGAAATACGATTTTACTTTCCCTTTTAAACCTTTTCTCAAATCTTATCCTCTAACCACCAATGTGAATATTACATAATTCTTGAGGACCTTCTTATATAATACTCCCTACCTCCTCATCACAATAAAAGTTTGACCGTCATAAGTTTAAAACGTATAAATAATGAAAGTATAATAATAGGATATTTACATTCGTCATCAAAACATATTTCCTAAAATTATATTTTCAACAAAAAAACGTAATATATAGCCAAAGAAAAAGACGGTCAAAGGTCGACATTGAAGACCGCGCATATAGAGTGATGAGGAGGGAGTACACATATAGAGTAATAGTTTAGATGATTATGAGAAGATAATGAGAGATTACAGAAAAATTTGTTTGAAAAAAAGTGTTCATATCGACAAAGTCCATATAATACCGTTATATACGTGTAACAGTTGATAAATTTGTTCAATACTTTTTTTTTTTTTTTTTTTTTTTTTAATACTCCGTACTACTCCCTCCGTCCCAATGAATTGTTTAAACTTTCCATTTTGGAGTGAACCTTTGTTTTTAAACCAACCATATTAACTATTTCCACTTATTTTATATCAAGTGGGGTCATTAATATACTTATAATATTATTTTATTCAATATTTTTCTTACCTATCTTCTCACCTTAATATATGTGTATAAAGTAAACGTAAACAACTCGCTGAAACGGAGAAAATTACTCATTATTTATAAATGACTAATTCTTGTGTGAGACATGACTTACAATAAGTCTATTGTAAGTCCTCTCACACAAGAGGTAGTTATTTATATTTTTACTTTTTTTTTTTTTTCTTTTCTTGATTTTTGTGCTTGTAACTTACAATAACTTATTGTAAGTACGGTTTTTCAGTAGAATTACTCTTTATAAATAAAGTAATGCGTATTTCATTATTAGTCGTTCGTAACACCGTTCGTTGAATTTAATAAAGTAATGCGTATTTCATTATTATTTCATTATAAATAAAGTAATGCGTATTTCATTATTATTTCATTATAAATAAAGTAATGCGTATTTCATTATTAGACCAAAAGAATGACATGTACGAAACTGAATTTAATACGAATAGTTTGTAGACATTTGTTCCTTCTCCACCGTACCATTTAAAACACACATACAATTCGTCGACACGTGTCGATGTCACACTTATTAAAAATTCACACACTACGGAGTACTACGCAATCTTATCAATTTCCCTCCAAAATAATTAATGGTGCGTTTGGGAACATAGATTTGATTTGAAATGTCGGATTTGGCTCAAATTAGGTGTTTAGGAAGTTGGAGAATTTGGATTTGTATTTGAGTCAAATCCAACCCAAATCTATCCCTTAAAAAAACTAGCTAACCTCAAATGACACCCTAAATGGTGTCATTTCCAAATTCTAACTCACACAACTAGTAATTTGATTTTAAAACCTTCAATTTCAAATGTCTAATTCTAAATCCATGAAAATTCGCCATGTGTAACTGTGTTTAATTTTTGCTTATTTTATGAAAAAAATATCTCGATATAACATGGAAAAATATAAATAAAACAAAATAATTTTTGAAGATAGAAAATTATGAAAATTTAAAAACTCATATGTGAGTTCTTGCGTAAGACCGGACTTACGTTAATATAACGTAAGTCACACATGAAACTTACTACAGTAAAAAAAAAAAAAAAAAATAAAAATAAAATTAAGGGTTACCACCCTCAGGTGAGAAAGTCTCACAATAACTTAGCGTAAGGCAGGATTTACAGAAAAATTAGTGCGTAAGCGTAATGTTTAGGATGTACTTTGTAAAAGTTAATATTTGAACTGAAATTTCTTATGTTTAAATCTTTTTCATGTTAAAATATTAAAAATTAAGATAAATAATTATGAGAAAAACATACCCAGACTTTGAGACACATGTTACTAATATATTTATGATTTTTATTATATAAATATAATGAAAATTAATATGTTGGCAGACTTTATAATATGTGCCACTAAAAGCGTTGATAATTTCAAACTGAAAATGTAGAAAAAGAATTTCTCGATAAAATTTACAACAATCTAATGCTTTGTGTGATTTTTATAATATTTTTTTTAAAAAAAAGTACAAAGTACTTTGTATCTAAAGATTATTAACACGACGAAAAAATGTCATTTTAAATATATATCTATAAATAACTAACACGGTACTTTTTTTTTTTTAACTAACACGGTACTTGTTGTATCCCTATAATCGTTATCATTTTGGAGTATATTTTTTCAAGTACTCCGTATGTCATTGATGGAACCATTTAGAGTCCACTACGGAAGTGACAAATACATGCATGTACGCATTTGAAGCTTCACTAAATGAATACCGAATGAATTGTTTGTTTATTAGACTCAACTTGTTTAATTTGAACACATTTAATAATGCTTACTAAACAAACTTTAGTTTTTTTTTTTTTTTTTTTTTTGGTGACGAGGGGTTTAATCCCAAGACGTTCCGACGTCATGTCATCTGTAGTATGGCCCTTTTACTGAGTCGTGATCTGCAGTGTGACACGGAGAAGGCTTGAGCATGGGGCCTCGCCATTCACTGCTAATTCTTTGAGGCTTTGAGGTTCTTGAGAGCAGCAGCCATTCTGGCTTAGACTTTAGTTATGCCTATCATATTGTAAAGATTCTAACAAAATTTGATATTAAAACAACTCAAATTCTTGTGTGAGTCGGGCGGCATTATAGTAAATTATTGTAAGTCTGACTCATTTGTACTAGATTATACTTCCTCCATTCCATTTGATTCTATACATATTCCTTTTTCGGAAATTCCAATCAATTCTATACATTTCTATTTTAGTCTCTACTTTATTAAACTAAAAGACCAATATACCCTTCACTAATACTCACTCAACCCACTTGCAAACAATAAAGTAGGGGTATTTAAGTAATTCCATTATCTACCCCACTTGATTTTCTTCTACCTTAATTATCGTGTTTTGGTCAAACGTATAGAATCAAACGGAATGGAGGAAGTATAGTTTTTGTACATCCTATAGGTAACTTTAGTAGATTTGTTTTATGTTTTGTATTCTTTCAACTGCAGTTTGTACTTTGGTCTCATATTAAGTCAATGTGAAACCTGTCTCACAAGAGTCTTAGAACCTGATCTTTCGGACTTTTTAGAGCTGAATTGAATCAATCAATCGAATAATCGAAATGAATCAAGGCTGAATCGAATCGAATGAAATTGAATCGAATCGAATGTAAGCTTCAATTAAATAATATAGATGTCTTTGAAGTGGTGAATCAAGCTGAAGTGGTGAAATTGAAAGCACGAAATATGAAATTTAAAAATAATTTGTAAAACAGTCGCTTCTTGATCGAAGAATTAAGGAGAAAATAAAACAAAAGAAAATACGTAGATCGATGATCCAAGAAGTTTGAAATTTGAAGGTTGCTAAATGAACACACAAAACACAAATAATTGATTTTGCATAAAATAGTTATGAGGAGTAGATTATTTGAGAATGTTATTTTAGCTAAAGAGAAGGCTCCATAATTTGGTTATTTTGGTAGTTCAATAAATACAAGAAAACCGACATAGAATTTTTGCAACTAAAATCATTTTCTTTACTTACACTAAACAGCCAACAATTTCACATACGGAGTACTTATCTATGATTCTATGGTCTCACCTTCTATGTTATTAATTGCAATTTTGGATTGAAGGTGGAAGTTGAAGAACTTATCTCAAATATATAATTGATAATTAAAATTAATGTTATTTGATCTGTCTTATTAAATTTAAATAATTTTTTAATAATGTATAATTAAAAATATTAATGTCTAAAATGCATGTCGATATTTGGCTCATGACAGTATATATGCAGAGAGTGAATTACAATGGAGGAAATTTAACCTGTTTTTTTTTTTTAGCGGGTTTGAGACGAGTCAACGAGCTTTATCTATAATAGATTTAGACAAATCTAATGAATTAAACATGGCTAATAATCACCACAAATTTTTGAGAATAAAATTAAAAAAGATGGATATATGTCTAGACACTGATTTACATAATCCTAATCAAACTAATAAAGAAAAAAATACTCGTACATTAAATTCTTCTAGAAATCTTAGCCACTTCTTTGTCATATCTTTCCCAAAATTCAATCTCTCACACACATTAACACATACTCGTACATCCATAATTTATATAAATATTTCCATATATAAATATAATTTTTTTTATATATATATATATACATAGTTGATGTAAACATACACTACTCATCTTCAAAACACCAAACTACTCTTTAACATTTTCATATATTTTCAACAATTTCTTTGCTTTCTTCCTTTATTTAATATATATAATCACAACTCAAGCTTCAAAAGAGCAATAATCTAATAGTTTTCTATAGATTTTGTAGTTTTTTTTTTTCATGCAGAGAAACAATATGAGTCCAATTATACCCGGGTTAATAGACGATTTGGGTCGGGAGTGTTTGATACGGATACCGTATTCGGATCTCCCAACCGGGTCGTCTGTTAGTAAGACCTGGTTGGGTGAGATAACAGGTCAGGATTTCCGCCGCTTTAGAAAAGCGGCGGGTATGACCAGACCTGTTTTTATATTGGCCCAGGCGCAAAATAACGAGGCCAGTTTAAATTCGGGTCAAGTTATATTAAAGGACGACCCGTCTCGGCCCGTGTATCAGCTCACTTTGTTTGTCCCGTTTACCGGGTCATGGACCCGATTGCCCATGATTCCCGGACTGCCGGGCGGGCTGCCCATGTTTTGCGGGTTAGTCGGGTCTGGTACTGAAATATTTGTCATAGGCGGGTGGGACCCGGTGACGCTACGCGCGTCGTGTGGTGTGTACGTTTATAATTTTTTGAATGGGAGATGGAGAAAAGGGAGTGAAATGCCAGGTGTACGTCGGTCGTTCTTCGGGTGCGCCATGTCAGACGACAGCGACCGAAGAACGGTCGTCGTGGCGGGCGGGCACGACGAGGACAAAAACGCGCTGAAGTCCGCGTTGATGTATGACGTGGACAGCGACACGTGGACCCCGCTGCCAGACATGGCGAGGGCCCGGGACGAGTGCAAGGTCATCTGCCAACAAGGCAGGTTCCACGTCATCAGCGGCTACCCGACCGAAACACAAGGCAACTTCGAGAGAACCGCTGAGGTGTTCGACCCGTTCACGTGGCAGTGGAGCCCCGTGATCGAGAATTTCCTCGAACCTGACTCGAACCCAACATCATGCGTGGTGACTCCAAGCGGGAACGTGTACGCCTGCGTGGACCAACACAGCGGTGATCTGGCGGTCCACGCAGGGGACCGATGGCAGTCGGTCGTGAAAATCCCGACCGAAGTGCGGAATTCACAATGGATGGGAGCATATGATGCAAATAAGATGTTAGTAATTGGGTCATCAAAAGTTGGAGAAGCACATGAAGGTTATATGTTAGATATGAAGAGCAATAAGTGGAGTAAAGTTGATGTGCCAAAAGAATTTTGTGGACATGTTCAATGTGGTTGTGTTTTACAACTTTAAGTACTTTCTACTGTATAATACTTAAATTTTGGACTTAGTTAAGGTAATGTACATGGTACAAAAAGTATAATCTATACTTTTTGAGAGTTTGTATAGAGTTTTATACGGAGTATTATGTTCTTCTTACTATTTCATAGAGTAAATTTTTCTTCGAAAGTTGTGATTAGGGATAAATGAAAAAAATCTAGAAACTTCGAGAAGTTTGTGAAAAGAAACGTATATGGTCGATTTATAGAAAGCGACACGGGACAATTATGTAATGCTAAATATTACGACACTACAACGGGGGGTACGGGGCTTAATCGTTATAATGGCGAGGACATAAATGCGAGTTTGCTAAAAAAATTCGATTATCTTCACTATCACAACAAATATACCTATGTAAAATGGTAGTACTACTGCTAACTACTAATCGGTCAGTGTAACAGTGCGATTTCCGATACAATAAAACTATCTATTCTTGGTGAACGGAATATCGAAACAAAAAAAGTTTTAAGTAAAAGTTTCATTTAATTCGCATGCACTTGAATAAGAGCTCGAAGAAGAGCTTATACATGTGCCGCTTCAAGTACATCCTTTCTACTTTCTCTCTACCTTTGGCTCCCATTTGATGCCTAACGCTCGGGTTTTTTAACAAGTAAAGGAGGTTTTCGGCAAGCACTTTCGTACCTGGACGTCCCACAGGATGAAGGAGGCCTGTAACGTTATGATCGACAATCTCTTTTGTACCGCCAGCGTCGGTTCCAAGTACCTGTTCCACGAGGCCAAAGACGACTTTCTCAAATCATATCGGAACAAACTTTGCAGAACTTAATTAGACACGATAATATGCGAAGTGAAGAAGCGTGTTGGATAAGTAGGAGTGATGAGTTGGACTTACAGGAAGACCAAATGCCATGGCCTCGATCGTCACTCTTCCAAATGTCTCGCCTAGACCCTGTCGACAATAAATTCAGATCTAATTCATGGATGGTGTAATGACGTAGTACGAGGACAATTCAAAGTCAAAAACCCATTTAACAGTAAGTATAGGCGCAATCAATTGGTTTTTACCTGAGAATTAGTGACATAAACATCCGCAGCAGAGTATAGAGAAGCAACACGTGTTGTGGTCGGACTCCAGAGAACAGATTTCGACACATTTTGATGCTCCGACAAGAAACTGAGAATTTCTTTAACATAGACCACCTTGTTGCTCTTAGATCCAACGGAACCAATGAGAATTTTCAGAGTGTGCGCAGGTGCTTCGTGGTTAGAATCATTTCTGCGCAGTTGTAGGTACTTGTTCAGCTTCAGAGGCGAACCCCTTAAATGAAACTTTCCCGTCAATGAGGTTGCGTTCAGTTCTGCCTCTAGCAACTCCTTCAATTTGACTTTTGTTCGTGACGGTTTCTCGTTGATAACTAAATCTGCCGATTCAACGAGAAGAAGCTGACCCTTAGCGGCATTGATACTACCTAAAGATATCACGAGCATATCGTTATCGGTCAAACCCATTTCTTGTCGTACAGCGTCCCGTAGCGCTTGCTGTTTCTGCAACATTCGCTCAGGGTTTGCTAACGGAGTGTTGAGTGAACACGGGATTCCTGCTACGAAGGCCAATTCATCGTTAACAGACAGGGGAATCAATGCAGTTTGGGTAGTCAGTGTGATGTTGCTCTCTTTAGACCAGTTTAACCATTGCTTTGACTGCATTTCAGAAAGAAATGCGACCATTTTCACTCGATTGAGCATGTGCTTCGACCGATCAAAATATTCTTGGCGGTTCTCCATGATCCACCAAGCAATTTGATTAGAACCAGCATTGAAGAAGGCAAGATATTGCTCTGCATAGGAATAAAATATAGTAAGAAAACTCCGATGCAGGTGCTCACATAAACAACTCATCTACATAAATTATCTCGACTCTTCACGTCATCTATGGCGTTAGATTAGAGAAGAGGTATGCTAAATGAAGGCGTAAATTCCTAAATAGCAGATGACGCGCACAGAGAGCTTGAAAATGTCCATGTGCAATGAACTAGAACATATTTCGTATCTTAGAGAAGCGTTGAGGATGAAATGGTATCAATATAAAGGCGGCGAACATTGCATACTATTGCAGCTGAAATAAAATAAAATACGAGGGCTTGACGAAATTTGAGTCGAAGACAAGTCTAACTTCACGCCATGCTACGTACAGCGTAAGAAATAACGAACATATACCTATCCATTGTGCGCAGACTGCGGAACCAGCAATGACAAGATCTGCTTTCATAGCGGTCTTAAAGCTGTGCTCAGCCTTGTCGTCAACAATCTTGACCCTTCTCCTTATAAGCTCTGCCATCAAACCACCCCTGCGATTAAGTATCACAGCATGAACTGTCGCCCCACAACTCAGGAGTTCTGTAGCCAGCTCGAGCATCGAAAGCGGTGCACCAGTCATCGACAGCTCGTGAAATACCAACACAAAGTTTCTAGACCATACTAGCCTTGCAAAAAGTTCGTTCCTATCACATGTTCCTGATCGTTTCTCGGGACTCCACTCTAAAATTCTTTCCTCGGTCGATCCGAAAGGACCAACAAGCATCCCATAGGAAGAATTACTCATTCGTATCTCCTCTTCCTCAACATCCACCTCGGTTGTTACAGTTTTTTCTGTAATCTTTTTCTTTTCTCGTGCTTTGCGATGTGATCCACGTCGTGGTTTCTTACCGGTCTTCTTTGACTCTCCAAGTCGAGGAGATAAAGTCCGAGGAGGTAAAATAACGCTTCCGTTTTCAGACTTTGACGAATTCACGCTCTTATCAAACTTTCCCCCATTCAATTTCGTAACATCAATCAGAATCTCATCTGAAATCAACTCTCGACGCTCATTCTGCTCAGAACCAACGTTCAAATTCTGCTGGTTTATACCAAACTCGGCACCATTCTCTCGGTTATCCTCATGAGCCCACCTCGACTGAATGTAGAACCCACCATACGTCCACAACGTTATCAAAAGCAGCCAGTACACCAACCTATTACTCCTAAACCACGGAAATTTAGCTGCACTTGACCTCCCATCACGTCTAGGAGTTCGACCAGAAGAAAGCCTCTTAAATGTAGGTGAACCTCTAGGAGTCGACCGTCCCGACAATGTCGATTTCAATGCCTTCGAAGACGGTGGCCTAAGGACATTTCCCCACAAATCCTCGTCATTATGGTTGTCCTCCATTACTATTCCCCTATTCTACCTAACATTCGAAAAATTGTGTCGTCTGCATATTACAAAATTCTGCTTAGATTCTGAACAAACAAAATCAAGCAAAATCATTGTAAGTGAATTCAATAATCAGATCACACACATATCGAAACAAATTTAACTCTTTCTACATTGCAACCGTCTACTACTTCATTCCCATTACACAGCGCATTCGTCAAAACTCCGTGAAATTCACAGCATAACAGCGTTATAATAACAAAAATCGACTTACTAATAGCGTAACAAACCTTAAACATCTTCTGATTACTCCGCAACATATTATTGAATGACATCAAATGAATCATTCAAAAACTTCATACATTGAAGAATTAAACGAGTTTATGCATAATACAACAAAGAAGTCGATTTTCTAAATGCATTTCAGCTATTTTTCATCAGAATTTGCTTACAACAAAACATTACGACGAGAGTACATCTGTTTCAGCTTAACACCACCTACATTTACTGCGATAATCCACACAAATTGATTCGACATTTCAACTTGAATAAATTATCAGCAAAAACAACGAACATCCATCAACAATCAAATATACTGAGAAGTGAGAACAAGTAATTATCACCGACATTTACCGCAATAATCCACATATACTGATTCAACTAAGATAAATCATCAACAAAAAGAACCGAAAACCAAAATTACTCATTGATGATCGAGTATGCAGTAAATAACAGTAGAAAATTGATCGCCGAAGTACTTGTCTACTAAGGGGTCGTTTGTTTCGTGCATGGGTATGGGTTTGGAATCAGGAATCATACCTGGGTGGTATGGGGTTGGGACTCGATTCCTCATACCTAGTGTTTGTTTCGATTTTAAGTTGTATGGGTTTCAAGTCAATTGAAAGTTAAAATTTATAATATAAAATGTTTTAAATAATAATTTTGAATATAATAAAATTTAGAAAACATATTTTTTTTGTCATTTACGTATATATTAAAATCAATTTGCATTATGTTATATCATTTTTTCCATATTTTTGTTAAATTTGATATGATTCCATGGGAATCAATCTCATACCCACCCCCCTCCTAGGGTATGAGAAACCCATACCTCATGGGTTTGAGGTATGGGTATGAAATCCTCACAAATCCCAAACAAACACATGGTATGGGTTTGGCTTATTCTAAACCCATACCTCATACCTTTTTTAAGTGAACCAAACACCCCCTAAAATCTCTAAGAATATACAGCGACTGTAGTGTTCAGCAGAAATAACACTTATTTTCCATTAAAAAGCGGAAAAAAAAAAGAGGAAAATAATCGCCATTGATGATGCAATTGAAGCTTGTGGTTCATATGAACTAAATATCACCGACATTTACCGCAATAATCCTCAAATGTTAATTCAACAAGTTAAATCATCAACAACAACAATGAACACTCATCGATGATACTGAAATTAGTAAAAAAAAATGCAGAAGTACTAATTATAGTGAAGTTTCCATAAATAGACAATGATTGTATACTATACAGCAGAAATTAACTCCTATTTTTCATTAAAAGAGCAAAAAAAAAACAAAAAAAAAAACAAAAATAGTAAAAAAGAAAAATAATCACCATTGATGATGCAGTTGAAGCTTGTGATTCCAGTATGTTTGCTGATGAATTGAGCATTGAAACACAAAAGTAAAATCGGCGAAAATTTTGAAGAAATTTGAGGTGAAGTGAAGTAACTTTCGGAATTACTGTATTATTTTTTTTAGTTGAGTAAAAAATATTGAGGAAATTTAGGAGGGAATGACGTGAGAGAAGAGATTTGGCTAATGGCTAAGTGTCGGAAGAGAGAGAAATCTAACACTACGTCAAAATCGGTATGATTGAAAGTTCTTAAAGCTAAAAAATAAGACGGTTGTAGAGTAAGTCTTGTGACAGACGGTATTTTTTTTTAAACCAGTATTAAATGTGTGTTACTAAATACTCGATAGTGGTTACCATACACTTAAATGTGGGCGAAAAAATTGGTCTATAGAAGGATCGTCTTTTTTACGACTAGGCCGACGGTTGTAACGTACGTTAAAAAAAAATGTTATTTTAATTATTTATTATGATTTTTACCGAGTAAAAAGAAAATATTTTAAAGGTTTGAATACCGTCATAATAGAAAATTAAATAACTGTATATAATATGCTCCCTATTTGAAATTTTATAGTATGAAATTTTATTTGATAAATGATCATCAAATTAATGGATGTGTTTTGTTTTCTAAAATTGCGGTTCAATCTAAACAACAAAGTATAAATTCACTGTAACAAAGTCAGATATAAATTCTCAGCAATAATATCTTTAGTTTCGCATTTTCAAAAGTTATAAAAATTTGGTACGGAGTATTAATATTTACATTTAAGGAAACGCACCAAGCAAAATCTATATCTTCACTTACACATTGTCCAAAAAACCGAAAATTCTCTAAGCACATAAATAGTGTCACATAGTGATTATTAAAATGTGCAACCTGGATTTGAGTGAAATTTAAATGGAGGGAGTACTTTTTTAATTTTCCGCAAAAGAAATCGGAAAACTTTAATACTTCCATCACACAACTCAAATTTCAACATTCAAGTTTTAATTTACCCTCCGGTAAAATGATTCTGTCTTATACAGTCATACGGATATAATGATATTTTTATTATTGATAATTATTTCAAAACCTTGTTTAGTGAAATAAATATAAAATTCAAAGTGGCAATTGTTAAATAAAGTATACTTATTGATGCTAGTGAATGATATCATAGTTTAAGAATGCGTAATTGAGAGTGGTTAAATTTTATGACATAATTTAATTTTATAACATAATTTAATTATTTAAATAATCCATATCGTAGTACTATTGCTCGAGGCTACTGATCGACTGACTTTATAATTAACTAATACTCTCCGTACCAACTAAGTATAAATGTATAATGCTTACTGTAACGACTATTATATACGCTTTTAAAAAATTAATTTACTCGATAATAGAGCTGACTAGGGGCATTCTAAAATCAAATGTTAACGACGATTAGGACATTGACATCCCTTAGAATGTCGACTTCGTGAGACAAATGAAAAAAAAAAAAAAAAAGGAACACTTAATTTACGATTTGCACTATATAAGCCGAAAGTCTGTTCAGTACCCGTCACAAATCCACAGAAACCAAATAGAAAAGCTAATTTTCTACCCATCAACATAGATTGCATAAAATTAACAAACTAAAATAAATAACGAAAGAGAGGAGAACTCAGGAACGCGTAAAAAAAAAAAAACCAATCATTATCGAACATCGTCTCTGTTTTTCTGTACCGATCCTTGAGGAACTTCTTCAGAAAAGCAATCAACAATGCACGAGCTTTCACGAAAACCAAAGCCACGAAAACCTAAAAAGCATCGGAAACAGGGGAGACATCGTTTAGAATGTGCAACCTGCGCAAAAAAGGCTTTAACGACTCGAGTGTTAAGGTTCGTAAATCCATACCGCAGAGCAAACAGAAAGTCACAAACGAACCCATCGACTGCAACAATCTTGTTAAACCGACAACATCGTGAGCAGATGCAATACCAAAATAACTGGAAAATAAACGTTAAAAACACATTAGGGATTTACACATGTACAGCTTATACACGCTCTTTATACAACTATATTAGTATATTACTACTGCGGTACTGCCTCATCCCAAAAGTTTAACCAAACGACTAATTTTGTAACACATTCTTTGGTAACAACTTCACAAAAGCAAGTTACGAGTATATTATTTTTCATTTTTCTACAATTTTTGCTAGATTGCAGTATGTCTCACGGGGAGACCTACTGGTTTTTCTACGACCATGTTAGTAGAATAGTAGAGGTGGTATCTATTTATACATTGTGAGAAAATATCGGTTAAAATCAATGCCTTTTAACCCAAGTTAAATGGGAGCGACGTGAACAGGGATGGAACGAGGGTAATACCGGGACAGTACTTATTTGAAGCTAAAAGACGTTCCAATGGCATAGCACGATACTCACGGAAACTAAAACTTAAAATAAGCTTTAGTGAGCTGAAATTTGCTTACCTAAGATATGCCAAGACAGAGAAGGCCCAATGTGGGTCCAGCGCAAGGGCAGGAGAACACAAAGGGCATCGGAAGAGAACCCAGGGACGACGAAAAATCTGATTTCTTTAAACCAAGCACAACCAATTCTTCAATTTAAAGAGAGGAATTTCTTATTTGAACAAAGACGCCTCCATATGTATTCACTGGCTAAAACTCATCTCCGAGTATCTGAACGACGAGAGAGTCAATCCTGGTTAAGAATTAACATCATACATTATCGAAATGATTTCAAAAGAGTCGGTAGAGTGACCCACCTGCGAGGCTTATTTTGTCTTTGAATATACTCGTCATTTGTAACCTCTGTGGAACAACAAAAGCAGATTACGATAGAAACACAAGCATAGTAGTGCATAGGTATTCGGAATTATTTTACAACTAGGCACATATACAAGTATTTGGTTTTATTTCACAATTAGGCACAAAAATTAATCCTAAAATAGATGTATACGCACCAGGTCTCTGCTGAGGTTTTGATTCAATAGTTGGTTTATTGAGATTGTTGTCTTTGCTGCAAAAGAAAGAGAGATGTTAAGCTCAAAATAAAATATGGTGCTCTTAGTACAAAGAGACGGATAGTTAACAAGGTCTCGAAGGAGCTTGATGTGTGATGTGTGATGTGTGCTGCCATAAACGCTCTTATATATGGAGTACACCATATGGCTGGAACGAAACAGATTAAGAATTGAGTACAACCTTCGACTGCCTTAGGGGGTCAGTAGAGCAGATGAGCAAAGGTGTGAAAATTAGAATCAGTTCTCCGATGAAAAGGGTTTTGGGTGATAAAGAAAACAAATGGTGGATTCGAACCTTGGCTAGAGAGTTAACCTAAGATAGGCGCAAGCTGCCCGTCTATAAGGAAATCGTCAACGGTCATATATACGGAGTAGTATTTTTACCCAGTATATCCAAATATGAAGCAAAACGTTTGACAGGAAAAGAACCATACCCAGGAGCAGGCAAGGCAGATGGTTGGCCTGTTGGACGAGGGTAATTACCATCGACTGAAAGATAAGGAGGACAATACGGTGCCCCCATAGCACCTGCGGCAGCACTTGCTAACACAGGTAGCCTGAAAATAAAAAGAAACATTCATAAATTTATCAAATACGGTCATCGTTTAGCGACAATATATCCAAGATAAGATCCAAGCATTTTGAGTTCTACCGCAAAGGATAATGAGGCTATAACATGAATAAATGTGCCAACATCTCTACAAATTAAGGAAATTAAAAGTCATTGCTAGAAGTCTAGAACTTAGCATAACCAGATATCTATTCCGAAACAAAGTTATAGAAAGTTAGTTATCGAAAATGCCAGATCACCACCAAAGTTCAATCACGAACAAAACTATATACCAGCACTGCAAGAAATAAATTTCATACCATGTCATTTCAGAATTCCCAAGTCCATTTGGCTGTGCAACATATCCAGGGAACGCCATTCCCATAGCAGGAACTCCCATTCCCCCAGGATGCTGCCCTCCAAATTGCATAACTACACAGAAACCGAGTAAAATGATCAGAACAATAATTTGATAGCACATTGGATACAGCCCATCATAACAATAATTTGCAGAATTCCCAAGTAAAATGAACAGAACAATAATTTGCAGTACAGCCCATCAAAACAGAACCTACTGAATGAATATCAAATCTCTTGATGAACTTTTCCGTTCACCTCTTGTTAGGTAGCCTTTAGAGCCATGGTAAAAATAATTGGATTCTACGGCACTTGCTTCACTAGCATTGCACATGGCGTTCAGAAGGCACTCATCCTTAATGCCTAATGGTCTTACAAGAGACAAACAGTAAACTACATAGAGATAGCATCTATAAGAACTGACGTATACAAGATTCGTCAATTTAACAGCAGAAGTGTAAATTCCATAATACTATCTCCGCCTCGGACATATACAATTCCCACATCCCAGCATGGACACATGTTGATAAACCAAACACCCTTGTCAAAACATCGAATAGCGTGTGCCTTATGTACATCAATAACCATGAAATATGATTGGAAAAAACAAATGAATGGGTAAAACATAAGGGAAAAAATGTTCATAACCATGAAGTATGAATGGGAAAAACACAAGTGAAAAAATGTTCATAATGTTACCTGGGAAGAACGCTGGTATATTTGGATCGCCTTGACCAGCGCCGGCATTTCCAACTTGTCCGCCACCGTAGATAAGTGAACCCCTCCCAGTTCCCTGAATAGCTCCTTTCCCTTTTCCAGATACACAAGAGAGTTAGAAACCATATCTTGCAGAAGTATCACCTTTTCAAGACATTAATGTATTTGTCAACAAACCTGCTTTTGGTGGGGACAAACTTTGCGAAGCAACTAGCGGACGCTGGGCTATCTGTTGACCAGGTGCCTGTAAACGAGGAGAGTGACCTTGAGATAGAACAAGGCTTTGCTGGTTAGCTTGAGTTGCCTGTGGAGAAACTTTGTTCACTATGTTATTCGTTTGAGATGACTGACTGACAGTAGGTTTGGAGGGTCCCATTACTCTTCCCTGTCCTCTAGGATGAGCAAATTGGTTGGGAGTCGATAACGAAGAGGACTGCAAATTCAAATTATTATATGCCTTATTGCTGGCTGGAGAAGTATTGCTGCTGTGCAATTTGTCAATTCCCGTAGAATCAAGCACATTCTTCCCTTTCGAGATATGATTAGAGGCGGGCATCGAAAATTTAGGGTCAGAAGAGGGATACATGTTCTTGTTCGGATTTCCGGTATGCATTTCCTTTTTCTGCGTCGAGGCAACGTCTTTCGTGGAAGAACCAGACGGATAAAAAGGCGGTGAAGCAGAACTTAAGTTGGATCCGAGTTTCTTAGCAGAGGCCACTTCATGCTCCACATTTGAACTTCCTGTTGACGAGGCCATTCTCCCAGAACCCGAATGAGATCTTTTCTCATATGACCGCGCTGATCTGTTGAGAGAAGTTAAACTGTAAATGCAAGGTCAACAAAAGCACATTTAACGTTGGGGTCGTGTAAGTAGAAGTCGAGGTGGCCTTACTGTTTGTATTGTGGTGGGTGTGTTTCACCCTTATTCTTTGTCAAGGGTTGGTATCTTCTTGGACCCCTTCCCCTTACATCCTTTGGTGCAGCATTCTGGGTGTTATTCCCGCTATACCCTCTCGCCTTACCTCCTCGACTGTAGCCACCACCAGCACCTCTTGGTTTCCCGCGACCTTGATAGGATCCCCTAGAAGGTCTCCTCCCCTAATAACATTAACAAAAAATGAATCAGCTAAAAATATTTAAATGACAAATACAAAAAAAAATGAAAAAAAAAAAAAAAAAAAAAAAAAAAAAAAAAAAAAAGGAAAATGATCCCTGGTATTGACATAAATGCTCATCTGAATGATAAATACACCTGATACCACGTGGCTTCGTAAGTAAGGAAATGAAGAAACATAAACGAATAATAAATAATACCTCGTCGTAATGCCTGTCATGCAGATTCAACTCCTCGAATTTGTCATGGCCCCATTTCCTCTCATCTTTCGATTCCCACAATTTCCTTCCACCAAAGGTTCGCCTAGAGAAAGAAATAGTTGAAGGAAGTCAGGAGATACAAAAACGACATTTTCACATACTAGCATTACAAACCGCCAATTAGAAAACTGAATTCACAGAATACACTGCAATGTCAAAGCCTTGAGTGACTTAATATTATGTAACAATATAAGAAATCCACTCTTTTCACATCTATGAAAAATACTAGTTAAGATACGGAGCTAAACTAATAAAATTAGATGAAAGTGCAACAAAGCAAAAGGCATGATTGACCTTTATCGTTCTCAAGAAATTTCAAGGGAAACCCACCTAACACTTTCAAGTTGCAGATTTTCTATCAAGAGATTCCAGACTTGTGATAACTAAGTCCACTATAAGTCTTAAATGAACAATAAAATCACGTCGTTAGTTCCTCTATATACTTCGCTTCATCAGTCACAAAGAAGATAAACTATGATAAGAAAGGTAACATCAATCACATTTGAAATGAACCTTTTTTTTCTCTACTGTGTCTATCTAAAGTAAGATTACATAGTACGAGATCATGTATACACTTCTATCCATAATATATCCCAAGACATAATAAAGCTTATTAGGTTACATAGTACGAGATGTATACTCTTATGATCGGAGTTCATGTGACCAATCCAATCATTATAAAATTCATGATTTCTCTCGTTTTGGTTAAACAAGACATAATAAGGCTTATTAGGTTACATAGTACGAGATGTATACTCTTATGATCGGAGTTCTTGTGACCAATCCAATCATTATAAAATTCATGATTTCTCTCGTTTTGGTTAAACAAGACATAATAAGGCTTATTAAGTTACATAGTACGAGATGTATACTCTTATGATCAGAGTTCTTGTGACCAATCCAATCATTATAAAAATCCACGATTTTTCTCGTTTTGGGTAAAATCAAGAGTCAAAAGGCTAACCATGATGAAGGGGACTTGCAGTAAAAACATAGAAAACACAATAACAAAAGTCGGAATAATTTTGCTTCCACATATCAATTTCTTCTCATTAACATCCACACCTAAACATATTGATTCAAACAGCACCATTAACTCCGACAAATCCCAACAAATGTTCCACCAAAACTTGCACCATAAACTCCACAACCTAACACTTAACCCATACGCAAAATCAAAGTAAAAGACCGTCTTATACGACATTTTCACTCCAACTACCTAATTATAATACGTAAGACCGTCTTCTACAAGACTCATCGAGTCATCGATCTCAATATGGCAATTGCACATATCAAATTTTCATCATTGCACAACGAAGAACACGTACACATGATTGAACAACAATACCATAAATCAAAATTTCTAAAAGAACAAAAAAATCGAATCTTTCCGACGAAATACCTGTTCCTACCACCGCCACGACCGCCACCACCACCGGCATTGCCACGAAAGCGATCATCATGCATATAAAACGCACCAGAAGTCGGTACAGAAAACGGCTCAACCTCCTTCTTCTCCTCCCCCTCCCCTTCTCCTTCTCCTTCCTTCACCTCTCCGTCTCCACCACCGTCTTCCACCGTAACTCCCACCTCACCACCGCCATTTTCCGCCTTCACCGCCACCCCAATTTCTCTCTCCACCGCTTCACCAACGACCTCCTCCTCATAATCATCATAATAATACCCCTCCTCCTCTTCATCCTCTTCTTCGTCGTACTCCTCGACATCGTTTTCGTCGTCGTAATCAGCAGCACCACCTTGATCATCCAAATCACCGTCGAATTCAACGGCGATTCCAGACCTAGAATTCTTCGGCGGCGAACAACTTCCACCATCATCATCGTCTCGCTCTTCGTCGACTTCATCATCACTCGCTTCTCTACGACGCATCTTCATTGACATCATCTTCACTTCCTCTGGATCACTCTCGTAATCACTGTTCTCTTCGCCGGCCATGTCGAATTAAAATCGATTAGATGAACGAATTTGATTTTCCCCCCGTTGATTAGCGTGGATTTCTGGAGTTGGTTGAGCGAAATCCCCAAATTGATTTGCGGAAGTAGTTTAAATTGAAGAGAGAGAAAAACCCTAGATTTAAAAGGAAAGAGAGAGAAAGTAATACGGAGTATAAATATTGTGTGGGTATTTATTTGGAGTGGTGAAAGTACGTTACAAGTTTTGGTAACTGACTTCACCAAGTGATTTGGTCGTCCTGTTGACTTTAGTGCTTACGTGTCATGCAAAAATAAAATAAAATAAAATAAAATAAATTTATTTATTACGACATAAAAATAAAATTTATGATTTATGATAATTTTGTTTTATTTTAAAACAAAAAAAGTCGAAATATTTGATAGAGTGTGCTAGTTAAGGAGAGCTACGTCATCAATCAAAAATGTATTAATTGGAGTATTGACTGACGGTAACTTTATTACTTCCACAATTCACCGATACCAAGTAACAGCAAAATGACACGAATTGAATAAAATTTATTAGAATTGAGTTGAACATATTATGATAAACTCAACTTTTTGTTTATAAATTTGTGTTTGTTGGAACGGCTGAACTAAACGCCCTCCTAAAGATAAGCTGAACTTATAAAAACCGAGATGAGCTTCACGATAAAATTTTCAGAAACATTTAGGTAATTGACGATGTTACTGCGCAGTTTAAAATGTTCATCTGATATTACAGATCTTCATCCTGACACTGTAGTCGGCATTTGCGAAACCATGGACCAGGAAGACATGACTACTTTATAACTGCTAGATTCACCGAATTCTCCCAAGAGTCAGAGCAATGAGACACTCGTAAGTCGTAACATGATATATGGTGCAACCTAACATGTATTCAACATCCGCGATTGACACTTCCGTAAACTATCACAGGAAACCACGTTCACAAACTACCTCATCGATGACTATTACAATGCAGATACATAATGAAACGAAAACGTCTTCCGTCACATTTAACATCCGAAAGGACGTCTGACATGAAAATTTTTAGGCCACTCTCTTTGCGCTGACGATAAACAGAATAGATAACTGCCTTACAGCGTGGCATGCAAGACTAACAGCAGCACGATTTCACAATAGCTTTTAAACTTCAGCGGCCTTCGGAGAATCAGGAGAATTTTCTGGCGTCTTCAAAGCTGTAGTAGGTTTCCCTTTGTGAGTTGATACAACAGACGAAAATTCCTCAACGATAGAAGGGTCCTTAAACTTTAGGGCAAATGTCGATAAGCTATCTTTCGCCTCAGTAGCCGAGTTGACACAAGCAAATGTAATCCCTTTCTTCTCCATCCTCGTAAGCTTCAAATCCGCATACAAACTCGCATTCAGGATCAACCTCAAATTCCCTTTCGCCCGCATTACTAGCCTTGCTTTCCGAGACTCATCCTTTAGGACATTGACTTTGACCTCTCCTTTACCGCGTTCTTTCCACCCACCGTCAATAAACTCGAACATGATCGAATCCGCAGAAAATACTGTTTCTTCATTCTCTTCCCCCGTCTCCCTCGGCACCTCCTGTGCAGAACTGAACGCATTGTCCTCGGTCTTGCCTCCAAAGGACGACCCTGTCACCGTTGTACCAAAAAGGGGTGTACTGCTATTATTAAAAGTTCCGAAATTGAAGGTGGGAGGCGACGGTTGTGAAGGCGACCCGTCTTTTTGAGTCAACCCAAATGAAAATGCCGAGCTGGAGAAACCAGGGCCTGCGACACCAGTGAAAGCGTTTTGGCTGTTTGATAGTTGCTGGAACGACTTCCAAGGAGTTCCAGTAGTACTATCCTCGGTTCTTACGTTCTCGTTCTTGTCACCGTTCTTGTCATCGTTCTCATCCTTCTCATCCTCCACTTGCTTCTCGTCAGTTGGTGCAACTCCATTGGTTTTTTCAGCACCATCAACAGCACTGGCCCCATCAACCGGCTTTTCAGATACCGGCGCATCTTCAGCCGCATCGCCAACCACTTGTTCAGGTGGTGGTTGCTCAGATGCAGTTTTTTCTTCAGAGCCAGCGGTTTTCACTTCCACTTCTGTGGTTGCATCATCTTTAGTTTCAGGATTATCAGCCTCTTCGTTGTCTTTAACGGCTTGCGCTTCAGTTGGAACATCGGCAGCGACAGCAGGGGAAGGAGCGGCAGGTATCGGTATCAAACGGACACCAGCAAAAGGATTTGATGTGGGACCAGGTGTAGTAGAAGTTTGTTGACGACGAACTTTCACAATTTTCCGAGTAGCCAGCACCTCGTCACTAGCTTTCTTGAAAGTCCCCATCTCGGTTTCGTCAACATTTTCATCGTCATCAAGACCAGGGTTATCCCGAGATAATTCTCTACCAGCAGCTCTTTTCTTAGATGGTTGGTTCTCGTCCCCCATGGAATGAAATAGAAGAAATTATGGATAGATATCACCTAGCTCAAGACACGAAGATGAACCTCTGAAATCATTTAAGAATGAGGGTCAACAAACAAAGCCGAACAAAAAAAAAACAATAACACAAGTGCAATACGATAATTCGAAATCTAGTTATTAGGGGTGACAACACAGTTTTCATGTAACATATAACTTCTAACAAATTTCTCAGATGATCCGACCGAAAGAAGAGAGAAATGACAACATAATATTATTGGGAACAAAATGCCGAGAATTGTGTAACAAAGCACTCTCAGCAAGACCATAAGCACCACAAAACTTTTACTGTGCCAAACACATGCATGTTGAAATAGATTACGATAGAAACTCACAATTCTGAAATGTTATGGAGCTTAAATATCCCATGACAAAAAAAAAAAAAACATACTATCGACAAAAATAATGTCGCCTCTATTAATTACGTACACTTGTTGGTGCTCAACACAAAACGAGGTTGATTCATTTAGGCACTAAAAGTAGAGAGGAAATACAAAGGAAGACAATACGATTAATCACTCTCATGACCATGATCATCGAAAGGCACTAGTAAATTTGTGAGGAAATGTTAAAAATAAGCAAAAAACCAAAGATGCACAGTGAATTATAAGCCAACAAAGTAAATTGTTAGTCATAAGTCACACCAGTTTCTTGAATCACGTTTTCAAAAGAAGAACATAAACAAAAATTTTGAGACTAATCAACGTTTCTGCTTTCACTCGCCTTTTACCAATACAACATACGTAAGTATAAGACGTGGCAAAAACTCCAACGATTAACAACTAACGCGCTCACTAGGATAATTCAGTAAGTCCTCTATACAAAAATACTTTTACCAAATCTTGAATGAAATACTCAAAAAGGCTTCAACATAAACAATCTACCTCAAAAACATCGATTTGACTTTTACGAAGCGAAATAGTTTAGCAACTATCATGAGAACATACGATATAAGCTTTTGAAGCTACTACATTCAACAGAATTCAAACCTTCATATAAGTTCGAATGGTGCAATAAAAACAGAAGCTGCCCTTTGATCGTCAATGAATAATTGCCGATGTTAGTATACACTTCATCCATTCCATTCATTTCTTTACATTTACTTTTGTTCATATTTTTCATTATACTCCCTCCAATTCAACAGGTTCTTAACGTGAAGGGGATTTTGGTCAAACGTTAAGAACCTGTTGAATCGGAGGGAGTATATCACTGAAAACAATAAAAATTTGATATTCATAACGTACACGATAAGACAATTTGAACAAAATCTCACATGACTGTATTATATTATATAATAAGAGTTGTATTGAAGATTTTTCTCAATTATGAATAGTGCATAAATAGCAAACATAAAGAAATGAATCGATTGAAGGAAGTATACGCTACCATGGATCAAATGACTCGTCATTTTCTTCTATTCGATTATAACGGAATAAAAAAAAAAAATAAAAAAATAAGATGGCTCCATGTATGCCTCTTTCATAGGGTTACTCGGTAAAGTACCGGTGTTATCGTATACATTAGAAATCGAGAACTAATACATCAACATACATTTTAAGCTTATCTCACCTCCTTTCAACTCCTATTAACCTGACTCTTCGACATGGTGTCGTGTACGACACGTGTCAGACAGTCATTTTTTTGCGAAGTTTTCAGCATTTTTGTCGTAAAAAGAAGCAAGGTGTCGAGCTAACATAGCGTTTCAGCTACGTCGTTCGACTAATACTCAGCTTGATTACCTACGTCTCAAATTCCTCCAACATTTCGCTTATTAAACAATAAAACCTAATTGCAAAGAAATGTCGAAATCGTAATCGTAATCGTAATCGAAACTAGAATCAAACAGGTCACAAAATTTCATATCATACAGTTAATAAATCACAAAATTTCACAAAATTACAGTCTAATCAAAGTTAATAAAACAAAAATTCGCACAAACCCTAGCTCAATCAAAACCTAATCAATATCAATCAAAATTAACCCTAAATCAACATAACACCACCAAATCACTCCTAATTTTTGCAGAACTAAAACTAAAACAAAAATAGTAAACTCGAATTCAAAAAAAAAAAAAAACGAAATGAAATCAAAACTCAAAGCAAAATAAAAGAAGAAAATCGAGGAAAAGATAAGAATGAAAGATACATACGTAGAAGAAGTAGGAGTGATTGAAATGGAAGAATCAAAAGCAGCGTTTAGAGTGAAGTTTTAGAGAGAGAAAGCGATTTTTCAGAGGAGAGAGGATGTAAGCATGTGTTTTTTTGGGGGAGAAAACCTATGAAAATTGGGGAATTTTTTGGGCCTAATTTGTTAATGTATGGGCTTAAATGAAATGGGCCTACAACCCAAGGCCCATTTATTTGTTTGATTCAAAATTATTACTCTGTATTATTCGATCCGTCTTAACCTTATCGAATGTTTACCAGTGGTGGATGGACATGTGTAAGTTTATGCCTATTATGGGTCTTTGGACGGTCTTATAGTTCGTAGGTTTTGGGTTACGACTTACGAGATGGTTGAGTTATAGTTCGTAGGATGGTCTTGCGGTAGCTCATGGATTTGAATTCAAATCAGCGATAATATTGACGTTAATTTTAATGTGTAATTGAAATCAATCCCCGCCCTATCATCCCTACCACCGTTAACCACCATAAACATCCCATATTGAATTAATCAAATTAAATATACAATATACATTATAAATTAATCAACGAAAAAAAAACAAACAAATTCCTTGAAATATGTCTTACTACGATCTATAAGCAAAAGATTTAATGAATGGTAGGAGTAACAAATTGATTTTGGAAAATAATAGAGATTTTAAATTTAAGCGCAACTAAGCAAAATTTAGATACAATTGAACAATGATGTTTTAAAATAAGTTCGTTTTATGAAACGGCCATTAGAATTATAAGCACATTTAGTAACTATAATAAATGAAACACTTTAAAATTCAATTGGTCATTTCACGAACGAGACGGTCTTACGGTAGACTTACGAGATGGTTGAGTTGGAATCAAGAAAGTGAGGAATACAAAGCTCCAATTATTTGAAAATGCAATTAAACATTAATGGTTCTGATGGACATAATCTATTACAGAGAACACAAAAACTTTAGGGACGACTTTCGGTGTTAAACATACAAATACTCGGTAATATTTTACGTAAGAATATACTCCGGGAGTAAATGGAAAAGATTTCTACAGTCTTCGCTCTCTTATGAGGGGGAGGTTATAAAAGGCCACAAAGAATTCCTATAAATCCGAAAATATAGAATTGAAAAAGGAAAAAAAAAAAAAAAAAACACTAAATCTAAAGTGACCACCCCCCGAAAATTCTCCAAAACTCTACAAAAACATCAATATACCAGCGTTGATATTACGTCTCTGTGCCATGCTGTCGCTCGCAGAAAACCTGCCACATGAGGAAACCATGATGTTTCAGGGCCCAAACTAGTACGGAGTATAATTGAGTAAGTCTTAGGCAAGAACGTCTCAACTCTCAAGTGTGCAAACGTTCGTGACCAATATTAGTCACAATAATTGTAATAATGGTCACATTTCAGTCGCAAAGACCACATTGTATGCATACTATGGTCTTGTAGGTTAATTACTCGAAAAAAGGGAAATATGCTAGTTTTACCCCAGCCATCAAGAGTAAACAAGGAAAGGTTTCACAATTTCCTCGGAAAAAGGTGAGAATTTAAGGTTAAGGGTTAATTTCGATATATCATAGGATGGGCAGAGGACAATTGGGGAACGCAAACGATATTTTCCGCCAAGATCCTCAAATCAAAACCAGGCTACGACCTACACGTCATAGTAAGCAAAGAACTGCAAACTGAATAGTGTTTTCTTACCATATGTAAACCTTTGTGTACAGCCAAAACCAACAGTTTCAGAAGAGACGTCTAAGGATGTTGAGCAAGCACTGCAATGGGCAACAAAAATACGAATGAGAACAATTCACCGCTCATATCAACACTGACAAGGTAATAATATCACAAACAAACAAGAAAACTTCTAGTACTACTAATAATAACAAATCTAATTTAAATACCGAAATGTGCCTCATACAACACAATTTTCTTCGATCTATTAATTTTCGCATCCCACTACCAAGTCAAAATAACGTAAATTGCTGCAACTGTGCAGAACACGCGCTAAGTTTACTCCCTTGTGCTCTAAAACAATAATAATCAATAGCAAGTACTCCGTTTTAAACACCACAATGATCTTACATTACCACTTTATTTAACAAAAGTGAGATATAAATCACAAACACGTCACTACAACAACAATAACATCAAAGCCTTATTCCCAAAATAGCAAGTACTCTGTTTAAACACCACGATGATCTTAGATTACCACATTATTTAACAAAAGTGAGATATAAATCACAAACACGTCACTACAACAATAATAACATCAAAGCCTTATTCCCGAAATATTTGGGCTCGGCTAACATGATTCATCGTCCGGGACCGTTCAAAACGCTACACCATGTAGAAAAAGTTGTTTTTTATTTTAAATAAAAATAAAATTAAAAAGGATAAAAAATAAACAAATAAATAAAAAATCATTTAAAAATAAAATTAAAATATCAAATAAAATATATAAAATTAAAATAAAACTAAATAAATAAAATTAAAATTTCCCAAAAAAAACTTTATAAGAAAAAGGACAAAATAAAACTTAGCGGAAAAAGATACGAAATAAATCACTAACACGTCACTCCGAAGACAAATTAGTGCTTGAGGAAACAAGAAAAGCAACTGCAAAACAACATATACTCACGTCATCTACATAACCAGTAGAATTTTCAGAAGATGAAGATATTGTCAAAACAAAAATGGCTTCTCAAAACGTCAGACATAGACTAAAGAAAAGCCATACACCGGTTAAAGGTATGTCATCGGAAGGGGAGGAAGAGTTAAGATATGGGCAATTCAGAGGAAAAATTCAATTAATCACCAGAGACAAAATTTGGTATTTTCAACACCGGTCCAACCAATATCCTTTAAGCTGATGGGGTTCCGTCATTATTCGTACCCCACTCTTCTTCTGCCTCATTTCCGTTGACAAGAACAGCTCCATCGTTAGAATCGGCATCTACAACAACTGCTTCTTCCTGGTTCTCGTCTACTTCATTATGTTCACCATTTTCTTCAGTGTCCTGCTAATTGGGAAAGGAAATGGTTATTGCCGCAGGCTTTTCGCAATATCTCGGTAATTTTGTTTGTGTACAGAAGCAGCATATCACTTTAGAAATCTCTTAAGTTATTAATTCCAGAAAGCAGAGATGAACAACGTGCAGTTTCGATTTTCTAAATGGTAACAGGTGATAGAGAAGTAGGATAAAGACCATAAAGTAGTACTCCTTCCTTTTCACTATAATCTTCCTCTTTCATTTTTTGGCACAAAACAAGTGACTAATATTACTCCATTTTTAACCGCACATATTCTCAACCACAAATTTCTCTTCCCTAAAATATTAAATCCAAAACCGCAAGAAGATTTTAGTAACTACTCCGTAGTAAGAAGGCATACCTCATCTTCATGCACTACGTCACCATTTTCAAGATGTTGGTCCTCCTCTATCTGCATGCTCTTAAAGGCTTCGACGAGGTCTGTTTTAGGCCTCTGCGCATATTCCACGTATTGCTCCGCAGAAGGATAACTACCCCTGGAGAACGGTTATAAATTCAGAGAACCCAAGCTTATTTACCATTTACTGAATGAACAAACTGATGAAATGATGACAACTTATAAAACAAAACTGAAGGAAGGTAGAGAACAAATCGGCATAAAATTAGTACTCTGTACCTCGTCTCAGCAACTTTAGACTCAACGGCCAGAGCAATTTGCCAATCATCAAACAAATTCGAATACTCCTGGGGATCAGCCAATGACTCTGCAGCCTTGGGATTTACCTGCAGCAATGCCATATCATACTCTATTAGATCGATGGTCAAAAGATATTAATAATATAGATATTATTCATCAACTTTGAAGACCCAAAACATTTTGCAATTTCTCTAAACTCTTGATGTTTGTTTCTCATATATTCACCAGCTTTGAAGAGTATGAAGACGTCCAAAACATTTTCTGGATTTGAAAATATTTCTTTGTTTGTGGACTACAATAAAATTATAATATTCAATGCTGAGATAAAATAAATAAATAAATAAATTATATATATATTTTTATGAAAACTACTCGTAACATATCAAGCATATTGCCAAGTCCTCTTAGTTGCAGACAGAAGGTATATTTAACATAATAAACATGTTTATAAATATATTTAGATCCGGTTTCGAATAGATGACATCACAATTTTTACACTTGTGTCTTATATGAATGCTTTTACGAGGAAGAAGACAATGCCAGGCATACCTTACTGAGATCCTTTCTCCACAAAGCAACAATTTCCGACACCTTGCTGGGAAGGTAAGAACGAGCCATCAAAGCAGCCTCTGGAATTCGATTGCTTTGGAAGAAAAAAAAAAAAAAAAAAAACTGTAGTTCAGTTTCCATTTAGTTGATGGATGAAAAGATGTTTATAAAAATGGATTACTTCCGAAGTAGGAACTGTACACAACCTGTCTATCAAAAGTTGGAGACACTCTTCCAGTTTGCCCAACATGAACAGGCAAAGGAAAGCGACATTGTTTTTCCCCTGCTCTTTTGATAGGCTAGCAAGTTTTGAAATTCCCTCAGCATCTCCAATCGAAGAATAAAGCAGCAACATGCCGCTGAAATCCATGGCATGCTTCAGGCATTCTTCAGCCATTTCAAACTGCAATAGAATATTGACCATCAGACTCGGGAGAAAAAACTTCAACAACTAACTTTGACTTTGATGTTTGCTTACTACGCTATATTATATCAAAAATCCCCCACAGAAGTAAGATCGATATTAAAGGTTGACTATGTGACAAAAGCAGTAATTAGTTAAGATTTGGGGATTGAAAAAAAAAAAGGGTACGTCTGAGAGATGAATTGGGTTAGAAGTTTAGAACTAGGAGAGCAACCAATAAAACTGAGAGCGAAAAAAGGACCCATAAAGCTCAGTTACCTTTCCACTAGACATCGCCAATTCACCCAACTGCTTCCACTTTGATTCACTATGAACTTCTGCAGCTATTTCCTAAATAAAAGAATTCAGTATCAGTAAGACGGTAAAACCCTGTTAATGAGCAGCTTCAATAAAATTTTGAACTCGTCCCAATTACCTTTGCAACCTCTAACCTGCCAAGCTGTATGGCAAGCTCAAACCTATAGTCAGGGTCAGTTGCTACTTCAAGTGCCTCTTCTATCATGCCACGTGATTCAAGAAAGCGAGCCACACTAGAAATATGAGCAACGCTATGTAAGTTAACATGTATACAGACAAATCAACAATGGTGTAGAAATTTCTATGCATACACACTTTTGTAAGCTCAAAGCTACTGTTGTTCATTCAAAAAACAAAGATCACAAATCTACAAAAGACTACTAAGCAAATTATTGTCTTAAAATTAGACTTTTCAAATGATCAAACTTACCTATTATGGTGTTCCTTGGGAATTGTAGGTAAAATTGCATTTGCTGATTGAATATCACCACGCATCACTAGAGTCTTGTATTCAATCAAGCTAAGGAGTAATGTGTACCCTATCACACTGTTATCACAAAGGAAGAAGAAAGGAAAGTTTAGCAATTTGGTTCTAGCTCTACAGCGACCATCGTTTTGAATAAGAAAAAAAAAATACAAGCGAGCTCACTTGAATTCTTTGTCGATAAGATACACCCGACTTTGACTAGCAAGGTAGCCCAAGAGGTACATTGGACGGTCCAAGTGAAACATGGTGGTCACCTGGGGCCAAAGCATAAGCATTAATCAAGGTTTTGGAGAAAATATGCAGATTTCCACGACATAACTTCATCTACTCAATAGTTACAGACAGACTATACCTCACCACCAACACAGTAATTAAGCCTCCAGGAAGAGTTGTTGTAGATAAAACAATCTCCAACCCATATTCCAGTCCTCACACGTTCATTTGTTTCATGGAGAAGCTCAAATGCATCTTCCACCCCTTGCTCATCTATTGGTCTTCCACTATCAATATAAGATGACACCACATCACGCTGCAAAAAGATCGTACGTTTAGCACCACAAAGGATATGAAAACCATGGTCAATGACAGCAAAAAAAAAAAGGAGTAATTGAAGAGAATGATTCTAACATTGTACTTAAGTATGTAGAAAGACGTGTCACTGGCAATAGCCACCATGTCACCGCCATCGGCCCAATAAAGGTTCTGTAGCCATCAAGACAAGATGAAAAGTTAGAATGCAACAGTCAGAGCATGTAAACATCAGTAAGCAAAAACCCTCAAGCAAAAATATCTACAGAGAAGCACTCACTTTAACATTAACTTCAATCCTGTAGATAAATCTGCACTCTGCCCAGTCATAAAAGCATATGAAATCATTTGAGCACATGGCCAACAAATTTCCACCATATATCCTCTCCGCAGAAAATGTTGGTCGAATACTCTTCTTTTCCTGCAAAGGGCCATTAAACAGAGCTATAAGCTAACCCATCACACTAGCAGAGTAGACCAAAGGCAGCAATGAGGACATAGAACCGTGGACGAGAGAGTTTTGCTTCAAGAAAATTAAATCAGGATTCCTAAATCTTGAACATAAGAAACTGAGTGATGACTAACTAAGAAATAGGCAAACATAAACCGTCTGGAGAAACATTACAGGTTAAACATCACCAATTCAATACAGGTAAAGTAATCTGATCAACCATGCATATAAATCTTGCTGCAAAATTTTTACTGCATCAATTGCAGAAATGACAGCATTTTCACACAAAGGTTCTTATAAGTTCTATGGATGCAATGGAAATTTAAACAGGGGCCTCTCAGACAATAAAACTAAAATTTCCATGACCTTAGAAGTAGTGTGGGACAGAACGAAAACTATGACAAAAAGACTATGTATACACTCTAAAAACAATCAGAATTCACTAACAAATACGTTGTATTAAGCATAGATAAAAAGAGCACTTCAAAGAATCGACACAAACCTGAAAATTTTTGCTGAAGATCTTGATCTTAGAGGTGCTTTCTCTAACCGCGTATTCTCCTTCAGATGACCAAACAAACTCCAATGCTGAGCCAAATGACCTATTCCTCCAAGCCACAGCTGTGTAAATAATGTATTCTCCATCTCCACAAACCACAACGAACCTCCCATTTGGGTTATGCTTTAAGCTCTGGAGAAAAAAAAAAAAAAAAAAAAAAAAAAAAAAAACAAGGGGGAAATCAGCCAGATAATCTCAACAAACTATTTTCAAGTTTAATCATTACTTAAAAACATAGTACACAACGCCTCAAGTGAAATTATCACTATTATATCCGTCCAAGAATATGTGTCCACTGTTGCTTTTCTAGTCATCCTACAAGTTCCTTATATAACATCCTTAAAATTGCGTATGTCGGTTCCACAGGACTGCAGGAGCCTTACGTGCATAAACTTACCTCTAACATGAGAACATATAGGGGTCGTTTAAGGATGACACTATGAAAATTGGGTCAACAATTGCATTGACCAACTCACATTATAAGAAGCACGCACAACTTAGTGAGCATTTGAGGTTATACAATCATACCCTACGGCCAAAGTCAAGTAATGGTGTTTGGCTTCACCGTAAATGAAGTTAATGCCAATACTTAGTACATATACAAAAAGTCAAACAAGTAATCCGAAGGAGGATTAAGTATTTTACCCTACTATAATTAGTTCAAAGCAGCTACTATTCAATTATTAGAAGATTACTGACCTGTGGGTAAAGATCACAAGTCCCCAATTCCTTCACTGCCAATGGTAGCCGTTCACCATCTGTCACCTAAGAACAAAAGCATACTACAATGGTGAACAGCCATTTAAAGTACACAAATGAAAAAAATTACACCTCGTTTTACAAGTAACTTAATACAATAGAAGTGCAATCAGGTTCAAACCTCATAACCAGCACCAACACGTCTGATATCAACTGTTTGAATTTCATTATGCCTTGCCCATATAATTTTTCCACTGTTATCCATGCTTGCAGCAGGGATTTCTCGACCAATCTTTACCATAATGGTACCTTCATCATAACCTATCACAACCCTGCATGAAAACGAAAGGAAATAAATTATCTTAAAGATAGTCGCCTTAGATTGCAGAGATGCGCCAAAACTCCACTGAAGTAAGTTAAAGCTGCCAATATGTATCACTTTAATACAAGATTATGCGAGCTCCACCAAATAGCTTACCGACGAGAACTCTTGATGTATCCAATTGCCCAAACCCGTTCCAGACCGTAGTTGAGAGTATTCTCAAGCCTGCAAATTGAGATCAGCTACTTAGAAATCAAGAATTAAACAACAGGATCACATCTAAGACATGATGATGTGGTCTATCAACAAACTACTATGCAAACACGAACAGACTGCAAACAAGATCACAAACTTGGGGTGAGTTTCAAAATATCCACATTTTTACAAGGAATCAAGCAATCATAAAGAATTATGGAGCACCAGCTTGTGGATGTCCGGAAATCTACCTCAGATATCCGAGCATCAAAGTTAAGCTATTCTGAATATTTTGATACCCTTAGGATTAAATTAAATATAAAATTTTTAAAGGATGCAGAACATCTAATTATTCATCGTTGCCTCTGCTTAATGACAGGAAGAAAAGAACATGCATTAAAAATTCATATAGAAGACGAGACTCAAACTCCAACAACACAAGGGAACAATTCCATCCTCACACCACCTCCAAATTTCCACATTATTGTCAAATAATCTGCAGATCCTAGTACTAACCTGTAAGTAGTTGAATGCCATATGCGAACAGTTCCGTCCTCAGAACCCGTTATTATTATGGGAAGCTCGGGGTGGAAACACACAGCAGATACATTATGAGTGTGTCCTTCCAAAGTCTGAACACAGCTTTTTGTCTGATAATCCCACACCTGTAACGCAAATCAGAGGCAAGTAGTTCAGACAACAATAGCCAAATAACCGAGCAACCTAAATTAAAACAAATCTTATAAAAGAAAGGTCTAACCTTAGCTGTGTGGTCATCGGAGCCAGTGATCAAATAAGGTTTGTCACCGCCAGTAAAGTAATCAACACAATTTACCCCTTTCACATGGGCATCCAACGTAAAATTTGGATCAGGTGATCCAAGGTTCCAAATCTGAAATATATAGGCAATTCTATCAAACATATTGCGAGATGCTAATTACGGAAATATGATGGAAAAAAGGTGAGAAAATTTTGGATGCCTTAATTGTGCGGTCAAGGGATGCACTAGCAAAGGTGTTGGTATCTTTCGGGTTGAATGTGACTTGCATCACGTAGTGGGAATGACCTTCGAAAATTTGCGTACACATCCAACCTTTGTCCCAGTCCCAAAGTTTAATGAGCATGTCATCAGACGACGACAGCACATACGGGAGCGTGGGATGCACAGCTACACACCTAATGTAATCAGTGTGCGCCTCAAATACTTTAACCTTGTCCATCGTATTGTAGTTGTAGACACGTATAAACATGTCATCAGCTCCAGCAACAACCCATTGTTTACGTGAAATGAACTTGGCGGACCTAACTGTTCATGGGTTTACAAAAAGAAATATGAATAACTGACAACAATTGACTAGTATGGTTACAAAGCAGCTAAACTGTGAGTACAATCTCTAGAAGGACACAATACCTGGTAAATCCGAGACTTCAAAAGACTTGGCCATTGTCTGAATACAGCACATATTTTGTTCGATGTCAATAAATAATTAATAAATCAATAAGTTGTAGGTCAAATTACAACGCAAATCATTACAACTGACAACACAATGCCTTTAAGTTAGTGTTAAAGTTATACAGATGAACTTCATAAGTTTAGACTTCAAAAGAGAATTCTCTTTTACTTCGCCTTCACAACACGTAACAGCAAATCGTCTCAAGTCTCACAGCGTACTTTTGAGTTCAACAATCTACGCATCTATTACAATTTATTTTTGCCTAAAAATAACTCAATCCAGAGCTGCGGGATCTTAAACTTTGCTTGGTTAAGTTTCCACTTTTAAGCAATGAATTTCGAAAGAATTATGGTCTACTACAAAAAATAACATAACATCCCTCAAGCAAAAAGTGAAACGACATACAATCTGGCACTTTGGTGTCCCAAAATCGTGACCTCAAACTTATTTTTTCAGACGCTCCACACTTCCACAGTTCAAAATGCATAGATCTGAACATCATGTCAGGTACTCTATGCTGCCAAGTTAATGAACTTCAAGAAACTGTCGTAGCAACAACATCAGCCTTGATACCGCAAAAAAAGTACTCCGTATCTCTTAAGGAGTATCATTCAATCGAACTAGCCATTATACATCCTTAAAACGTGGGTTCACCGTATCGATTAATGACAAAACATTTGACTACGCGCGTATCATACAAATCACACAATTACACTACAGGTAACCAAATTCTGTGCCACCAATTATACGAAAGTCGTCTGAAATTTAACAGTGATCACTATATCAAATACGTCCACGCATCACATGAAATCTAACCACAAAACAATGATCACTCTAATATACATAGTGGAGAAACGATAAATTTATACCTGTGATTGATAGTTCCAAATACCAACAGTTCCGGAGTACAAACTCGCCAAAATCCTGCAACACATTGTCGATTAAAACGGTAAATTCATCAACGCAAAAGCAAGAAAACAAATGTATAGAGAAGATAATCACCATGGTTCAGTTGGATGTAGATCCACAGACTTAACTCTCTCTGATCGTTGAGCAAACTTCCTCTGATCCAAAATCAAACACACGATAATCAGCATCAAAAACTACCACATAAAAACAATCTCAAATCACAATCAATTTCAAAATTACCTTCAAATCAAGTCGAAGCGGCTGATCCACGATCAAATTCAACAATCAAACAATCAAACAAACACAAATAATCAAATTAAATCAGATCTCAATAAATTAAAACGCTAAAAAAAAAAAAAAAAAAAAAAAACACAAGAAATCAGATCTAAGGTGATGAAATCACAAATGTAGGATGAAGAGCGCACCATTTTGAGCGATTAAATGTTGCCGACAAATCGAAGTAGAGTAAATCGATCGATGAAATTGAAAACCCTAGGAGAGAGAAAAGATCTGAGATGTTCGAAGGTTGCAGAAATCGCACAACAAGCGAAACTGAAAGAGGAGAAAATTAGAAGGGATGATGAAGATGAGAGATAGAGTAATTTTTATGAGAAATGAGAAACTTTATCATTGTGTGAGTTTTATTTTGCTTTTGTGATACTCCGTACTCCGTATGTGTTTTATTAAAATGTACTCGCTCCGTATTATATTATAGAAGGATTTGCTAAAAATGGTGTTTTGGAAAAAATAATTAGCGTTTTGGGTCGGGATGGAAAATATTTAGTGTTTTGGGTTCCACGTAAGCTTGGATAATTCGGACCACAAAACGCCGTAGCGGATGACGCTTTGTGTGATTTTTTTGAGGATTGAAACTTAAAAATAAATCAAATGGAAACATAAAACGCCATTTGGAGAGGCGTTTTGTACCATAAAACGCCATCACCAATGGCGTTTTACATGAGTGATTTTCTAGTGTTTTCTAGCCGTATAAAACGCCACCTGGAGTGGCGTTTTGTAGTATAAAACCCCATCTCCAATGGCGTTTTACATGAGTGATTTTTTACACACTATAGTGTTTTCTGGCCTTATAAAACGCCACCCATCTCCAATGGCGTTTTTAAGCCTCAACTTTTTTTCTTTTTTTTTTTCAAATTTCAGTTTTCCAAAGTCACACAAAACGCCATCCGCTAAGGCGTTTTAAGCTCTGAAATATTCGAGCCTACGTGGACCCCAAACACTAAATATTTTTAATCTCGACCCAGAACGCTAATTATTTTTCCCCAAAACACCATTTTACCAAATCCTTCTATATTATATTATTTTTCATTTTGTTAATCCATTTTTTTTCAAATGTTTTTTTTTTTAAAAAAAGAAATTAAAGAAGATTATCGATTAGAGATTATCTAAGGGTGAGGTTCAAACGAGCAAAGTGATGATTTTTTCATTGCATTGATTGAAGTTTAACTAGACATCAAAAGGAGGAGAAGACGAAAGAAAATGGTCTTCGATGTACCCGCACCGTGGGCTTAGTAGAAGGTTGAAAAGAATGATCTGGGAAAAAAAACATCTATCAGTTAAAAAGCTAGACATCAAGTAAGTGGCTTGATGAGGATAACTAAGCTGACACGCCGGAGTTGGCTGAACAGGGTGGTGCCCCAACGCAACGCTTCTGGTGAAGGGAGCAACGGCCATATCCGCCTCACGAACCATTCTATCACTTATAATTGTTCGACTAATATTACGAGTATATCACTTATATTTTTGCTTTGCTATTATAGTACAGGACTTTACATTAATTATTACGGAGACGAAGTATAGATTTGCTTTATTCTAACGTCGTACACTATTATTGCTTCACCTTCACCTCAATCACTACTCCGTACTACGAGTATTTTAGATCCGATACAACTACTACTCTTCCATAGTTCCATGCATGACTTAAATATTGAAGTTACCGAAATCTAAATGCCTTATGCATTCTTATCTGAACACATATATATCCTTCAATTATCCTCTTGCTATATTGATCTGATTCTAAAGTTTTTGTCAACTTACGAGAGGTTATTCATTCAATGTGTTATTTGTACTCCGTAATTTTTATGGATTCATTGTGTGATGTACACACTCTATGTCTCAGTCATTTTATATTTTTCTCAAATTTTCTTGACAATAAAGTCAAATGTAAACAATTCACGGGAACGAGGGGAGTAAATAATTTTGTTGAGTAATGTTACATTTATAATAAATGTTAAAATAAGAAATATGCAATACTAATTTTATGGTATCTAATTGTGCTTGTAGCCCATAATATAATAACTACTCCATATATTTAAATATTTTGATATATTTTAGACCGACGAGTGAAAATCGATTACTGTAATAATAATTGTGTTCGATTGAGCAATTACAAGTGTTATAAGGAGTATAACTTATATATTGCATAATTGCATTGTCATACAATTTCAGTACTCCGCACAATGTTAAAATTGTTAATCACCAATAGAGGTGGCCAAGGGCCGAGTAGGGCTGGGCTCTAAAGTCGAAGCCCGGGTCCGGCTCTTTTGCTAGCCTCCAAAGGGTCGGGCTTTGAAATTGAAGCCCTAGCCCGGCCCTAGACGGGCCTGATAGGGGGGCGGGCTTGACCCTTCCAACGTTAACAATATTATTTTTTAAAATATAGGCGGACTTCAAAGGTCAGGGCCTCAAAAATCAAGCTCAGGCCCGGCCCTTCCAAAAACGGGCCCAACTGGGCTTGCGGAGGACTGATCCGGGATTCAAATTTAAGGCCCGATGGACAGATTTCGGCCGCCGCAGTTGGCCAGCTCTAATCACCGGATCATCCAATATGTTGCAGGTTGGGCTTTCAATGCGAACATCTTTGGTACTTTTGTCTAGTATATTACGCTTTGACCCATCAACTATCCAAAATGTTATGGGCCGTTCTTAAGGCTTTTTTTGGGTAGTCACCAAAGTATAAATAATTTCGGCAACTCTACTACAAGACCGTCTCATGCATGTTTCGGGCTCAATAAGAGAAATAATTGGCCGAATAAAATTTTAGTTTTCAACGTAAAAGTTGAAGTTAGTAATGAAAATAATTGAACCGTCGACATTTGTGCTGATCTTTTATATGGCAGTCTTATGCAAAAAAATTTGTTTTCTGCCAAGAAGGTTGTTTTTTATAAAGTAAAATTAATTGGAGATGAGCCTGAAAATACATTACTTTCTTCTTGCACGCATTTAAATTCAATATTACATCATACAAATAGCATTTTGTGAAATCAGAGACGGGCCCGGGCCACACCCACAAGTTGGAGAGAGAAAACTCACCTCATAGGCCCAAAGGGGTTCCATCCTAAAACCAATTGGCAATAAGAGGAGTAGCCCTTAGGCTTTATAAGGTAGACATTTCAGCTCTCCATAACCGATGTGGGACTTACATGTGGGCATATTAATAAGGGATTCTTCACACATTTTACCACACACGTCATTTTTCTTCTTTTCAAAACAGAATTTACATTATCGACCACATTACTAAGTAGTTACTAACTATTCTTCATTTTGGCAGAATCATATCATATCTACAATGCAACAACCACAGGGACACGTGTCAGCCTGTGGTTGTTTGTTGGCCAATCAAGTAGGGCCCCCCATGTTCCTCTTTACTAATTAATTTCAGTGATTTCACCTCCTTCTCTACAGAGTATCAATAATTCTTCAGTTTTATTAAAGTATATAAAAACCGAAAAATAGAGTATATGAAACATGGATTAAAAAGTTTTGCTAAAATGAAAAACATTAAAATACAAACATTGAGCCAATATACGAAATTCCAGTAGAAAAAAAAGTCGAAACAAAATGTAATTTGAAAGAACAATAAAATTTGAGAAAAATCAAAAATTTATTTTTACCATAATTTGTTGATGAACGAATGAATCCTAATTGCTGAATTGTAAATGTATTAACTTTAGATCTACAATATTTTTTAATTGTTTAGGTTAGCTGAGATGGGGTGACAAAGAGTTTAGGCCGGGTTTGTTTGGTTGAAATTTAACTGAAGTTTGGGCCTTTAATTACCAACTCTTTTCTTTTACCAGCTTTAACTGAGGTTTGGGCCGTACAATTTAACTGAAATTTAACTGAGGTTTGGTTAAAATTACATGTACAAATATAAATTAAATGATCATGATAATGAAAAATTAAAATTATATGATAAATAATAACAGACAAAAATATAAATTGTAATGATAATAACTAAATATATTAAAATTAATTAAGAAAATAATATGGATTAATTTAAATCTGCTCTATTTATAAAATATAATTTAATTTATCAAATTATAAAGTTGTCATTAATTCCAACTTGGCCATATCGAAAGGCAAGTTTACAACCCACAGATGGCTGGATGAAGGATCCAATTTGGGTTTTTAGCCTTGCTTTTGCGAGTTCATTGACATTAATCGGGGTGAAGAACCCTACGAAATCAGATTGGGTGTAAAAATATCTACTGTTAGGGTTTAAAATTTAGGGATTTTGAATTTTTTTTTTAAAATAATAAAAGTTGTTTTTGGTTTATAGAAGAGAGAAAGTGATATAGAGAAAGAAAAGATAGAGTTGTGGAGTACGGGGCTGTGAATTTGTTCAAACGGGTTCGGGTCATTTCGGGTCACGGGGTCAAAAATGACGGGTCCTTGACCCTAAAATATCGGGCGAGTCGGGTTAGGTCGTGTTTTGACAGGTCTAAAGTCTATAATTGCATGAATTCATAATCTTTCTACTACAGTTGCACGGGTACAAATTGGGGGTAAATAGAGAGATTTTAGTGAATGAATGAAATAGTGTGGTAAATGAAGAGGACGATATTTCATTTTCACGGACGTTTGAGTAAGTTTCGCGAGTGAAAGAGCAACACTCTTAATTTATTGGCCCATTTTATAAATTTAATATATGAGCACATAAAGTATCAATACAGTATTTAACAATTGGAATACAAATTTCTTCATTTTGATAATTAAAAAATTAATTTTAGTTTGAAAACATGCTTATAGATTATTTGAATTAATATAAAGTTCATAATTTTCTCATAGCAGTTAAAAAGTGAAATGCTCACAATGAAACATGGATATATATTTTTATTTTAGGTTAAATTAATTAGTCATATAATTTAAACGGAATTATATAATGACCTATAATTTACTCAATTTTCTTAACTTTAATTATGATTGTTTGTCATATAATTTCGTTGTTTTAAGTGATTTTCAGTGATGTACATATATACACATTTGATTATCTTAAAAGACGTTTTTATTATACACCGACTTTATTAATCGTACGTTCTAACTTAAACTTTATAAACAACATACCCGTGCAATTTGCACGAGCATAACACTAGTCTTTTCAAAAAGATAAACACCAACTTCATAATACTCATCTGTCAATATGTAAGCTGTTACTAATCCTGAAATTTAAGAGCAGTTCAATAATTACCAAAGTTGGGAATTTGAGATTCATAAATAATTAAATAACATGAACAATTGTCCCTACTAAATCATCCAACATTTTTTTAATAAACATATAATTTTTTTACTTTTTCTCAAAACTACTTTTTCATATTCGCTAAATTTTATAATTTGTGCAAACATTTAAATATTACGGAGTACTCTGTAATACTTCTTCCATTCCATTCAATTCTATACATTTACTTTTTGTACACTATTCAAAAGTGAGGAGAATCTTCGATATATCCTCTAATATATGAAATAAAAAATAGTCATGTGAGATCTTGTTTTAACTGCCTTTTCGAGAGCATTATTAATATTCAAATTTCATATTTTTCAGAATTATGTAACTAAAGATATAAACAAAAGAAAACGTGCATCAACGTACGTGCAAAAAACAAATGTATAGAATTGAATGAAATTGTGGAAGTAGTTCTCTTTTGATACAGTCTCACATCATAAGATCTACAGCCTACCCATTATCAAAGCGAAATCACCTCAAACCATTCTGTAACTATATTTATGTATGAGAGGTCCCACAGTAACATTACCATCAAACCGTTTGCATATAGGGTAATCATGATTATTAAGGCCTAATTGATGTTTAGCAATGTAGCCAATTAGGTAGGAAGTAGTAAAATAGAAGTCTAAAAAAGTCAACAGAAAACACATAGGAAATCTACTTACAAGGGTTGTAATGAATGGTGACCCCAACGTATATATATGCCTCAAACTTTTCACTTTTCACATTAGATGCCAAAGAATATCCTTTGAAGATCCCTTATAAGTTTATAACTTAACCTTACTTTAGGGCTTTTTTTTTTTTTTTTTTTTTTTTTTATAAATTTTTTTAATAATAAGGTTATTTATTTTGTCATGTATTTTCTCAATAAATAATGGTTACACATGCTTCGTATGTCACCGTAGTTCTTAATTTTAGGGTCTTAGGGAATAGGGATAGTGATGAAAACAAAGGCAAAAGTCCACCATTCATCAACATAGGGGTGTAGATTATTATATTCGTCTCGGTTATTTGTTTACACTTTTCTTAAATTCACCTCACAAAAAAGTCAAACTGAAATAATTCACTGGAACGGAAGGAGTACATTTAAACTGTCTTATAATACTCTATTCATTACATAATATATGACGTTTCTATTTTAAAAGATGAATTTTATAACTTCAATTTCTATGAAAATATTATCAAACTATAAAATATACTCTGTGCAAGTTATATTATTAATAATTTCGTTCCGTAAAGAACTTTCGATTTAGTAATGTGGCAACAATTGTGATGACAAATTGATGTTCTTAGACCTAGTAGAAATACAGTATGTTCTTGACCAATTTTTTGTTATCCATAGATACTACCCCGCATTTTCAGCTCAATTCGTATATTGGTTTTTCAAAATAAATATGAAAACAATTCAACAATTATTTTATTAAAAATGGTACTCCGTAACAATTAGATCATTTGTTGTTGTCTCATGAGATTTTCTTGAGAAATGAGAATACTTCTATATTTTGCGGTTAGCACTTTACCATGTGTCCTTATTAGAAAATCTGTTCTCCTATTTATTTTATCACATTTGTCAAGAAAATGAACATCTATAAATTTGCATTACTAAAATTATAAAATCTTAATATTCTTGTTGTGCTCGTAAATACGTAGTACTCCATATTATACACGATCTCAGCTCGCATGACTATGTTTTGACTACATATTGCAAGAACTCTTCAAAACTCTCAATGTAAATAAATTGTATCGTTTTTCTCTTAGATGTAAATGAAGTTTATATCGACCTCGTAAATGGCATTTACTTTTCATTGCATTTAATTTAATAACACAAACTTTTCAAAAGATAAAAACCCTAAATATTAGCATGACAAGTGCCCTCATCATTACAATTGTTGCCACACAAATTGGTCAAGAACATTCCCACTTTCATCAAATTTCAAAATAACAAATTATAATACCAAAAAAAAAAAATTAAAAATTTGAATTCTGTCCGTAAAAGAGAAATTAAATTGAATTAGGTCCACTCAATAATGAATGTGTGCATGTAATTTAATTTAATTTAATTTATTTGACTTTAATTTTTTTTTTTTTTTTTTTTAAATAAAAAATAAAAAAATTTGTGCATGTAAAATATTAGTCACAGAATAAATGATGGAATTTCGATGGGCCAATAATATGCTTGTGGATGCAACATGGGAGCTCTAACTAGTCGCCGCGTATAACCAAATGTTCCCTCTTTTATTTATTTTATTCAAATTTAATTTCCTCATATTTTTTATTTATTTATTTATTTATTTATTTATTTAAGCTATGCCATATTTTAGCTTATACAAATACGATTAAAACAAATGTTAAAATATAATCGTTGTACGACGTACATATACAAGAGTCAGTAGGATATTGATAATTGTACTTATGGAACAACTAACCTTAAATGATTTCTCTAAAAAAACAAAAAACAAAAAAACCTTAAACGACTGTTGAGTAATTCTATAGACTGTTGCACATACAATAAATTTACAATAGAATCACTCTTCGAGTAGTAATTTGATAACTATTTTGAAAAATTATAGTATGACGAATGATGAAAGGTAATTTTCTACTTTGCTCTCTTAATTTATTTTTTTCATTTTCATTTCAAACTTGTAGTTTAAACAACCGACATCTGCTATTAGAGCATCTCCAATGGTTGCATCTAGGGACTCGCTTGCAATTTTTAAAAATTATCAAGCGGTATGCTTACCATTGGAGGAGATACATGGCTTGTAGCTTGCAAGCTACTGTAGCTTAACCAAGCTACACTAGCTTAACATTTAAAATAGCAAAAAAATAAGTAAATAACTAGTAAATAATTAATTTAATATTATTTGTTTAATATTGTAGCCTACCATTGGAGTGTTATGTAGCTTGAAAGCAGTAAAATTTTGATTATTGCAAGCTACAATGTTTTGTAGTTCGCCATTGGAGATGCCCTTACAACTTTTAATATTTTTTCCAACTCCAATGTTATCATGTAACTTGAATATTTACAATAATTGCGACCTAGTCCTCATTTACTACCGTTAGAATTGTTCTTTTAGCGCTCCTTTTACCATTGCTGTTAATCAAGAGTATGTTTGATAAATTGTCAGAATGTTCAATATATTTCATATGGAAAAAGTAATAAAATGATCATATTAAATTACATTTCAATTCTGACACTAAAAACGTCGATTTTCGTTCGTTCTCAAAATACAAAGCTAAACGTATAATACAAATAACTGAATAACACAAGGACTCGTTCTCACTAATTCCCGATCGTGTTCTACCTTTTTTTTTCCCCCCTAAAAAACACTATTGTGTTTTAAGTATATATATGATGATATGATATGATATGATGATATGATATGATATATGATGATATGATATGATGAAAGAAATAGACTACATAAGCTTCGACTTTTGACTAGCTATATATAAATGATTCGTTTTTTTGGAAGACCAAAAGATTGATTTTAATTATAAACCGTCAAAAAATGGTAGCCTTTTAATGGTGCTAAAGATTTGGAGCTCTTATTATGCCTACCTAGGCTTAAATATGATCAACCAAATGTGGCATATTGTAGAATATCCACCAAAATGTATGGATCAATTAACTTCAAACATTTCTTTAGATTAAACATTATCACATTTTTGACTATTTTTTGGTTGGGAAAATGAATTTAAGTTGTAGTTTAATTAATCCTAGATCGAGCTAAGATCGAGCTAGTATCGAGTATTTTGGCAAAGTCGGTATCACTTAAATAGCCAGACTCGATAAGTTTAGTGTAAGACGTAAAGTTTGAATATCATTCAAATATAAATGAATTGATCGTTTTGGCTCGACCGAGACCTGACATGATTTAATTAGGCAACGTAACATTGACGCGTCACCTATGTTTAATTGGTAAGAAATAAAAGTAGGCTAAAGAAAACCACAATAGCTATTTAAAACAATACTCACTACTTAAAAGTTAAAACTATGTACACGTATAAACAACACAACTAGTTTTAACCTCCGTGATGCTCACGGTTGTCCTGTAATTCCATTTGAATGTATAGACCATAAACAAAGTCGTATTGATTTACCAAGACGGAAAGTGGTTTTATTTTATTTGACCTTGATTACATGGACAATAGTAGTTTCTCTTGTAAATACTAAATGCTCTAGTAACCTATTTTTCTGAATTAAAATTAACTTACTGTTCATTTTTTTTTTGTCGCTGGTGTTTTCTTGTGGTTGTTGTCACGTTTCCTTCTTCTATGATTTACTCTTTTTAGGTTTTCTCGTCTTTTTCTCTTCTGTATATATGCTGTGTTGAGTATTTGTACTTACATTTTCTGAACCTCAAGAGAATTAAAATTAAAACGGTTTTGTTGCGTTGTTTTTAGCGTAATTTGTAGTAGTGTTGGTGATTTAATTTGTTTGACTCTTTTGCGCTTCATGTTGTCTACGTTGTTTTCTGTTACTACTTATGTGCCATCCCTGTTTCATTATTATATGTGGTTATATCTTTTCTAGTCTTTAGGTGTTATGGTATTTTTTTTGAGTACTTGTACTTACATTTTTCCTTGTTCAGTTTGGATGATTCCTTTCCCTATGTTTGGTCACTTTCAGTTTGTTTCGGGTTGTCTTGCTCGATGGTGTTTGATTTTTTCGCTTTTCTTGTTCTATACTCCGTATGTCTTAAATACCTTCAACTCCATTTTGTTATTGTATTTGCTTGATCCGACCCTAACCTTGAAGGTGTATGTTTTTCCAATGCATTATTGTACGATGTCCAATACTTTTTCCTTCGGGTCTTCCTACATAAATTGAACCTCAAGAGAAAATTGGGAACTCATAGAATGTAATTTTGTCAATAAAGTAAATATATATGAAGTAGTTGGTTGTCATTTTAAAAAAGCCACAACCTTTTTGGACTTGTATCCAATTTCGAAGCAACCAACTTTTACTTAATTTTTTTTTCACAGGTAGCACAGAGGAACAATTAGTATAGGATTGAAAAAAAATTGAATAAAGAAGAGCAAAAACTAAAGTATATAAGCAAAAGGAGAAAGAGGATATGAAAAGTATGTCTATAAATACATGGAGTTCGAGGTTGAACAACTTAGGAAAGCCATTAATGTTCTGAAATTGGGGAAGATGAAGGCGAAAGGATCGGCTGAAAGAAATGCCATGAATGTTCAAAACTGACAAAGATGAAAGTGAAAGGGGTGTTTAATTAATATTCATGGGAAGCAAATAAAAGAGTAGATGTAGGAGTATTCACACAAAATGCCACGTGGAATTAAGTTAGAAGTTAGCTAGAGATTTAAGCTACCCTTTTAATAATATTATATAGATAACCTCTATATTATACCGAGTATTCAAATAATGGCATTGTAATCATTACACTGAAAAAGAAAAATCAGTTTAACATACATTATTATTAAATACTACTCCGTACTTTGTAATAAGCAACAATTTAATTTGACCTATCTAAACAAAAATTTGAATTGATTAGTATCGTAATTTAAATTAATCCGATTTGTTTAATATTATTTTTTTTTTTAAAAAAAAATTGCTCTAGCCATTAACAACTTTACACATAATGAGGGTTATTTACTTATTTATGAAGTAGTATTAAGGTAATCTACCGACATGACATAATTACATAGTAACATTTTGGTCAAACTCTATTTTACGCGATATTTGCTCATGTATTTTGACCTTTATAAAGGTACACTCCGTATTTGTTACGAGTAATTTTACGTAACCTTTTTATTTTTCATAATAAATGGTAATGTTAATGATATCCTAAACTCCTTTATATGTTTTTAACAATGCCCTCATAATTAATTATTTTGGTTTACATTTTTTTTTTGGTTAGTTACAATTTCGCCATTTAAGTATCTAACCTAATTAGTTTCATCATTTAAATACATGATTTTGCCATTTTCACCGTCTAACTGTTTGATATATATAAATTACTGAGTAGTAAAAGTTAATTATCATCATACTTAATTTAAAGATGATCAATGTGAAAAGAAGTAGGAACGATGAAAATGGTAAGAAATGATTAAAATGATGGTCAAATATAATAAAATTGTAATTGACAACGAAAAGTATCGTAAAACATATAAATTATTAACGAATTTTTTTTTTTTTTTTTTTTTTGGGATAACGTGGGGAACCCGGTAGCTACTATTGGCAAGACTAAACCCCCGTGCGTGATATGAAACCATACACGCCAGGTTAGCCACCTTTTTTCTGCAGAGGCGACAGCCGTGATCCGATTGGCGTAGCGCCAGTTGTTAACATTCCCACAAGATTCTTCTGGGAGAATCGAGCGCGAGCACCCTTTAATTTCACCCATGTTTTAACCACTAGACCACACCCTTGCGGGTCTTATTACCATCACACATAAGATTAATTCAGTTTTTGGACACTGCATATAAAAATATTATTCAAGTTTGAATTTGAGGGCACTATATATACTTAGACTTAATACGTGAGCAAGTAAAACGTTATCGGGTCATACATTATGTGACCAAGTCATTTTCACTCACTTGGTGTCAAGCTTTTAAATTGAATTATCATTCTATGCATTTGATCGAGTTAACTTTATGCCATGTCACTCTTAAATCATTCAAGTCGTTTGGAGCTATTATTAAATCATACTCTATAATCGTTTTGGTTCTTAAACTTATCTTATTAAAAAAAAAAAAAAAAATCAATTTTACTACTCACTTTGTCTCAGTCATTTGTTTACACTTCTCTTAAATATCCCTCACAAAAAAATCAAATTGTAAACAAATCATTGGAACGGAGGGAGTATATATATCCATCCCTAAAAATATATAAAGGGATCGGAAAAAGCTCATATTTTATATTACTGTTACCATTTTTTTTACTAAATATTATATTTATAATTTAGGAAATTCATACGGAGTCATTAATAAATATATAATTATATAAATATATTACTATCTATATGTGGAGGGAACTATTCAAGGAATAAACGGTTATGCAAAGTAGCAAAGGACATTTAAAAATAATGTAAGTGAGTGAGTGAATTTTATTTGAAAGTTAAGAATCTATTCAATTGATGAACTTATGCATGAAGTGGACGGTGTATATTTAATTTGTTTACTTCATGGTTCAACTTGTGACACCCCTCTAACTAAACTCACATAAAATACTCCTATGTAAGTTGGAGATTTTTGAGTACACTTGAGAATTTCATGTCACAATCATATCATTAGGCTTCATATAATTAGTTTAGTGGCTTTATTAATTAATATCTTAACTAACTATAGGTGAAAGATTTGGCCTAACATTTTAGATTAATGCTATGTAGAGGTGGCCATGGTTCAGTCTACTGTATGTTTTTCAGGCTCAAAATCAGTTCTTTGCGATCGTGGGTCGATTCTGATTTAGTCAGACGATTGTTCTTTATAAACCTTAAACTCAATTCTATTATGTGATACGGAGTAGTTTTTTTAATTAAATTGTCGTAAAGTCATTTTACACGTGAATTTATGTAGTGAAATTATTATACATGTATTCAAATTCAGAATTCTTACCTCATATCATACGAAATAAAATTCAAAGTGTAAAGTGAAATATTAAAAGTTTAAATTAAAATTAAATTTTAGAAGAACCTTTTAGTGAAATTAATTACACTAATCCTTTAAAAAAAAAAAAGATAATACAAAACAAATCTACCTCTAATTACAAAAAAGAAAAAGAGAAAAAAGGATGAAACATCCACAAGTGCACAATAACATTCTTCTTTTTAAATTATATATGCTTAAACATGGACGATAAATGTCTTATAATCTCTTATAATCAGGTACTAAACCACAACATTTTTAGTATAATAATCTCTTTCCTCAAATCTTATTGATATGACTAATATTAGGAAACAAAATAGCTAATTAATTAGTACCAAAATACACATAGCAAACTAATGAAAGATAAAAATTTTTTTTTTCTTTTATTAAATAATAAATAAATAAAAACTTACGGAGTATCATTTAAGAGTAATAAATGATAAATGATTCAATTCATGCATGAATCCATGACACACACACCTAGTGAAAATATTGTGGCAAAATTCTAATGGAATCGTCATTGGTCCAAACCTTAAGTTACTTGCATTAGTTGCATAAATTCCAAATTATCAAAAATACCCTTTTCAAAGAAATTATCCTTGTGTTTACACTTGTTTAAAAAAACACAAATTTTATACTTCCTCCATTCCGTTAGGTTGTATACGTTTGATCATGGCACAATAATTAAGGTAGAAGAAAATCAAGTGGGTAATGAATATTATTACCAAAATAACCCTACTTTATTTGCAAGTGGGTGGGTGAGTAGGCAGTAAATTAAGGATAGTATAGTCTTTTAACTTGATAGAGTATAGACTAAAATAGAAACATATACAATTGATTGGAATTTCCAAAAAAAGAATATATAGAACCTAATGGAATGGAGGAAGTATAATCTTACAAATTAATCATTTTACAATTATACTAAACCAATCCTATAATCATATAATTATACTGCTGTATATTAAATACTTCATATATAGAAAATGATATAGAATACATGACTACTAAAACGATAGTATAGTACATGGTAAAATAATTACATAAGCATTAAAAACTTACTAATAGTATGAACCTGTTCTTTCCAACTCAGAAGAAATTTGAGCATATAAAGGCTTAACTTATAAGAAATTGAGTGAACTTATAAGAAATTCTAACTTATTTTTTTTTTTGTGTAAATTTGTCTTTGTCTTGTCAGAAATTAACTTATAAGAAATTGAGCTAAACCTATAAGAAATTTAATCTAACTTATAAGAGCTAAAATTAAGCTGGAAAGAACATGTCCTATATCATTTTGTACGAATAAATATCATCATACTTAGATATATAGGATAAATATTTTGGGTTTTCAATACCCTTAATTTTTATTTTATCTCAACTATTTGATCAGTTTATTCGTTTTAAATGAAAATAAATATAAATCAACCCAACAATGTATCTCCTCTATATTTCTATATCATCACAAAATTTTGGATAAAACTGCTTCACAATAAGTTTATTGTAATCTCTTACGAAAAATCGCTTACCATTTTACTTATAAATAATTTTTCACCTAATTATAATATGTCTCACATATCACCAACCACTAATATTATTAGAGGATTCTATTTTTTATTACTTAATTGCATGCATTTGTAAATTGGATACTTGTAAATTGTAATCCATCCTTTACACCAACTCCTATAAATCCCACTTCAAATCTCTCCCTACATCACTCATACCAAAAACCAAACACACAAAAACCAACTTTATTTCCCTTGAAAAAACATAAATCCACTTTTTTTCTTTCTTTTTTCCCCATAAACAATAAAAATAATAATCAAATAATAATAATAATAATAATAATAATGGGAGTAAACTCTAATAGAGTAGAAGACCTCTCTACTCATAATAATAACAACAATATTAACCATGCAAATTATGATACCACAATTAACATCCATAATATTCATAATAATAACAACAATAATATGAATAATAATAATAATAATAATATTAATAATAATAATACTCAAGAAATGATACACCATGTATGTTTACCACCAAAAAGAAGCACCATAGAAAAACTAAAAAATAGATTATCAGAAATATTTTTTCCTGATAATCCACTTCACAAATTCAAGAATCAAACATTTGTAAGAAAAATAATTCTTGGGTTGCAGTTTTTTTTCCCTGTATTTCAGTGGGGCCCAAATTACGGGCTTAATCTTCTAAGGTCCGACCTCATTTCGGGTCTTACTATTGCTAGTCTTGCAATTCCTCAGGTACGTATAAAATTCTTGTGAAAGACGGTCTTTTATTATATGCTGAATTACGTAAAAAGTAAATTTATTACGTACGTCTCGAGTTTTTAGTTTGAGATTGTAAGACGGTTTTTTTTTTTTTTATATCGGTCGATAAATGAGATGTAAAAGTATTATAGAGTATAAAAGAATTACTTTGTATTAAGTTTTGTGAAAAATGTATGTTCTTGGTGTATTTTTCATGCATAAAGATTCCAAGAATATTCTGTTTTGAAGTAGAGGAAATTAAACATTTATAGCATGCAAAAAATTTGTGAATTTAATGCTTGAAAAAATAAAAATGTTACAAAATTTTTGTTTAAATTACATAAATCCAAGAAGTTTATTAATTGTCTAGGGAGACTTTGGATTACATTCTAGTAAAACGAATTCCACGACACACGTTAGAAAAACCGATAAAAAATTATGTTTTACGTAACTTACGTAATTATTATTTGGAGAACTGCAGGGAATTAGCTACGCGAAACTAGCAAACTTGCCACCAATCGTCGGGCTATGTAAGTCATAACTCAAAACGTTTTCAAGTTATTTCGCTACATTTTTATAAAAAAAAAACCAACGATAAAATTTATAAAAAAAAAGTTAAACCGATTTTAATTTTGCGCAGATTCGAGTTTTGTACCACCGTTGATATACTCAATACTAGGAAGTTCAAAACATTTAGCAGTGGGCCCAGTATCAATAGCATCACTTGTTATGGGAACAATGTTAAGTGAAGTCGTATCTCCTACTCAAGAACCAATTCTCTACCTTAAACTTGCTTTTACTTCCACCTTTTTTGCTGGTGTTTTTCAAGCCTCTCTTGGTTTCCTCAGGTACGTACTTCAATTCCCTTTTTTTAAAGTTCGGAAATTGTCGTATGAGACGGTCTTATACAGTTATACAGTTTCGTGTGTATATAACTGCTGTCTTAAACAAGAATTTATGTTCTAATCGTGTTGTAGAAATTGATATACATGTATAAAAGGAGGTTTATAACATTAACTATACAAGTAATACATACAACAGTCTCGTTTGAGTTTTCGTATATTTTTAACATGTGTTTGCTAAAATAAAACGGTGGAAAAACAACAGGAGAAAGACAAGATAATTACGTTAATATGAATTTATGATAAAACATTTAAAGATCATGAGGCATAGATTGAGAAGAATAATATGTCAATTATTATCAAAAAAACTTTGTAAAAGAACTTTGCATGTTCAAAATATATTCACTTGTACAAATGTTATTGGGTCAATAAAAATGTTTCACTAGGGTACTTGGCAAAAAGTTTGACCCTCTTTGTGTCCTCATTATTAAAGCCCATGGCCCTACCTAAACTTTTGCAAAACGGTAAATTCTAAAATAAGATCGTTCCAAGCGTGAAACGGCCAAATAAAATTGTCTTACGTAGTATATTATGCTCATTATCGATTATCGATAAAATGCTGAGTAATTCTATTGGCTGACGGCAGTTAAAGTTACCAAACATGGCCTATTATAGAAGTCTATATCAACGATATTTAAAAATTGTCGGAAAGCATGGCATAAATAACTTTATAACAAACATAATATTGATGTGAAAATATGTGGATATTTTTTTTGATGTAGGTTGGGATTTGTGATAGATTTTCTGTCGAAAGCGACTTTAATCGGGTTCATGGCGGGGGCAGCGGTGATCGTGTCGTTGCAACAGCTGAAAGGGTTACTTGGGATGGTCCATTTCACGAGCAAGATGCAGCTCATCCCTGTTTTGGCCTCTGTTCTTAAGTACCGAAATGAGGTACTCTTCCCTTTAAAAAATGATCAAGGAAAACACGATTGTCGAAAGGACGTTTTCGTGATTTTGACGGAATGTCGGTTTTTTTCTTTGTTTGTTCTGTTGCAGTGGTCTTGGCAAACGATTTTGATGGGTTTTAGTTTCCTCTTCATTCTCCTTGCATCGCGACAAATTGTAAGTTCCAGTCATTATCATATGGTTGACCATGCTCGTTGAAACCGAAAATGACAAACATTTTAAACCGTACGTGAATTCGCTTACCTAAATCCAGCCCAAATGACCGTTTGTCGGGTCTACTGATAAACGCTTACTGGAACCGTTCTTTTATACGAACGTGTCTTATAGACATACGTAGTACTTGTGAGGAAATCCTTAGGTTGATGTAGTTTTACTGTTATTTTGAATCAGAGTGCCAAAAAACCGAAGCTGTTTTGGATATCGGCAGCAGCGCCTCTGACGTCGGTGATCCTCTCGACAATCATAGTTTTCGCTATCAAGCCCACCACTCGACAAATCCCGATTGTAAGAAAATTTCTCCTCGAATTTTCAGTGAATATTACCTTCTGACAAAATAATATAACATGAAAATTTTGCATTTCTCGTAGATTGGGTATTTGCCCAAGGGACTTAATCCACCTTCGTCGAACATGCTGTATTTCCAAGGTTCATACCTAGCTTTGGCTATAAAAACCGGCATTGTCAGCGGCACGCTTGCTCTCACTGTAAGTTTTTAACTCGAAGCTAATCATGGATATGTCGGGAGTTTTGGAAGCGATTTCTTCTATAAAAATGACCTTTTATGCCTCGTGTAGGAAGGAATCGCTGTCGGAAGGACTTTCGCATCCCTCAACAACTACCAAGTTGACGGAAACAAGGAAATGATGGCCATCGGTCTCATGAACATGGCTGGTTCTTGCTCCTCTTGCTATGTCACCACCGGTACTAAAAATCGATCCTCGATATTCTTATTCATTTTGGGGACGACTTGTTCTTCTCGTCTTATTTTCCCTTGTCAAACATTTAAGCAAACTTCTCAAAACTAAACAAACTTCAGACAACTTAAAAAACCCTTCAACTATGTCCTAAAAATGTCGATTCTTGCAAGTTTCACTTACGACTAGCCTCTTAAACTCCGTCATTTGCAGGATCTTTTTCTCGGTCAGCTGTGAACTACAATGCAGGAGCTCAGACAGCATTATCAAACATAGTTATGGCGTCAGCGGTTCTAGTGACGCTTCTGTTCCTCATGCCGTTGTTCCATTACACACCCAACGTCATCTTAGGTGCTATAATAATCACTGCTGTGATCGGTTTAATCGATTACCAGGCCGCTTTCCATCTCTGGAAAGTTGATAAACTCGATTTCGTGGCCTGCATGAGCTCCTTCTTTGGCGTTCTTTTTGTATCAGTTCCTCTTGGCCTCGCTATCTCAGTAAGTAAACTCTACTCGGGATTACTTTCCTCAAATAACTCAACATTTAGCTAACGAATTACATCTCATTATTATATTGATCTTTTTAGGTCGGAGTTTCGGTGTTTAAAATTCTCCTCCATGTCACAAGGCCAAATACCACCGTCCTCGGAAACATTCCCGGTACACCGATCTACCAAAGCCTAGGAAGATATAAAGAAGCTCTAAGGGTTCCGTCTTTTCTCGTCCTTTCTGTCGAGTCTCCAATCTACTTCGCAAACTCGACATATTTACAAGAAAGGTAAACGATCTTTCCTCTAATCGCAATATTTTTTTTTGTTGCGCAAGTAAAGACATTAAGTTCTATGACTCGTTGGCTGACACAGGATTCTAAGGTGGGTCCGAGAAGAGGAAGAATACGTTAAAGCCAATAACGAGAGCACGATCAAATACGTGATCTTGGATATGACTTGTAAGATTTTCCGAGTTTCAAGCATTCCATTTCATTTTCTCTAAAACCCTTTTTTTTAATCTATTATATCAAGCGAATTTCTAAAGTTTCTTTTTTCGTGCAGCTGTGACATCAATAGACACAAGCGGGATAGAACTCCTAGGCGAGCTAAGGAAGATGATGGAACGAAAATCGCTACAGCTCGTCTTAGCGAACCCTGTCGCTAACGTGACAGAGAAGCTCGACAAGTCGAAGGTGTTGGAATCCTTCGGTGCACAAGGACTCTACTTGACGGTCGGACAAGCAATCGCCGATATTTCCTCGACATGGAAGGTTCAACCATAGAAAAAGCCTCAAAAAGAGAGGCTTTTACTAGTTATATTTCTAAAGAAGAAGAGTCATTAGTGTTAGACCTTAAATGATGAGGCTTTGTTGTAGAACTTATTGTATGAGGTGTAGACTCTCCATATATGTGTACTTAAAGTGTAAACCTTTGTAGTTGTACAAGTTTAATGGTCAATTTGAGTTGGTCTAATCAAGCCAAAAATTTAGGCGGTGAACTGACAGTCTTCTGTGAGACTGTTTCACATTGTCAGGAACCAACTCAACCAAAAGCTTAAGCTATGGTTGGAGGCCCAAGATCGATTATATACTCTAACACGCCCCCTCACGCGAAGGCCCTTTGGGCTTGAAGTGTGGACGCAACTACAGGCCCGCCTACCTAGTGCGATATATACCACTTTGGAAGTGAGGGGATGGTTGGAGGCCCAAGATCGATTATATACTCTAACACACATTATACAACAACCAACCACCAATTACGAGAAAGAGGTCTCACGAAAATACGTGCCATAAGACGATCTTAATTGAAAAGTTCAAGGATCCAGAAAGGGTGATTTTATGTATGGGGTTTCCAAAAGCGGAAGGTTAGAAAATTTTGAATGTCGACGATAGAAAGAGGCAAAAGTATAAAAATTGGGTGAATACTCACATCTTTTACCAAATTGGTAAAATAATGCAACAGAAGAATGAGATACCTTTCAACAAGATTCTAACGAGATAATTTTTGAGGTTCAATGTTTGTGACTTCACAATTTTCACAACCAAGAAAGGTACTATCGAACGGTCGCATTCTCCACAAGTCGTTGTAAGATCTCGATTCTCGTGTAGGAGGTAAATAAGAAAACGAGGAAATTCCTAAAGTTACATCTCCGCGTCCCTAGATCAAGTACAAGAAACTAAAAACTATTGATGTCGATATTGTTTCGATTCCCCTCCGACTCTATGCGACACGGAAACCGAATGTAAAATGCAGGTTGAAAGTGAGAAGTGGCAAAAAAAAAGTATGAAGAATGTGATTTGAATAATACAAACATCTTTTACCATATTGGCAAAAAGATGATTATGAAAGACAAAAAAAGAGATACCCATTAACAAGATTCTAAAAACCAACACTAAGATTAAATAGTGACAAACTATTCAACTCCTTACATGAATAATAAGTGCATCTTAGACTACAAATAGAGACGACACATCCGTCTTAAAAATAAAACAGACTGTATAAATATTACTTTATTACTAATAAATGACCCGAGTACTTTTTTTTTTTTTTTTTTACCTGTTTTAACGCGAAAACAGATATATATCTGTCTTAAGAGAGACTTATCGAAGATTAAGGAACCTTTGTAACCCTACCATTAATCTCAACTTTTTCAAAACAGAATAATTATGTAGGTATAAAAAGGTAAAAAGAAAGAAGTTTAAATTGAAGATGCTAAAGAAGACTACCTTCTCATATCTAAGATGAGTCATTTTCATTAAATTAAAAGCATAAAAAAAAAAAAGAGCACTGAAGAATTTTGAGCATGATTAAGAGAAGGTGAGATTAATCTTATCTACTCTAAGCATATTGAACTAACTTATATTAAGCTAGCAGTTGAAAGTAGGATTGATTCACTATCATATTGCCTTATTTTCTGTAGATTTTCAGCTAAGTTGGTCAAGTTAGGATTTGGGTCCGAAACCCGTCTACGTCAAAAATGTGCGCGTTGCTTTCTTACCGATGAAAAAAAAAAAAAAAATACTCGTACACTATATCACTATATGTGTACAATAAAGCTCTTTCTCAAAAAGGGTAAGGGTCAAAAATTGTAGGGTTCCTGAGTCTAAAACCCGTCTGCATCGGAATTGCGCTTATGGCTTTCTCGAGAAACAAAAATACCCTAGATTTCTAGGAAAAAGCTCTTTCTCGGAAAGGGTAACGGGTTACTAGGTCCAAGACCCGCCTGAAAAAAAAAAAAGAAAAAAAAAAGAAAAAGAGAAAGACCTCGACAGCCTAAAAAATTGCTCTATATCAAAAGGGCAAAGGTCCGAAACCCATCTGCATAAAAAAAAATGCACTCGTGGGTTCCTCTACAATAGAAAATACCATAAAACGCGTATAAAAACGCTCTTTCTCAAAAAGGATAAGGATTTCAGATGTATGTCATTTTCACCCAGAACGAGAAAGAGGTTATTTCCAAATGACCTGAAATCGAAAGCTAGGGGACCAAATAATACATTCAAAAAAATACACGTGTTTTAAAAGTCCGATTGATGGTGATAAGTAAGAAGTAGCAATCATAAAATAAAATTTCAAGTGAAAATTTTAACTTTAATAATAAGCTAAAACAAAAAAAAAGGTTTAAAGTACACATATTTTAGTGCTCCATGATTGAGTTGAGTACTTGAGTATAATGGTGGCAAACATTTCAACACAAGTCTTATTTGAAAACTTTATTTAATGATAAACATAGATGACCCAAATATCCTAGTTACTTAACATGAAGTTGATAATGGGTATCACTATTTAGTTTCAATATTTATTTATTTTTAATTTTATTCCCGTGGTAATCGACAAAGGTCAAATTTAACCGATACTCGTGGCATTCAACCGGAACAACTCCCGTAAAATAGAATCCTTTTTACTTCCTCTGTCTCAATCATTTGTTTACACTTCTTTCAAATCCTCCTCACAAAAAAAGTCAAACTGTAAACAAATCACTGAAATAGAGGGAATAGTTCCTTCGTTTTAAAATCCCGGAGATGGAAGAAAAAAGAAACACAGGGCACAAAAGGGTGCAAATTAGACACCAAGTATTAAAAAGAAAGCAATTAAATGAGGCCTATTGCCCCAGTATTTGATTTTTCAAAACGAAGTTATCTTCGTATTTAAACGGGAAAAAAAGTCGTGAATACTGTTGAATGTGAAAAAATAGTAAAAATCGAAATCATTTGACACTGAACACTATATGTGATAAAATGTTTGCTACAACAAAGAACAAAACGAAACAAAACTTTGGTAATGCGGAGTAGTTAACCGCCAAAGTTCGTTACGATATTAAATTTTACGTTTCAACTGGTTCAAAGAGTCGGGGAATTTATCCAAAAAACCGAAGTTTCAAATTATCAAACCCTAACCAAGAGTACAGAGTCTGAAGTCAGAGCAACACAACAAGCATTTTTATGTTTTGCTGTGACTACATCAAGCTTGACCTATCCAACAGTTAGACTCGACCATTTTTCGAAAATAAATCATATTTTTGATGGTAAATGAAGTGTAAAACTAATATTGAAAGTCGAGTATAATAACGTAGACCGTCGACATTTCATGGGACACACCCTAAGTTTGACCATAAATTGACCTCCATCAATCAATTACATACAAGAAAAATATGATAAAATTATAAAATTAGAGATAAGTTTCAAGAATCATCTCAAAAATAAAACTTCCCTACAAATGAGGAAATGACACCATTAATATTTTTTTTTAGTGGGGGAATATCCAAAGCCAATAACTTTATTATTTTGAAAAGAAAGGTCCATTAAAATTGCCCTATATCAATCAAAAATATTTCCAATAAGTCTTACTTAAGACGGGTATATCCGTCTTAAGCTTAAAACGAGTCAAGTACCCCCCACGTGCTCATAAAGGACAAATATATTACATCTTTCCAACCCACTTGTGTTTTGTCTTCTTCTTCCACACTTGACCCGTCTTAATTTAAGACGGATATATCAGTCTTAAATAAGAATTTATAAAATATTTCACCATATGAATAAAAAAACATGATTTACCCAAAATTATTACTACATGACTACCACTATAATTTCATTCCACATTGGATGGACCACGCAAGTCAACTTGTGTTTTCTTTATTCTATTTCTAGGGTTTTATTTGTTTTTTTTCTTATTTTATAAAATCTTTCCTTCTATAGGTTTTTCTCTGTGTGTATGACAAGACCTCAAAACTAATCTTATCATAAAAACATGAGGCACATTAAACCTAAATGTAATCCAAAATTCAAATTAACCGGTCTAATTTGATCGTACCGATATGTGTCGATCACCCAATCTAAACCTGAATTCAAACATACCAGAAATCACCCGAATCAAATTAACCTAATCCAAATGACCCATTTCATTTTCAAATGTTTATACGATTTGCATGATCGAGTATTAGGGGTACGGTAGGAGAGCTCGAATAAACTCATGTCGTCGACATATGCAAGTCTTTTATTTTTCGTCAGGAAAAAAATAGTAATGTTAGTTTCTCTCCTGCTTTATGATTAGCAGTTCGGAAACTAGGGACATGAATTGATCACTCATTCACTCTATCAATCGGTTTGGTTTGATCTAGGGAACGTACATTAGCGTGATTTTTGAGTATATAATCTTAAGGGCAATAGGTGAAGTATCGACAACAAAAGAAGAATAAAAAAAAAGTGGTCATGAAATATTAGCAAGAAAAATGCACAATTAAAATTGTTCCATATTTGATTCAAGGCAAGAAATAAAAACCTCAATTTTGAAAAAGCTAGCAAGAATTATACAAGTGCAGTTTCGGAAAAACCTATGCATACCTAAATGCAGCAACAAATCGCTTCACTTCAGGCGTCTTTCCGCGTGTAGTCTGGAGTATCGAACGTGATAAAAGAATAATTTGATACGCTTGCTGCGCGAGCTTCTTGAGACAAAAAGGTGACAATAACTAGTCCACCCACAATAACGATTTCCGTTTATCATACATCTGTACCCAAAAAATGTTTCAGGCGATCAAGATCAAAATAGAGGTTTAAATAAGTAGTACGGAGTATTAAAGTGTTACTCACTTAACTCGTATAATAAAGAGTTTCAATTTCTCAACTTCACAATGTGCAGTATATTGCAATACAACGAGGAAGCAACGAAAGTGCATATAATAAATCACCAAACTCTCAATGAATAAGATACGGAGAAAAAAAAAGATTTTATTAAAAATAGTGAGGAAATGTTGTACAGGTTTTGACGCACAGAAAACGAGTCTTGGCCACACTCATGAGGAGGAGATGGTACGCAGTCTATAAGCCGAAAAGAGATTGCATCCTAAAGCTAATTGAGAACAAGAGTAACTCGTTGGTTCATAAAGTCTAGCCGCATGATTTTCTTACGATAAATTTTGGGTTACACCTAGAATGTATTGAGAATACTTCTCTGTTACAAACCAGAGTTTCAAAGCCGTCAATCCCATTTCATCCGCTACTTCAATAAGTATCGTTGTTAATTTGTGTTGGTTGTGGCACCCCTTTACTACCAACTCTAACCTTGCTGTCCCGTCCTAAACAATTAAGCTAAAAGCAAATTGGGTGGACAAGGAATTATCCACATCTGCTGATATAAGCTAGAAAAGCCGGAAATAAAACTCGGCCTGCTCATTCACCAAAGCCAAGTGAACAAATGAGAGATGCAACGCTACAATAATACGGAAATGGCAATCATAAATGCCTCGTTCGATGGAACAACTTTGGCATTGTTCTTTTAGACTTTTTTAATTTTAGACTGATCGCAAATGGTCTGAAATTAATTGTGCTGGAACTAAGTCTAAAAGAACTGGGGCCTTGAAACCAAATGATGTCTAAAAGAATACCATGACCAAGCTAACACCGTCCCTACCGCACTGTAGCCATAAATAATCTAAGAGCCCACGATAAATCATGTTCATAACCACCAATGACCAAGTCAATCATCAACCAAGATTTAACGCACATGGTTCTTGCCTATTGAAAATCAGAAAGCAGGGATGAAAAAGCTCACAGGCCACTGACTTTCACCATAGTGGTATGTTCAAGAGATCGTTAAACAGACACATCGACAACACAACTACCCTTTATTAACTCCACCATCTACAGTCGAGACTACCACCAGTCTTGAAATAAGAGAAGACCAGGAGCTAGAGCACCCAATCAACCTTTAAATGCATATCACAGCAACAAAAAAATTGAAACTGCATATGTGATAAGAGCAGAAATCGGAGAAAAGAAAAATCATGTGAACATGAAATTTACATCAAAAGCTAGATATTTCTGAGTAACACGGCCAGCGTATAGAAAAGATGTTTAAAAGTAACAAGTACAGGAGAGAGATTTTCTTACTTGGGCGATAACGATTTATAGGAATGTCTTGAAGCTCGCGTCTTATGCATAAATATTCACCAAGCAAGGCCATAATGGCAAGCCCAGCAATGTTCACAACCCACCATGTAAACGAGGAAGGCCACCCACCGTACACAATACAGATGAAAAGATGGATAATATAGATGGTAGCTGAGAAATCTAAGCACTTTTTTGCCCTTTCAATGAGATAGAGTAGGTAACCAGCTCTGTTCAAGCATGAAAAACAAGAATTAGATGATGAAAAGGCGTGCAATGAATTCAATCTACCATACTATACACGACAGCATCCTATGTACACATTATAAGAGAGAAGACACAAACCACTACGACCTCACACCCATGAAGAATTTGCATAAGATCACCGCAAACATTCATATTTAACACACTTGAAGATAAGTGAATATAGGTCAGTTAAAAACATGTTGACTACCAGCAAACTTACAGCATTTGATATTATGGGTTATACTTCTAATCTAAAAAAAAAAAAAAAGTTACATCAAAATGTAAGCAAAGCTTCGGAGGACAAGCTTCCGACTATGGAATTACATAAGCTCCCTCTAAGAAACGTAAAAGAGAAATTCTTGAATCCACTCACTGCCTTGACCGAAAGTGAAGCTAAAAGTATAGTACTTCGGCAAAGATAGTATTGAACGCAAAGATATAAAATTCAGTAGTTCGGAAAAGAGGTGGAGTCACCCTCGTTATGTACTGTTTTAATTCGCATGATCCTGGAGCGAATCTGTACGATAGTCTTTTTCTAGTGCCCTATCTCAAACTTTGAAGATGTGCGAGAGAATTAAGACATGGGAAACAAAGACACTTTTGGCAAACATTACCGATTCCGAATCTCTCTATCTCGGCTTCCTCAGTCCCGCTATAATCTCTGGCTCCTCTAATATCATTAAGCCATAACAGTCTGTTTTCGTAACCCAGGCTCTAATTTTAATGGATTTTGGATCCAATATCTCATCCAAGCTCAAACACTACATCTTCTCCACCTTAACAACACATGGATAAGGCTATGTACAAGCACTACATCTTCTCCATGTCAACTACATCTGAACCTTCTTACCCTTGTGAGAACCATTTAAGCGCTACGATGATGAGGTTGTCGTAACCAACCACATTCCAACACAATTCCCGATACTAAGCTCAATCTATTACGAACCATCAAAATAAGGCTCTAAACAAACACAAATCATCCAAATTTCAATCCACTTAAATCACAAATTAATTACACACCAATTAGTAACAACTAATCACATACAGTATCATTTATCAACAACAATTCAGCTCAATCTAACACAAAAATCCATTAACCACAAAAAATTCATCAAATTAAATCACAAAATCAAACAAAAATTGCACATACCCTGCAAGAGAAGTGAGCACGAACGAGGCAATGACACACCAACCGGTGACATTTGAGACGGTAATCGCAGCGAAATCAAAGAAATAGAAGAGGGTCATCCTAGAAACCCTAGTACCAACCAAAAGGGTGAAGAACAACCCTAATGTAAGATAATATAAACATTGTAAACACACAATTTGGGCAACAATTAGCCATGGATCCCACACTACTGCTCCATAGAACATGACTTTCTTACTTACTTACTTTACTTAACACAATTTTCCAAATTGTCAAACCCTAAAAATTATCCCCAAATCTTCTGGGTTAAGATTCTAGGGGTACAATCTCAATTCGAATTTGACCCAGTTGATTAATTGATAGGAATTAAAAACCCATGAGATCAAAATTGGATCTTAATTGAGAATTTCGATGTTGGTTGGAGAATTTCGCAAACTTTGATCTCTGATTAATTAATTAATCAATTATATAATTCAAAAGATGTAACGAGTAATTTGATTGAAATTACAGGAGATAGAAATCAAAGGTAGAATTCGAAAACACACCCGTGAAAATCAAATCAAATCAAAATTGAATTTTTTTTTGGGGGATTGAAATTATTAATTAATCAAGTGTTCTAAAAATTGCAGTTTGTGTATGAATAAAGTTTACTGGAAAATTGAAATCAGTATAATTTTATTTACATATGGTAAATAATTTATAATATTTACTTACAAATGAAGAAATAAACAACAAAGACCGCATAGCGCAGTGGATTAGCGCGTTTGACTTCGGATCAAAAGGTCGTGGGTTCGACTCCCACTGTGGTCGCTTTTTTCACATTTTTATTTTATTTTATTTTATTTATTGTTTTTTTTTTCAGATTCTTTTAATTTTTTATATTTTTTAATTTTTGATTTTATTATTTGTAGAAGTAACACATTTTTTTTTCCTTTTAGGAAGTTTTTTATATAACACAATTTCAATGCCGGTTGGACTGGTCACCCATTGAAGCGGTATGTGAGTTGGTTTAGACCGTGTATAGCCGATACACGTGTAAGTTAAAATTTAACAAAACAACAACGTGGCTCGGATAAAACCTTGGCGCGACTAAAATCACAAGTGTACACAAAGACCGTAATGCAACACAACTCAACTACTTGTTAAGTTTAAAGACCTTTCGTTATATGCTAGGGCATTCAACTACTTGACATATTTTAACAGAGGGCACGACCGTCCTACGACTTTGACCTAAGTTATCGGGAAAACGAAATAAAACCTACATTGTTGGTTGAGGTTCGAAAGATATATCATCTGTAAGAATGACACTGAGAAGTGATAATCGATAGAAGAATAATAGCAGAAGTAACATTTGCAAGACCGCGAAGGATGTACATCATCAATACGTCAGCTTTACAAGTCGAATTATCATGAAATCTGGTTTATATCGTTACAGAAGCCGAAGGAAGTACACGCTCGAGCAAAGAATACCTCCATATGAGATTAACTAAGACCCTCTTCATAGGTGTCTAAGAATATGTAATTATTTTGCTTTTCGCCTTCGAGTACTTTTCTTTACAGGTTCTGCGTCAGCTGTAGACGTAATCTCGGTAGGTTCAGACTCTTGCTGTAATCCGCCATTAACATTGGCCTCACTCGGTTGTTTAGGTTCTTTTTTTGCCACGGCTTTGGTTCTTCGCTTGGGTTGACTATTAACGACAGTATCGTTTCCTTCCTTAGCCTCGTTGTTCACGACAATTCTCGAGGAATTTGCTTCAGCCCTCATGCGCAGAATTTCCCCCTTCGTAGACGCCAAGTCTTCTTCCAGTCGTTTTGCTCGCTTATCCAACGTCTGCCTTTCAGTTCCCAGCCTCTTAACCACACTATGCGCGTCTTCAAGGTTTTCTCGAGCCTCCTGTGCAGATCTCTTTTCCTTCTCTAACGAATTCACGAGAAACTGTTTCTCTTCCTCGAGGCTAGAAATTCGAGAATTGGATGTCTCGAGGTCAGTAATAAGCGCTGAAGTGGTTTTGTTCATCTGATCAAGCGATACTGTAGCGTTTTCTAGTTCGGTTTCAAGAATTTTCCGAGAATCCTTTTCTTTCATCACATCCTTCTCCAAAACCTGTAATTCGTTGTTCAAAGTGGCAACCAAATTTCTTTCCTCTTTCAGATCATTCGCAACATTTTCAGTTTTTTTGTACGCTTCAACCAATTCCTTCTGCAGGTCATCACGACTCTCCAATATTGTCGCCAGTTCGCTCGACTTTTCACGAAGCTGGTTTTTGGTTTCGTTCAGTTCTTCCTTTACCAAACTAAGCTCCGTAGTCAGTGCATCGAAACGATCTTCTGCGCTGCTCAATTGTTCCTCCAGCAATGCTCGTGTTTCTGATAAATTAGACTGAACTCCGGAAAGTTCAGCCTCGAGTTTTGAACAAACTTCCTTTGATTCATCCAAAAGCCCTTGCAGTCTACGAGCCTCGTTCTGTGATACCTCGAGATCTCGTTTTTTCAATTTTAGCTCGTCATTCAAATATTGCACTCTTTCAGCTTCTACGTTGAGCCTTGTCTGCAAAGCGTCCCTATTCTCGGATAATTCATATATCTCAGCATTCTTTCCGTGAACTTGTTCCACAACCGTCTCATATTTCTCCGTCAGTTCCGACAGTTTTCGATCCTTCTCTTCCAGAAGTTTTACACCAGCAGCTGCTTTCGCATCAGAAGACGTCCTCAATTCATCGTACCCATTTTGTAGCGTCTCAAGTTTCACTATCAAGTCATCTCGCTCAACTGTCAGAGAATCCACTCCAGTATTCAGACCGAAAATCAACGCATTTTTTTGCTCCAGTTCCTTTCTATACTTCAAGAGCTGTTCTTTGAAACCCGAAATCTCAGAGTTCAGCCCATCGAGCTCATTCGAGGCTTTTTCAAATGAAGTGTTCAAATTCATCAAGTCAGAATTCTTTTCGGAAAGCGTAGAGGTAAGACTCTGCACAGCCTCCTCTTTAGTCTTTATTTCCGAGCTCAACGAGTCTACTCTTTCCTGCAAGACAGAAATCGAACTATCCTTCTCATTTACTTTCTCTTCAAGTGCCCCTTTCTCTCTTGCATACTTTCCAAGTTCGTTCTCGAGATTTTCAATGTCACCTTGAAGTCGTTCTATGTTCTTCTTTTCAGTTTGTAACTCTCGTCCAAGGCCAGCAATCGTACTGTTTGCTGATTCTAAATGACTAACCAACGACAGCTGTTCTTCCCTGGCGTTACTAAGCTGCTTAGTCTGTTCGTCCTGTAAATTCGATAGTCTTACTTGAAATTTCTTCTCCAAAGATACAATGGCGGCATCCTTTTCGGTTAGTCGGGAATTCAGCTGCACATTCGAGACTAAAATTACAACAGAGAAATAAATGACGTGTCTAGAATACCACTGCGTCAGAAAAATCCCATAATAACACAACTATCATTACTAAAACAAAGAATAAAAGTTCAACGAGACCATCTTATAATGTGAAGTAGATTTCGACTGGCACGATTTTTGACGCAATTTCAACAAAGCGTAAGGTTTTGTGCGTCTAAACCTCTTTGTTTTGTACAAAAGATTTTTACCCTGATGGATACTGACAGAAGTCAGCGTAGAATGTAATTACACGGATCAATAAGAAAATTCTACGCAAAATCTCAGTAAGGAAATGCTTTCCATATAAAAAAAAAAAAAAAAATTAAAGCCGATAGATAATGGCTTACAGAGTCAATCATTGCCTCCGATGTTTCCTTGTCCTTTCGGGCCAACGAATAGAGTGCAGCAAGAACACCAGCACCAAGAACTCCTATCGCGTTCAAAAGCGAGAGAATAGGGTTTGACGGTGGACTTTTCTGACGATTTTGCTGCTCATTATGTATATACATTTCAGCAACTAGTAGTATAACTAGAGAAATATGGACGTAAATCACTCAATCAAAAGGACGTAAATACAAACCTGCTCATCCTGGTTCTTGTTTCCGCTGCTTGCTTCCTTTTCTACATAAAGAGAACGAATCAAGAGAGTAAGAGTCAACTACTCAACTCGGAAGCTACACGCCTCGACCCTAGCGACAATAACAGTGTATACTACTAGTAACTACATACGTATCCATTAGCTCCGTGAAAACGAAAATTGATCAATTTCAACAATTTTGTGATCTGATCATAAGAGAAGTAGTACAGGTCACAATTACAAACGTAGCCTAAGTGAAGTGTCAAAGTAACATACTCCGTAGCTCCTGCCCCAAAGAAGATTCCAAACGCAATTTGTTTAGTAACACGTGCAACGATATGATACCAAAGCCTAACACAACTCAGTTGTTCGGTCTCACATCCACCGAGTATAGTTTCCATATATTCAGTCAATATTATCCCAGAAAACGACACTACCGATATCATCCTAAGAAGTGCTAACACGCCACAAATCACTCTTCGACCATACTCCTTTCGATTCATCCATTTCCTTATGTTTGTTCAAAATCCCCGTCATTTAATAACTGAAAACGTAAAGAATTGGATCAATTGGAGGGAGTATCAAAATTAGTGTCTTCCTCCTACAAGCTATGAAGACAAACTAACTATACCAAAGCAAACAACTTCAGTTTCACAGTAAAAATTCAAAGCAAACAACTAACTATAAGTCAATACTCTTTCAAACCCAATTGTTTAATTTGCTTTATCACACATTTCGAGACACATAACGCCAAGGGGAAGCTACGTAGGAACAAGGGGTAACACTCCACGTAGGAACAAGGGGTAACACTCGCTACCCCAGACATAAAGTTTTTGATTTCGCCCCTGTATACTGAACGTATAAGTCAATACTCTTTCAAACCCAATTGTTTAATTTGATTTATCACACATTTCGAGACACATAACGCCAAAGGGAAGCTACGTAAGAACAAGGGGTAACACTCGCTACCTCAGACATAAAGTTTTTGATTTCTCCTCTATATATACTGAACGTTAATATCTATAGTTACACGTTATACAAAAATTACAATAGGCATAGATAGAACCGTACACAGAAATGTATAGAATTGAATGGAACGACGAAAAACCCGACAAATTTAACAAAAAAAAAGATTTAAGAGGAATCACCAGAAGCAAGGGCATTGGTGAAGGGCAAAAGGGGGAAAAAAGAGACACCCAAAATGAAAAAAGCTCTCCTTTTTTTGAAGGAGAAATCAATGTCATCAGAGGGACCCACTTGTGGTGGTGGTTTAATGGAAGACAGAGATGAAACAACAAGTCTAGTTCTAGAAATACCAAATTTGCCCTCAACATGGAGGGCAAATGGAGGAGACCTGAGGGGTATTATTGGAATAAATGGAGTTGATGGGTGAAGTTGAGGAGAGTGTACAAGTGAAGAAGAAGACATTGATGTGTGTTTCTTGTTTGTTTGTCATGTGAAGTGAAGTGAAATGGTGTTTGTGAGATTTCTTTAGATAAAATATGGCATCATTTTACTTGTCATAGTGGTCTTTTGGTTATCGGAATAATTGTCGGGAATAATTTGAACGGGTTCTCTTATTTCATAAATAATCTGAATTTGAATTAATCCACGAATAATTTCAACGGTTGTATAACCATTCCAATAATGTACTCTGGTCAATTTCAATCGACTCTAACACGTAAAAAAATGGTGAAACTGACTCTAACTTTATGTTATTCTAAGTTACTAAATTCAAACCGATTCAATAGTTGAGATTATTCGTGAATTAATTCGAAATTGGATTATTTATGGAATAAGATGACCAGTTTGGATTATTCGTGGCAATTAATTCTTTTTTTTATCTTCTATGATGATATGGAATCTTAAATTTTGTGAATAAAAAGATTATTTACCATCAGATCATCAATATTATTGAATAAAATTGTTCTGTCGTATTAGTGATCACAAATGACCTAAATACGGTCACAGTTTATGCATAAGATAATTCGTCTTTAATTTTCGTAGCGAAAGACGGTCTTTTTTGTAAGACTTTTCTTGTATTTATCACCATTCCATGAGAATTCAACCAAATTTACTTGGGAAATTCAAGGCAAATATTTCCGATGGAAATCATGGATAAACAATGTTCCACTGAATTGATGATATTCACAAAGATAAGAAAATTAAACACTTTCCAAAGCACTTGTAATGCGTCGTTATACGTCTACAACGGAATTCGATCGGAGCTTTCATATAAAAGTAAATAATTCAGATGAACGACAAGGAAATAGCTTAATTGATTCCGTAACCAATATACGGAGTATTTGACGAACATAACATTAAACAAAAACCTCGAGTTACCCGTCCACAAAACAGATCTTTCGACGACAGCCCAACAACAGAGTTCAGGTAGCGTCAACAAGAATATAATATTACAAATCTTCTAAATTCAAAATCAAGTGCAAAAACACACCTGACGAAAAATCTCTGTTCATCCCTGGCAAAATCGTCTTTCGCTCAAACAATAATGAGAATTTTTCAAAAAGGGAAACCAATGAAAACCCGAGTCGTGTTTGAATAAACACGCTCTTTGTCTGATGTCTCCACCGGTTTAAGCAGCACCTGGAGAGGGCTCAGACTTGTCAGTGTCCATAGGCTCAGGTTTTGCATCTTCGGTGGTCTCGTAAGCGCCACTATCGTCACCAGGTGACTGTTCATCGCTGCCTTGTGGTTGTTGTGGCTGTTGTGGTTCTGGTGTTGCGGGCTTCGGGGGAGCTGGTTTTGGTTTCGTCATTATCGGTCTGCACAGCCTGTTATAAAAGAATTTTGATCGTTAATTCGTTAGTATCAGATGTGTTCTCTTCATGACTTCATCTTATCTTTTCTTATTTTATCAACGACTTCAAACCAACTTTAGAAAATTTCAACGAAAAGACTACAAAAGAAACACTAAACTTTAGAAACCTTGAGACAATTTCAAAACCCGATACTTCAGACAACTAAAGACACGACGAATAGAACTTGTCCTAATTAGTATTCCGAAGTTTTGTGAAGTATTTGATAATAAGTTAAGAAAAGATTTGACGAGGAGAAGGTAAAACAGGTTCTTACATGAAAGTCGACAAATTACTTTTTGGAAATATGTGACTCACTAAAAAAAATCGTGGCACCTCTTTCTACTAAAAATATCATGAATGGTGAAGACACGTAAAAATGGAATAAAATTTTCGAACAGTTCCGCAATACATACTTGTTAACCTCCTCTGCCTTTTTAATAACATCAGCGGTCCTCAACACAGGAGTCGCATGCTTGGGGAGTGTATCCTGCTGCTGCTGCTTCGCTCTCAACCACGCATCTGCATCTACGCAGGCATTTACAACCTACACATCGGCACAAAACACAAAGAAAACAATGAGTAACTCAGTAACTGACTCGTTTAACAAGCCACACTTAATTTAAACGTGATGCACAAAATCTACCTTCTGTTTCTCGGGAAGTTCAATATGGTCAAATTTAGGGTCGGGTGACATTGCTGCTTCCCTGAAACTATTGACACAGTAAACGAGTTGCTGGACAGCACCTCCACGCTCCATATGCTCCTTATAACGCTCCTCAATCGGGTTACCTCTCTGACATTAAGGAATTACAGGAAAACAAAAAAAAAAAGTAAATAAATACAACATAACATCGAACAGAAGTAGGCAACTCTATGAGTTACTATGGCCAAAAGAACATCTCCAGCATAAGAATTCCGAAGTCTTACCTTTTTCAGTTCGTCGAGTTTAGCAGTATAAACACTCTTGGTCTCATCTTCTCCATCTTCGTACAACCAATCTTCTACCTCCTGGAGTATAGCAATGAACTCATCCTTTTCCGAAGGAGTGACAAACTCGTGATATTTGTCGTTAAGCTGCACACCACAGCAACAGAGACAAAGAGAAAACAATTGTGAGTTAGACAACCATTCCGTACTTTATCATGTGAGTATGTGACTGCACGGAAAACAAATAGAGTTCATACTATTGCTTACCTTGTTTCTCATCTCGTAAACATAAGCTTCCACGGCATTTTTTCGATCCTTAGTTTCCTCCATGACGCGATCTTGTAAAGCCATTTCAAATTCCTTCTCAACTGCTTTCTGAACATCGCTTTTAGTCAGTCCACCGTGTACTACTTCTGCCACAGGAACAGATGACTTCTTCACCTTCTTCTTTGACGCATCAGGCTGCACAGCGCAACAAGATATGAGATTGGTTGTTCAAATTACAGACACTTCAGATTACATGCTTTAAGTCATACACAAAGACAGCAAATACCATAGGGCATCAGTTTTTGTGTTCTGATTTGAACACGTATCCAACGACTTACAGAATAAGAAGAAACAAAAATTACTCCATTTGCAACAACAGCAAACAACAGATTTAAAGAAACATAAATTACTCCAATATACAATTTCTTTTCAGAAAGGCCGTCAGATTTAAAGAATTTCACCGCTAGTAATACAAACGAAATAAACAGGAGCAAACCTTGACATCAGTGTCCATCTGTGCCGGCTTTTCTCCAGCCTCAGGCCCAGATGCCTCACCAGATTCTGGCACACCGTTTTCTGTGGCAGGAGTTTCACTCCTAGCATCTTGCATATTCACGTCAATTTCAGAAGACGCTCCTTCATTTGGAACATCGGTTTCCATCTTAGCTGCATCTTTCGCCACAGATACATCAACTTCTTCCTCTTCCAAGAGCTGAGACAGAAATTGACGAGCTCATTAAGGCCTTCACTTGGAATGAATATTAAGAAAAAGTAAGTAATACGGAAATAATTATTTAACCACCCAAGGAGAAGTAGACTTACCGTCGCTGACTCCACGGACACAATCCCGTGTAGGTTGAGTCTTACTTTAACCTTAAGTTTTGCGCTATCACCTTTAGACGACTGGAAAGGACCAATCTACTCATACAACAAAAGCCACACGCGTTAAAGAAACAAACTAATCGCGGCAGATGAAAAAGGAAAAACAGAAAAGCAAAGCCATGAGAAAGAGTTGCTCAGTAAAGCCATGTTTTAACAATATTAAACGATCGGAAAAGGATCATGATGTAATGATAATTACCGTATAGTTACTAATCTGAGCTGGAGCTTGCAGCTCACTAACGTCGGCATAATGTAAATCGACAGCTAATGTGCCAGTTCGCATAATTGTTACCGCCTTCAAGCAAGGAATAGGAGTTCCTTTGGGAATAACTACGGTGCTCTGCTCAGCAGCTCCATTTTGTCCCCCAGCAGCGGGACTTTTCCAAGACATTGAAATAGAGAACGGAAAGCTTTCGTTAACCTGAATTACAAAAAAAGCATGTCAACTAACAAAATCTAGAGAAGTTTCTATAACAGAGCGAGAAGGTCTCAAATATGAACGAGGAGTAACCCGTAAGCACAGCATAAGCATAAGCACAAGCACTAGCACATATGATCAAAATGCAATAGACATGTAAAAGTTTAGTAGCAATCTTCAAGCTTTAGAGGATTGATGATATGGAGTCGTCAACATATACAGTTGTAAAGTACAAGAAATATAAAATCGAGCTTCAAAAACGACCAACTAAATCACCTGAAAATCTTTGACTCTGAACGTGGGGCTAAGGATTGCACACTCCAAAGCACAACCCTTTGCCACACACTCACTAGCATTCATCGTACGCCGCGGCTCCTTCCCAAAGAAATCGGTCAAAATCTTAATGATGGCAGGAACCCTTGAACCAGAGCCAACCACCTCGACAGTGTGAATCTCTTCAGTAGTAAGACCAGCTTCAGCAAGAGCCTTTTCTAAAGGTAATTTCACTCGCTCCAATACCGGGATACTCATTTCTTCAAATTCTTCCCTCTTAATAGTTCCTCTAACATCCTTCTCGTCCATCAGACACTCAATGTTCAATGGGGCCACGGGATTGGCGCTAAGAACCTTTTTCAATTTCTCACAGGCGGTTCTAAGCCTAAGGGAAGCCCTTGCATTCTGATACACGTCAATTTTGTACTGTTCCTTGAACTGCGCAGCAAAGTGTTGGAAAAGGACCTCATCAAAGTCCTGCCCGCCCAACGAACGGTCAAATGAATGAGCCAATATCTTAAGTTGGCCTTTTTTGAAGGCAGCAATGCACACTTGCAAACTCGAATGTCCAACATCTACGAACACAACGTTTATAGGGTCATTCTCAGGCAAGTCCGTCTTATAGATTCCATACGCCAAAGCAGTAGCTGTGGTTTCATGAATCAGACGCAAGGGATGCAAACCCGCAATCGTAGCTGCATCTATGATGGCTCTTCTCTGTAGATCAGTGAAGTAAACTGGGATTCCGATGCAGCAGTCCACCACTGCAGCATTCAAGTTCTTCTCTGCAATCCCCTTCAAATTCGAGAACAACATACCCAAAACCTGTGTCGGGGTGAACGTCCTGATTTCCCCCAAGTACCTTGCATTGATCAAGGGAAATCCATCATTTCCCTCAGTCACCGTAAACGGCACTGATTTGATATCCCTTTGCAGCTCAGGGTCAGAAAACTTCCTACCAATTAGTCTTTTTATCTGGGATATAGTATTTTTAGGGTTCATCAATGCAGACGCAGCTCCAGCTGTCCCGACAAACCGCTGCTTCTCGCCAAAGGAGACAATAGCGGGTGTCTCCCGGTTGGACTCGTCGTTCAGAACAACATCGATACCCCTTTGCCTTGCAACAGCAACAACACAACTGTTGTTACCGAAATCAAATCCGACTACACTCATCTTTCAAGTACAGAGCTTTCCAATCTGACAGAAAAAGAGACAAACATGGTTCAATGGAGTCACTAAATACATCAAATTTCCTCATTTTGCAAGCAAATGAGCATCATTTATGAAAATCAAGAACAATAAAGCCGGTAATATGACTATAATCGAGAACTAGAAGAATGTAATCCCGACAAATCACATTTCGTCAACAACTAAACAATCCAACTTCCCTAAATCGACATAATTGTTTCGTTTTTCCCTCAATGCATCTCTGGGGAATACAATGTCGGCAAAAGATTAATCACTTAAAACAATACTTTCGCAAAAATTGGACAAATTTATTTCCTTTCACACTGTACCTACCAAATTAATCTGCTTTCACTAATACCGATCTCACAATTTCAGATGGTTAGACGATCTTTCACAAGACTTACTCATCCCAAAATTTGCACACCACATCTCACATTACTTCAAATTAATCTACAGTTATTCAACTTATTATCAAACTAATATCAGATTGTTGAGCTAACTACTTCAATCGAAACCAAAAACAACACGATTAATCCAAAACAAACACCACATTAAACACCAAACACTAGCAAAAAAATCGCACATTTCAGTTGATTCAAAAACCTAATTATTTACCGAAAAAACTAGTCGATGATGCGCAAAGTTAACTAGCATTGACGTAAAGCAGATTAAAGTGACAAAATCATCGACGATTAACACAAATGAATCTGAATCTAGCAAATCAATTGAAAAAATTGAAAGAGGAATTAGGGTTTATGATGAAACAGTACAGTATTTTTGCAGGAGCTCTGTGGAGCGTCCGATGGAGTGACGGACGCGGTGGATCGGACGGCGGAGGAGAGGCCACGTGGAGGAGAGAGAAAACTGAGGTTGTTGCGGAAGAAGAGTGCAAGAGTTGTGGAGTTGAAGTGAACGAATGTCTTTTATATGGAAAGCATAGGTTTTCTACAAATTGTCCTCTAATTTGACCAAAACTTTGTATTAAGACCGATAAATTTTAAAATGAGACGGTTTCATGCGTGTGATTTACTTCGTATTTCTCAAAGTGTCGAGGAATTCTATTAGACATCTGTGAGATGAGACGGTCTCATAATGAACTTACACGGAGTATAAGATTGTTTGATGTTAAATTCAATTTTCAAAAAGACGTTTAACTCTAAATCTAGATATTAATCATTTATACGAAGTAGTGAGTTCGATATAAACAAGTATATATAATGTGATTACATTCTGCTAGATCGTAGAGTATAAGATTGTTTTATATAAGACGTTTAACTCTAATCTGGATATTAATCATTCATACAAAGTAGTTAGTCCTGATATAAATAAGTATAGATCGTAGAGTATAAGATTGTTTTATATGAGACGTTTAACTCTAATCTGGATATTAATCATTCATACAAAGTAGTGAGTCCTGATATAAATAAGTATATATAATGTGATTACATTCTGCTACATCGCGAGTCGTGACCACAAATGACTAAATGTACCACTTTCAGAACTTGGTATGCTCAATTGAAAACTCTTGAATAACGACGTCTACGAAAAGACTCGATAATTTGACTCGATAATTGCACTTTCTTGGGTTGTGCTAGGAGTCCTTGTTATTAAAATTGCATCAAGAGGAATTGAATAACTCGTGTTGTGCTTCTCAAATCAAAAAATTTGAATTGCCTAAAAATGTATCGACATATTGAAACAACGATAATTTAAACAAGGACTAAGCTAGGGTCGATTTCAAAAATTGAAAAGCTTTCTCGAGCATAAGGTTTAGTCAAGAGGATAAACGGTCATACATATGGCTTCAACCTTCGATCAAATCAAGAATTCGTTAAGTATAATTCATATTCCGTACAATTCCGCATTAGCAGCTGCAGTTTCTCATTGTTGTTCTCCAACGTATTTGATCATCCACAGCTCAACATCATTACCTCGCTCGTACTCTCTAACATACTGAGGAATGTCTGAAAGATCGATTAACTTTCCAGTGAACCCTAGGAGAAAAAACAATGCTATTGATCAGTCGTCTATCATCACGACTCACGAGTTTCATTGAACATACAACAATGCAAGTAACAGATTAAGTTACCATTCTTTTCTGTCATATAGCTTAGGAAATGCGAGTAGCCATTAGCGACAATGTCGAGATCATTCATAGTGAAGTTGTATCGCTTCTCCAATGCCAGAAATAATACCTGAAAGAACGACGAAAAGTTCTGTTATTGAACCCTAATAGATATACCGGAGACGTAAGTTGTAGAAACTAAAACCTTCTTTGAATCTTGACACATCAGTTTTCGTAGAATGCTAAAAAATGCATCGGTCAACTCGTCGCTGTAGATGACATCAGCAGCAAGAAGCACCGACGCTCTGCTAGCTTCCTCCACCTCAGAAGGTGTCCATGAATAACTGAAAGACACGGTTCACAGTTTATAGTATCAGACAAATTACTTCACGTGCAGAAAAAATATAATCCGACAAATAAACAGACGACAGAAGACATACACTGGAATGCCTCTGTCGAGGAGGTATACAACGCATTTACTACCTTGTCAAAGCTTCAAAATTCATAGGCGGCCATGAGTTCAGCCAATCAAGCTCTCGTACTTTAACTGACGATTCACGTCTGAACATCCCGGAGTTGACTTGAACGTTAGTAGCACAGTTATCAAGAATTTCAGTGCCGTGGTCTGGTAACGAAATTTGTGGCCGATCAGTGACAGCAAACAAAATAGCTGGTGCACGTCAAGGCACGAATTCAGCTGAGAAGCAGATTGATTTACAAATACCTGTTATGTAAACAGCCTCAGCAACCCGTGCGATTAATATACCGACCAACCCTGTCAAACACAGACAATCACGATTCACGACCCTGATAAATTATTAAACCCTTCAAGTGGAAATGGTAGTGATAGCGATACTAGACCTCAAGAGGGAAAAACCATGCAAGTCCTAGAAAAATCAAGAACACAAAATGGACAGTTTTCTCCAAACTCGATGACAAACTTATCGCCGTTTCACTTTGGTGTAAAGGACATTTTCTCCTCATCTTGTCTTTTATTAATTTATCAAACACTTTGAAACTTCGGACGGTGAACTAAGACTTCAAACTTTAAACGATGAGAAGATGTCCTGACTTAGCCTTACTCATTCACGTTGGTATCAACTTCATTTTGATCATTATAAATTTCATCTGAATTTCCCAAACCTTATCGGTTATGAAAATTTACGAGGGCAAAACTTTACCAGTGCCAGCTCCAAGTTCAACGGCAACAACACCATCGAATATGGATGAAGAAAACATCTTATGCAATACGTAATCGGCTAATACTAGTTCTGCTCGCCAGATCTGGAAATGAATCAACGCAAAAGCGATAATTAGCGGCCATGTAAGAACCAGCTTACTATATCAAAGGCAAGCGTTTCAACGATGCTCAATGTAAGGCACTGCTAACCACTTATGTCAGTACGAGTGTTGTCGTCTCAGATGTAACATAGCTTTGATATTTAATATATCTCACCTGCAGACCAACACTTGGAATGGTTGATGTGATATTGTGCTGAATGCTGATGCGAGCGGAGTAACGAGGTTGCTCTGCAAAAAATGTATTAACTCTCAGACAACAACGAAACTCAAACGGTAATTTGGACGGGAGAATGAGCAATGAAACACTAAGCCTATCATCTGAATGCATCAACCAGCTAGAAAATTCCTAGAAATTTTGTAGCGCCTATGATCGTTGAGAAGCTCAATGAAATAGAAAGAACTGATGTCGTATTAGGATTCTAACTTTATATTTTGACCGTCGTGGCATTACAAAAAGACGGAAATGAAAAGAACAACGAGGGTTTAGGTGGTACACAAAAAACAAGACGGTTTTGAGCTCCCTTGACAACCATGGCATTACAAAAAGACAGAAATGAAAAGAACAACGAGGGTTTAAGTGGTACACAAAAAACAATACGGTTTTGAACTCCCTTAACAACCATGGCATTACAAAAAGACGGAAATGAAAAGAACAATGAGACTTTAAGTGGTGGTACACAAAAAAGACGGTTTTGAGCTCACTTGGACGCCATGGCAATACAAAGACTGAAAATAAAAAGAACAACGCGGGTTTAAGTGGTACACAAAAAGACGGTTTTGAGTTCACTTGACCGCCATGGCAATAAAAAAAAGACGGAAATGCAAATAACAATTAAAGTGGTACACAAAAACAAGACGGTTATGAGCTCACTTGACCGCCGTGGCAATACAAGATCACCATCTTCATCGAAATCATTGGTGCAAGGAATCGAGCACAGTTCGTCTGTGGCACATTCATCAAATCCGCTTCCTAAAAAAAACATTCACAAATTTCTTAATCAAGGTGTAAAACTTGAAATAATTGAATGATTTTACTATCAAATGTAGAAAAAAAAAAAAAATCATCATTAAGAATTGCCTAAACCCTAAATGAAACTAGTAAATCAACCAATCAATCAAAAAAAATTGGTACTTCACTTAATCTTACCTTTTTTTCTTTTTTTTTTTTCTTTTTTTAATAAACTTAAATAAAAATGATTTGGGGCTATAAATATATTTTTCTAAATTATTTTTTTTTAATGAGATTATAGAGTAAAAAAAAAAAAAGGGAATGTTAATAGTACCGGAGAAAGTGAAGTGAGAAATGAAAGGTCCGGAAATATTTGGAGGGCAACCCAAGTGTACTTCGCTCATCACCTCCTCATCCTCTTCTTGTCTATCATCCTCCATTGTCTTTTGCTTTTGTTTTCTAAATTTTTCATCTTCTACCTTTTCCTTGTACATGTATTTGTCCTCCTACTTTTCATTTTTTTCTCAATTATACCATGCGTTTGGCGTATTTTCAATTGTACCCCTACATTTATATCATTAGTGCCAACTAGAGGGGGTCATCTTAACGGGCTGGCCCGACCCAAAGAGCAATAGGGCTGTGTTTTTGGAGCCCTAGTCGGCCCTCCAAAGCCCGGTTGGGCCCGCCAAAATGTAAGGGTCAGGCCTGGGCCCAAATTTCGTAGCCCGGCCCTCTCGGGCCTCAAAAAAACAAAAAGAAAATAAAAAATTGAAAATTTTAAAGGCTAAGGGTCGGGCCAGGGCCTAAATTTGAGCAAACCCTTTTAAGTAGACCCTCACCAGTGGGCTAGACTGATTTTGAGTCGGCCCAGCCCTTGGCCATTTCTAATCTCAACCGTAATCAAACAAGAGTAACCGTTAAATTTAGCCGTTAGTTTTGTTTTTTTTTTAATTTTCATCCTTTTTTTAGCTTTTTTCCTCCATATTTTTGCAAAATAATAATATTACTCAAGTTTAGTTATGGTTGGAAGTAACTTTAAGTAGGGGTGTTCATTAACGGTTCGGTGCACGAGCAGATTAATTCTGATTAGTGTATGCGGTTCGGTTAGGGAAAAATCCGAACCTAAACCGACCATTAAGAATAGTTACTATACGGTTCGGTTCACATTTTTAACGGTTCGATTATGCGGTTCGCGCGACAGATTTCTTCTGTCAAATTAAAAAAATTTGTAAGTTAATTATTGATTACGACGCACTTTAACAACACACTAACGGTCCAAAAAAAAACGACAAATTACAAATGCCACATCTAATATATACCATTATCAACTAAATTAATTATACTCCGTAGTAAATAGAAAATTTATAAATGTTTTAACTCAAAAATGTGTATTGAACAATAACAAAGCAATAAACATGTTAAAATTGAAGCGAGAGAGTGCATATGAGATTTTATTTTACGAGAATGAGGCTTTTGAGTGTTAGAAAAATGCGGTAGAATAAATAATTGATATTTGAAATTTGATGAAAGTTGTAAAGTTAAACTTTATGTTTTAGTTTGTATATATAAGTATAATTTATTTATATTTTTGCTCTTAATCTTGCAGTTCGGTTAGGTTAGCAGATTAACTCAAAATGCCGAACCTAAACCGAACCGTAAACCGTTAATTTTAACGGTTCGGTGCGCCGAACCATTATTTATTAACGGTTCGGTTCACCAAACCTATAAAACGTGCGGTTCTCGGTTTTTTCGGTTCGATTTATCGGTTCGATTTTTTTTGCACACCCCTAACTTTAAGGATACAAATAATGAAACAATACGCCAAAGGTAAGGATACACTTGGTAAAAGAAAAAAGTACGAGAATATAGAAGAAAAATGAAGAGTTGACTGTGCTTATAAGAAAAAAGTACGAGAATATAACAAGAGCAATTCCATTGCTTATAAGAAAAAAGTACGAGAATATAACAAGAAAAATGAAGAGTTGACTGTGCTTATGAAGAGTTGACTGTGCTAAAAAAGTACTTTTTTCCCCCTTTTTATTCGATCCCCAAATTGAAGAAACCACAAACCCTAACCCTAATTTACAACAACAGCATCAATCATGTCTTCCAAGCAAGGTGCGATTAATTCTAACTCTTTTCATCGTTTTTCTTCAATTCAATCGCCGATTTTTCGTTTCTAATCTCTTAATTTTGTTCTCAAATTCATTTTGCAGGTGGAAAGTTGAAGCCTTTGAAGGCACCTAAAAAGGACAAATCTGAGCTAGATGATGTAAAATTTCACCTCTATTTTACTGTATTTTTAATTTGTTTGATTGAAATTCTTGATTTTTTTTTTTTTTTGCTGAGCATATGTTGATTTGGTACTGATTTGTGTTTCATGTGAAGAATTAGGGTTTGATTTTGATCGTGATTTTGTTTTCATCTAATCATTCATATGCTAAGCTGCTAAAACAATTTAAAACTGTATTGGTATGAATTACACGAATCGATCTGTTTGTTCGCGGTTGCTTGGGTAGCTTAGCTAACCGTTGTCACGGTCGTTCTTCGTAGACCTGTTTATACTGATGTTTGATTTGTTTATCGTCTTTGGAGCATGCGTAATTGTGTAAGTTAAAATTTTCATTTCTGTGAGAGTTGGAGAGTAACTTCACTAAAACGTATTCTTCTTTCCGACTCAACAACTTCTTTTCGTTTTATTGTGGAGGATTTGAACGAAAGGTGAAGAACTTGTTAAATCTCGGAGAGGCTCACACGTGTGTAGGATATTTTTCAAAGCACGTAACAATTCCGTAAAGTAAAACTTATGGTTTATCGACTTAGCACATCATAGAGTCTATTTTGAGCAGATCGTTGTTTGGGTATCGAAATTGGTCACAAAGTGGTGATTTCCTTCATTGCCGCACAAATGCTGTGTCTAAATAGAAACCATGTTGTAGCTCTAGTAGCCTGATTATTATTGTTACTCCGTATTTGATAGTCTTTTATACGGAGTATTGGTTCTTGATGATTGAATCTAGGGAAGTGATAACGTCAATTTGTTTTCCAACGCCATTCAATATATGTGAGCATAAGTGGCAGAAACAAAAAGCGAGTGGTGTTATCAGTTATGACTATTCTTACTTTTGGTGCTTAGTAATGTGATCGGGAAGATCTTCTTGGTTTGCGACAGTTTCATTATGCATGAGATGGTTGCGTGACTATCGCATATTCTGAGATTTGTCTACGTATGCTTCTCTACCCACAGGTCGACAAGGCTAACCTCCAAAAAAAGAAAGACGAGGAGAAGGCACTTAAGGAGCTGAGGACCAAAGCAGCGCAGAAGGGATCGTTTGGAGGCTCGGGATTGAAGAAGAGTGGGAAGAAATGAGCTCTACCAGAAACAAATTTATGCTCGACTATTCGTGTTTAATGTTTTATGTATTTACGCTGTGTGAAGACCTAATTGTCAATTTGATGTAATTTGAATGCTTTGTTCAGCTATGAATGTATTAAATTGTGGTGTGTATGTAAAACCTAAAATCTCATAGATAAAGATTAGCACGGTTTGCAAATCAATATCATATCGTCACCATCCCTTTGTGTAACATAATTTAAAGCACAAAACAAATGATCATCTGAAATCACCGAAGCCATGTGACGATATCTTGTGATTAAAAAGTTAGTATTGCTTTTAACGATTAAGTTGTGGTGACCGCTTTTACAGGTTTTAAAGTAATCACCTTGGCGTCATAGTGATCGGTTTAAGAATAATAGTGGTTTAAGCTCTTGCATAATTATATATGTGAACTATATGACACGATTTGTTACATTACCGGGTAAACACGTTCAAAAGCCTAAAAAAAGTAACAAAATTGAAACATTACAAAACCCTACAAAACTCGAATACTATTCTCGAAAGAATTTCCAACAGCTGGGTACCGTGGGTTACTGTTTGTCGGGGTTATCTTGCTCTTCCTTCTCGGGATCTTCCTCTTCCTCTTCTTTTTTCTCTTCTTCTTCCTCGTCTTCCTCGGGTGGATCAGCTGGCATTGGTGTTGGTAAAGGTGTTTTCATCGGGCTGAATTGCGGAAATATATCAGGCCTTCTTCCAGGCTTAGGTCTTTCCCACTCCTGCCATAGTCGCAAACATTGAGTACCGAGAATTACGTTCTTACTCCTTGTTACGTGCATTAAATTGACATAAACACTACCGTCTAAATTGTTACTTACGAACAATAACCGGGAATTATGATCCTGGAAACTACTCTGAAAGGAGTTTGAAGGAAAGCATGGAGCAAATACGAACTTGAGTACAAGGGTTCAATTTTTATCTAGAATTTTCGCGAGTTATTTAGTACTTTACCTTATTCCAATAACACTTTGCCGATGTAAACTTCATAATGTCAGTCTATTGCGTAAATATAAACCTATGCCGTCATATTTTTCAAAGCTAAACTTTCAACCACACCTTTTCCCACACACGCCAAACATACAGTTGAACAATCAATCGCAATCACCAACTCGATCCACAACAAAATTGGTATGTATAAACCCAAAACATACGTAAATTTGAAAATATATTTAAATGAACACGATGGTGTAGGACAGTAGGAAGCATACTACACCACCAAGGTATGTCAAATCCAAGTCGATTCGTAGAATCAGTTTCCCATTTTAGGAAATGATAATGCGGTTCATCACTGACTTACATGATTACGATAAACCCTAAAAAGATAAAACCTTTTGCGCGCACAACACAGTGCTGAGCAAAACCTACAGCAAATCGAAAGCTAGAAGACAAAAGCTTCACGCCACATACCCTGTACTCAAAACCCGAGTGAAATACTCCTAAAACGTAACTAACCAACGATTTGCTAACTCAACTCTCGGTCGTTACAGGTAAATGTCTTTGATTGATAATAAGAATGCAAAACTCAGACTTAAATTCAAAACATTCCCAGTAACTCAATTACAATTAGCCACCAAATAATCAGGTTTTCGAGACAAAATTTTGATTAATGAGCAAGTTTCGGTGAAATTTGCTCATAGAAATACTCGTTCCACTAATCACCTCAATAATCACACACAAAATTACATAATCATACAAACAATCCACCTAGTACTCCCTTCGTTCTAGTGAATTGTTTACGGTTTGACTTTTTTGTGAGGGGAATTTGAGAGATAGGTAAACAAACAATCCACAAAGGGAGTATAATGTTTCGATGACAGTAATTCGACTCGAAAAAAATGTAGTAATTGTGTACAGCTTAATTTACAACACTATAAGTGAAATTGCTCTCAAAATACTCGTTCACTTACCAAAATTCCATATTCATACAAAACAAATCCAATAAATCATACATAAACCCTAATTCAAATCCCTAATTTACAAAACAATCAATCAAAATTCTCAAAACAAAATCAGAGAGTAACATACGATGGGGAAATCGAGAGGAGATCGACGAGTCATCTTCTCTTCTTCAGGAGCCATACACACAACTTTCGACGATGTTCGAACGTTCGACGAACAAAGTTTACGAGTTTGTCTCATATGTTTACCGAAGAAGGATGAACAACACAGTGAGGTGGTCGAAGATGATGGTGATGATGTCACCGCCGCCGTCAACGGCGGAGTAATTGAGATTCCGGCGACGGTTACGGCGGAGAAACACGGTGACGCCATTGAAAAGTGAGAGTTTTGTCTCTCTTCTCTTCGATTTTTGCGGTGGTTATTGGTGGTTGGTTATCTTTGCCTCTTTGGAGTTTTCGCTTCAATTATTTCCACTTTTATTTTTAACGAATTATTATTATTATTTTTTTTTAAAAAAAAATTAATTTTAATTTTATAGATTTATTTCCTTTTTTTTAATCGGGGTCGGGTTTGGCCGGATCAGATCGGGTCAGGTCATATTGGAGTCGGACCATATTTGGGTCAACATATTTTTTTTTGGGGTCGAATTGAGTTCGGATCGAGTTCTTTCGAGTTAAATGGTATCAAGGTCGGTCAGGTTTGAATGTGGTCAATATCAGATTTGCGTTATTTTATTGAATCACTTTAATTTTAGCCAGTAAATTAGTGTTTCGACTATTATTTGATTCTACTCCGTACTACTTTATTATTGAGTTGAAGTTATCAAACTAAACAAGTATTTGCTTTGAATTTGTTCAATTTTAAGCTTAGGAATTCTCAGGGTCAATATCAGGTCGATTTTGAGTTGGGTTCGGGTCACTAGTATCGGGTCATGTTGGTTACCTACCGCCATCAAGTCGGGTAGAGCAGGTTGGGTTGCAATATTTTTGGTTCTATCAAACCGATTTTTGCTAGGGTACGGGTCGGGTCACTTACGCTAGGTCAGGCTTGCCAACTCTACTCCTATTTACACATTTAACTCATTTTAGTTTTTGGCAATTTCACTCATTTAGATTTATCTTTATTTTGGATAACCTTTAACAATGAAATAACAATTATGTCCTTACTAATATACCTATTTTTACCAAAATATCACATTCTTTATTTTTTAAAACGAGTTTCACTTAACAAAAATATCAAAACTATCCTTAACTTTTTCAACATTCTTACGAGTAATATTTGTGCAATAGGTAATGAGACTTTCTTAATGAAATGAAGATAGCAATACTTTTCAATGGTCAGTAGGGGTTGTTGCCCATCTTAAAATTTTACGTAACTCGTTAATTATTAATTTAGCTATACTTATAACTTCACCAATATAGGTTTTTTTTCCTTAACTAAGAATGTCATGTTTAATAGTCAGAACTGAGTTACCTAAGCATTAGGCCTCAGGTTCATATTCACCTCCCATTGTAATGCCCGAGCTTCTCTTTAACGTAAAAAAATTAATGTTTTTTTTTAATTTTTTTTTTTTTTTTTATCAAATATTAATATTAACCTTATCAATTGAACAAAAATATAATTTTTTTAAACCCATTTTATATTTTAGATAAAATATTTGCACAAAATTACCTAAGCCCAAACAAGTGGGTACTACAAAACCCTAGAAGCCCTAATAAACTCTTCATAACGCCGAAATTCTTCAATTTCATTTCCTCTCTCTCTTCTCCATTTCCCCCCACTAAACCCTAAATTTCTTCCTTCATCCTCATCAATCTACCATGGTAATCCTTCTCAATCTCCATCATTTCCTCTAAATTTCTTCTTTAATTTTCTGGGCTTGTGATTAATTCGATTTCCCCCAAATTTATTTAACCTAATTTTTGATTAATTTTGAATTGATTGGTTTTTTTTATTAGGGTAAAGGAACAGGGAGTTTCGGAAAGAGGAGGAACAAAACGCATACACTGTGTGTGCGTTGTGGACGTCGCAGTTTTCATTTGCAGAAGAGTCGTTGTTCTGCTTGTGCTTTTCCTGCTGCACGTACTAGAAAGTGTAATGATTTCAAATTTTTAATCTTTTTTTTTTCTTTTTTATTGATTATTTTTAGTGTAATTGGTTGTTTTTTAGTGTTTTGTGTTTTGGGTTTTGTGAAAGGTGTGTTTTTTGGGTAAGATTTGAAGTGATTGAGTCATTTTCTTATGAGATTGTTTATGTCATTTGGTGTAATGATTCCAATTTTTAATCTTTTTTTTATTGATTATTTTTAGTGTAATTTGGTTGGTTTTTAGTGTTTTGGGTTTTGTGAAAGGTGTGTTTTTTTGGGTGAGATTTGAAGTGATTGAGTCATTTTCTTATGAGATTGTTTATGTCATTTGGCCAAAATGTGACTATATTGATTATTGTATGTGACAATTTTTTGAGGTTTAAAAATCGGTATAATTTACTCAATTATGGGGTCATAAACTCACAATCAATCCGTTGCGCATATGCACACCAATGGTTTTATTTTAGAGTTTATGTGGCGATTCGATTGGCGGTTCTTTGATGTGGGTGGTCATTAATTCACAATCAACCCGTTGCATATGACCTTTGTTATTTAATTTGGTAGATTATGTTGGTTTAAGCAGCTAATATGTAGTGTTTATATTTTGGGATTTGAGAAGATGTGTTTTTGTTTGTGAAGATTTGAAATGATTTTTGTTCGGTTGAGTTTAGAATAGTTGGCTCATTTTCGGTAGCGGATTGTGTTCAGAATGACAAAGATACGACCTTTTTTTTTTTTTTTTTTTTTTTTGTGTTACTTGGGATTCAGAGTTGCGGAATGAGATAGGGTTTGGCTGTGTAAGAGCTGAACTTATTACCGAAGTGATCATATATCTTCTACGTAAATGGATTATATTAGTATATAGTTATTGATTGGCATGGTGTATGTTGCGGTATGTAAGTAGTAAGGTGTTTTGGAGTGAGATGTTGAATGATTTCTTGCTTCGGGTTTTTAGGATGCACTGCAATTAGGTTAATATTTGTACTGGGTTTGGCTTACGTTGGCAAAGTCGTGATTTTGGAATATATGTTTTTGATTGTTTGTTTTGGCTTGTAATTGATCTACATTGCAGTACTTAATTCTGGTTGTTGCATAAAAATTCGTTACGGAAATGTGTTTTGACTTTGCCTTTTGTCGCTTGAGGCTGTTGAGGGGTGCGGGTTTTATTTACACGGTATACAGTTACTTCCATTTCTGCCCCCACCAACTTGTTAGTCTAATTGATGATCGAGAGCTGTTTGTTTTCTAAGCATCAACATCTACTTGATTGTTTACTGTTGAATGTTAAGTGTTGTTTACGTCGGTGGCACTGATATTTTCATTGTTTGGTTTTGTTGGGGAATGTAGACAACTGGAGTGTCAAGGCCATTAGGAGGAAGACAACCGGAACTGGCCGTATGAGGTACCTCCGTAACGTTCCCCGTCGTTTCAAGACCGGCTTCAGAGAAGGTACGTACCCAATACAAGTGTATTTTGTTTTGCTACAGATGTTGAAGGTATTGTCAAGGGGTAACGTTTTTTAACCGTTGAATTTTTTTTTAGGCACTCAAGCTGCACCGAGGAAGCAAGCAGCAGCGTCATCAGCTTGAAGAGTTTTCGCTGTAGGACGCTTTGATTCGAGTACATCTAGTAGTAATTTCATTTTTGCATATCTAAGTGTTTGAACTAGATTCGATTTTTCATATCTCAGACATCTTATTTTGATTGAAAGATTATTACTTTATTTTTGTTTTTCCGTTTTCTGTTGAAGAACGTAGCAGTGCCAAATGACAGTGTTAGAAGCTTTTTGTTTCAAGGCATATCATGCTTGTTTCGTTTTGCACCTGTCGTTACATTCCATATTTATTTATGCAAGATTTTAATTGTTAGGCGCGACCATGTTGTGTGCCCAATTTGTTCGAGATTTTTAATTTTCAGTCGCTAATTTAGTTTGGGTCATGATTTTGAAATCCGTGCAACTTTGTTCAAGATGTCTTTCCGTAATCTTTCCATACCGTAGATTTTCGTGCCCTAGCAAGTTCATTTTGCTGGCAGTTATAATGATGAACTATGGAATGAACCTAACAGTTTCTTTGTGAATTTATTCAATTAAGGATTGTGTTCGAATGTTTTGATGTTGAAAACTCAGTAAGGCCGATTCTTTGCGGAGGAAGGATATAGTGGAAATCACCGACTTTCAATCCACGTCAAAGAGTTGGCCAATCATGTGCAACGTAAGCCATAAAGTTGAAGGCTTTATCGGACTAGTTTTGGTCAAGTTCGAGTGTCGTTAACGAGAAATCTACTGGTATTTCGTTCTGAAACGAAATTGTTGTTTGTGAAGGCATGATTCTGTCAGAAATACAGTATTACCAAACAAGCGATTAACAATGAACGCAGATTTCAAACGGCGGTACCACCGTTTTATTACCATTTAATTCAATAATCGCAGCCACTGGAAGGTTTCATTACACAACAGACGAGTTGAAGGAATGGCTAATGTAGCCGATTACTTTGTATTTTGGAATACGTATAATTTTCTTTTCTTTTTCTCTCGAGGAATTTTAGCTAACAACATTTCTTTCGAGAAAAGGCCTGAAATGCAATAGAAACAGCTTCACGTTTTACACATAACTCGCGAGTGAAATATTACACACCCAGTTACAAAATTTGTGTCAGACTCATAGGCTTCGGAAGCAAAAAAGTCAAACTCAGCCACGACTAGTGAGCTAGTGACTGCAATACTAGTCATGCACTTGATCAAGCAGGCTTATACACACCAAACTTGTGTTTTTCCTCGTGTAGCTGCTTAAACACATGATCCATCTCCGGGTATGCATGCAATAGCACTAGTTCCAAAAGATCGACGATGAGCTGCTTCAGACACACAGATGACTGCCACAAACAAGAAACATTCGTTCAGTCGAAAGGAACATTTTGGACTTGGTTATCAACAAACTAGGTCTACCATGTTTTAGGGTCTCGTTATACTACGACATGAATCCAACGTTGTTGTCACTTGCTGATAACTGTTCAGAGTAGACTGATGAAACGCTTTGAGAATTGCATCACAGTCAAAGCGAGCACAGATAGTTTAGTGAAAATGTTACGGAGCAACCAAATAAGTTGTAGATACATTCTCCTGAACTGCAACGTGAGTTACCACCCGTGAGCAGGATACGGTCACTAATTAACAATTGTTCACTGGACGCAATGGTCAAATTCTTCGAGTTGTTAAGACTCACACGGTAGGAGAAATAAATATCAAGAGTTCAAGACATTCATTCTCATCTCTAACACTACATGAAGCTGTTTTTATGGTGAGGAACAAATCCTATTCTATCACTTACAGCAAAATTTTCAAAAAGTAAACATAATTTAGACATTTCGATCACCATCATACATTCATACCCAATCACATAAGAATACATCACCGGGTTCCGGTCTCTAAAGGATAGGATAGACATCAGTCATACACCAAGAAGAGGATGCAAAGACAACGCCAATGAAAACCAACGAGAAATAAAATACCTGGAGGAAGTAGTAAAGATCCTTTGCACATTGTTCATACTCCTTGCTACCGACAAGACTGACAACCGCAGCAGGGGCATTATCTGCAATGGGATTTTCACAAACTTTATTGTCTCGATAAAAAAAAAAAGCACTTCGATGGAGCATAATATAAAAGGTATTCAGGTGACTAACCAATCATCACTTCATAAACAAACTTAGCACGTCGCATAGCCTCCCTTTCTTTCTCCTCGGCCATTTTCAGCCATTCATCTTCATTAGTTGCTGATGTTTGAGCAGGGGATTGATGGTTGGTCGGATTCTGCGACGGGGTGACTGAAGCGGGTGGTCGTTGTTTCTTCGGATGCTTTGTGATGAATATTCCATCAGGCCAAAGTATCTGCAATTTTCCGTAGCATGAGCATTCAACATATTTTTGGGCCATCGAAAAGTGAAGAGTGGGGTTGAGACCGAAACAGATTATCCTAATATTACTCAATTGAAAGATAGAATAACTGAGCATATGAGAGACAATTGCACTTCAAAGTCATGGAGCACTCCAAAGTCATGAACATCTTTGTTATCTTTGTTATGCGTAGGTCGATTTGATCTTATGGTTCAAAATAGAAAGATGGGATAGCATGTGCATCAACAGAGATTCAAGTTGTTCTGTAAAATATGGACATCTGTCACCTGCTCAAGCCGGTTAATCCCTGAAGCAACTACAGATCCCCTTCGCAAACGTTGAATCTTCTCTACTAACCAGTCGTCAAGTGCATCACCCATTCCCAACTGCAGCACCTGTTTGGCCACCCAAAAAGCCTTCCGCCTGTCATACAATGTCATACACAATAACAAAATTCAAGGACTGAGAACACGAGTTTTGGAAAATAGCTCTACTATAAGCTATGTGATGTTATTTTATGAAGACAAACCACATACCTTATCCATGCACCCTCTTGAAGCTGAAAGACGACGTCAACAAAATCCAATATGGGGCCACTTAGATTGGGTGCTACCCACTGTAATGAAAATAATATAAAAGTTAGTCAAACTATGCTATTATATCAACAATAACACACCCATCGAAACGCACACCAGGAAAGTGAGAGCGGGTGATAAAGGCATTGCAAGCGGTAGTTCTGTGCTACCCCAGTTCAAAGGGAAGCACAACAACTATCGTGCAATTGGATTCCCTTAAATCTTTCAACAGTAAAAAAAAAAAAAAAAAAAAAAATGACTTGCAGCTGACAGGTCTACATTTGGGTTCAGCTCAAACAAAACGCTGAGCAGTTTGTACCTCTGACGGAATAGTTGGATCATCAGCAGCATCCAAAAGCAAGTCGGACTTCTCCTCCCCTTCTTTAGCCTGTACAGGAGGACGATTGTTTTGTACTCTCTTTTCTGCATCTACAGATGAACCGAGTGGAAGCTTCCCATACTCACTGACAGGATTCTTTCCAGGTACTTTGAAATCAGTCTTGAAGCCATCTGCAGAATTATGATTCATCCTAGTTGATGGATCTTTCTCTTCCACGTGATCCTTTCTGGGTTTCAGGTGATTCCTACCTGAGCTTTCAGAGTTGTGGATGTTTGTTTGGTTTTCAAGTGACTTAACTGAAATATGAAGTACAATATTCAGGAGGTTAAAATGGGTACAGAAAACCTCTAATTTCCAAAATTGGAGCACAAATTCATTGACGAGTAAAACTGGAGGAGAAAAATCCCTAGAAGGAACGCTTAAACAAAGCTTTCCACTTGTTGCAAGTATAAGATGCCAAGTATGCTCCTTAAAATGCGAAATATTTACCGGAAAAAGTTTCAATGATGGAGAAGGCGCTTGAAAAAGTATATGTCTGCATATTTCAGAAAACTAATGATCAAACAGTATATAATGCAAGAGTAAAAGAAAAATACAGCTTCTCCGAAAGAAAACCTGAGAATCAATGCTTAGAAAGTCCCACACATCAATTGATCCAGAAATAGTTGGAATTTGCATGAGCTTCTGAGGAACATGAAAACCATGACAGTGTTACTTAAGACGAACACAATGTAGTCTACATTCCATTAGTATTCTTATATCAAACTACAAGAGCAATTAGCAAAGAAAACGGCAAGCACCGAGTAAGTACTTGACAATGAAGCAGTGATGTGCGGAATTAGAATTTTGGCATGTATTGGAGCACCTACCTTCAGATATTCATCAAGCAATTTACATCGTTCTCGAATGACATGCACATCAAGACCAGTTGAGAGAAAATGTTTAGGAGGTAAGTGGAGACTGTACACTGGATACTCCTTCAAACGTCGATGTAGTTCCTCAAAATGTCTATATCTGTTAAGACGTATATTATGTTAATCTAACAGTCTTTAAAGATACCTATATGTTTAAAAGCTTGATAACAGTCAGCATTTGAACACCTTCTCTTAATTGACCAACTATTATTTTCAGCATCTGTGACAGATATGGAGTATACTGCAAATACACTTGAGGTACTTCTGACAACATTAGCACCTAAAACCTGCGAAGAACCCATCAGCAATCAAAAAGTAAATTATTTTAAGAAAATGTCCAACTGAGATTAAGTGATCTCTTCAGATACCTCGCATCTCAATTTGAAGAACGAATCTCCAGATAATGAAGTTTGTGAGGTGCTGACAGACGAAGTAAAGCTTCCACCTAAGGAAGGAGCAGATGACGAAGCAATAGCGCCGCTATTAAGTCTACCCATGAACTCAAGGTCATATTCATCGCTAGAGTCATCGTCTTTGATGTTCTGCTTCAAAGGGTGTACATCCCGCCCATCTCCAGAACCGAAGCTTGATCTCTCAACCTCTTGCCACAATGGCACCTTTTGAGCATCTAATCTGGACCTTTTCCTGCCACTTTGTTGTCTACCCAGTTTCTGGAGCTGCCTTCTATTAATTTTTTTCACCTTCTTACTGTCCAAGCCCTCAAGAGGATGGTGAATATGAGAAACTCCAGAATTCCTATTAGTTCTACCATCCCAAACTTTAGTGGTAGGAGTATCTAAACCAGTTACTCTAGTTTCTTCATCTGAGGTTCCGTGAGTGCTGCTTCCTGATTCTGTCTCTTCCAAAACTATTTCCTCCTCATCGTCGTCATCTGATATAGTTGACGGCGGTATTAGTGTGCCTCTGTCTGCTCGGACATTCATGTTTTTGGACTGAGATCTTATATTAGAAGCTGAAGGAATAACACCTCTTTCAATATGAGTAACGTTTAGCCCACTTTGTTTCGGTTTTGGCAAGGCTTGGGGGACACTAACGGCACTTGGTTTCTTTGTAGGAGAATTTTGAAAACCAGTATCCCCCGACATGGTGTCGTTAGAATCATAGTTTCTTCCCTTTGACCACATATTTTCAAAATGTTCAGGAGCAAGGGCTTGTTTCTTTCTACGGGTAAAATATTCCAACATATCACCCCATTCTCCTCCTGATGAAGAACGTTCAATATGGTTGTCACCAGCTGCACCAGATCCAAGTGGCAAGGAACTCCAAGATCGAGTAGATCGAGCATCAACTGAGAGCAGAGGGTCCTTTGAAGAACCTGTTCGATTCAGTTTCCCACCCTCATTATCATCCGTACAATTTGAAGCTTGGCTTTTAAGCTCAACAAGTTCAACTCCCGTGGCAGAGGGATCAGGGAAGGGAGAGAAGTCATCAGAAGAGGGTTCATTATTTTTGGTATTTGGGGCATTATCTATTGTTGGAGCTCCTTGGTTCCTATTCCTCACAGTTATCACTACTTGCTCAATTCTTTCATTAATAAACCTAACACCAACAAAAAAAAAAAAAAGATGAATTAGATTAAACCAAACTATACTGCGAAACTCAGCAACGATTCAGTGAAAATCCCGTCAGCACAGTTCTTAGTACAACTCATTCCATTTGTTTGAATGTACGTAGTTACATGTACCGAGGACTATTATTCAAATCAACCTGTTCAGTAGTTGTGGAATTTCGAGTACATCGAAACAAACCAATACAACTTATATGCAATGACGTAGCGTTACTGTGTTACTAGTGTACCAAAATCCCTAGAACGGTTTTCACGATCAGGGCCCTCTCTACCACAACAAAGACAAGGCTGCGTGATTGGGACCCAACAACCTTGCCACAAGGCTCACTAGACACATTGGGTTGATGATCAGACTGAGATTATAATTTTGGGAAAAAAGGGAATAACACAACAGAAACAATTTACTTGCGAAGAAACTATTTGAATATTCAGCTCTAGAAGTACCTCGGGTTGACCAAGTTTAGGACTGGACGCATTACCGCACAAGCAAGAAGCTCACGGGCCACATAACGGAAAAAAGAACACTGCAGATCTTCGGTCCTAAAAGTGTTAGAAATGAGAGCATCCATAATGTGCTGCAAAACCTGTTTAGAAAACAACACAGAATCTTATCAAAAGCATTACTTAACAATGCAAAATTTCATCAACCTCAAAGATAAGACACAATTCAAGTAACAAAAAAAAAATCCATGAATGCTCATCGTTCAAAGAGTTACAACGTGAGCAAAGCCCTGATGATATGGTCACTTAAAAAAAGGGGAAAAAAATAAGAAAACATGCTGGACCTAAAGACAGATACACATGTTAAGACAACGCGGCCATAAATTGGATGGAACAACCACATGCCACAAACTTCAGTACATCAACAAGTAAATAGATAACCTTATGTTCAGATTCAGCAGAAAACAAAACTGGGTGTAATTTGTTTTGAGCAGCCAGGATAGCTTTCAGCTCTATATCACGTTGCTCAAAAGTAAGTGAATCCATGTTTTTCTTCACAATCTTTGCCTGGCATGCACGAAAGAGCTCTATATGCTTGCAAACGAGATTGATAACGTCCCTGCATCAGACAGTGGATAGTATCTAAGTAAGTGATTAAATGATATTCCCTGTAAGACCAGAAACAAATATGAATTCCGGTACAGTACCTACCTAGCCAAAAGATCAATAAGATTAATATGTCTCATACGATATGAGATTTCTCCCAGAACTCCGTCTATTATTTGCACCAGTTCCTCCGGACCTTCCCGATCAGGTGTTAATTTAGAATACCAGAGGTCTGTGACCCATTCAGAAACTATATGTCTAGTAAACTGGTCAATCGCTTTCTCAACAACAGGCGATTTAACTTTTTTTCTCCATTGGTCCTTCTTAATTGCAGGTTTTGGAATGTCAATTGGTTTTTCTTGAATCGGAACATCTCCAGTATTTGACCTACTGTTGTAAGCAGCAGCTTTTCTTTTCATTTCAAAATCCAATGAAAAATAGCGGACAAGGATGACTAAGAAAGCTGCAGCTGGTAGATTGACCCAAACGGAGGTGCTCGTCACTTCAAGAAGAAAGCGAGACATTAATTAGCAGCTGAAGCATATACGGAAACAAAAAAAAATCTCGAAATCTAATAGAACTCACGCCAAGGATTTAATACTAGTAAGTCAAGATATTTGCCAAGGAAAAACATACGGAGAATAATATTCTCGTGATTTTCACAGCAAACTATGCGTGTCTACTTCCTAAGTCAACATAACATTTTCAGTGAGTCACCAATACCTAGCACTTACACAGACACCAAAAATAGCAATCAAGTTATAGTCTTATAGAATCAACTATCCAAATACACAAGGCACAGAACCTTGACATTAGATATAGTGTAGTTATGAAGTTTAAACCAGTCGGTTTTGATTGCTAACTCACAACCGGAACCTGTTTGGAAAGAGCCAAAAAATTAAAAACAATATCTTCAAGCACGTGGTGAGATCATAACATTCATAAGCATTTGCTGCAAATTAAAAAAAGCAATCGCTCTCAACATTTTTAATTTAAAAAGCGCTAGCCAAGGCGCTTTAGGTGCACCTTTTAGATTCAGATGACCGCACGACAATCATATGCGTAGAACTCCAATAAAGGCGTGCGGCGTGCCTTGGATGCACTTTATATAAACTAGTTCATTTAAAGTACACCGACAATCCCATATATATTGCCCCCATTTCCTTCCAAAAAAAATCGCCCCCTTTCCGTATTTAGTACTCGTAAACTACAAAACTAAACTGCTTATCATATAGCTACTTAGTGGCAAACTATCTCCATTTCACCGACGCATCTAGTGCGAGACAATACAATAAATATGTATTAAGTCTTCAAAGTCAAAGTTAATAACAACATTTCACCACCGAAACTTGTATAAGACAACGGGAACAATATCAAATGCGATAACTCATACAACGAACTTTTCTAAACCGTTCAAACACACATATTTTTTTGTGGTTTACATGGCAACATTGCAAGAAATACTTACTACAAATGAATCAAATATAGGGAGTAACGTATACGACCTCCCTACATGGTAATGCATCGTATGGCGGACAATGCTCTTCTTCTCTAGAGTAAAACTACCTCTAAACAACAAAATCCAATAATTATTTCTACGATTAAACTTAAAAAACCCGTCTTTTATACATTACTCTTTCACATTGCCGATTCCATATGCATATGCATCACATGATGACGGCCAAAAATCGAAACTTCTGCTCAAATTCTTCAACAGAAATGAGTTATTCAACACCAAAACAAATTAAACATACCCCAAAACAAAAGCAATTAACTAAACACTAAAATCAAAAGCTTCTAACTTTCTCTAAGCACTATGATTCATAACATTCAGATTAACTATAATCGTAAACAACAAATTAAAGCGGCATCATCACCATCACCACCATCACTGTCGTTTGAAGCAAAATTACAGAGAGAAAGAACAGAAATTACAGAACTTACAAGACATGAGATACGAAAGACCGACGACACATATCGAAAGAATAACGATTCGTTTCTTCGCCTCATCAACAAGATCACGCGCAGTAACTAACTGCCTCTGTGAGCTCATTGTTCCTCCTTTTTCTCACAGCACTTCAGCTCATCAAATTCATCATCAATCGAAAGTAAATGCCAAACATTTAACGAATAAATCGGTAATAAAATTCGATTAATTCAGCGAAATGGCGATCAAATTAGGGTTTAGAAATTCATCCTCGGGAAAAGCTAATTGCTGATCATCCTCGGAATAATCGGCGATCAAATTAGAGGTTCGGAAACTCGGGAGATCAGATTAATGATTGAAAGTGAATGAATTAGGGAAGAAATTGTGGTGTGTGGCAAAATTAGGGTTGATGAAATTTAATTGATTGTGTGATCAAATTGATTTTTTTTTTTTTTTTTTTTTTTTTTTTTTTTTTTGTGAAATGGAAGAATTTGTTAGTTGTGAAAGGGGAAATTTGGGGAATAAAATGCTTCTATTTTCATTTCTCTTTCAAGTATTTTACTAGACGTATTATGACAAATTTGTAAACGAAACCGTATTTCGCGTGAAACCGTCAATATTATTCTCTGTTGCATTTTTCAGGTGGGTGACACTCCGTGAAAATTGGCTCGTGGTTAATATAGATGGAGCCTCTAAAGGCAACCTGAGGTTGTCGGGAGCAGGTGGTATTTCTGTGATTTGGCTGATTAGCTTACTAGAGCTTATGCTGATACACTCGGGATTGATGCTGTTAGAGAGCAGAGAATATGGCCTTGCGGAGAAGTTTGATTATGGCTTTGGAAATGCGTATCACACACTTAATCATCCAAACTGACTCAAAGGTTGTTCAAACGCTACTGAATGGTGAGATATCTTACCCGTCTGCCCATACCCATTTGATCAACATATGTCAGGCCTTTATTCGGGATAATCCGTGGAAGGTCGAGGTGCATCATATTTATCGAGAAGCAAATTCGTGTGCTGATTGGTTGGCTAATCTAGGTGTTGTCCAAACCCAACTATTGAGTACCTATGATCTTTCCAGTGTCATGGAAAACCTTTTCAGGTTGATGGAGCAGGATCTCGACCGTCGTCCCTTTTTTTGGCTTTTTAGTTTTCTTTTATGTTGTGTACTTTGATGTTCGTTTGTTTCATTTTGCTTAGATCTATCTTCTTGGATTTCTAATCCGCTTCGGCTGGCAAAAAAAACAAATCATAATATCTCCGGTTAAGTTATCGTCGTCAAAACAAATTAAATAATAAGATAACAAAACGACATAATTCTTATAAATTATGGAAAATTCTCTCGATATATGGAATACTTTCACACAATAAAATAAAGGCAAAATTACAAAAAACTACCTTATAAAATCAACTTTTTGTAAATAACTACCTTATATAATCTTTTTTCAAATAACTCCCTTCTAACGCCTTTTTATTCATATAAATAACTAAATGTTACAAATCTTATGCATATCACTACAAAGTTACCTGAAAACGGTCAAAATTTCCGATAAATTTGACATAAAATACCCAGTTTACTCTTACTAAATATCTTTACTGTGTTAAGCTAGCCAAATAACGAGTGACAAAATGGTCAAACAACATGTTTTTTGGGTTAAATTAGGTTTTCAGGCAAAGAGGTATATTTACGAATAAAAGAATGCGTTATAAGGTAGCTACTCCGTATTTGCTAAAAAAAAATTATATAAGGTAGTTATTTGTAAAAAGTTGATTTTATAGGATAGTTTTTATAAATCTTACCTAAAATAAATAAATTTGGGAAATTTATTAGGTACACCTAAAATATCTCATAATTTTGAAATTATGTCAATTTCTTCATTTATTTCCTTTTTCTTACAATAACACAACACCAAAACGACGCCGTTTCAGCGTACTGACAAAATACTACTACTAAACATATTCTCACTCCAATTTTCAAACTTCTACATACACCGTAACACCGCCATGTTATCGCCGGGAAACTCCACACTGCATTCTCCGCCGCCGAAAACCGCCGTAATTCGGCCGCCGGCGAGAATGTCGAAGGCCACGATGACGGCGCTGGTTGTCGGAATTGGCGTCGGAGGATCAATTGTGTTGATTGCGGTGGCGGTTTTCGTGTTTTTCTACAAACGAAGTAAAAACAAGAAGATGAAGACGAAGAAGAAGTTGCAAGGATTAAATAACGATAATAATCACCAGTTTTTGCTTCTTAAGCGTATGTTTCGAATTTCTGAGTATATAATTCTTCTAATTTGACTAAAATGTTTGAATATTTGTCGTATGCTCGTAGAATTTTTTTTTAATTTTTTTACAATGATTGATTTAAGTAAATTATTGTTACTATGATTAGATGTTTGTTGAACGTTGACAGTTTTGTTGTTATACAAAAATCACAATTTTAGTCGTAAATATCCCGTCGTATGTACGCATATAATGATCGCGTAGAAGAATATTTAGTTGTTTATTATATGAATATGATGAACTGTACAGTGTTTATGATACGCTGCATTGTTAATATTAATTGAAATTGAGTGTGATTTAGGGCTTGTCTTGTGGATTTTTGTGGTTTGTCTTCTATTGATGCACGATTTTTTCAATTTAGTTTTTAAATTAGTGAAAGTGGTTGTTTTGGGCTTTTGGTTAGGTAGTTTTGGATAATGTTTAGATTAAATCTAATATTTTTTTTTTTTATTGAAAATAGTCAAATTATGCTCGTTTAAGCGTAGAAAAGAAAACAAATGAGCGAAATAGGAAAGTACATTTTAACGTGTTTGGAATCGAGTAGTAAAGTAGTTTGGGGGATAAAAGTTAATAATGATAATCGATATATTCATGAAGTTTCGTAAAGTTTGGATTATTTGATATGTAAAGAACGATTAAGGGAAAAGTGGTGGTTTTGGCGGATAATTTTTCGTTGGCATACCAATCATATAGAAAAATAAACAAATGATGGAAACAGAATGAGTACAACATTATGTGTTTGGAATCGAGTATTAAAGGAATTTAAAGGCTTTATGTAGAAAATTTAACAAATGACTAAACAGAAGGAGTGAATTGATGAGTAATTTGTTTGGAATCGAGTGTTAAATGGGATTGAGGGCTAATCCTAAGAGTTGGTACAATGTCATCGATGTTAGGTGACTAAAGTTTTTTAAATTTAGGAGTCAATCGTAGTAATTAATCTGTGTAAAGGAGTGTTGGATACTTGGATTTGATCATTGAATAAGTTAAAGAGCTATCGTCGAAAGCTTTTCGTTTACACCGGTTCTTCTAGCTTCAATTGAACAATACAGGGTAGCGGGATTGGGAGAGAATTGAATTTTCGGACTTTCCAATTGTGGAGTATAGATATGTTCTTGGTACAATGCTTAATAGTAGAATTTCCTTTTGGTTTAGGTACATTGCGGTGTTCTTAGGTCTTGATAAAGGCTCTAAAATTTTCATGAAACCCAAATTGCGTACTATGACACGTTTAGGCATAACACAATATCGTATTTTATCCGTGGTTCTTGAAGCCCCATGTTGCAGCACGGTGACGATGATCAAAATGTTGCAGCACGGTAACATAATATCGAATGTTGGGTGCCGGGCCACGACGCACGCACACCTTTTCTACAACCTCATAGGCGTGTATAAAATAAAGTTGTTGTGAAATTACCTTTTTTGGATCATAAAGAATGCTAGCAAGTGAATTTTAAACTATGGACAAAGGGAAAGATGAAATAAACGATGGGAAGGAAATAAATGCTGTATATTTAATTCGCTTAGCTGTGTTCATCTCTTGCTGTTCTTAGATCACGGGTATTCTTAATGAAGATGGAACGTTCTTAGGAACATGAAGAAGTAATCATTACTCCATAATATGCATACGTTTCGACATTTAGTTAAGCAAATTGATAGTTCGGTATTTCTTACAGATGCCCCTTATGCTGGACATGCCGACCAACAGCAGCATCAGCATCACCAGCCTAATCCCGATCCTCCACCAATGTCTCACTCAAATGCCAGCACAGGATCAGAGATATCACATCCATCGCACTCCAGTGGTTATCCATTGCCTTTCCCAAGCGGCACATTTACTCGTGAAGAACTAGCATTGGCCACTGATAACTTCTCAAGCACTAATCTTCTTGGTCAAGGTGGTTTCGGATATGTCCACAAAGGAGTTCTACCTAACGGAAAAGAGATCGCAGTCAAACAGTTAAAATCTGGTAGCGGCCAAGGAGAGCGTGAGTTTCATGCTGAGGTTGACACTATCAGTCGAGTCCATCACAGACATCTTGTGTCGCTTGTTGGATATTGCTCTTCAGGTGATGAGAGGATGCTTGTGTATGAGTTCATCTCGAACAAGACGTTGGAGTTCCATTTGCATGGTAAGCTTTTCGATGAAATACAAGTTTAAATGTATTCCATTTTCAAATTCAGGATTCAGTTGTTATAGTTGATTAGGTTTATCTATGGCTCATTCGCCTGCCGCTGCTAATATTTTGTAATTTATTAAGCATGGACTATGATAATATTGGAGTACTAGTTTATGCATCCATACAACTAATAGTTGCTTCTCAGTATCTGAGTTTTGCAGAAACGATCTGGTGTTGGAGGTAGTTTGAAGAAATTAGTGCTGTTCATTGATGTTTGATTGATGTTGTACCTTATACTCCATAAATATTAGGGTAGATTGCGTCACAAATTAACCGTCAAATTTGGAAACCTCTCAAATGGAATTAGAGTTCCTCCTAGATGTATCATTTCTTCTGTTCATTGATGTTTCCCCCACTCTTTTGACTGCACTTCAAACTTATTTCTCACATTTTGTCATATATTCTTCATTCATTTTAGTTACTGCTTTTGGAAGGATTATGGATTAATGTAGTAATCCGCAGAAGATGAACCTTTTAAGGCACTTGAATGCTCAAAGTTTTATATGTACTCCCAATACGTTTTGACGGAATTTGACGTGTGTAGGTGAAGGAAGGCCACCCATGGGCTGGGCTACGAGGTTAAAAATCGCTATAGGTGCTGCTAAGGGGTTGGCGTACCTCCATGAGGATTGTGAGTCATCCGTTGGCCTTCATTGTTCTTTTCTGTCGTGTCTGCTTTCCAAATCCTTGAACAGGTTGTTAACTCTTGACTAGAAAATTTGCAGGTCAACCTAAAATTATACACCGAGATATCAAGGCTTCTAATATTCTTATTGATGATGAGTTTGAAGTGAAGGTAAACAAGGAAACAAAGTCACCGCTGATTGATTAGTTATTGGATTGTAATAATTATAATTATTTTACTAAATACGTAATCATACTTTGTACATTTGAGGTGTGTCATTGAATGAAATCTGATTAATTTTCCAGGTTGCAGACTTTGGGCTTGCTAAGTTCTCTTTAGACACAGACACGCATGTATCAACCAGGGTTGTCGGAACTTTTGGGTAAAGCTTGGAATCCACTTCTTAAAAATCTGTTGCTAAATTCATTAGCTAATATTTTGGGTTGATATGCAGCTACCTGGCTCCTGAGTACGCCGCAAGTGGGAAATTGACTGAGAAATCTGACGTCTTTTCATTTGGGGTTGTGCTTCTGGAATTGATAACTGGGCGTCGGCCTGTTGATAAAGCTCGGCCTTTCATGGATGATAGCATGGTTGAATGGGTAAGATTGTAAGAATGCCGTTCCTTGAATCTTCTTACTTCTGCTTCTTGATTTGTTTCAAAACAATCTGTGTAGCTTCTAATCTGTGCTTAGATAACATGGTTGTCATGCTCAAGGTGTCTTTAGGTAGAAACTTTAGCTGAAATTCGAAGTAAACACGAATTCAGACCAACCACTTGGTCGATGCACAGTAACATAATTTGCCGGCGCTTTGACGATATGGATTTAATGTGCTTCTGTTGGATAATTTCTGATGTATAATAGTGGCATAGTTATACTTGTACTGGTATATATGTAGGTGAAAATTAGGATTTCAGCCAAAGGACTTGTTTTGATCTGTTTTCTCTTTTATCGAATGTAAGATGGGTTTTGAAATTTATGCGTGTTAAGATTTGGAAATGGTTTTCGTGATTACTGGTACAATGCTTCATTGAAGCTTTTTCTTTGGATATTTTAGGCGAGACCGTTACTCATGGAAGCTCTAGAAGGTGGAAGCTTCTACGAACTACTTGATCAAAGATTGAAGGAGTACGACCCCTCCAAGATGGCTCAAATGGTTGCTTGTGCTGCTGTATGTATTCGTAGCTCTGCACGACGACGACCGAAAATGAGCCAGGTAAATGTTCAGATGTCAACTTCTCTTAAATATCCTAAAACCTAAAAAACGGGTCATTTGGGTTCGGTCATTTTGAGTATATTATGCACTTCAGATTGCGTCATACTGAATACCGACTCATGATGAGTATTGTGTTCTTAGGTCCATTTCGAAACGGGTCACCTGGCTTCGGTTTGGTTTTGTTCAGATAAATTCATCTGGGTTCAGACCAATTCAGTTCGGTTTGACTCTAGTATGTCCAAAAGAATGGTGCCCTTGCGCTTGGCTTTAAGTAGTCACGTCAAATCAATTGGGATGATTTAATTTGTGTCCAACAAAATTCTGATCAATTAATGTCGAGTCGGTTTGTTCAGGTCAAGTAAACCGATTCTGATCGAGCCAGTTTCACCGCGTCTGTTATCGTAGTATTTGTCCTCGACGTTGATATAATCAGGCGATTCTTGGTTCTGTGTCATACAGGTAGTAAGAGCTCTAGAAGGGAACTTGTCCGCAGAAGATCTGCTGAAAGAAATAGCTCCCGGTAACAGAATGGTCCACGATAGCTCAGATTACGACTCGAGTCAACAATACAAGGACGACCTGAAGAAGTTCAGGAAACTAGCCTTGGTGAGTCAAGATCAAACCACTGCCGAGTACAGCGTAGTCACTGTCGAGCATGGTGCACCGCCGTACAGCTCAAGCACCGACAATCAGCGTGATACCGAAGAAGTCGAAACCGACAAGTTTAACACAGGCACCACAGGTGGTGTTGAAATTGTTATTGAATGACTCAATTTTTACCTTCACATTATATATCTATTTTAGCTTCATTCATTTAACAGAGTGCGCTGTTTAGAGGGGTAAATTTTGTTACTAGAAAGGGTAAATGTCTCTGTACATGATAAAATACATTAGTTTGAAAGTAGTATTGTGAGCCATTATGCTAAATCTATATCTATTTATATTCTATATAATCTATTAAAACCGAAACATGAAATTACAGTGATGCATCAGCAAACTTATAAAATAAATTAAGGGTTGTTCTTTTTAACTTATTTTTGCTTAACTTATCAAAACTTCAGAAAACTAAAAATAAGATAATTTTTTGTTTATTCCAAAGAAAATTAAAATTACTAAAGTTGTCTAAAAATCTACATTTATTTAGAAACGTAAGAAAATTTTAGACACTGATTAAAAACGTGAGAAAACATCAGAAAAAATAAGGCGAATAAAGCAAATTTTTAATTAGTTTTCTAATTAAGTGGATTCCTCTTGGTTCTTTTCAGTGTTCACCAATTCTTTCCATCTTCCTCCTTTAATCTCAACAATATTATCATTTCATCACCACCACATAGAGCAGGCCAATTGCACGGGCCGACCATTTAAACTTGCCATTCAGGCCTTAAAATTAGATCCCGGACTGGTTCTTCCAAAGCCCGGCGGGCCCGCATTTTTTAAGGGCCCGGTTCAGGTCCGATTTTTGAAGCTCGACCTTTTCGAAGTCCACCATTAAGCACAAAAAGAATTAAAAGTTAACGTTGGAAGGATCAAGCCCGGCCCGGGCCTCTCAGGCTCGCCTAAGGCTGGACTCGTGCCTCAATTTCAAAACTCGGCCCGTTGGTGCCCCGGCCTCCAACGTGCCGTGCCCGAGGTTCAATTTTGGTGCCGGCCCTTGACAGGCCAGCCCATGGCCTGCTCTACCACCACAATCGTTCATCACTTCTTCAATTTTCTGGAGCAAATAAACCCTAAAAAAAGATCTCAACTTTGTAATTCACATTTTATCATCCAAAAGCATAGAATTCTGGGTTAAGTTTGCTGAATCAATTCCTCCAATTTGTTTATAATCCAAAATGAATAAATTGATCACTGATTTTCCCCCAATTTCAAACTTGCCAAATGACATTCTTCTCCATATTTTGTGTTTTTTACCCACCAAATCAATTTTATTATGCAAATGTGTTTCCAAACTTTGGTGTTCAATCATCAAAAACCCACAATTCAATCTTCCATCATCTGATCGAATCACCCTTTTAGTTAATCGCATCGATAACAACACAAACAACATAAGCAAACGTTTGGATCTAATTGAGCCCGACATCGATTTCGTTATTAGACAAATATCTGATGTTTCATTTCTTCGTCTGTGTACACAGTCTGTCATCAGTTTCACTGGCATTCCCGTCGAAATGTTTCAAATTGTTGGTTCGTGTCATGGGTTGGTTTGCTTAAAATCTGATCGTTACTGGGGATCATTTTTCGTGTGTAATCCGTTAACGAGTGAATACGTATCTGTCCAACAGAAGACGCCTTTGTTAGAAATCGACGAGGTTTGTTTGGAACAACATTCTGGTTTCGGGTTTAGTGCGCAGAGTAGTAGTTATAAGATTTTGACGTTTTTCTCTTACAAGAAGAGGTACATTGATGACGAACGACCTATGTTCGGCAAATTGTTCGCTGAAATTTACACATTAGGTTGCGACAGTGAATGGAGAAGGGTTGAAAACCCGCCTCAGAATTGTCATTGGGAGAAGAACAGTGTGTTTTTCGAGGGTGCACTTCACTGGATTATCCTTCCTAAGGACGGTTCTGGAGGAACAATAGTCGCGTTCAATTTTCACGACGAAAAGTTCTCGCTGCTGTCTTTACCGACTGTACTGAGCAGTAATGATTTCCCGAGAACACCATTTAAGTCATTTATGAACTTGGCTACGCTGCAGTCGCGACTGTGTTTCTGCGTGGGGGCGTATGATAGGCACTGTGACATTTGGGTTATGGACGAGTACGGTGTTCAGGAGTCGTGGAGGAAGCTGTTTGTTGTTTCGGTGCCTGGTTTTGTGCCCTTGAAACCGCTTGCGCATATGAAGAACGGGGAAATTTTGATGCTGACGGATTATAATCAACTTTTATTATCGTATAATGTAGGATCTAACAAATGCACTGTGATTCAGTTTCCGGGATGCATTGAGACGGTTGAAGCAATGCTGTTCAGTCCCGTCTTCGCACCTATTAGTAATCTTATTGCTCCTCATTGAATCAGAACATGATGTTAGCCATTTTCGTACGTATCATTTTGCAGCGAAGAATTTCGCTCTTATTCTGTTTAGTATTTACTGAGGTTCTTCTGCGTGACATTCTCATATGAAAATCTTTGTTTGCTTCGTCTTTCTCATTGAAATTACGATTCTTCTTATGGCGTAGACCTTGTTTTTTTTAAGAATCCACATCTTATTTATTCATTTTATTTGTTTACAGTCGACGTTTTATTTGTCGTAGATGTGAATTTTGGTTAACAAGGTTTTCTAGTTTCTACAACGACATTTTCCAACAAACGTACAATGTGATACGATCGGGTTTTGGTGACTATGTGTTCAAAATTTTGGCCTTGAAAATGGGTCGGGTTGGATCATATTGAAACATTTTTTGGTTGATGCCGTTAAACACTTGTGTGCATGGGTGATACGACTTCAACTCCCTCTATCTCAGTCATTTGTTTACACTTTCCTCATTTCTCCTTCACGAAAAAATCAAACGGTAAACAATTCATCAAAACAGATGAAATATTTCATTTATATTTATCGAATTTGATTATGTTTATTAACAATGTCGTATTAATTTAGTTAACAAAATAGATTTTATTGTTGTTCAACAAGAAATGCAAAATCCTAACACTTTAGGTAACCAATATTGTAACTTCTAAATGAATCATGTGGCCAAAGCATCAAACATATTTTATTATATGATTTATTATATGATGATATTCATGTTCTATCTCCATATCAAATTGTTGATTTTGCTGATTGCAATGATATACTCTAATAAAATACATTTTATTGAACAAAAGACTGATTCATGTGAGTTTGGAAGGTCAAAATTACTACTAATAATATATTTTATTAGACCGTCTTTAGCAAAATACTACTTCCGGTTCCAGTGAATTGCTTGCAGTTTGATTTTTTTTTTTTTTTATAAGAGATATTTGAGAGAAGTGTAAACAAATGACTGAGACAAAGGGAGTACAACGTAATATAATGTAATTTGTGATGAAATGAGAACGATTGAGAAAATTTTTATCATCATATCAAGGCAAAATGGAATGTGATGGTAAACTGGTCGAGCCCACGATGATGGGGTTGGACTGAAAGCTGTACATTCTCGTGATAACATTGAGTTAGTGTTGCTACTTATGTTACGGGAAATAATGATTTTCTATGGATGTTGATCCAGGCTAACGGCTCGAAATTGGTCTGTTAGGGTGAAGGGTCGGGTTGGTCCAAGCGAGCTTGCAAAATCATGGACCGGGGCCCAAGCTCAACCCGTTGGTTATAAAATAGCTTAAAAGAAGAGTCTCGGTGGACTGGGGCACAAAGATCGCGGCTCAGGCACAAGTGCACAACCCGTTACTTGATGGGTCGGGCCGACCAGTACAAATGGCCACTTCTAGTCCTCTATAAAGAAGTATGAGTCGATCTTTATACAATCAAACGATACCCGTAATTTTATAAATTATCATGGATTGTATTCACATTTGTATATCATTATTGAGATATTATACGCGATATTACACAACTCACTAATACGCAACATTGTCTAGGACCCTTGCCTCTTTGGCCCCACAAACAATTAAAAATTGATGAAAAACTCCTTATAAATTTCATTAAGTTGCCATAAAAAAAATTCAACAACAAATACAAAATGTCTAAACCACAAAACAAATTTGAGATGTTAGAAAATGAGATAACACAACTCAAGCAATCACTTCCCAAAGAGCTATGGTTCAATGGCAAACCAATGTACCTACCTATACCAAGGCTTTTGGGCACCGGTCCTAGACACCGTGGTCACGTGTCAAAACCACTTTCAAGCCCACGACTCAGACGTTTTCATAACAAGTATTCGGAAAACTGGCACTACTTGGCTCAAATCTCTCGTATATTCCATTTGTAACCGAAACAATCACTCGTTTTCTGAAAGCCCCCTTTTAGTTAACAACCCTCACGGGTTAATCCCTCACTTAGAGTCAAACATTTATACTAAATCAAAGTATCCCGACGTTAAGAGAGGCAAGTGTCCTACACTTTTCGGTACACATGTACCGTACCAAGCATTACCAACTTCAATCAAGGAGTCTAAATGTAAAATTATATACATAACTCGGAACCCTTTAGACACAATGATATCGTCGTGGCTATTTTATCAAAAACTCTTAGATAACAAGACACTTAAATCGGACATGTTAGATTCGTACGCAGACATGTTTTGCCATGGAAAAATACCATTTGGTCCGTTTGAGGATCATGTTTTAGGATATTGGAAAAAAAGTTTGGAAAATCCGGACAAAATATTGTTCCTCAGGTACGAAGATCTCAAGGACGGTCCTCTACAAGAGTTGAGGCGAATAGCGGAATTTTTGGAATGTCCATTCACGCTAGACGAGGAAGAAAAGGGTATAATCGACGACATCCTAAATTTGTGTAGTATTCAGAAACTCAAACAGGTTGCAGAAACAAAGAAGGGTGTTGAAGTTTATGAAACAACGCGAAACGAGCATTTTTTCCGAAAAGGGTCAGTTGGAGATTGGGTCAATTACATGAGTCCGGCGGCAGCTGAGAGGTTTAACACGATCATGGCCGAGAAATTTAATGGTTCGGGTTACACGTTAATGTAATCCTCCCTTATAAAAAGTTCGATTTGCATTTGTTATGAACGAATCCAGACGATGAGTTCATATTAGCCAACTCCAGAATAAGGCGACTTTGCTGCCGTTGTGTGAAATGAATTTTACCAAATTTAAAATACGGGTTTATAAAATAGTTCGCTCATTCCATTCATTTCCGTGCATTTGTTGTTGTGGCACTATTTCAAAAAGTTTCAATACAATTCTTAATTAATAAATATATATAGAAAAAAAATCGTATGGGATCTTGTTTAAATTGTGTTACTGACTACATTATGAATATCATATTTTTATAATTTCTAGTTCCATAAATCGAAAAAATTGAGGGGGCCAGGTTTGAACCTCTAACCTCCAACTCCTAAATTGATCAACTTTACCACTAGGTCAAATCTGTTTTTGTGTTCATATTAACACCAAAATTTAAATATTAGGGGGGGCCAGGCCCAGGGCCGGATCAACTAAGATCCGCCACTGGCCTAGTATACATTCCCACATGCGATCTCACATCGGTTGTGAGATGAGAGAGTTGCTCTTGTTTATAAGGTTCAGGGGTTACTCCTCCTAATGTCAATTGGTTTTAGGATGGAACCTCCTGAACCTTATAAGCGGACTCTCTTATACTCTCGGGTGTGGCCCAGGCCCGTGGAATTTAATACATAATTCATCTGTATATTATTGCCGAGTTATTTTCGACGATATCGACTACGACCCTTGACCTAATTTTTTAAATGAAAGGTTTCAAATTGGTCGTACCCTCATTGACAACTCACTTGTGTAGTAGTGTTTAATATTGTCTAGGACCCTTGGCCCCACACACTATTTATTACAATTGCTAAATACATTCTATAAATTTCAATAAAATTTTCAACAACAAATAGTACAAATTTAATTGCCAAAAAAATGTCTAAACCACAAAACAAATTTGAAATGTTAGAAAATGAGATTACACAACTCAAGCAATCACTTCCCAAAGAGCTATGGTTCAATGGCAAACCAATGTACCTATACCAAGGCTTTTGGGCACCGAACCTAGACCCCGTGGTCATGTGTCAAAACCACTTTCAAGCCCACGACTCAGACGTTTTCATCACAAGTAGTATAAAAACCGGCACAACTTGGCTCAAAGCTCTCGTTTACGCTATTTCTAATCGGGGAAACCATCCGCTTTCTGAAAGTCCCCTTTTAGTTAACAACCCTCACGAGTTAGTCCCTCAGTTAGAGGCAAACATTTATACTAAATCAAAGTATCCCGACATTAAGAGAGGTAATTGTCCTACACTTTTCGCTACACACATACCGTACCATGCATTACCAAGTTCAATTAAGGAGTCCAAAAGTAAAATCATATACATAACTAGGAACCCTTTAGACACGATGATATCGTCGTGGCTATTTTTTCAGAAAATCGCAAATAATAAGACACTTAAACCCGACATGTTAGAGTTGTACGCTGACATGTTTTGCGATGGAAAAACACTATTTGGTCCGTTTGAGGATCACGTGTTAGGATATTGGAATAAAAGTTTGGAAAATCCGGAGAAAATATTGTTCCTCAGGTACGAAGATCTCAAGGACGGTGATCCTATACAAGAGTTGAGGCGAATAGCGGAATTTTTGCAATGTCCATTCACGCCAGACGAGGAAGAAAAGGGTATAATTGATGGTATTCTGAATTTGTGTAGTTTTCGAAAGCTTAAAGAGGTTGCAGAAACAAATATGGGTGTTCAAGTATATCCAGTAGTACGAAATGAGCATTTTTTTCGGAAAGGCTCCGTTGGTGATTGGGTTAATCATATGAGTCCGGTGGCAGCGGAGAAGTTTAACACGACCATGGCCGAAAAATTCAGTGGTTCGGGTTACACATTAACGTAAATTCGATTCGCTTTAGTCATGAATGAATCAAGACGATGAGTTGATCATGTTAGCCGACCCGAGAATAAAGCGACTTTGTTGCACTTGTGTGAAATTAATTTACTCATTTCAAATTAGGCGTCGTTTAAATAAAGCTATCCAAATTACATCGCGAAATCAGTCTTAGATTACAGCGTTGTTACTCTATCCGTCCTAGTCATTTGTTTACATTTTTTCTTTTGTGAGTGTACGTGTGAGCCATGTATGAAGTGCGAAACTTCTTTAACCGATCACATTGTTTAATTTTATCTATTTTAAAGCAAGTGAGACCTCATTTCTACTTATATTATTATTTTTTTAGTTTTTCCCTATACCTCTTTCCTCACGTTGATAAATGTGTATAAAGTAAATGTAAACAAATTACCGAAACGGAGGGAGTACACACATATTTTTTCCAACAATCTCACTTTCGAATGAATTCTTTCGAGATCCTCAAGAAGAAAATTATACAACAAAGCGCATAATTTGATTAATCTCTCAACTTACGTTTTATTCAAGTTAATTGAATCAAATACCGTTTTGACCAAAGAAAAAAAAAAAATGAGCCCAAATCAGTTAATGAAAAAATTCATTCCAATTCAGTTAACGAAAAAATTCATTCCAATTCAGTTCAAGTCAATTTAAAATCAACTCGACCTAAAACAGCCAATAAATTGATATCCCTCCATTCAAATCTAAAGTTGGCACGATGTCATGACACATTTGTTGAGATACATTTTGCAACGATAATATCTATAATTTTATAAACTGAATGTTGTAACCGAAGTGCAAATAAAAGAGAAAAACGAACAACAAAGAACGAACGCACAGATTTACGTGGTTCACTAACGTTGTGTTAGCTACGTCCACTGTTGGTAATTTAAGTGTAATTACCAGTTCATTTTTGCGTTATTGAGTTTGGTTCAAAGATGGGCGAACTTATAAATAATAAAGCGAGTTAGGGAAGTACGGAGTGTACGCTGGCTTATTTGTTTACGAGTTCGCAGTATAGTTGCCTTTCGAACGACTATTCTGACTATATCCCTGTTCTTTCCCTTTCATTTATCTATAAAAACTTGATAATGGATCAGAATTTAATATAACAAAAACTGATCAAATTCATCATCTTTAACACAAAACAATTTATACACAAAAACTCTGAAATTATATCTCTGTTTTTTCGTGCCAAAAACTGAGGAACACCGTTTTATCTCTGTAGAAAATTCGATACAACCCGGGCACAGATATACGGGTCGAAATGTTCTATAAGGACAGCGTAGTGCGATTCGGTGTTGTTTTCATTGTTTTTTCCGTTTACAGTTGACAAGGCTAAATCGTCACGCCTAATCAAAATAAAACCTAAACAAACAACTAATGTGTTAGCGGTAGCGGTCGAATCCACAGAGAAACGGGCAGTCAAGAGGATGCTCAGCTAAACTAGGTCAATCTCAAGAACAATAAAAACGGTGTTTTAGGAGACTAAACTAAGAACAGCAAATAAGATGGTCTAAAAGTATATAAAAGGGAGATTAGGGCCTCGGGATCAATGTGACATCGATTCAGGAACTCAACTCAAAAGGAAATAACAATCAATCGTTTATGCAAGCGACTAGGTTTAGGAATACGCTCTCTCGAGTCAATATTAACCTTAAGCAAATTTAGCGAGGCTCTCATGACTTACTAAACTTAACTTATCAAATACGCGTGAGTCTAGTTTCAATTAGGCTTTCGATCTTAAACTGAAACAACCTAAATTCAATTCAATAAAGGCGTCCTAAATTCAATTGATAATAAAGCAGCGTAGGAAGAAGTCAACTTGCACAAGTTCAATCAATTAAGCAATTAAAACATGTTCTGAACCAATCTCACAATTACCCTAAACCCTAGTAGGAAATTAGCTACTCATACTAGAAATCAAAGCAAAGCAATAAAAAGAAGACATGATGAAAGAAATAATAACAATTGAATAAAACACAAGTTTCACGAATGCAGTGATTCTGATGAAATCAATCTTGAACTAAACTAATTTTGAGAGTTTTAAAGAGAGAAGACTAAAGCAAGAAACTAAACCTAATATTATTTGAAAGTTGAATGAAAGCGTAAAACTAAAACTAAAACTAGGAAAATAAAAAGCGGCGATAAAATTGAAAGTCGCTTCTTTTATTTGTTTTAGTTCTGAAGTTGAAACTTTTATCCAAGTCTTCTTAGCCCATCTCTTTATTTAATTACTTCCGGTCCATAATGCTTTGTCTTGCTCGGGTTTTATCTTTGATCTTCATAATTCACGACCCGCGTTTGTTCCACGACAATTTTAGCTCATAAATCTCCATCCTGCAAATAATATAACAAACTCGTAGTAAACCGCAAAAGAAGAAAATATTATAGAAAACGTGCTAAAAATGTCATGCTAAGTGTAAAATGACGGGGAATAATTATATAAAATATAGATAAATTATTCACTTATCAAACTCCCCCATGCTGAACTGTTGCTCGTCCTCGAGCAACAAAGATCGGAGAAAATCAAAGTGTGGCTAATTTATCACGTTAGTATCTCGGACTTGACGACCTATACACAAAGACTTACCACCATAGTCTATTTCACCAAAAATAGAGCACAGATCACAACCATTCACGCCAACAAAATATTACTCGCTTCTAACGCTTTCGCAAAAATAAAACTTACGATAAAGGATATTTAAATTCAAGCAAGGCCAACCATTCGAACCACTTTCCGTTCAACCATTTTCTTTCCACATTTCCTTTTTCTTTTTTTTTTTTCTTTTTTTTTTTTTGAAAATGTGAAGCATCCCTCGTATGTTATACCGTTTAGCTTGACATTTAATCGTTAAAGATCGAGCTCGGGTACACATATTTCCTTAAAGGGTTACATTATTGCTCATACTCTCGGTCACAACCAAATTCATGGCCATTGTGGTTACTCAATTCAATGAGTCCCCTCCGAGAGCATCGAAGCATTGCTCCAACATATATGATCATTCCATTCATGCCACATTCCAACATTCCAACTTTCCACAAACCGTGCCTTACTTGAATACCAATATCGAAAGTAAAAGAACGAAAAGCAATAAGAATTGAGCAAATATAAGCGGGTTAGTGTTTGAGATTCGCAATCTATTTCTAGGAAACAAACCAATCGTGCAAGTTAAGGCAATAGATATTCAACTCAAAGATACTAAAGATCAAAATTAACCCACTAATCAATCTCCAAACATGACAAATCAAATTTTTTTTGAAAAAGTTCAAGCAAATATCACAACTGACAAGCAACAACGTTTGGCTTAACAATTCTATCAAATTAAGCACAACTGATAAACATAACATCAGTCAACCAACCAAACACGAAAGTGTTCCCTCCCCCATGCTTAAACAAGACAATGTCCTCATTGTAGTGAAAAGTGTGAATCATAAATGAAAGGACTGAAATAAAGGGAGGAAACGTGCTCACCAAAGTTTCAAAGGAAAAGCGTGTGAGGATAACAGCAGTGGGCAGTAGCAAGCACACCCAAAATCACCTATAAAGTGATCACAAACCAGCAGCGAGTGCCCCCCAGTAGAGTTTGCATCAGCAAAGTGACTCGATTCAGCAAGAAATTGCTCAACATCAGCAGTCAAGCGTGACAATCATCTGACGGCCCAAAATGGCAGTAAAGCTCGACCCCAAAACACGAGGCAGAGAGACGACATTTAACAAGAACACCACGGCCAGCAGCAACTAATTTCAGTAGTAGTCGTCCGGATACGAAGCATTGGCATGGCAGCAAAGCAGCGCAGCTGCCGCCTCAAATCGAGTCATCCGTGGCAGAAGTTGACCCATAACACGATAGACTTAGTTTAGCGGAAGTATAGCAAAACAGAACCCAATTGCATAGGAGAAGGCACCCCAAATCAGCAGCTAAAAATCGCATTCATTAAAATGGAAATCAAGCTTGTGTTCCCAAGAACGCAACAGCAAATATGCACCATTATCGTCTCTGAATTGGACCCAAACACCATAGAGGACTCAAAAGTAGCAGAATTTTGAGCCGAACAAACCCAGTCTTTATAACCAGGCGGACCACACCAACACAACTCGACCAGGAGCTGCATTCTCGAAATCAGTGGCCCCAACTAAAGTCACAAGCATCAGAGTCATTCGAATTCCCAAATCAGGACTCGACATCAGCAAGTCGAGAGAGATGACTTCGTCTCAAATGAAGAGGACTTCGTATTCGCACATATACGTCGCAATAATTCAAACCAAATACCAGTAGTGCAACCAACTGTCTAAGTAACAATAAGCTAAATATAGCATTGTACCTGATTCATTGCGACCAACAAGACTCTGAACAACAGCATATCGAACTTGCAGCACCAAGGATGACTCAAATATTCAAAAGAGATCCCGTCATCATAAAGTCGAGAAATATGACAGCATGGCATCCCGAAATCGCAGCACGTAGCAATAATCAAATCACTAGCGGAAGAAGGTCACGTCTTGGCCAGCAGCGAATTCGCCCAAATTTCGCTTCATAATCGAGCCACGCGCAGCAATAGTGACTCAGAACACGAAAAGAGCTCTCGACATAAGCAAATCGAGAAATTATGATAAAATTCCAGTCCAAAAATGCAGCAAAATTCGACCCATATCAACAAGAACGCCAGGGACAGAAATTCCAGTAAATTTTTCATCCGAAATCAGCCAACAATCGAGTTAGAATCAGCAGAGTAACTCGAGACCATTGAAGTAGCACTCGACATCAGCAAGTCGAGCATAATGATCAGATTTCGGCCTCGAAACGCAGCAGCAGTCGACTGAAATTTGCAAATTTGACCCAAAGATACTTCATACAGCAACAGTCGTGTATAATAAAGCACCACATTCGAAATTTTCTGATCAATTAAACCCAGAAATCGATTCAAAATTCTGCCCATGAGTTTGTGTATTGACAGGCCTAGATAAACCCATCGACTCGTCACAAAAATCGCCCAAAGTTCGCTCGGAATCAAACCCTAATTTCAGCACTTCAATTAAATTGATGTTAGGGTTTGTATAATGGGGGTTTCATGAGGTGTTCTGAGTGGTGGCATGGTGGTGGTTGAGGTGGCGAGCTCGAGAGGTGAAGGCAGTGGATCACGGTGGCAGGGATGATGATGACGGCCCAGTGGCTGTCGTGGGAGAGATGGTGGGGTCGATGGTGGCGAGGAACAAGTGCGGTGGTGATCGATGAGGCTGGGGCGTGGTGGCAGTGACGGTGCTGTGCGCGAGAGAGAGGAGGGCGTCGGTGGTGGTGATGTTTTCCGGTAGTGAGGGCGGTGGTGAGGATGGCTGGGTTGGGGATGTTTGGGATGTAGAGAGGGTTTGAGATGGAAGTTGGAATGAACTTGAACAAGGTTTTTCCCAATCTTGGCTCCCCGCCCGTGGTGATTCCTTCCCCGCCCGGGGTAATCTACGACATTTCACGCTCTGCTTCTGTTAATTTTCTCGTTCAATTTCCCTTCTGCTCCCCGCCCAAGGATTGAATTGCCACGCCCAAGCAATTCATTTTAACTTTCAGCTCCTTTTCAACCATTCTCAACCAGCTTCTTCGTTGAACATCATTAGCTTGACTCCAAATTTTCTCAGCTCCTATTCCAATTAAGACTAAGCCAAATAGTACTAAGAGCGGAACAACTCAACGCCCGTAAAAGACGATCAAATAACCTTGCACAAAATTCAGAAAAGTGATAATAGAAGGTACAAATTAACCGATAAAAGTCGTAAACATTAGAGAAATAAACATCAATCACAAAATTCTTCGAGTTTCTATGTTTAAAATTTACTTCTATATCACATTTAAGCTTACTAGACGAATAGGGTACAAAATAATCATTGAGCTGAAAAATATAACCATCGCCTAGAAAAACATCTTCGGTTTCATCGTGGGAATAATCAACCACATCAACACGGTTACTCCGAAAATTATTGAGATTATTAGGAAGATTCAATGGTTTAAGCTCAGATTTTCGAACCTCAGCACCATACGAGATTTTCACTATACTCGCTATATTCGTGGGAGCGGAATCCTTCAGTTCATCAGCATATAACAAAGCTTCCAATTCTGCAATGTCATCAGTCCACGAATTTGTTTTACCTGCACTATTCTCAACACACATTAAAACCTCCAAAGGATCCTTGGTCAAGGATCCAATTGAAACAAACTCAACTAACTCATCATTCATCGGACAAGTCTTACATATTTCTTCAAAAGTTACATCCTCCACTATCTCAATAGGAGTCTTTGACTGAGTATAAGATGCATCAGACAATTCACAATTATACGTAGGCTCATAATCATCGTCATCAAACAAATTATCATCACACAAAGATTCATAAGAACTAGTTAACGCACAAGTTTGAGACGGAAAAATATTAGCATAAGGAGATGTGGAACATTCATAAGTCTCGGGATTAACTCTCGTGGCATCCAAATATTTCTGGAACTCAACAACAAACTCCTTGAATTCAGCCTTTATCTCGGACAAAAGGGTTTGACGCGTGATATCCCAAAAGAGGTCCCAAATCTCATTGTCAGGCATATAAGAAATTCGACCATTGCTCACGTAGTTAATCAAGTTGTGAGACTCATAATTCATGCCTGTGCTAATAATGTAAACTTTCTCCCAATCACAACAATAAAAACCAAATGAAGTAATATAAGTAACATAACTATTAAATCTAACAATATATTCATGAAATGGTTCATTATCAAATTGAGGGAAATCAAAGATTGTCATGGGAGAAAAGAAATAACCTAAACTAAGCAAAACTAACTAGTTAAACCGTTTCCCCGGCAACGGCGCCAAAATTGACAAGGCTAAATCGTCACGCCTAATCAAAATAAAACCTAAACAAACAACTAACAGAAGCTAGCGGTAAGCAGGGTCGAATCCACAGAGAAACGGGCAGTCAAGAGGATGCTCAGCTAAACTAGGTCAATCTCAAGAACAATAAAAACGGTGTTTTAGGAGACTAAACTAAGAACAGCAAATAAGATGGTCTAAAAGTATATAAAAGGGAGATTAGGGCCTCGGGATCAATGTGACATCGATTCAGGAACTCAACTCAAAAGGAAATAACAATCAATTGAAGCTATGCAAGCGACTAGGTTTAGGAATACGCTCTCTCGAGTCAATATTAACCTTAAGCAAATTTAGCGGGCTCTCGCAACTTACTAAACTTAACTTATCAAATACGCGTGAGTCTAGTTTCAATTAGGCTTTCGATCTTAAACTGAAACAACCTAAATTCAATTCAATAAAGGCGTCCCTAAATTCAATTGATAATAAAACGCGTAGGAAGAAGTCAACTTGCACAAGTTCAATCAATTAAGCAATTAAAACATGTTCCTGAACCAATCTCACAATTACCCTAAACCCTAGTAGGAAATTAGCTACTCATACTAGAAATCAAAGCAAAGCAATAAAAAGAAGACATGATGAAAGAAATAATAACAATTGAATAAAACCTGAAGTTTCACGAGTACCGTGATTCTGATGAAATCAATCTTGAACTAAACTAATTTTGAGAGTTTTAAAAGAGAGAAGACTAAAGCAGTAAAACTAAACCTAATATTATTTGAAAGTTGAATGAAAGCAGTAGAAAACTAAAACTAAAACTAGGAAAATAAAAACTGAGCAGTAAAATTGAAAGTCTGCTTCTTTTATTTGTTTTAGTTACAAGTTGGGCTTTTATCCAAGTCTTCTTAGCCCATCTCTTTATTTAATTACTTCCGGTCCATAATGCTTTGTCTTGCTCGGGTTTTATCTTTGATCTTCATAATTCACGACCCGCGTTTGTTCCACGACAATTTTAGCTCATAAATCTCCATCCTGCAAATAATATAACAAACTCGTAGTAAACCGCAAAAGAAGAAAATATTATAGAAAACGTGCTAAAAATGTCATGCTAAGTGTAAAATGACGGGGAATAATTATATAAAATATAGATAAATTATTCACTTATCAACAGTATTTTTACATAACATCCACAGGGCCGAAGGGAGAGAATTTTATTAATTTGAGAGAAGTTTTCAGATTACAGATTTCAGACAGTATGATAAGCATATAAAACTAGGGTAGGGGTTAGAGAGTTTATATAATACTCTCTAAACCCTAATACAGATTTGACCTAATTAAGGCGCAGACAAAACCTAGCCCAATAACAGATAACAGATATCGTTACTCGAAGTATGATAAGCATATGAAACTAGGGCGAGACCCCCGCCCGCTGACCGGACACCGGGACCCCGAATAGTCACTCGAAGTGGCAACAAACAGATTCAAGGCATATATCCAACACTGAAATATTATAAAAATTTGATATTAATAAAGTATTTAAGACGACAAATCAAATAAGATCACACATGACTATATCATCAACTATATATTTAACGGAATGTCGAAATTTAACTAAGCTTATGAATAATGGTTTGATTTGTTTTCTCTTTTATCGAATGTAAGATGGGTTTTGAAATTTATGCGTGTTAAGATTTGGAAATGGTTTTCGTGATTACTGGTACAATGCATCATTGAAGCTTTTTCTTTGGATATTTTAGGCAAGACCGTTACTCATGGAAGCTCTAGAAGGTGGAAGCTTCTACGAACTTGTTGATCAAAGATTGAAGGAGTACGACCCTTCCGAGATGGCTCAAATGGTTGCTTGTGCTGCTGTATGTATTCGTAGCTCTGCACGACGACGACCGAAAATGAGCCAGGTAAATGTTCAGATGTCAACTTCTCTTAAATATCCTAAAACTTAAAAAACGGGTCATTTGAGTTCAGTCATATCATTTTGGGTATATTATGCACTTCAGATTGCGTCATACTGAATACCGGTTCATGATGAGTATGGTGTTTGGCGAGCACTTTTACGTCGTAATAAAAGGGCCAAATTAACAATTTATAAACCTTACTAATCATGCAAAAACAACGTAGTATATGGTAAGTAAGGGTCGAACCCAAGGGAAGGCCGAGCGATAGACTCGATTAAACCTAATTAGCTAGATTATTAAAACGGACTAAAACGAAATATAACTCGTAACAAGGGGGGGATATGTTGAAATAAGATTGAGAACTACTAATTAAAACAACAAGAGTGAAAGATAAACACAACTATAATTCTAAAAATGTAGAGAAAGATGAGAATTTAAAGTTTTGGTTCATATTAATATCCATCATCCAAATACAACATCGATCATAGCCAAACTCAAGTGAAAATATCGTTACTTACTATCAACAAAGGCTTGAACAAGTGAAAAACATCTATTCTCACAAATTCTTACGATAACATGCAACTCAAATCAATCTAGAAAGAATTTAACATGAATCGAGCAAAGAAAACGATAGTTTTAAGTATGAATTCACAAGAATAATCTAATCCTCATGTAACTCACTAATCTCCTCCCTAATCAACACAACAATCCACAAATCCATGAGAAAATTGCATCAACAATGTCACACAATAGATAATTACCAACAATCTAGAGGCAAAAACCTAATGACAATAGATAAATTCACTAATCATATGATGATCAAGCATAAAAATCAATGAATTAATCATAAACAACATTAATAACAAGAGAAGATTAAACAATAATATTAAAAGAGAGAAACTTTGGCTCACAATGTGTATTAGATGATTTCAATCAATACAAACCAACTAAAGAAGATTAGCCACCAATATTTGGCTTAATTTCCCCAAATTCTTGAAGAGAAAAGTTAATTACCCACTAATTACTTGCTAATTAAAAGTTAATGATAACCTAATGACAACTAAAATGAGAGAGTTCTAAAATAAAAATGATGTCTTGTGAAATAAGATAAGAGATAATGATAATAATCCCCCCAAAACAACTTGAATACTCGTCAAAAACTAGACTAAACGGTGCAGTTTCGAGTTTTGCGCCTGGGGCGCATTCGGGAGGCGCCTGGGGCGCATGGCTGCTGGAAGCCGATTTTGTAAAGGCCATATCTCACTCGTTTCTTGGCAGAATTAAGCGTGTGACCTGCCGTTGGAAAGCTATCGAGACGAACTATCATCTCCACTGGGTCTTGCATCCATTGGAGGTCTAAAACTTGAGATATAACCATTTGAAGTTGACCTTGCGTCGGCTTTAGTTCACCTTGACTTGACTTTGACCTTGACTTCTCTTGTAACCGTAATTTAGCCTCGGTTTCCCATTTACGTCAATAGCACCATAATCCATCTAAAAAGTGGGAATTATAAGATTCTCGAGGGCTAAATTCTCGGTCTTAACATCGTATAAACGTGTCTTATCAGTGTTCTTAGGTCATTTCAATACGGGTCACCTGGCTTCGGTTTGGTTTTGTTCAGATAAATTCATCTGGGTTCAGACCAGTTCAGTTCGGTTTGACTCTAATATGTCCAAAAGAATGGTGCCCATGCGCTTGGCTTTAAGTAGTCACGTCAAATCAATTGGATGATTTAACTTTAGTGTTTGTGTCCAACAAAGTTCTGATCAATTAATGTCGAGTCGGTTCGTTCAGGTCAAGTAAACCGATTCTGATCGAGCCAGTTTCACCGCATCTGTTATCGTAGTATTTGTCCTCGACGTTGATAATAATCAAGCGATTCTTGGCTACAGGTAGTAAGAGCTCTAGAAGGGAACTTGTCCGCAGAAGATCTGCTGAAAGAAATAGCTCCCGGTAACAAAATGGTCCACGATAGCTCAGATTACGACTCGAGTCTACAATACAAGGACGACCTAAAGAAGTTCAGGAAACTAGCCTTGGAGAGTCAAGATCAAACCACTGCCGAGTACAGCGTAGTCACTGTCGAGCATGGTGCACCGCCGTACAGCTCAAGCACCGACAATCAGCGTGATACTGAAGAGGTCGAAACCGACAAGTTTAACACAGGCACCACAGGTTGTGTTGAAATTCTTATTGAATGACTCAATTTTTACCTTCACATTATATATCTATTTTAGCTTCATTCATTTAACAGAGTGCTCTTTTTAGAGAGGTAAATTTTGTTACTAGAAAGGGTAAATGTCTCTGTACATGATAAAATACATTAGTTTGAAAGTAGTATAGTGAGCCATCATGCTAAATCTATATCTATTTATATTCTATATAATTTATTAAAACCGAAACATGAAAAACCAACTTACGTTGCATTGTTTCGTTGCTTCTAATAAAGTGATGCATCAGCAAACTTATAAAATAAATTAAGGGTTGTTCTTTTTAACTTACTAGTGTTATGCCCGTGCAAATTGCACGGGTAAGTTTTTTTTATAAAATTTTAGTAGGAATTTACGAATAATAAAGTCGTTGTATAATAACTTTAATAAAAACGTCTTTTATAAAAATAAAATGTGTATATGTATCACTAAAAATCAATTAATATGACAAACAATCATAATCATAAATAATAGAAAAATTCAAACCATTACATGAAAGGTTAAGATAAAAGGAAATAATACTTCAATAATTTGGTAAACGTACTATAATTTCTTAAAGACTTCCTTATAAACTACGTTATTTGTTCTATATAAGACCTATTTTTCACTATCGCAAATCATAATATTCAGATACTTTTTAATTGTGACTCTTAAAGTAAGGACAAATGATGAATATGATGATAATGAGTTTTAAAATGAGTTTATAAAAGGCACCTTTTGAAGCGACTACTATGAATTATTGTCCTTAAATGCACCTAAAAAAGGAAATTATATGACAATAAATAATTTTATGGCCGTACAAACAACAATTTTATGCCTGTACAAATAACAATTTTATGCACATGCAAATTATCGTTATTATATGACAAACAACAATTATACGCGTGCAATTTGTCATTATTATATGAAAAATAACAATTCTACGCTCGCACAAATAACAATTTTATACCCGTGCAAATTTCATTATTATATGACAACTAACAATTTTATGCCCGTACCAATAAAAATTTTATGCCCGTGCAAATTAACATTATTATATGACAAACGACAACTTTATGCCTGTACAAATAATAATTTTATGCACATGCAAATTATCGTTATTATATGACAAACAACAATTATACGCGTGCAATTTGTCATTAATATATGAAAAATAACAATTCTACGCCCGCACAAATAACAATTTTATACGTGTGCAAATTATCATTATTATATGACAAATAACAATTTTATACCCGTACAATTTATCATTAATATAGCAAATAACATTTCTATGCTCGTACAAATATCAATTTTATACCCGTGAAAATTTCATTATTATATGACAACTAACAATTTTATGCCCGTGCAAATTGCAAAAAAATAAAATAAAATAATTTGAATGTATAATTTTGTGCCGGTGCAAAATGCAAAAAAAATATTTTTTGAATGTATAATTTTATGCCCGTGCAAATTGCAAAAAACTTATGCCGTGCAAATTGCATGAGTTTGTTGTTACGAAGTTCATTTAGGTTTGTATAAATAATAAAGTCATTGTATAATGGATTTAATAAAGAAGATTTTTAAATGATCAATGTATATACGTGTAACAATGAAAAGCACTTAAAACAAAAAATAATATGACAAACAACCATGAAATAATACAGCAGTATGATAATACACGGTTATTATTATTGTTGTTGTTGTTGTAGTTGTTGTTATTATTATTGTCAAAATCAAATAATCATAAGTATATTAGTGGGTTAGAAAAAAAAAAGTGATTATATTATTATAATTATACATTTATAGGATTTAATTGTAAAATTTAATTTAATTTTAGTATTTTAGGTGGCCTATAATTGAAAATTCATGCAAATACCCGTGAGCCCGTGCATATGTAAATCCGTGCAAATTGTAGGGGTATAATATTTAAAATTTGCACTGTAAGAAACTTGTTAAGCATATGTAAATTATTTATCAATATGAAGTATGAATTAAAGTCGTATTTGTGACTTTCAATGTATTATTTTTTGGAAAAATGTAAATATATATCATAACAAAATCAAAAGTGAGTTTCAACTTTTAAAGCCAAAATTGCATGGAATTTATATTTGTAGGTTGACATGGATAGGTTGTCGGTTTTGATTCTCCAATCTCGATTAAAATGATTTACGGTTAATAGAGTCGGTCTTCGACTTTTTTTGACGACTTTTACTCAAAAATTTTAATTTAAAAGAACTCTAATCATCATTTTATTATAATTGATAATTAAAACAATGTTTTCTTAAGTGATCATGAAACATACGATATGTTTATCATATAAAAATATACTCGTAATAGGTTTTTTTCGAAAAGAGCTTATTAAACAATTGAAATTATAATAGTAATTTAATTTGTATTTTTTCAGGCTTTTATTTTATAAACCAAAATATTATAATCCGGTGTATTAAATTCTATTTTAAAAGTAGATAAATTTTACATTAATCAGTATTATTATTTTTAATAATTTTATTGTATTTCGTAATTATAATTTATATTTTTGTCTGTTATTATTTGTCATTTAATTTTATAATTTTAATTTGTAATTATAATTATCATTGTAAGTTATATTTATACATAATTATTGTGATAATTATGTAATTTTTATTTTTATTTTTATTTAAGTTATAATTTTTAAAATTTTGTAAATATAAAATGTAGTGTAATTGTAATTGTACTTACGTCAAAGAAATCAAGAACAATGAAATGGCTCATGTAAAAAAAAAAGGAATCACAAAAGACCAATAGCTAAACAATTGAAACACAAATAAATGAAATTGTACATTAATATTAATTTTCATCTACGGAGTACTTTTAATTACAAATTCATTTTCATATATCCCTCAAAAATATTGCAATCTCCTCTAGTCCTCTCTTTATTCAATTGCCTAAAACCCTCTAAAAAATCAAATACTTATAACTAAATCATCCACAATTTACTCCTCATTTTTATTCATTCATTCATTCATCATTGAAACTCTTCCTTCCCAATTTTCTTTTTTGAAGCACAATAACATCGACCACCATCCCCGCCACCGTCGTTCTCACAATACTTCGACCTCCTCCGCTTTCTCGAATTCCGAATCTCTCTCCAAATAAAATTCAACTTTCATTGTAATTTGCTAATTAATTATTGGTATGAATAATTTATTTTTTGTATGTATAATTTTGAGTTCAATGATTTTTTTAGCAATTTTTTTTAACAAAAATAATGGTGGTGTTGTTTTACAGGAACCATTATTTTTTTCTTCTTCTTTTCTTTATTCCGTGAGATTAGTTTTTTTTTTCTTTTTTTTTTTTTTTTTTTTTTTTTTTGAGTAACTCAATTTAATTTAATATAAAACGGAGTATTGAATAGTGAATGTCAGTGGCCAAAATTTGTGTTTGTTCTTGTATATTAGAATCAATAAAATAGGGTATTGTTTAGGAAATTAATTCATAAATGAGAGTGGTTCCTAAAAATCAGCAAATTTGACATATTAACTTTTAACCACAGTGCGACACCTGGCACTGTGGTTGTTGCTTTGTATATACTTCCTCCATTCCATTTGATTCTATACGTTTGCTTTTTGCACGTACGTCGATACACGTTTTCTTTTGTTCATATCTTTAGTTACGTATTTCAAAAAATTATAAAAATTTGATTTAATAATGTATTCGAAAAGACAATTAAAACAAGATCCCACATGATTATGTTTTATTTTATATGTTAAAAATTATATCGACCATTATCCTCACTCGTGAATAGTGTCGAAAAAGCAAACGTATAGAATCAAATGGAATGGAGGAAGTAAGATTTTTGCTTTAACTTATCAAAACTTCAAAAAACTAAAAATAAGATTATTTTTTGTTTATTCCAAAGAAAATTAAAATTACTAAAGTTGTCTAAAAATCTACATTTATTTAGAAACGTAAGAAAATTTTAGACACTGATTAAAAACGTGAGAAAACATCAGAAAAAATAAGGCGAATAAAACAGCCTTAATTAGTTTTCTAATTAAGTGGATTCCTCTTGGTTCTTTTCAGTGTTCACCAATTCTTTTCATCTTCCTCCTTTAATCTCAACAATATTATCATTTCATCACCACCACATAGAGCAGGCCAATTGCGTGGGCTGACCCATTTAAACTCGCCATTCAGGCCTTAAAATTAGAGCCCAGACCGCCTCTTCCAAAGCCCGGTGGGGCCCGCAATTTTTAAGGGTCCGGTTCGGGTCCGATTTTCGAAGCTCGACCTTTTTGAAGTCCGCCATTAAGCACAAAAAGAATTAAAAGTTAACGTTGGAAGGATCAAGCCCGGCTCGGGCCTCTCAGGCTCGCCTAAGGCTGGACTCGTGCCTCAATTTCAAAACTCGGCCCGTTGGTGCCCCGGCCCTTGCCTCCAACGTGCCGTGCCCGAGGTTCAATTTTGGTGCCGGCCCTTGGCAGGCCAGCCCGAGCCCGGCCCAACCCGGCCCATGGCCTGCTCTACCACCACCACAATCGTTCATCACTTCTTCAATTTTCTGGAGCAAATAAACCCTAAAAAAATATCTCAACTTTGAAATTCACATTTTATCATCCAAAAGAAGTAATTTAAAAAAAAGATTCATAGAATTCTGGGTTAAGTTTACTGAATCAATTCCTCCAATTTGTTTGTAATCCAAAATGAATAATTTGATTACTGATGATTTTCCCCCAATTTCAAACTTGCCAAATGACATTCTTCTCCATATTTTGTGTTTTTTACCCACCAAATCAATTTTATTATGCAAATGTGTTTCCAAACTTTGGTGTTCAATCATCAGAAACCCACAATTCAATCTTCCATCATCTGATCGAATCACCCTTTTAGTTAATCGCATCGATAACAACACTAACAGCAATAGCAATCGTTTGTATCTAATTGAACCCGACATCGATTTCGTTATCAGAGAAATATCTGATGATTCATTTCTGCGTCTGTGTACACAGTCTGTCATCAGTTTCACTGGCATTCCCGTCGAAATGTTTGAAATTGTTGGTTCGTGTCGTGGGATGGTTTGCTTAAAATCTGATAGGAAAAAACTCATGACTGATCTTAACTGTTTACCGTTTTTCGTGTGTAACCCGTTAACGAGTGAATACGTATCTGTCCAAACGAAGAAGGTTTGTTCGGAACAACATTCTGGTTTCGGGTATAGTGTGCAGAGTTGTAGTTATAAGATTTTGAGGTTTTTCTCTAACAAAAAGAGGTACATCCTGAAAGGCGGACCACAACCTATGTTTGCTGAAATTTACACGTTAAGTTGCGACAGCGAATGGAGAAGGGTTGAAAACCCGCCTCAGAATTGTCATTGGGAGAAGAACAGTGTGTTTTTCGAGGGTGCACTTCACTGGATTATCCTTGCTCTGTACGGGTATGGAGGAACAATAGTCGCGTTCAATTTCCACGACGAAATGTTCTCGCTGCTGTCTTTACCGACTGTACTGAGCAGTAATGATTTCCCGAGAACACCATTTGAGTCATTTATGAACTTGGCTACGCTGCAGTCGCGACTGTGTTTCTGCGTGAGGGCGAATGACGGGGACTGTGACATTTGGGTTATGGACGAGTACGGTGTTCAGGAGTCGTGGAGGAAGCTGTTTGTTGTTTCGGCGCCTGGTTTTATGCCCTTGAAACCGCTTGCGCATATGAAGAACGGGGAAATTTTGATGCTGACGTTTGATAATCAACTTTTATCGTATAATGTAGGATCTAACAAATGCACTGCGATTCAGTTTCCGGGATGCATTGAGACGGTTGAAGCAATGCTGTTCAGTCCCGTCTTCGCACCTATTAGAAATCTTATTGCTCCTCATTGAATCAGAACATGATGTTAGCCATTTTCGTACGTATCATTTTGCAGCGAAGAATTTCGCTCTTATTCTGTTTAGTATTTACTGAGGTTCTTCTGCGTGACATTCTCATATGAAAATCTGTGTTTGCTTCGTCTTTCTCATTGAAATTACGATTCTTCTTATGGCGTAGACCTTGTTTTTTTTTAGAATCCACATCTTATTTATTCATTTTATTTGTTTACAGTCGACGTTTTATTTGTCGTAGATGTGAATTTTGGTTAACAAGGTTTTCTAGTTTCTACAACGACATTTTCCAACAAACGTACAATGTGATACGATCGGGTTTTGGTGACTATGTGTTCAAAATTTTGGCCTTGAAATGGGTCGGGTTGGATCATATTGAAACATTTTTTGGTTGATGTCGTTAAACACTCGTGTGCATGGGTTGATACGACTTCAACTCCCTCTTTCTCAGTCATTTGTTTACACTTTCCTCATTTCTCCCTAAAAAAAAGTCAAACGGTAAACAATTCATCAAAACAGAAGAAATATTTCATTTATATTTATCGAATTTGATTATGTTTATTAACAATGTCGTATTAATTTAGTTAATAAAATAGATTTTATTGTTGTTCAACAGGAAATGCCAAAACCTAACACTTTAGGTAACCAATATTGTAAGCGGTCCGGTGGTTCCTGGGGCAACCTCAAAGCCTAGCAATGGCAGGAACTGCGAGGTCTCAGGTTCAAGCCTCCAGAAGCGCACCATGCGGGTATCACGACGGCCCCTGGTAAAAAGGGGTGGCTTACATGGTATAGGTGGTGACGTCGGAATGCCTGTGCCCGGGGGATTAAACCCCTCGTCACCAAAAAAAAAAAAAAAAAAAAATATTGTAACTTCTAAATGAATCATGTGGCCAAAGCATCAAACATATTTTATTATATGATTTATTATATGATGATATTCATGTTCTATCTCCATATCAAATTGTTGATTTTGCTGATTGCAATGATATACTCTAATAAAATACATTTTATTGAACAAAAGACTGATTCATGTGAGTTTGGAAGGTCAAAATTACTACTAATAATATATTTTATTAGACCGTCTTTAGCAAAATACTACTTTCGGTTCCAGTGAATTGTTTGCAGTTTGATTTTTTATTTTTATAAGGGATATTTGAGAGAAGTGTAAACAAATGACTGAGACAAATGGAGTACAACGTAATATAATGTAATTTGTGATGAAATGAGAACGATTGAGAATTTTTTTATCATCATATCAAGGCAAAATGGAACGTGATGGTAAACTAGTCGAGCCCACGACGATGGGGTTGGACTGAAAGTTGTACATTCTCGTGATAACATTGAGTTAGTGTTGCTACTTATGTTACGGGAAATAATGATTTTCTATGGATGTTGATCCAGGCTAACGGCCCGAAATTGGTCTGTTAGGGTGAAGGGTCGGGTTGGTCCAAGCTAAGCGAGCTTGCAAAATCATGGACCGGGGCCCAAGCTCAGCCCGTTGGTTATAAAATAGCTTAAAAGAAGAGTCTCGGTGGACTGGGGCACAAAGATCGCGGCTCAGGCACAAGTGCACAACCCGTTACTTGATGGGTCGGGCCGACCAGCACAAATGACCACTTCTAGTCCTCTATAAAGAAGTATGAGTCGATCTTTATACAATCAAACGATACGAGTAATTTTATAAATTATCATGGATTGTATTCACATTTGTATATCATTATTGAGATATTATACGCGATATTACACAACTCACTAATACGCAACATTGTCTAGGACCCTTGCCTCTTTGGCCCCACAAACAATTAAAAATTGATGAAAAACTCCTTATAAATTTCATTAAGTTGCCATAAAAAATTTCAACAACAAATACAAAATGTCTAAATCACAAAACAAATTTGAGATGTTAGAAAATGAGATAACACAACTCAAGCAATCACTTCCCAAAGAGCTATGGTTCAATGGCAAACCAATGTACCTATACCAAGGCTTTTGGGCACCGGTCCTAGACACCGTGGTCACGTGTCAAAACCACTTTCAAGCCCACGACTCAGACGTTTTCATCACAAGTAGTATAAAAACCGGCACAACTTGGCTCAAAGCTCTCGTTTACGCTATTTCTAATCGGGGAAACCATCCGCTTTCTGAAAGTCCCCTCTTAGTTAACAACCCTCACGAGTTAGTCCCTCAGTTTGAGGCAAACATTTATACTAAATCAAAGTATCCCGACATTAAGCGAGGTAATTGTCCTACACTTTTTCTGCACACTTACCGTACCATGCATTACCAACTTCAATCAAGGAGTCTAAATGTAAAATTATATACATAACTCTAACCCTTTAGACACAATGATTTCGTCGTGGCTATTTTATCAAAAACTCTTAGATAACAAGACACTTAAATCGGACATGTTAGATTTGTACGCAGACATGTTTTGCCATGGGAAAATACCATTTGGTCCGTTTGAGGATCACGTGTTAGGATATTGGAAAAAAGTTTGGAAAATCCGGAGAAAATATTGTTCCTCAGTGCGAAGATCTGAAAGACGGTGATCCTATACAAGAGTTGAGGCGAATAGCGGAATTTTGCAATGTCCATTCACGCCAGACGAGGAAGAAAAGGGTATAATTGATGGTATTCGAATTTGTGTAGTTTTCGAAAGCTTAAAGAGGTTGCAGAAACAAATATGGGTGTTCAAGTATATCCAAGAGTACGAAATGAGCATTTTTTCGGAAGGCTCAGATTGGTGATTGGGTTAATCATATGAGTCCGGTGGCAGCGGAGAAGTTTAACACGACCATGGCCGAAAAATTCAGTGGTTCGGGTTACACATTAACGTAAATTCGATTCGCTTTAGTCATGAATGAATCAAGACGATGAGTTGATCATGTTAGCCGACCCGAGAATAAAGCGACTTTGTTGCACTTGTGTGAAATTAATTTACTCATTTCAAATTAGGCGTCGTTTAAATAAAGCTATCCAAATTACATCGCGAAATCAGTCTTAGATTACAGCGTTGTTACTCTATCCGTCCTAGTCATTTGTTTACATTTTTTCTTTTGTGAGTGTACGTGTGAGCCATGTATGAAGTGGGCCCAACTTCTTTAACCGATCACATTGTTTAATTTTATCTATTTTAAAGCAAGTGAGACCTCATTTCTACTTATATTATTATTTTTTTAGTTTTTCCCTATACCTCTTTCCTCACGTTGATAAATGTGTATAAAGTAAATGTAAACAAATTACCGAAACGGAGGGAGTACACACATATTTTTTCCAACAATCTCACTTTCGAATGAATTCTTTCGAGATCCTCAAGAAGAAAATTATACAACAAAGCGCATAATTTGATTAATCTCTCAACTTACGTTTTATTCAAGTTAATTGAATCAAATACCGTTTTGACCAAAGAAAAAAAAAAAATGAGCCCAAATCAGTTAATGAAAAAATTCATTCCAATTCAGTTAACGAAAAAATTCATTCCAATTCAGTTCAAGTAAATTTAAAATCAACTCGACCTAAAACAGCCAATAAATTGATATCCCTCCATTCAAATCTAAAGTTGGCACGATGTCATGACACATTTGTTGAGATACATTTTGCAACGATAATATCTATAATTTTATAAACTGAATGTTGTAACCGAAGTGCAAATAAAAGAGAAAAACGAACAACAAAGAACGAACGCACAGATTTACGTGGTTCACTAACGTTGTGTTAGCTACGTCCACTGTTGGTAATTTAAGTGTAATTACCAGTTCATTTTTGCGTTATTGAGTTTGGTTCAAAGATGGGCGAACTTATAAATAATAAAGCGAGTTAGGGAAGTACGGAGTGTACGCTGGCTTATTTGTTTACGAGTTCGCAGTATAGTTGCCTTTCGAACGACTATTCTGACTATATCCCTGTTCTTTCCCTTTCATTTATCTATAAAAACTTGATAATGGATCAGAATTTAATATAACAAAAACTGATCAAATTCATCATCTTTAACACAAAACAATTTATACACAAAAACTCTGAAATTATATCTCTGTTTTTTCGTGCCAAAAACTGAGGAACACCGTTTTATCTCTGTAGAAAATTCGATACAACCCGGGCACAGATATACGGGTCGAAATGTTCTATAAGGACAGCGTAGTGCGATTCGGTGTTGTTTTCATTGTTTTTTCCGTTTACAGTATTTTTACATAACATCCACAGGGCCGAAGGGAGAGAATTTTATTAATTTGAGAGAAGTTTTCAGATTACAGATTTCAGACAGTATGATAAGCATATAAAACTAGGGTAGGGGTTAGAGAGTTTATATAATACTCTCTAAACCCTAATACAGATTTGACCTAATTAAGGCGCAGACAAAACCTAGCCCAATAACAGATAACAGATATCGTTACTCGAAGTATGATAAGCATATGAAACTAGGGCGAGACCCCACTTGTGACGAGGACAGGGACCGAATAGTCACTCGAAGTGGCAACAAACAGATTCAAGGCATATATCCAACACTGAAATATTATAAAAATTTGATATTAATAAAGTATTTAAGACGACAAATCAAATAAGATCACACATGACTATATCATCAACTATATATTTAACGGAATGTCGAAATTTAACTAAGCTTATGAATAATGGTTTGATTTGTTTTCTCTTTTATCGAATGTAAGATGGGTTTTGAAATTTATGCGTGTTAAGATTTGGAAATGGTTTTCGTGATTACTGGTACAATGCATCATTGAAGCTTTTTCTTTGGATATTTTAGGCAAGACCGTTACTCATGGAAGCTCTAGAAGGTGGAAGCTTCTACGAACTTGTTGATCAAAGATTGAAGGAGTACGACCCTTCCGAGATGGCTCAAATGGTTGCTTGTGCTGCTGTATGTATTCGTAGCTCTGCACGACGACGACCGAAAATGAGCCAGGTAAATGTTCAGATGTCAACTTCTCTTAAATATCCTAAAACTTAAAAAACGGGTCATTTGAGTTCAGTCATATCATTTTGGGTATATTATGCACTTCAGATTGCGTCATACTGAATACCGGTTCATGATGAGTATGGTGTTTGGCGAGCACTTTTACGTCGTAATAAAAGGGCCAAATTAACAATTTATAAACCTTACTAATCATGCAAAAACAACGTAGTATATGGTAAGTAAGGGTCGAACCCAAGGGAAGGCCGAGCGATAGACTCGATTAAACCTAATTAGCTAGATTATTAAAACGGACTAAAACGAAATATAACTCGTAACAAGGGGGGGGATATGTTGAAATAAGATTGAGAACTACTAATTAAAACAACAAGAGTGAAAGATAAACACAACTATAATTCTAAAAATGTAGAGAAAGATGAGAATTTAAAGTTTTGGTTCATATTAATATCCATCATCCAAATACAACATCGATCATAGCCAAACTCAAGTGAAAATATCGTTACTTACTATCAACAAAGGCTTGAACAAGTGAAAAACATCTATTCTCACAAATTCTTACGATAACATGCAACTCAAATCAATCTAGAAAGAATTTAACATGAATCGAGCAAAGAAAACGATAGTTTTAAGTATGAATTCACAAGAATAATCTAATCCTCATGTAACTCACTAATCTCCTCCCTAATCAACACAACAATCCACAAATCCATGAGAAAATTGCATCAACAATGTCACACAATAGATAATTACCAACAATCTAGAGGCAAAAACCTAATGACAATAGATAAATTCACTAATCATATGATGATCAAGCATAAAAATCAATGAATTAATCATAAACAACATTAATAACAAGAGAAGATTAAACAATAATATTAAAAGAGAGAAACTTTGGCTCACAATGTGTATTAGATGATTTCAATCAATACAAACCAACTAAAGAAGATTAACCACCAATATTTGGCTTAATTTCCCCAAATTCTTGAAGAGAAAAGTTAATTACCCACTAATTACTTGCTAATTAAAAGTTAATGATAACCTAATGACAAGTAAAATGAGAGAGTTCTAAAATAAAAATGATGTCTTGTGAAATAAGATAAGAGATAATGATAATAATCCCCCCAAAACAACTTGAATACTCGTCAAAAACTAGACTAAACGGTGCAGTTTCGAGTTTTGCGCCTGGGGCGCATTCGGGAGGCGCCTGGGGCGCATGGCTGCTGGAAGCCGATTTTGTAAAGGCCATATCTCACTCGTTTCTTGGCGGAATTAAGCGTGTGACCTGCCGTTGGAAAGCTATCGAGACGAACTATCATCTCCACTTGGTCTTGCATCCATTGGAGGTCTAAAACTTGAGATATAACCATTTGAAGTTGACCTTGCGTCGGCTTTAGTTCACCTTGACTTGACTTTGACCTTGACTTCTCTTGTAACCGTAATTTAGCCTCGGTTTCCCATTTACGTCAATAGCACCATAATCCATCTAAAAAGTGGGAATTATAAGATTCTCGAGGGCTAAATTCTCGGTCTTAACATCGTATAAACGTGTCTTATCAGTGTTCTTAGGTCATTTCAATACGGGTCACCTGGCTTCGGTTTGGTTTTGTTCAGATAAATTCATCTGGGTTCAGACCAGTTCAGTTCGGTTTGACTCTAATATGTCCAAAAGAATGGTGCCCATGCGCTTGGCTTTAAGTAGTCACGTCAAATCAATTGGATGATTTAACTTTAGTGTTTGTGTCCATCAAAGTTCTGATCAATTAATGTCGAGTCGGTTCGTTCAGGTCAAGTAAACCGATTCTGATCGAGCCAGTTTCACCGCATCTGTTATCGTAGTATTTGTCCTCGACGTTGATAATAATCAAGCGATTCTTGGCTACAGGTAGTAAGAGCTCTAGAAGGGAACTTGTCCGCAGAAGATCTGCTGAAAGAAATAGCTCCCGGTAACAAAATGGTCCACGATAGCTCAGATTACGACTCGAGTCAACAATACAAGAACGACCTGAAGAAGTTCAGGAAACTAGCCTTGGAGAGTCAAGATCAAACCACTGCCGAGTACAGCGTAGTCACTGTCGAGCATGGTGCACCGCCGTCTGACTCAAGCAAACGACAATCGGATGATAATCGAGAGGTCGAAACCAACAAGTTTAACACAGGCACCACAGGTGGTGTTGAAATTCTTATTGAATGACTCAATTTTTACCTTCACATTATATATCTATTTTAGCTTCATTCATTTAACAGAGTGCGCTTTTTAGAGGGGTAAATTTTTGTTACTAGAAAGGGTAAATGTCTCTGTACATGATAAAATACATTAGTTTGAAAGTAGTATAGTGAGCCATTATGCTAAATCTATATCTATTTATATTCTATATAATCTATTAAAACCGAAACATGAAAAACCAACTTACGTTGCATTGTTTCGTTGCTTCTAATAAAGTGATGCATCAGCAAACTTATAAAATAAAGGGTATTGATTTTCCGTATACGGATTTCACTCCCGTTATATACTTTTTTTCACTTGATTTTCCAACTATACCCTTTTACTCTCACAATATACAAAAAAAAAAAAAAAAAACAAAAAAAAAAAAACAACAATGAATCAACAAGTTACTCCGACCACCATCACCTCCGGCCACCACCGAGTTCACCGCCGGCTACACATGGCGGTCCCACCCTCGCCGGTCACTGGTCTTACTTAGTTACCCACAAAACTCACAAACTAACACAATTTACTACACCACCATATTGACCACCAAGCCCACCCACGTCGGCGCCGCCGCCTCCGACCACCCTCTCCGGCCGCCGCTACCGCCTCCCGCCACCCTAAGTCGGTGCCTACCGCCGCCCTAAGTTCTTCCTTATGTAAACCCTAATTTTGATTTTAAATTAAATCCATTTAAAATTAATAAAAATTGATAATTTAATGACAATAATTGAAATTGAAAGTGATTATTAATTCATTGAATTATTTATTGAAATTAATAATTGAATAATTGAACAATTGATTGAATTTGATTAAGAAAAATTTTGGGGGAAAAAAAAAAAGAATTTGTATACCATGGGAGTAAAAAAGGGTAGGGTTTGGAAACTAAATGAAAAAAGTATACAACGGGAGTAAAATCCGTATACGGAAAATCAATTACGAAAATAAATTAAGGGTTGTTCTTTTTAACTTATTTTTGCTTAACTTATCAAAACTTCAGAAAACTAAAAATAAGATAATTTTTTGTTTATTCCAAAAAAAATTAAAATTACTTAAGTTGTCTAAAAATCTACATTTATTTAATTACCCGTAAGGGTGTGGTCTAGTGGTTAAAACATGGGTGAAATTCCCATGGGTCTCAGGTTCGATTCCCTCTAAGAGCAATCTTGTGGGGAGTTTAGAACCTGAGGCTATGCCTAATAGATCACGAGCCTATCGCCCTGGTAAAAAGGGTGGTTTACCTGAAAATAAGGCGAATAAAACGGCCTTAATTAGTTTTCTAATTAAGTGGATTCCACTTGGTTCTTTTCAGTGTTCACCAATTCTTTCCATCTTCCTCCTTTAATCTCATCAATAATTCAATATCATCATTTCATCACCACCACATAGAGCAGGCCAATTGCGTGGGCTGACCCATTTAAACTCGCCATTCAGGCCTTAAAATTAGAGCCCAGACCGGCTCTTCCAAAGCCCGGTGGGGCCCGCAATTTTTAAGGGCCCGGTTCGGGTCCGATTTTTGAAACTCGACCTTTTCGAAGTCCGCCATTAAGCACAAAAAGAATTAAAAGTTAACGTTGGAAGGATCAAGCCCGGCTCGGGCCTCTCAGGCTCACCTAAGGCTAGACTTGTGCCTCAATTTCAAAACTCGGCCTGTTGGTGACCCGGCCCTTACCTCCAACGTGCCGTGCCCGAGGTTCAATTTTGGTGCCGGCCCTTGACGGGCCAGCCTGAGCCCGGCCCAACCCGGCCCGTGGCCTGCTCTACCACCACAAATCCACAATCGTTCATCACTTCTTCAATTTTCTGGAGCAAACAAACCCTAAAAAAAATCTCAACTTTGTAATTCACATTTTATCATCCGTACTTTCAAAAAAAAAAAAAAAGATTCATAGAATTCTGGGTTAAGTTTGCTGAATCAATTCCTCCAATTTGTTTGTAATCCAAAATGAATAAATTGATTACTGATGATTTTCCCCCAATTTCAAACTTGCCAAATCACATTCTTCTCCATATTTTGTGATTTTTACCCACCAAATCAATTTTATTATGCAAATGTGTTTCCAAACTTTGGTGTTCAATCATCAGAAACCCACAATTCAATCTTCCATCATCTGATCGAATCACCCTTTTAGTTAATCGTATCGATAACGACACAAACAACATAAGCAATCGTTTGGATCTAATTGAGCCCGACATCGATTTCGTTATTAGACAAATATCTGATGTTTCATTTCTTCGTCTGTGTACACAGTCTGTCATCAGTTTCACTGGCATTCCCGTCGAAATGTTTCAAATTGTTGGTTCGTGTCATGGGTTGGTTTGCTTAAAATCTGATCGTTACTGGGGATCATTTTTCGTGTGTAATCCGTTAACGAGTGAATACGTATCTGTCCAACAGAAGACGCCTTTGTTAGAAATCGACGAGGTTTGTTTGGAACAACATTCTGGTTTCGGGTTTAGTGCGCAGAGTAGTAGTTATAAGATTTTGACGTTTTTCTCTTACAAGAAGAGGTACATTGATGACGAACGACCTATGTTCGCTGAAATTTACACATTAGGTTGCGACAGCGAATGGAGAAGGGTTGAAAACCCGCCTCAGAATTGTCATTGGGAGAAGAACAGTGTGTTTTTCGAGGGTGCACTTCACTGGATTATCCTTCCTAAGGACGGTTCTGGAGGAACAATAGTCGCGTTCAATTTTCACGACGAAAAGTTCTCGCTGCTGTCTTTACCGACTGTACTGAGCAGTAATGATTTCCCGAGAACACCATTTAAGTCATTTATGAACTTGGCTACGCTGCAGTCGCGACTGTGTTTCTGCGTGGGGGCGTATGATAGGCACTGTGACATTTGGGTTATGGACGAGTACGGTGTTCAGGAGTCGTGGAGGAAGCTGTTTGTTGTTTCGGTGCCTGGTTTTGTGCCCTTGAAACCGCTTGCGCATATGAAGAACGGGGAAATTTTGATGCTGACGGATTATAATCAACTTTTATTATCGTATAATGTAGGATCTAACAAATGCAAGGTGATTCAGTTTCCGGGATGCATTGAGACGGTTGAAGCAATGCTGTTCAGTCCCGTCTTCGCACCTATTAGAAATCTTATTGCTCCTCATTGAATCAGAACATGATGTTAGCCATTTTCGTACGTATCATTTTGCAGCGAAGAATTTCGCTCTTATTCTGTTTAGTATTTACTGAGGTTCTTCTGCGTGACATTCTCATGTGAAAATCTGTGTTTGCTTCGTCTTTCTAGTTGAAATTACGATTCTTCTTATGGCGTAGACCTTGTTTTTTTTTAGAATCCACATCTTATTTATTCATTTTATTTGTTTACAGTCACGTTTTATTTGTCGTAGATGTGAATTTTGGTTAACAAGGTTTTCTAGTTTCTACAACGACATTTTCCAGCAAACGTACAATGTGATACGATCGGGTTTTGGTGACTATGTGTTCAAAATTTTGGCCTTGAAAATGGGTCGGGTTGGATCATATTGAAACATTTTTTGGTTGATGCCGTTAAACACTTGTGTGCATGGGTGATACGACTTCAACTCCCTCTATCTCAGTCATTTGTTTACACTTTCCTCATTTCTCCTTCACAAAAAAATCAAACGGTAAACAATTCATCAAAACAGATGAAATATTTCATTTATATTTATCGAATTTGATTATGTTTATTAACAATGTCGTATTAATTTAGTTAACAAAATAGATTTTATTGTTGTTCAACAAGAAATGCAAAAACCTAACACTTTAGGTAACCAATATTGTAACTTCTAAATGAATCATGTGGCCAAAGCATCAAACATATTTTATTATACGGAGTATGATTTATTATATGATGATATTCATGTTCTATCTTCATATCAAATTGTTGATTTTGCTGATTGCAATGATATACTCTAATAAAATACATTTTATTGAACAAAAGACTGATTCATGTGAGTTTGGAAGGTCAAAATTACTACTAATAATACGGAGTATATTTTATTAGACCGTCTTTAGCAAAATACTACTTCCGGTTCCACTGAATTGTTTGCAGTTTGATTTTTTTTTTTTTTTATAAGGGATATTTGAGAGAAGTGTAAACAAATGACTGAGACAAATGGAGTACAACATAATATAATGTAATTTGTGATGAAATGAGAACGACTGAGAAATTTTTTGTCATCATATCAAGGCAAAATGGAATGTGATGGTTAACTGGTCAAGCCCATGACGATGGGGTTGGACTAAAAGTTGTACATTCTCGTGATAACATTGAGTTAGTGTCGCTACTTATGTTACGGGAAATAATGATTTTCTATGGATGTTGATCTAGGCTAACCATTTAGGCCAGACTTTGTTTTCCTGGCCCGAAATTTCGACAGGTGACCCGACACTTAAGACATTAGATCCAACCCGTAATCGCAACGACCCAATTGTCTGTTAGGGTGAAGGGTCGGGTTGGTCCAAGCGAGCTTGCAAAATCATGGATCGGGGCCCAAGCTCAGCCCGTTGGTTATAAAATTGCTTAAAAGGAGAGTCTCGGTGGACCGGGCCATAAAGGCACAAGGGCACCACCCGTTACTTGACCGGGGCGAGGCACTTGATGGGTCGGGCTGGGCCAAGCAAATCACGACCCACTTGACAGGCCGGGCTGGCCGACCAGCACAAATGGCCACTTCTAGTCCTCTACAATCAAACAATACCATTAATTTTATAAATTATCATGGATTGTAGTCACATTTGTATATCATTATTGAGATATTATACGCGATATTCCACAACTCACTATTATGCAACATTGTCTAGGACCCTTGCCTCTTTGGCCCCACAAACAATTAAAAATTGATGAAAAACTCCTTATAAATTTCATTAAGTTGCCATAAAAATTTTCAACAACAAATACAAAATGTCAAAACCACAAAACAAATTTGAGATGTTAGAAATTGAGATAACACAACTCAAGCAATCACTTCCCAAAGAGCTATGGTTCAATGGCAAACCAATGTACCTATACCAAGGCTTTTGGGCACCGGTCCTAGACACCGTGGTCACGTGTCAAAACCACTTTCAAGCCCAGGACTCAGACGTTTTCATAACAAGTATTCGGAAAACTGGCACTACTTGGCTCAAATCTCTCGTATATTCCATTTGTAACCGAAACAATCACTCGTTTTCTGAAAGCCCCCTTTTAGTTAACAACCCTCACGGGTTAATCCCTCACTTAGAGTCAAACATTTATACTAAATCAAAGTATCCCGACGTTAAGAGAGGTAAGTGTCCTACACTTTTCGGTACACATGTACCGTACCAAGCATTACCAACTTCAATCAAGGAGTCCAAATGTAAAATTATATACATAACTCGGAACCCTTTAGACACAATGATATCGTCGTGGCTATTTTATCAAAAACTCTTAGATAACAAGACACTTAAATCGGACATGTTAGATTTGTACGCAGACATGTTTTGCGATGGAAAAATACCATTTGGTCCGTTTGAGGATCATGTTTTAGGATATTGGAAAAAAAGTTTGGAAAATCCGGACAAAATATTGTTCCTCAGGTACGAAGATCTCAAGGACGGTCCTCTACAAGAGTTGAGGCGAATAGCGGAATTTTTGGAATGTCCATTCACGCCAGACGAGGAAGAAAAGGGTATAATCGACGACATCCTAAATTTGTGTAGTATTCGAAAACTCAAACAGGTTGCAGAAACAAAGAAGGGTGTTGAAGTTTATGAAACAATACGAAACGAGCATTTTTTCCGAAAAGGGTCAGTTGGAGATTGGGTCAATTACATGACTCCGGCGGCAGCTGAGAGGTTTAACACGATCATGGCCGAGAAATTTAGTGGTTCGGGTTACACGTTAATGTAATCCTCCCTTATAAAAAGTTCGATTTGCATCTGTTATGAACGAATCCAGACGATGAGTTCATATTAGCCAACTCCAGAATAAGGCGACTTTGCTGCCGTTGTGTGAAATGAATTTTACCAAATTTAAAATACGGGTTTATAAAATAGTTCGCTCATTCCATTCATTTCCGTGCATTTGTTGTTGTGGCACTATTTCAAAAAGTTTCAATACAATTCTTAATTAATAAATATATATAGAAAAAAAATCGTATGGGATCTTGTTTAAATTGTGTTACTGACTACATTATGAATATCAACCTCCAACTCCTAAATTGATCAACTTTACCATTAGGTCAAATCTGTTTTTGTGTTCATATTAACATCAAAATCAAATATTAGAAGTAGGGCAGGAGTCGGATCAACTAAGATCCGCCACCGCCAAAGATATCTGATCACATGCGATCTCACATCGGTTGTGAGATGAGAGAGTTGCTCTTGTTTATAAGGTTCAGGGGTTATTCCTCCTAATGTCAATTGGTTTTAGGATGGAACCTCCTGAACCTTATAAGCGGACTCTCTTATACTCTCGGGTGTGACCCAGGCCCATGGAATTTAATACATAATTCATCTGTATATTATTGCCGAGTTATTTTCGACGATATCGACTACGACCCTTGACCTAATTTTTTAAATGAAAGGTTTCAAATTGGTCGTACCCTCATTGACAACTCACTTGTGTAGTAGTGTTTAATATTGTCTAGGACCCTTGGCCCCACACACTATTTATTACAATTGCTAAATACATTCTATAAATTTCAATAAAATTTTCAACAACAAATAGTACAATTTAATTGCCAAAAAAATGTCTAAACCACAAAACAAATTTGAAATGTTAGAAAATGAGATAACACAACTCAAACAATCACTTCCCAAAGAGCAATGGTTCAATGGCAAACCAATGTACCTATACCAAGGCTTTTGGGCACCGGTCCTAGACACCGTGGTCACGTGTCAAAACCACTTTCAAGCCCACGACTCAGACGTTTTCATCACAAGTAGTATAAAAACCGGCACAACTTGGCTCAAAGCTCTCGTTTACGCTATTTCTAATCGGGGAAACCATCCGCTTTCTGAAAGTCCCCTCTTAGTTAACAACCCTCACGAGTTAGTCCCTCAGTTTGAGGCAAACATTTATACTAAATCAAAGTATCCCGACATTAAGCGAGGTAATTGTCCTACACTTTTCGGTACACACTTACCGTACCATGCATTACCAACTTCAATCAAGGAGTCTAAATGTAAAATTATATACATAACTCGGAACCCTTTAGACACAATGATTTCGTCGTGGCTATTTTATCAAAAACTCTTAGATAACAAGACACTTAAATCGGACATGTTAGATTTGTACGCAGACATGTTTTGCCATGGAAAAATACCATTTGGTCCGTTTGAGGATCACGTGTTAGGATATTGGAAAAAAAGTTTGGAAAATCCGGAGAAAATATTGTTCCTCAGGTACGAAGATCTGAAAGACGGTGATCCTATACAAGAGTTGAGGCGAATAGCGGAATTTTTGCAATGTCCATTCACGCCAGACGAGGAAGAAAAGGGTATAATTGATGGTATTCTGAATTTGTGTAGTTTTCGAAAGCTTAAAGAGGTTGCAGAAACAAATATGGGTGTTCAAGTATATCCAATAGTACGAAATGAGCATTTTTTTCGGAAAGGCTCCGTTGGTGATTGGGTTAATCATATGAGTCCGGAGGCAGCGGAGAAGTTTAACACGACCATGGCCGAAAAATTCAGTGGTTCGGGTTACACATTAACGTAAATTTGATTCGCTTAATCGCTTTAGTCATGAATGAATCAAGACGATGAGTTCATGTTAGCCGACCCGAGAATAAAGCGACTTTGTTGCAGTTGTGTGAAATTAATCTACTCATTTCAAATTAGGCGTCGTTTAAATAAAGCTATCCAAATTACATCGCGAAATCTGTCTTAGATTACAGCGTTGTTACTCTATCCGTCCTAGTCATTTGTTTACATTTTTTCTTTTGTGAGTGTACGGGTGAGCCATGTATGAAGTGGGCCCAACTTCTTTAACCGATCACATTGTTTAATTTTATCTATTTTAAAGCAAGTGAGACCTCATTTCTACTTATATTATTATTTTTTTAGTTTTTCCCTATACCTCTTTCCTCACGTTGATAAATGGGTATAAAGTAAATGTAAACAAATTACCGAAACGGAGGGAGTACACATATATTTTTTCCAACAGTCTCACTTTCGAATGAATTCTTTCGAGATCCTCAAGAAGAAAATTATACAACAAAGCGCATCATCTGATTAATCTCTCAACTTACGTTTAATTCAAGTTGATCGAATCAAATACCGTTTTGATTAAATAAAAAAAATAAAAAAAAATCAGCCCAAATCTGCTAATGAAAAACTCCATTCCAGTTCAGTTCACGTCTATTTAAAATCAACTCGACCTAAAACAGCCAATAAATTGATAGCGAACACTATAACACATGAAACATGTGATAAATCGACAAAACATAGAGGACTACTTTAAGTCCTATCTCTTCACTAATTACGGTCACATGTATACCATTAAATGGTCTATGGACCCTTGCATTATCAATCATATTATGGCTCTCACTCTCCCATACGGAATCGAAGATGTTCTGATCTACTGGTCAGAACGAAAGTATTCTATAGCAGTAGGTCACATCTCACATGTTCTATTCCCCTTCCCATTATAATGGTCACATCTCACATATTCTACTCTGTATCACATTATCAACCCTTGCATGTGAACACTAATGAGCATGTGATCGAACAGTATTTGTGTAGACGAATCCTAGAGGCGGACATACAACTTACTCGATAAACAATAAATTCAATCTGGACTAATACCCTAGCTTTACCATCTGAGATATACTTAGATTTTACTAAATACGTTTTCCTATTTTTCTATTTTTAATAAGAGTAATAATCTTATAATACTCCTGTCCCAATGAATTTTTAATATTTACTTTAATTTTTTCTTATAAAATAAAATCACACCAAAATAAACAAATGTTAACATTTTTTTTTAGTTTCGCTTATTTGGTTTTGGGCCCATGAAGGGCCCACATGTCTTCAAAATGGCCTAATATTAAATGCAAAGAAAATTGCCATAAAATTTTGTAACAACAAATGGAGTACTTAGAAAACATCCCAAACAAAATTGAAAAATTGGAGAATGAGCTAACAAAGCTTAAACAATCTCTTCCTAAAGAGCTATGGTTTAATGGTGCCCCAATGTACCTATACCAAGGCTTTTGGGCACCTAAATTAGACGCGATAGTCGCGTTTCAAAACCACTTTCAAGCTCACGATTCAGACGTGTTCATAACAAGTAGCAGAAAAACCGGCACAACTTGGCTAAAATCTCTCGTATATTCCATTTGTAATCGCGAAGTTTACCCGCCTTCGAGGAGTCCCCTTCTAAACCACAACCCTCACGAGTTAGTCCCTCAATTAGAGTCCAACATATATACTAAATCGAAGTTTCCTAGTCTAAACAACGCTCAATGTCCGAGACTTTTCGGTACACATGTCCCATATCAAGCGTTACCGAGCTCAATCAAAGAGTCTAAGAGTAAAATCGTATACATATATAGAAACCCTTTGGACACAATGATCTCGTCGTGGCTATTTTATCAGATAGTCGCGGATAATCAAACACTTAAACCAGACATGTTAGCAATTTACGTTGACATGTTTTGCGATGGGAAAATACCGTTTGGCCCGTTCGAGGATCATGTGTTGGGGTATTGGAAAGAAAACTTCGAAAATCCGAACAAGGTGTTGTTCGTCAAGTATGAGGATTTAAAGGACGATCCTATACCACAGTTAAGGCAAATGGCCGCGTTTTTACAATGTCCATTCACGGCAATCGAGGAAGATGCGGGGTTGATTAACGATATTGTGAAGTTGTGTAGTTTTGAAATGCTTAAACAAGTTTCGGAAAATGAGAAGATTGCTAAAGTTTACTCGAAAGTACAAAACGAGCATTTCTATCGAAAAGGGGTGGTCGGAGATTGGGTTAATTTCATGAGTCCGTCAATGGCGGAGAAGTTTAATACGATCATGGCCAAGAAATTAAGTCGATCGGATTTCGCATTCAATGTAAATTTAGGTGATTGTTTCACCGAATAGTGTCAAATAGAGCGATAAAAACCAGAGTCAGTTAAGCTGCTAAACTTGTTCGTAAAACGCGCATCAACATGTCATCAAATTTCAGTTACGTTCAATCAAATTAAGTTCAGTTCAATTCAATTCAACTCGACTACTAAGATTATTGTTGCGGAAGGTAAATGTAATTGCACAAACGAATTATGTTCAGTTCAATTCAACTCGACTACTAACGTTATTGTTGCGAAACGTAAATGTAATTGCACAAACGGCTCCGATTAATCACAAAAAAATCAAGATTAATGGATTCCTATCAAAGGTGCAAAATATTAATTAATGAAATTAATTAATTTGATTTTGGTCTAATCATAGCATCGCCGATCATCGCATTCGCTGCTGGCGACGTGGCATCGGACCGCTTTAATTAATCTTTTGATCAATTAAATAACAAATACAGTAACAAATTAAATCAACTTTTCAAATAATTCTGGAAAATTTGAATAAAAAAAATCTGGAACCCCAGAAATTTGAAAAACATGAGATGAATAATTAGATCGATTGAAATCAATATTAACTAAGAAATCGTAAAAAATGTGAAGAATGAACCCTAAATTGGAGTGAAGAAGATGATGATTGATGAATAAGAAGAATATGGGATTCAAAAAGGGGTTTTAAAAGGGGAAAAATAAAGATGAATGTTAGTGAAATTGAGAGTTGAAACCCTAGAATTTGGGGATTTCAATGGGCTTTGTGATTGAAAAATAAGTTGATTTTAGGGCTTTGGTTAACGGGCCACCATATAGTATTGCACGGCCCAAAATTGTGCTCCGTATGTTGAAATTTTGATTTATTTTTTTTATAGCGATAAATCGATAATACGGAGTAGAAATAATTTAAAGGGCGATTTCTCCTGTGAGGCAAAACTCACATTAAGTTAATGTGGGACGAAGATACAAACTGCAGTTAAAAGGGTACAAAAACATGATACAAATCTACTAAAGTCACTTACAGAGTTACAGGTAACTAAAAAAAATAGTAAAATTTAATATAATTATCAATTAAATGGTACAAAAGCTACATAATTTAGTACAAATGAGGCGGACTTGCAATAATTTATTGTAAGGTCCGACTCACACAAAAATTTGTGAACTTTTATAACTTTGATTTTCGAAATTGTTATCGAAACCAAGGTAAAGGTTTATACTTCATTCCAATCAATTATATACAGTTCAGTTTTGACATTATTTATAAATGAGTAGAATTTTCGATATAATTTATAACATACGGAGTATAAATTAAAAGGAGTCATGTAGAATCTTGTTTCAATTGTATTATCGAGCACGTCATTAATATCAAGTTTTTTATAATTTTTGATTATACGTACGAGTAATTAAAGTTATGAACAAAACAAAGCAAGTATTGACGCAAGGGTATAATAATATAAATTTTAGCATTGATTATAATGGAGGAAGTATTTAGCAAATACAAAGGCAAAAAAGTAAGTTGATTATAAGATCGTTGTATATGTGTAACGGCCAATAAAATTATTCAACAAATCAGTTATGGACAAGTGGACAGCTAACATCAAATGAAGTGTTGGGTAATTCTATTGACCGTTGTACGCATACAACGGTCTCATTTTAGTCTTTTCCTTTTACAATAGCTAAACTTACCAAGATTTGACCTAAGCAAGTTGTTTTTCTATACAACTATTGGCAAGTTATATATCATGCTAAAGGTATCGAATTTTAGCATCACAAAATAAAAGTCTTTATGTCAAGCTTGAATCGAACAGTTTTGAACTTTGAAGATGGTATTAAAAGGTTGAGTGAGTTTTGTGACATAAAGTCGTTTTTTAGATCAGTGTCAGACACGTGTCACTAAATACTTAATAGTGATCACCGTACGCGCGCTACAAAAAAACAGTCAAAATGCGACGGACGAAATCCGTCGCAAAACGCCTAAATCCGTCGCAAAATGGTCATTTGCGACGGTTTATGCGACTAAACAGGCCCGTCGCAAATACTGGTCGCAAAAAATGTATTTGCGACGGAACTGTCGGTCGCAAATGTCTTGCGACGGGCATATCAGTCGCAAACCAAGCCGTCGCAAACCAATCACTAAATAAACATCTTTAAATCATATTACTAACACAAATCCTCAACATTAATCAAGATAACATGTTCAACTAATTCACAAAGATTCAAGAATGCAAAAACGTCAAAAACGGATCCTCTACAAAGTCATGCTCTACTGTCAGATCACATTACTATTAATAACTACTCTAAAACTAAGTAACCGACACTTTTAAGTCCTGATAATTGAACTTAAAATCGAAAAGCCCCAATTTTTAGGGTTAGGGTTAAAACGAAAATCAAATTAAAACAATTAAATACGAATTATACCTTCAATTACTCGTAGAATAAGACTAAAACTCAACAAGCCCAACCAATTTCGACCAAAATCCGACGAATTTGAGCATGAAAGGCCGAAAAACGACGGAGGAAGAGGGTGACAGCGGTAATGACGCGTGACGGCAAATCTGACCGGAGGAGATAGGTCGCCGAGTACCTGAGCTCACTGAGTTTAGGGGTTGGCTAATGGGACGGACGAATTTGGGCGATTTGGGGCGGTTTTTTATTTTTTTTTTTTTTTTTAAAGTCTGAAACTTATGAGGAAGGAAGAAGAGTCCGCGAAATATTTAATGTATTTTGCGACGGACTGTTGCGACGGAATGCTTTATCCGTCGCAAAATTTGCGACGGAATGCTTTATCCGTCGCAAAATTTGCGACGGATTGCTTTATCCGTCGCAAATTTCTGACACAAAGAATATGCCAGCGAATATTCGCTGGCATCTTTATGATTTGCGACGGACCACAAATTCCGTCGCACAATTTGCGACGGATATTTGCGTCCGTCGCAAAACTCCGTTGTATAGTTTTAGCTTTTTTCGCTCGAAATTTTGGCGGGAGTGGTTTGCGACGTCTCGCCGTCGCAACCACTAAATTCCGTCGCAAACTATGTTGTCCGTCGCAAAGTTCTGTTGTTTGCGACGGAATTTTTTTCCGTCGCAAAGTCCCTCGCATTTAGACTGTTTTTTTTTTTTGTAGTGGCGTAAATGTGGGCGCAAAAAGAAGTGGTCTAAGAAAATACCGTCTGTTTTAAGACTTCCTCTAAAAAAGTTAAGGGAGACCCTGACATAAGGACTTTGCAATACGATTTAATTGAATTGAAAGATAATACGTGATTAAATTGTCCTTATTATTAGGTTATAAAAGTAGGTTTAAGATTATTTTCTATAGCAATAAAGTGTTAGAGTATATAACCGATCTTAGGCCTCCAACCATCAGCTTAAACTTTTGGTTGAGTTGGTTCCTGACATAGTATGACCCATATAGTTAGGGATTTTTGGTAAAGGTTAGTGGTTAACATTTTCATGCATGTTTATTGCCATTATTTCTATCGAAATGTTGCTCAATAATTGCATCATAAAGCAGCCGTTTGCAGATCTAGTCTACTACCAAAACAATAATTAAAAAATTATTACCATTAATATTATTAAAAAATTATTACCATTAAAAAATGAGTATTTATTTAGTTGATTAATTGTATAAGTAACACAATTATAATTAAATAAATGTCACTTACAAGATCTGCAATTTTGTTGTTTATAATTTGTATGTATGTCAGCCAAATTTGTCTTTAACTAAATGCTCTTAGTGAATGATATATTCTTGATTTCATACGGAGTACGTACTAATTTTTTTATTCATTAGCATATTTGTGACCGTATTTGCATGTTATATACTCCCTCCATTCATATCCAAATCGACATTATCATATTTGCACAAGTTTTAAGAGAAAAATAAAATATTAATAAAAGGACAACTTTACAAGGGTATTAATGGACCAAAAGGGTATTAATGGACCAAAATATTAATAAAATATTAATGGACCAAGTTTTGAGGGTGTTTTGATGTGGGCCAACTTGCCAAAAATAGAAAGTGGTAGTTTGGTTTTGAATGGACCAAAATGGTATAATGTCGATTTGGATATGAATGGAGGGAGTATATATATATATAAACAAGTTCAAACGAGACACCTAAATATTGCGAGACACAAACGAGACACAGCATTTTAGCCTTTTTGGCGAAACTTTAACATAGTTTCATGAAACTTCAAAAATTGTGAAACTTTAATGTCTTAAAGTTTCACAATTTTGTTAAAGTTTCACAATTTTTGAAGTTTCATAAAACTATGTTAAAGTTTCACAAAAAAGGCTTAAATGCTGTGTCTCGTTTGTGTCTCGCAATATTTACTGTCTTGATATAACTTTACTCTCTATATATATATGCAAGTAATTGATTAACAAGAAATATTAAAATATAAATCCAATTAAGAATTAAATTAAATCAAATAAAAAAAATATTTTGTATACAACATATACAGTAGTATATGTATAATTCTAGCAATATAACAGTAAATGTTAAAAATACTTGGTCAGATATTAATTGTGTAATACTATATATAAAAAAAAAAAGCGATTTTCGTGAATTACTATTATATTTAAAAAAAATATTGTCGAGTATTTCTTTTGTCTAGAAATTACTCATTCCGTTTCAGTGATTTGTTTACAGTTTGACTTTTTTGTAAGGAGAAACTGAGGGAAGTGTAAACAAATGACCTGAGATAGAGGAAGTAACTAAAATCATTGTTAACAAAAGTCATCTTTAAATTTTGAATTGATGTCAATGAAAGTTGTTGCTGAAACACCCACGAGTCTCCAAGAGTAATTTTGTGGGGAATCTTAAGCTTAAGTCTGATACATTGCCTACGAAGTATAGATCACGATCATATCATGTCGTCCTAGTAAAAACTTAACAGATCTGACTTCTATAGTTTAATTTGCAAGCTACCATGCACGGTTACACGCTTTGTGTTTATTTGTGCACATCAAAATTAACGGCTGCGGGTCCCTCCCGTTAAAAAAACAAATACGAAGTACACACATAAAAGGCACAAAAAAAACACCATGCAAGTTGACCACAAACATTCAAACACAAAACCAAAGGAAGTTCATAGAAAGAGAGAAAGTGGGGGGGTGTATTTCATGTTTTTCATGTTTATATAATAACTCTTCTACAATTTGCATTTTATCTTCTTTCATAAATTACAATCCCCCCCAATTTCTCTCCGAAATTTCCCTTATTTTTTCCTATTTTATCGTTTATAATCTTGTGAAAAATTTTTAAAAAAAATTGACTATAAAATAATCATATATATATTGTGTATTTTTTTTTTTTTTTAAAGAGTATAATAATTTTGGTGGGTTGACTTTATATTTTCAAAAAGATTGAAACTTTTATTACAATGATGAAGAGGGTTGTTGTTGTTTTTGTGGTTGTTGCTCTGTTTGTTGCTGGTTTTTTGACTTGTGTTTCTGCAAATGAGGAAACTTTAAGTGAAGTTTCTGTAAATGTTGTTGAAATTGAGGAGAATGTTGTTGAAGTTAGTTTTGTTGACAAAGTTGTCCATTTTTTATGGCAAGCCAAAAGTGGTTACGTTCATGTTTGGCCGGTTAGTTTTCACTACATTTTTTTTGTCACTTTAAATTTTAAATAGTATTTTGTTTTGGCATATATATTTTGATGTAAAAATAATTGTACGCGTGTGACAGTTTCATATATCACATTAGTACGTTACACATGTAACAGTCTTATACAAGATCAATCGAGTTAATTACTATTGGAGATTGACTAAATTAAATCAAAGTATACTTTGGTTTTATAAGCTGTTGTACGTGTAAAACTGTAAAACGGTCACTTTTCATGCTTTACGTGCATACATTGATCTTACACAAGAATAAAACTCAAATAAAACTGTTGTATGCGTGTAACAATGGTCTTACAATATGGATTTCGGTAGTAACTAATGTATACAAAAAAAACCTCACATAAAACTGTTGGATGCATATAACGGTGATCTTACATATAACTGTTGTATACGTATAACAACGGTCTTATAGAATGAATTTCGGTAGTAACAAATGTATACAAAAAACTCACATAAAACTGTTGGATGCATATAACGACGATTTTACATAAAACTGTTGTATACGTATGACAAATAATTAACAATGGTCCTATAGAATGAATTAATTTCGGTAGTAACTAATGTATACAAAAAATTCACATGAAACTGTTGTATGCGTATAACAGCGATCTTTACATTAGATCACGATTAACGAACGATTTGACGTAATTAATAAATGTATGAATGATTGAAACAGGAAATGAAATTTGGATGGGAGATAATAGTTGGATCATTGATTGGATTTTGCGGAGCAGCATTTGGGAGTGTAGGTGGTGTTGGTGGTGGTGGTATTTTTGTTCCTACGCTTACTCTTATTATTGGTTTTGATTCCAAATCTTCTACTGCTATTTCTAAGTGTAAGTAATTTCATTTCACCCTTTTTTTTTAATGTTTTTTGTTGGCTAATTTTGTTGTTTATGATGAAAACTCGATTCAATTCGTTAATTAAAAGTCATACGACTCTGATCACAACTCACAAGACTCTGATACCATGTTAGAACCCGTGACATGGACCTCTGGTCACAACTCACAAGACTCTGATACCATGTCAGATAACCAACTCAGCCAAAAGTTTAAGCTAAGCCGATGGTTTGGAGGTCTAAGATCGATTTTATAGTCTGATAAATGTTATTTGTACTTAAATGAACTAGGGTTCGATACAAAATTGGTCGTGTTTTAGTGTCGCAACCTTGATTCAAGGGTTTGACACGGGGAACAATGAATGAAATCGAGGCTCGATTCTTAAGAAACTTTTGAATAATGTTATGTACAGGTATGATAATGGGAGCTGCGATTTCGACTGTTTACTATAACCTCAAACAAAGGCATCCAACGCTCGACATGCCTGTCATCGATTACGACCTTGCACTTCTCTTTCAACCGATGTTGGTGCTTGGGATTAGTATCGGTGTTGCCTTCAACGTGATTTTCGCTGACTGGATGATCACCGTCTTGCTAATCATCCTCTTCATATGTAAGTATACAATGAACCTGAATTACTATATGATTCATATTATTACATAGACGACTAATTTAGCGTGTTTTTTTTTTGTGAAATGTAGTTACATCGACTAAAGCGTTCCTTAGGGGTGTTGATACATGGAAGAAAGAAACAATCGCAAAAAAGGAAAAGGTCCTTAACATTCCTTATTTTAATTTCCTCTACTTTGTTTTTTAATCTGAGTTTATTTCACTCGTTAACACGACTGCTAAACGCTTTCAGGCTGCTCAACAAACAGCAGACGGTAACACGACCTTTTACACAACTGTATAATTTGTTCAATATTGTTGTTTTTGTGATCGTCTCGGTCTAAATTGTTTCGCTTTATTTTTTAGGTAACGGTAATGCTGGTGACTACAAAGTCCTGCCTGCAGTCCCTAACAAGAAAGTAGAGGTAAGAATAATGGTTCTCTCGGTTTTCTGATTGCAGTTTTAGTCGATAATTTACTGAAGTTTGGTCGTTTTTCGTTGTTAGGTATCTATCAAGGATAACGTGCACTGGCCGCAAGTCGGTGTTCTTTGTGCTGTCTGGCTTGTAATTTTGGGACTCGAGATTGCCCAGGTACATTCTCGAAGTTTAGTACTGCCTGTGATTCATCTGATTGTTTACGTTTGACAAATAAATAAATGAATACGAGGGAGTAATCGGTTTTGCTGTATTCCATCTTAATTTTTTTATTCTATGTGTTTCCATCAAACTAACGAAAAATTTCGTTTTGTTGATTGCAGAAGTATACGACAACTTGCTCAATAGGATATTGGACGACCAACCTATTGCAGGTAATCCTCGACACAGTTGAAATCTCACAAATAAGTGTGTATGTGTAATCTCGAGGTTGTAATAATGCTGAACTCTTGTTTTTCGTTTCGTTGTAAGATTCCCGTGGCAGTTGGAGCGTCGGGGTACGAGGCTTACATGCTATACACCGGGAAACGTAAGCTCACTTCTCGAGGAGACGAAGAAGTTCACTGGAAAGTTCATCAGCTCGTTCTGTACTGTTTTGTCGGAATGTGTGCCGGTATGGTCGGAGGATTGCTCGGTCTTGGCGGTGGATTCATTTTAGGCCCTCTGTTTCTCGAGATTGGCATCATTCCTCAGGTCATAATTCCTCGCAATCTGCTTAACTTTACTAAATAAATACCAACATTCTCGAGATTTAAAATGTGATGCGCTTTACAACAGGTATCAAGTGCGACAGCTACATTTGCCATGATGTTCTCATCGTCGATGTCTGTCGTGGAATACTACCTTCTTAACCGATTTCCTGTTCCTTACGGTAATGTGACGCCTTTAATTTTGGACGCGTTTAAAGTTTTCTGAGGTGTTTGTTAAGTTACGAAAAAATAAGATGAGAACAGGTCATTAACGTCTTTTAAATGCTAATAATTCTCGTTTTTTTTTTTCCGTCTTGCAGCTGCATACTTTGTCGCTGTCACTACATTTGCCGCCTTAGTAGGGCAGGTTCTAGTAAGAAGAATGATCGCTATTCTCGGAAGAGCCTCGCTAATCATCTTTATTTTGGCGTTCACCATCTTTGTCAGCGCCATTTCACTCGGTAAGCAAAAGTGCATAACATTTTTCAAATAAATTTAAAACGTGTTAGGATCCTCTAGAGTTTATATCCCATAAAGTTAATTTAGGCAAATTCTACTTATAACGTGATATTTATAACGTTGTGTCCATGTTTACAGGCGGTGTAGGGATATCGAACATGATTTACAAAATCCAACACAACGAGTACATGGGATTCGATAGTCTTTGCACTTACGATACGTAGCGACGACATTTTTCGTGACGAAATTTTTGGTTCTGTTGGAAAAGAAAAATTGAACAAATTTTTTGTAATGTGCTTTAGTATTTTTGTTTTTGTAAAAGCTTCTTCTCTTTGTAATCTCATGTATGTTGAATTTCATGCTTTGAATCTAATGGAGTTGAAATTTTTAATTTTTAATTTTGTGTCCATCAATTGTGACATAATTTATCTTGATTTTCATTTGAATTCATAATTAATTAATTATGTGTCTATAAATTCTGGTTTAGTTCAGTTTAGCTACAATAAATCGTGAAAGAAAATACATTTTATCTTTCAATTTTATATTAATTTTTGTTGTGATATAGTGATATACCGATTGAACAAATCTATTCCGTACCATTATATTCTCAAATATGACTATTATTTTGAAACAAATTCTTTTAAATTTGTGAAAATTTCAAGCAATTACACATGATTTCCAAAATTTAATCACAAGATTTTATTAGTTTCAAAGCAAATACATTGCATAATTTTATCTACATAAATTTCTAATAAAAATTTAATAAAAACAAACAAGTGAAAATTTACGGAAATTACTTGACCAAATTGATCTTTTGTGGACCAAATCTGTATCACTATTTATTCACTACGTCTATCGTAATACTGTTTCACATTACGTGACCTACTTATTGATTTTACTTATGTCATTATGAGATCGTCTAAAATAAATGTGTTATGTGATATAAGAAACGATTAGTCGATACACGGCAAAATCGGGACGTAGTTGTCGACCATGAAACAAGAACAATTCTTATTCTTATTGTAAATCAAATGTATTTGGCACCTTTCATTGTAAAAGTTCATAATGTTTGATTTATTAAACTAGAGAATATTTTAATAGGTTTACATAATAATTGATACGGAGTATTAGAAAATTTCTAACCTTTCTACTAAAATAAAATAAAATAGAATGAAATAAAATAAATAGACCTTTCGTGATGTGTAGGAACGTTACTAAATTTTAAGGTTTATGTTTACGGTTCTCTCTTTTGATTGTTCAAGATATTAAAAGGGTAATGTTCAAAAAATAGATTCTCAAAGTTTAATTTTAAAGTCTAATCTTCATTAATTTACATAAAAGAAAGATAAAAAAAAAAAAAAAAAAAAAAAGGACGGTCTTGTGGTAGCACAAATTCTTGTGTGAGCCAGCCTAACGATAAATTATTGTAAGTTCGGTCTCGTTTGTAATTAGAGCATCTCCAATGGTTGATTTTAGGGACCTGCTTGCAATTTTTAAAAAATAATAAAGATGTAGCTTACTATTGGAGATCAAAATTTGAGACGTAGCTTACAAGCATTGTAGCTTTGTCAAGCTACATGCTTACTTTACAAATAATTTTTTTTATTAAATTTTCATTGGTGAAAGTAAGATTGTGGGACCTATACAAGCTACAAAAGATTGTAGTTTGTCATTGGAGCGGTATGTAGCCGAAAAGCAGAATAGTTGAGAAAATCGATGTGGCAAATCAAGCTACAAATACGTTGGAGATGCTCTAAGATTAATTGTCACTGATTTTTTAAGTACCCTATGAGTGACTTTAGTCGATTTGTTTCATTTTTTTTTTTTTTACCATTTTAACAGCAATTTATGGTTTTGTACCACATTAATTTAATGAGACCTGTCTAAAAAAATACTTACTGTTTTACTAGTCTAGTTTTATTGTGAGACTTTCTATACAAGGAAAAACTTAAAACCGTAAATATTACTGCTTGAGACGATCTCACGTGATGCCTACTGAAAAAAGACGAGTGGGTATACACAAATGCCCAATGATTATGATAAAAAGTGGCCAATGAAAGTGGGCCTATGTTTGGTCTTTAGTGGGTGTACGCAAAGGCCCAATGGGCTGCCCTTTCACTACTTGAAATTCTCAAGCTTTCGTGCTACCAAAAGTTTGAAATTAGAGTTATTCGAGAACTGTCACGTTTTATAATCATGATTTTAAAAACTCTTATAATTTTTTTTCTAAAAACTCTCACTTTTTTATCAATGTTTCTTGAAAATTCTACCAAAATACATTTTTTTTAACCTAAAAGAAATTTTATCAAATATTTTCATTACAAACGCAATTTCTAATTCACCGGAACTCAATCTGTGAAAAGATAAAATGAGAATTTAATTTTTTCATGAGTCAAAATAGACGTTTATTATGGTGAAAATGAGGTTTTGGTGGGTGGTTTTAAGAAAATGTTCATAAAATATGAGAGTTATTAAAAAAAAAAATTAGATTATGTGAAAGGTTTTAAAATCATGCTTTGAAAAGGTGGAAGTTAACAATTAATCCTTAAAATTATCACATGTTTCATGGTTCAAAGACTGCATACTCGTATGGTATATTATTTATTACTTCGTATAAGATTGTTTTATAGTATAGGACTAGTGTATAAAATGAGATCAATACTTGGTAAAATTCTTTATATTTCATCGACAAGTTATACACCAATTCTAATCCAAGGCAAAATAATTAGCAAACTAAATGAACGCAAATTTTTATACAACGCTTTCACCATTATTTAAGTATCGATTTTTACGAACAGATCAAGGCCCAACAGAATCAGTCGTACACTTCGTAAATTTATATTTCAACATATTTCTTATGATAACGAACATAATAAACTTAAATTGAATTATACTCTGTATATTCTTTTAAATTTATTTTTACTAAGGCCGTATTATGTCGTATACGTGTGCGATATGCTTCCAATTGGCTCTAAATAAATTAGATTCGAGATGTATAGTAATAAAGAATTAAACATACAAAGCAAATCAAAATGAGAAATCCATCAACTTTTACGTAACTTTATTAATTTAATTTCATAAAAACATAATAATAAAGTGATGAGTCTGTGGATTCCTATGCTTTTTGCATGCATGAATATGCAGAATAATACTCCTTTTTATCTTTTTTACTTTCTTCCTTTTAAAAAGCTTAATAAACAATTATATATACGATTTTTTTTTTTTATCGTGTGTTTAATGTACACATGTTAAAGATTAGAAAAAAAAAATGTATTTTGAAAATAATCTTATGAATTGATTTTTCGATATTAGTTTTCGTGGATTTCAAACATGTACCCAATAAACACACGATATATCGAAAAAAAAAAAAAAAAACTCGTAACAATGATACAGATGAAGTAATTATAATGTAAAATATATTTATATAAAGAGAAAAATACAATTGAATGTAATGTAAAGTTGAATGAATAATGAAGAACAAAAGAAAATGGCTGACATTAAAGTAGTAACCTTGCTTTTAGTACGTAAAAGTCACTTTTATTTACCTGCCAAAGAAAAAAAATAAAAAAAAATAGTCATGCAATATGAATATTCGGACTTAATTTTTTATCGAGTTTATTGATAATTTTATAGTCGTTTGTGTACGATAAAATTGTTCAAAGTATCAAAACACTAGAATATTATAAAAAGCGTTTAACAAATTTAAATTTAAAATTTTATATTATTTCGTGACATTTGAATAATTTTTTTATTTAATTAATTTCTAAAAAAACATTTAAAGTTTTAATTGATTGAAATAAAGGGACTTACTACTTCCACCGAAAGCTCGACAAATGAAGGTGAGGAAGATGATGAGAATCACTATGGCCGCGAGTAATCCGACTATCAACGCAAATGTCTTCACTCCTCGATTTTTCTCGAACCCTAAAAATAACGACAATTTTATATATTTAAATTGAACGAGGGTATTTTCGAGGTTAATAAAAGAATAATTACAGAGTATAAGTTACTACCTTATAACTTCATCATATACGTCCTTACATATATTATCAACTAACTTTTATTTTCGTATACTATGCTACATAAAAGTAATAAATTTCTTACTTATAAAAAGTTACCGTAACATTATTTATGAATCAGAGAGAGTACAGACGTACCGTTTGAGTCGAAAAATGCACGACCACCACCAATAGTATACCGAACATAACATTTCCCTAAATACATATCACCGTAACTTGCCGTGCCACATGCCATTTTCAGCTGTTTAATCGCTTCTTGTAAACAATCTTGGCATTCTCCACTACTCAAATCCCCGACACATTGCGCGATTGCCGCCACGTCTTTTGACCCGCCAACCCGGTATAGGCCACCGCCTCCAGTGACCATACCGTCCAACATAGCGTCTCGAGTCGTTATGTCGTTCTTTGTGGGGCCGCATTTCTTGTAGACTATTGTCTTGTCTTCAACTCCTAGGAACGTGTCGTTATCGAACTTTATTAAGCAACCTGTTACAAAATAAAATGTTAACCTATTTATTTCTGAATATATGTTTGCTGTATTAATTAAAGTCAAATGAGAACAATATAAGCAGAGTAGGGACCCTGAAGTTGGACAACACCACCACAGGAGCCAGGGCAAAGCGACCCGACTTGATTAACAGAGTGGACGACACATGAGGCGCAGTCGGGCATGGAGAGGTCGCCACGGCACTGATAGAGGCCGTAGACGACATCATGTGAGGAGGTACCAACGACGGTGAAGTGGTTGTAGGAAGAGTAGGTGGCGGAGTTGACGAGGGAGGTTAGGAGGGAATTGAGGTTAGCCATGTAGGAGCTTTCGTCGGGGGTGAACTTCTGCTGCGAGCACCCGCCGTAGACAAATGTTTTTGAGGCGGCCGACGTGGACGTCGACGGGATTGCGACGGCGGCAAGGAGTATGATGAGGAGTGTGAGGGATAGTGGTGGTGTTAGTGCCATGGGTGAGTGTTTTTTGTGATGGAAGAGTGACTAAGGCTAAACAAAGTAAGTGAATGATTTGTAAACTTTAAGTGTTGTATTTATAAAAAGGGTGCTAAGGCTAAGGGTAGTATCGTAACTCGAATCACACTAGCTCTAACTAGAGCTAGCTGACAAGTTTGACCCGACCCGAATCATCAGATTCAAACTTGGATCCGAAAATTACCGTTCATTTTATTATACGTTACCAACACCTAGGCAGAACCTGAGTCCTCAGCAATACTTTTCCAAACGGAAATACGAATTCAGTATACGAACCAAACACCCGTTCAGAATGGACCATAGACGAGTCCGAGTAACGTATTTTTTTATGGGCTTGTGTGTGTTTCCGCTCGCCCCCGCTGCGAAATATAGCACGGAACCCTACAACACTTTATTTCAGGGAAACACACGAATTTTCGTCGTTAAGCTTTCCAACAAATGCAGATTGCATTGGATGGATAGTTAAAAGGAGGAGATTCACATTCAAGAATCGCTAGAGAAGCGGTTTTAAGGGACGCCATAAACATGTTGATAACACAGAGAGATTGTTTTGAAATGACTCATGATAAATATTGTGGTTTACATCAGCCTGTGGCTACATTATAACATAAAGACGTAAACAATTTACGAAGCCATGTAATTTTATTTCCTCCAACATCGAAGATAGCATATACACAAAGACGAAGAAAATCCACAAGCCATGTACGGATGTACCTCATCACGTCGAATGGCTCGACAAAAGCAATCAAACAACTTGCGTCAAAAGCGGCTTGCCGCTGAAGTGAGCCTCCAAGTTGTTGAGAACGAGATTAGCCATCTCAATACGAGTCTCCACAGTCCCAGTTCCGACATGCGGCAAGAGCACAGCATTGTCGAGCTTGAACAACTCTTCGGGAACATGAGGCTCGTTTTCAAATACGTCAAGTCCAGCCCCACCTAACCGACCTTCAGAAAGTGCGGACACGAGTTCCGGTTCATCCACGTGTGGGCCTCGACCGATGTTGATCAGCACTCCTTTAGGACCTAACGCCTCCATGACTTCACGGTTCACGATGTGTCGGGTTTCCTCGGTCAGAGCACAGGCGACAACAAGGATGTCGGAATTTGAGGCTAGTTCGACGACGGATGGGTAGTAGGTGTAAGGTGAATCCGCCTTTTTTGTTCTCGAGAAGTAGGCGATTGGACAGTCAAAGGCTTCAGCTCTTTTGGCGATTGCAGCGCCAATTCTGCCCAAGCCAATGATACCGACTCTTTTTCCACTGAACTGAAATTGTAAAGTGAAACACGACAAATACAAGTTTGTTATCAAAAGCACTAAGATCGACAAAAGTTCACAACAATTAAAACTTATCAAGCACGAATTTGGCAGCAAAGACCTATTAATATATGAGGCCAAAATCTCAACAGCCATTTGAAACTGCACAAACATTGTCAAAGATTCGAGATTCATGTCGACGAGAACTCGTAAAATAATCAGACAGTCTTGAAGATACAAAGAATTAAGATGCAGAAAGACGGGGTACACTTTGCAAAAGATTTCCTTACAGCTCACGATAACTACGCAAACTACCCCATGCACGCAAACTAATAGTGCACCATGTTTTAGCAGAAGGATCCTCGACCAACACTTTTTTTCCCGAAAAGTGAAAACATCGGCTTTTATTAACTAGCTCCAATCAAAAGTAATCACTCAGAAGTCCACAGAAATATAAATTAAATAAAAACTCAGATATGATTACTTATCACGAGAACAATTAACAACATTATGTTAAAGTTTTTCGGTCTTTTTGCAGTCCCTAATTACACCAAAAAGCAATCAACTCTAATACTTTCTTCACGTCATTTCACTAAATATCATCAAATATACAAAGGTGATTTTGTATTATGTAGTGAAGTAGCTGGAACAAAAGGGTTATATATTCAAACAAAACCGACGCAACAACCCATAATTCAGTAAACTACATCATGCAAAGAAACCATTACGACACTACTTTGCTTCACAACCGAAAGCATCATCATCGTCAATAACAACCACCACCACTATCACTCAACTCTCACTAAACAAACCACGTACCTCAACTTACGATAAATTAAGATCAACTTACGATAAATTAAGGGACACAACAATCAGCAACAACCACCACCATTCAAGTTTCACTAAAGCATTGCGTCTCAATTCGATTCAGTTCAATTCAGACCTATTCGATTAAATTCAATTCACCTCTTCTCAAAACAATTTTGTTCTTCACTAATCACTACAGTTTTGTTCTTCACTAATCACTACTTGAGACAATTGAAGGCATACAATAATCATCATCATCGTCATCATCATCATCATCATCAACAACAACACATTAATAACTAACACCACATTGATCAAACAAGGGCAACAACAACACATTAATCAATCAATAACAACATTAAATATCATCACACTAAGAACAACAAAACATTAATCAACAACAACCACAACAAGAAAAACAACAAATCAATCAATAACAACAAAATCAACATCAACCACAACACTTTAATCATCAATAACAACATTCATCATCATTCATCAACAACAGTCAACACCTTAATTATCATCATCATCAACAACAACACATGAATCAACAAACTACAAACCATTAATCAACAACCAAAAATGAATCAAAGAACATACCCTAGTAGTCAACTTAAAATCACCTTTAACCCAAGACCCACTTCTAACATAACGATCACACTGAGGAATCCTCCTTAAAACCGACAACATAAGACCAAGTGCCAAGTCAGCAACATCATCAGTGAGTACATCAGGTGTGTTTGTTACCCTTATCCCTTTCTCCTTACACTTCCCCAGATCAATTTTATCCAACCCAACACTGTGACTCGAAACAATCTCCAAACTCGGCAACGCGTCGATCAACACCGCGTCTGCGCCGGCTGCGGCGTTCCCCACGACGGCGCGTACGGCGCGTGCGTTGTCGGAGAAGAACTGGGGTTTGTTTGGGAGGGTCCACAAACGGTAAAGGTTGAATCTTTTTGAGAGTTGGTCTTCTAAGTATGTGTTCACTGGACACAACATTAACACTCCTATGCTCTCCATTTTTATTTTATTTTTTCCAAGTTTTTTTTTTTTCTTTGTTTTTCTTGTGATTGTTGTGAAATGTGATGAATGAAAGTGGGGGTTTTTTTTAGGGGGTTTGGATAAAATGGGTTGGGTCATGGACTTACTACTTCCACCGAAAGCTCGACAAATGAAGGTGAGGAAGATGATGAGAATCACTATGGCCGCGAGTAATCCGACTATCAACGCAAATGTCTTCACTCCTCGATTTTTCTCGAACCCTAAAAATAACGACAATTTTATATATTTAAATTGAACGAGGGTATTTTCGAGGTTAATAAAAGAATAAGGGTTTTTATACGTAGTATCCCTGTGTTTTTTGAAAGTCTACGTGGTATTCCTGTACTTTTGTGATTATACATGGTACCCCTGTGTTTACCAAAATGAATTTGGCGTAACCCTCCTTTAAATTTCTGTCAAATTGACGTTAATTAGTGCCATGTAAGCCGCTGCTTATGTGTCTAATTTTTTGTTTCCCTCCATTTTTCGTTTCTTTCCCTCCAAAATTCCCTCTATATAACCTACATCCATCCTTTCACACATTTCATCCTAAAATTTTTCTTCTCTCCTTTGCTTTCTTCTCTCTTGCTTTTAGTTTTTCCCTCACCACTTTTACAATGTCTCATTATTCATATCAAAGAAGACTAATTGAAGGTTTAGAATTTAGGAATCAAGCGTCTGATCGTTCAGTAAGAATGCGGTAATTAAAATTTCTGCGTCATCGAGCATGTCATTAGAAGCTCAAAAATGGAAATGAATGAAGCAAATGAAGAGGATGAAATTTCAGTCCTAATCTGTCTGATGGTGATATTATTGGGTTGAAGGAGAAATTTACCAAAATTAGCTTTTCATTTCAAAAGTATGACTCTAATGTTTGTTGTGGTGGTTGTAATTTTTCTCTTTAAAGTTTGATGTAATTCGACTTTTGTCGTCCATTTGTGCTTGTAATGAATGACCTGTGTTGTTATGGAATAAATGATGCGGCTTTCGAAAAATTTGGATTGCACAATAATTGAAGAGCAAAATATGATTCAAATCAAATATGTTTCATTACAAAATATGCTTCAAAATAGTACATAAATCGAACTGACGTAGCAAAATATCATATTTCTGTCAACACTGTTTAATGTCGTTCTAAATTAAATTAAAGATGAAACTTATGAAAATACCTGTATCAAGTTGAGAACAACAAAGAAGAAGAAGATGAAGGAAAAATTCACTGATGTGATAGTTCGATGAGAAAAACGAATGAATGAAGGGGTTGAATGAGGAACAGAGGGAAGATGAAAGAGGGAAGTTATAAGAGTTTTTGATAAATGAGTTTGAAATTCAAGAGCTTATTTTGCTATATTAAACTCCAAAGCCAACTCAGCTTATTTATGCCAACTAAGCAACAACTGATCACACTATTTAACGTCAATTTGACGGAAACTTAAGGGAGGGTTACGCCTTATTCATTTTGGCAAACACAGGGGCACCATATATAATCACAAAAGTACAGGGGTACCATATAGACTTTTAAAAAACACAGGGGTACTACGTAGAAAAACCCAAAGAATAATTACAGAGTATAAGTTACTACCTTATAACTTCATCATATACGTCCTTACATATATTATCAACTTTTATTTTCGTATACTATGCTACACAAAAGTAATAAATTTCTTACTTATAAAAAGTTACCGTAACATTATTTATGAATCAGAGAGAGTACAGACGTACCGTTTGAGTCGAAAAATGCACGACCACCACCGTCCAACATAGCGTCTCGAGTCGTTATGTCGTTCTTTGTTGGGCCGCATTTCTTGTAGACTATTGTCTTGTCTTCGACTCCTAGGAACGTGTCGTTATCGAACTTTATTAAGCAACCTGAAACAATAAAAAAAAAATAAAAAAAAAAAAGTTTAAAACTAGTTACGTTTACATCTTTGTTGGATAAATTAAAGTCGAATGAGAACAATATAAGCACAGCAGAGAGACCCTGAAGGTGGACAACACCGCCACAAGAGCCAGGGCAAAGCGACCCGACTTGATTAACAGAGTGGACGACACACGAGGCGCAGTCGGGCATAGAGAGGTCGCCACGACACTGGTAGAGGCCGTAGATGTAACACCCCGACTTTTCCTAATATTAATTATTCATCTCAATAATATTCGTATTTTATTTCTCTTAATTTTCTCATTTCTTTTAGCTCGAGAAAATCAGTTCTCTTGTCGCATGGATTAAGCTACTCTGTAGTCGGAACTTAAAAACGGAGTAATTAGCTTAAAAACGGTGTAATTTTCTCATACGGACTCCGATTCAGGCGATTCAAAAGGCTAAACTGCGTATTTTTTCGACGCCGTCGCAACTGCAAAAAAAAAAACAGAAGAAATCCGCGAGCTGGCCGCGAGGGGGCCGCGAGAGGGCCGCGGGCGGCACTGCTTTCTGCGGGTTGTTGTTTCGATCCGTGACTTCTTATAACTTATTAAATACGTATTCTAACCTCACCTCAGCCCTAATTAACTCATTAACCTCACCACTCATTAATCTAAAACCCTAATCCTCTCTTCTCTCTCCTAAAACCCCATTAATTATCTCTCATACTTCATTCAAGATCATTCAATTCTCCTCTTTTTGCCCTAATTCATCTCCTAATCAACTCTCTTTGGTAATCCTTTCAATATCTCATCGTTCTAGGTTTAGTCTTCATAGTTTTTATATTATTTTATGTGATTTATCTTGTATGCTTATATTGTATGTGCTTTTGTATGTGTTGATCTTGGAGGAGGCCAATTCTACGAGGAGGACACCATTCTAATCGACGAGGAGGAAGGCTAACTTGGTTTTGGAGCAGTAAAAGGTAACTAGGTGTAGCCTTAGTGATATTTTGACATGTGTGAGACCATGTAATAATTGATTGAGGATGAATTGGTTGTTGTTATGTATGTAAAGTTATGAACTTTGGGTTGATTGTGCTATGAAATCATGTTCTTTGGTCTTATTTGTGTTGGTCTCACACTAATATGTTTTATGAAATGATTTAGGGTGATTGTTATATTGAATTTGGGTTATGTTGTTATTAAATTGATTTAAAGATGATAATTTTGGGAATTATAATGGTTTATTATGGCTATTCTTGAGTTCTTATGATTATTACTCCGTATTTAACTTGTTGATTATGGTTAGTGTTGAGAATGGTTGTAAAAGGGTTGGTTATGTTGTTAAAGGGTTTATGGTGGATGTTGTGATGATTTTGAGCTAGAGGTTGATTGAATTGGTATTGATTATGAATTGGCTTGAGGTTGAATTGAATCGTTTGTATGCTTGAGTTGAGTGTGCGTACGGCATCGCTCGCACGTGCGTGAGGAGTTCTGACGTCTTTTGTAGGGACGGTGCCGCTGTCGTGGGTTCTCATCCATTTTGTAGTGGCTCTGAGACTATGGTTATCGAAAGTCCTTTTGTAGGCGCCACTCTTTTGTAGGGGTGGTTATTGTATGTCCACACTCTTTTGTAGGGGTGTGCTTGGCCAAGTTTAGACTATTGTTCGAGGCATTTTGTAGTGCCACCATAGGGTCAGGATCTTTTGTAGGGTCCGGGGTGTTTTGTAGCGCCCAGTACTCCGTGCTTACTCTTGCGATTGATTGTCGATTGTTGTTGTTGTTTGTCACTTTGTTGATGACATTCAGGTTGTTGATTATTGACTGTCACTTTGTTGATGACAGGTTGAACTTGGATTACTTAAGTTGAGCTTGATTAACTATATTGAACTAATTGTATTTTGGGGTTGTATGGTTTGTACGATGGTTGATTTGTTTATACTTTGATTATAGGTCACAAGTTGAGTTAGTTGATTATTGGGTTAGCTTGAGGATGACCTATGTTGGTCGTGCGTTTGGGTTGTATTGTTGTTTATGTTTTATATGTTGAAATATGACTGGGGAGCACCTAGTTACTCCCCACTGATTGTCATTTATTCGTTAACTTTGTAGCGAGGTTTGCTTGCGGGACGGGTTTGAAGTGTGAGAAGCCGTGAGAATTGACCCCGTAGCTAGCTTTTGTTGAGGAACTTGGATTAGACTTGTTGGTTTAGACTTGTTATTATTTTATTTCTATCTCGTTTTGGTTAAGGATTGTAAGGGGTATTTACTCCCCACTATTAGGTTTCAAGGCCTACCTCTTTATCGTTGTTTAGTTGTTTAGTGGGTGACGACTCGGATTACACGGTGTTTCCGCCACCGTGGCCTTCATTTTTATTCATTTTCTTTTATAAATCCTTTTATTTCTTTATTTTAATTTATTGGAAAATCCGGGTTGTTACAGTTGGTATCAGAGCGAATACGCTCCCAACTCTCTTAGTCGAGTGAGTAGGATTTGACTTAGAACACCGAGTGAGAGCGTTGGGTAGACACACTAGGAGGTTTACGTTGTTTTGTATGCGTTTGAGTAGTTTCTTGAAGTGGCATGCTTAGTAAAATGCCGCTATCACCTATGCTTTTTTTTTTTGCAGATGACCAGAAACGGAGGGGAGCTAACAACACCTTGCAACGCGTCCGCCGACTCGGAGAGGCTGTAGTGATACTGATGCCTTTATGTCATTCATTTCCGCTTTATTGATCGAGAAGGCTTAGCTCACTTCCTCTAATTTCGTGGATAATCTCATTACTCTTTCCACGAATGAAACGGTTTCATGTTCACTCCTATTCGAGGATGTCCCTATTTCTTTTGGGCAATCCATCTTCGCTACCTACTGTGTGTGTTTTAGTTTGACCGAGTTGGGTATCTTTTCGGGATATATGAGGCTTGGTGTAGTTGACCTAGGCTAGAAGAGCTATCCTTTCGTCGTTGGGGTGAGTAGAGTTAATCGTCCTTAGAAAAGAAATCGTAGGGAGTATACCTTTCTCACTTCTTTTGGGTGTCGTTTTGTTCTCAAGTTTCGAGGACGAAACTTCTTTTTAGGTGGTGAGATTGTAACACCCCGACTTTTCCTAATATTAATTATTCATCTCAATAATATTCGTATTTTATTTCTCTTAATTTTCTCATTTCTTTTAGCTCGAGAAAATCAGTTCTCTTGTCGCATGGATTAAGCTACTCTGTAGTCGGAACTTAAAAACGGAGTAATTAGCTTAAAAACGGTGTAATTTTCTCATACGGACTCCGATTCAGGCGATTCAAAAGGCTAAATCACAGATTTTTTCGACGTCAGAATCGCAAAAAAAAATGTAAGAAATCCATGAGCTGGCGCGAGAGGGCGCGGCGACCGCTTTCTGAGGTTGTTGTTTCGATCCGTGACTTCTTATAACTTATTAAATACGTATTCTAACCTCACCTCATTACTAATTAACTCATTAACCTCACCACTCATTAATCTAAAACCCTAATCCTCTCTTCTCTCTCCTAAAACCCCATTAATTATCTCTCATACTTCATTCAAGATCATTCAATTCTCCTCTTTTGCCCTAATTCATCTCCTAATCAACTCTCTTTGGTAATCCTTTCAATATCTCATCGTTCTAGGTTTAGTCTTCATAGTTTTTATATTATTTTATGTGATTTATCTTGTATGCTTATATTGTATGTGCTTTTGTATGTGTTGATCTTGGAGGAGGCCAATTCTACGAGGAGGACACCATTCTAATCGACGAGGAGGAAGGCTAACTTGGTTTCGGAGCGTAAAAGGTAACTAGGTGTAGCCTTAGTGATATTTTGACATGTGTGAGACCATGTAATAATTGATTGAGGATGAATTGGTTGTTGTTATGTATGTAAAGTTATGAACTTTGGGTTGATTGTGCTATGAAATCATGTTCTTTGGTCTTATTTGTGTTGGTCTCACACTAATATGTTTTATGAAATGATTTAGGGTGATTGTTATATTGAATTTGGGTTATGTTGTTATTAAATTGATTTAAAGATGATAATTTTGGGAATTATAATGGTTTATTATGGCTATTCTTGAGTTCTTATGATTATTACTCCGTATTTAACTTGTTGATTATGGTTAGTGTTGAGAATGGTTGTAAAAGGGTTGGTTATGTTGTTAAAGGGTTTATGGTGGATGTTGTGATGATTTTGAGCTAGAGGTTGATTGAATTGGTATTGATTATGAATTGGCTTGAGGTTGAATTGAATCGTTTGTATGCTTGAGTTGAGTGTGCGTACGGGTACTGTTCTGGCACGTACGTGAGGAGTTACGACGTCTTTTGTAGGACGGTGCCGCCTGTCGTGGGTTCTCATCCATTTTGTAGTGGCTCTGAGACTATGGTTATCGAAAGTCCTTTTGTAGGGGCGCCACTCTTTTGTAGGGGTGGTTATTGTATGTCCACACTCTTTTGTAGGGGTGTGCTTGGCCAAGTTTAGACTATTGTTCGAGGCATTTTGTAGTGCCACCATAGGGTCAGGATCTTTTGTAGGGTCCGGGGTGTTTTGTAGCGCCCAGTACTCCGTGCTTACTCTTGCGATTGATTGTCGATTGTTGTTGTTGTTTGTCACTTTGTTGATGACATTCAGGTTGTTGATTATTGACTGTCACTTTGTTGATGACAGGTTGAACTTGGATTACTTAAGTTGAGCTTGATTAACTATATTGAACTAATTGTATTTTGGGGTTGTATGGTTTGTACGATGGTTGATTTGTTTATACTTTGATTATAGGTCACAAGTTGAGTTAGTTGATTATTGGGTTAGCTTGAGGATGACCTATGTTGGTCGTGCGTTTGGGTTGTATTGTTGTTTATGTTTTATATGTTGAAATATGACTGGGGAGCACCTAGTTACTCCCCACTGATTGTGGCTGTTACATTCTTTGTGGCAGGTTTGCGCGGGGACGGGTTTGAAGTGTGAGAAGCCGTGAGAATTGACCCCGTAGCTAGCTTTTGTTGAGGAACTTGGATTAGACTTGTTGGTTTAGACTTGTTATTATTTTATTTCTATCTCGTTTTGGTTAAGGATTGTAAGGGGTATTTACTCCCCACTATTAGGTTTCAAGGCCTACCTCTTTATCGTTGTTTAGTTGTTTAGTGGGTGACGACTCGGATTACACGGTGTTTCCGCCACCGTGGCCTTCATTTTTATTCATTTTCTTTTATAAATCCTTTTATTTCTTTATTTTAATTTATTGGAAAATCCGGGTTGTTACAGTAGATGACATCATGTGGGGAGGTACCAACGACGGTGAAGTGGTTGTAGGAAGAGTAGGTGGCGGAGTTGACGAGGGAGGTTAGGAGGGAATTGAGGTTGGCCATGTAGGAGCTTTCGTCGGGGGTGAACTTCTGCTGTGAGCCCGCCGTAGACGAATGTTTTTGAGGCGGCTGACGAGGATGTCGACGGGATTGCGGCGGCGGCAAGGAGTATGATGAGGAGTGTGAGGGATAGTGGTGGTGTTAGTGCCATGGGTGAGTGTTTTTTGTGATGGAAGAGTGACTAAGGCTAAACAAAGTATTTAAAAAGATGGTGCCAAGGCTAAGGGTAGTATCGTAATTCGAATCACACTAGCTCTAGTAAGCTGAGAAGTCTGACCCGACCCGGGTTATCGGATTCGAACTCGGATCCGAAAATCCGAAAATTACCGTTCATTTTATTATACGTTACCAACACCTAGGCACAACCTGAGTGCTCGGCAAAGCTTTTCCAAACGGAAATACGAATTTTAGTATACGAACCAAACACCCGTCCATAGAATGGACTATAGACGAGTCCGAGCAACGTAATTTTTTATGGGCTTGTGTGTGTTTCCGCTCGCCCACGCTGCGAAATATAGCACGGAACCCTACAATAACACTTTATTTCAAGGAAACACGAATTTTCGTCGATAAGCTTTCCAACAAATGCAGATTGCATTGGATGGATAGTTAAGAGAGGGAGATTCACATTCAAGAATCGCTAGAGAAGCGGTTTTAAGGGACGCCATAAACATGTTGATAACACCGAGAGATTGTTTTGAAATGATCCATGAATAATGTTGTGGTTTACATCAGCCTGTGGCTACATTATAACATAGAGACGTAAACAATTTACGAAGCCATGTAATTTTATTTCCTCCAACGTCGAAGATAGCATATACACAAAGACGAAGAAAATCCACACGCCATATACGGATGTACCTCATCACGTCGAGTGGCTCGACAAAAGCAATCAAACAACTTGCGTCAAAAGCGGCTTGCCGCTGAAGTGAGCCTCCAAGTTGTTGAGAACGAGATTAGCCATCTCAATACGAGTCTCCACAGTCCCACTTCCGACATGCGGCAAGAGCACAGCATTGTCGAGCTTGAACAACTCTTCGGGAACATGAGGCTCGTTTTCAAAGACGTCGAGCCCGGCCCCACCTAACCGACCGTCAGAAAGTGCGGACACAAGCTCCGGTTCATCCACGTGTGGGCCTCGACCGATGTTGATAAGCACCCCCTTCGGACCTAACGCCTCCATGACTTCACGGTTCACGATGTGTCGGGTTTCCTCGGTCAGAGCACAGGCGACAACAAGGATGTCGGAATTTGAGGCTAGTTCGACGACGGATGGGTAGTAGGTGTAAGGTGAATCCGCCTTTTTTGTTCTCGAGAAGTAGGCGATTGGACAGTCAAAGGCTTCAGCTCTTTTGGCGATTGCAGCGCCAATTCTGCCCAAGCCAATGATACCGACTCTTTTTCCACTGAACTGAAATTGTAAAGTGAACACGACAAATACAAGTTTGTTATCGAACGCACTAAGATCGACAAAAGTTCACAACAATTAAAACTTATCAAGCACGAATTTGGCAGCAAAGACCTATTAATATATGAGGCCAAAATCTCAACAGCCATTTGAAACTGCACAAACATTGTCAAAGATTCGAGATTCATGTCGACAAGAACTCGTAAAATGATCAGACAGTCTTGAAGATACAAAGAATTGAGATGCAGAAAGACGGGGTACACTTTGTATCTTCACAGCAAAAGATTTCCATGCAGCTCACGATAACTACGCAAACTACCCCAAGCACGCAAACTAATAGTGCACCATGTTTTAGCAGAGAGATCCTCGACCAACACTTTTTTTTCCCGAAAAGTGAAAACATCGGCTTTGATTAACTAGCTCCAATCAAAAGTAATGAACTCTAATACTTTCTTCACGAGAACAATTAACAGCATTATGTTAAGTTTTTCAGTCTTTTTGCAGTCCCTAATTAAACCAATAAGCAATCAGCTCTAATACTTTCTTCACATCATTTCACTAAATATCATCAAATATACAAAGGTGATTTTGTATTATGTAGTGAAGAAGCTGGAACAAAAGGGTTATATATTCAAACAAAACCGACGCAACAACCCATAATTCAGTAAACTACATCATGCAAAGAAACCATTACGACACTACTTTGCTTCACAACCGAAAGCATCATCATCGACAATAACAACCACCACCACTATCACTCAACTCTCACTAAACAAACCACGTACCTCAACTTACGATAAATTAAGGGACACGACAATCAGCAACAACCACCACCATTCAAGTTTCACTAAAGCATTGCGTCTCAATTCAATTCAGTTCAATTCAGACCTATTCGATTAAATTCAATTCACCTCTTCTCAAAACAATTTTGTTCTTCACTAATCACTACTATCGAGTTTAGTTCAAATTAGTTCAGCTCTAAAAAGTTGAAAAGAACGAGACATATGTACCGACATTGTAAACTTGAGACAATTGAAGGCATACAATAATCATCATCGTCGTCAACATCATCATCAACAACAACACCACATTAATAACTAACTATCACATTGATCAAACAAGGGCAACAACAACACATTAATCAATCAATAACAACATTAAATATCATCACACTAAGAACAACAAAACATTAATCAACAACAACCACAACAAGAAAAACAACAAATCAATCAATAACAACAAAATCAACATCAACCACAACACTTTAATCATCAATAACAACATTCATCATCATTCATCATCAACAACAACAACAACAACAACACATGAATCAACAAACTACAAACCATTAATCAACAACCAAAAATGAATCAAAGAACATACCCTAGTAGTCAACTTAAAATCACCTTTAACCCAAGACCCACTTCTAACATAACGATCACACTGAGGAATCCTCCTTAAAACCGACAACATAAGACCAAGTGCCAAGTCAGCAACATCATCAGTGAGTACATCAGGTGTGTTTGTCACTCTTATCCCTTTCTCCTTACACTTTCCCAGGTCAATTTTATCCAACCCAACACTGTAACTCGAAACAATTTCCAAACTCGGCAACGCGTCGATCAACACCGCGTCTGCGCCGGCTGCGGCGTTCCCCACGACGGCGCGTACGGCGCGTGCGTTGTCGGAGAAGAACTGGGGTTTGTTTGGGAGGGTCCACAAACGGTAAAGGTTGAATCTTTTTGAGAGTTGGTCTTCTAAGTATGTGTTCATTGGACACAACATTAACACTCCTATGCTCTCCATTTTTTTGGCCAAGTTTTTTTCTTTGTTTTTCTTGTGATTGTTGTGAAATGTGATGAATGAAAGTGGGGGTTTTTTTTAGGGGGTTTGGATAAAATGGGTTGGGTCATGGACTCATGGGTGGGCTTGTAATTTATTGGAGTCACGTTGACGAGTTTTCGGAATCAAATCGGTTAATGTTTGGGTCAAGTGTTTGCCGAGTCTGTTTTTGTAGCCTAAGTCGAGCTCAATTTTATCATCAGACGCTACTTCCATCACACCGTCACATTAGTATGATATTGTCCGCTTTGGGCCAAACCCGCACGGATTTGTTTTTGGGCTCCTTCCCAAAAGGTCTCATACGAATAAAGTGGTGACTGCAAATCGTAAGGTTACAAGGAGGGCGATCATCCACATTTGACAAGACAGTCCGCTACCTTGGGCTCCACCGCATACAGGACCAGCCGAAACAGCCCTGTTCTTTTCGGTTTATTGGAGCTGAACTTACAGGAGCTAAACTGAGGCTTATAGGAGAAGAGCTTATTAAAGCTGAACTTATAAGAGTTAAGCTAAACTTACAAGAGCTGAGTTGAATTATAAGAGTTGAAAAGAACATGGCCTGAATGATAAGGAAAAAAAAGTGTAAAACTTCATGAAACACAAAAAGAAGTTGAATTGAGGAAGTATAGTTTTACTAATTTTAACTTCGCTACGAAATTTTTTGAAGAGTTTAGAAAGAAATTAAAGTCATTCTTTGTTTAACTAAATTTCACTTCTGCGAGAGTGATTTTAATAAATCTCAAAGAAACAAGGGACGCGGATTTTCCACGGGCCGTGATCGAAAGTGACTGCCTGAGCGTCGTATACAAGATCTACAACAATGCAAAAATGGAGAATAAAAGTTTTTCTAGTTGAGAACATTGCTATATGTTTACATTATGTTAGAAAAATGATTATGAGACAAAAATAAAGTGCTTGAACCAAACTCAAATTGATTTTGACCTATTTTTCAAACTAACTTCAAATCTAAAGGCATTTAGGTTTATCGAGTTTCAGTCCACTTTTGAGCTTGATTTGAGACTTGAGAGTCCCTAACTAGTTAATCATATGCTCTTTTTAGAATTTATTGTGCTTAGGCGAGAAGAGTGACGCCAATTACAGCATTTGCCCTAAGCAAAAAGAGTCTAACTTAAATTCGTCCGAAGCAAAAAGACTCTAATTTAATCCGTCCATTATTTATTGTAGTAGTTTTTTTTTTTTTTTTTTTTTTTTTTTTTATGACAATCCCATGCATTATCAAATATTCATAATTCTTTTTCTCTTGAAAAATCAATATTATAATTATATTATTAAAGTGTATGACATTTTCACCCTAACATTTCATCAAATCAACATCTACCAAATAAAATACAAAAATTTATAAGATGACATGACAATTACATACAATACACTTTCAATTAAACATGCACCCCACGTTGTTTCACCACCCTCTAAACTCAAAAATAGTAAACCATATCATTTCTATCACAAACATAATACAATCATCATCTTATATTCTTATTTTTCACCAAAATTAATCTTTAATTTTGCCAAAAATTCCCTCAAATGTCATCTAATAAACATACATTCTTTGTTTCTTGTGTTGCATCAAACAAATTAAATTAAATTAATCAATCCAAACATACGTACCTTACTTATTACTAACACATTTTATTCATTCATTTTTTATGTCACGCGATATTAACTGTTTTTCTTATTTATAAATTTACTCGAATTTGAAAAAAAAAAAAAAAAAAAAAAACATTTAAAAATGCGGGCATTGGAGCAAGAACAAGATAATTATAAGGCGAGATTAGCGAATATTGGTAACAAAGAGGGTGGTGGTAGTAGCAACGGTCGTACTAGACACGGGTATTCACAAAGCATGGTTATCGAATTACCGAGCACAAATAATGATTTGGTCGAGGATGTACGGACTACAAAAAGTCATGTGCCTCGGTCAAACAAGTCATTACCCGACAAGGCCGTAGGTTCGGCCTTAGATAAGGACCACGGTCCCGGTTCACGGTCCAAATTAGGAAACGATCTCGATTGTATTCATCGAGGTAATATTATAATTTTTTTTCGTTGTTATGTTATGAAATTAAATTAAATTGAAATTATAGTTTCGTTATAACATTGTCATGACTCATGAACTAAATTGATATCAATTTTGACTGATCATTTTCTAAAGTATAAATAGAATATGACATTTTTTAAATAATACGAGTAGTAAATAATTTAATTTATGTTACATTTTATTTTAGATATGGAATTGATGAAGGATAGATTCGCAAAGTTACTCCTAGGAGAGGATATGTCAGGTGGAGGAAAAGGTGTTTCATCTGCCTTGGCATTGTCTAACGCCATTACCAATTTAGCAGGTAACCTAGCATATATGTTATTTTTATCGTTTTGGATCCATTATATTGTCTTCGTTTTATAATATAAGTCGTTTTCTAAGTTATAGTTAGAAATAATACATCATTTTTGTTTGCATTCGTTCCTTCGTCTTTTAATCGAATAAAACTAATGAAAGGAAAAAACGATTGACATTGACTAAAAATGCATGTATCGAAGATAATGCATGTATAATAGGGAAGTCGATGTTATCGTTCTCATTTACTTATTAGTTGACTTGATCATTTTCTTTATAAATACATTTTTTTTTACAATATATAAAGAAAGAGATCAATGTTGACTAATAATTCTACGGACAAAAAGTTGATCGAGGGTTATATTTATGTGGAAAAAAAAACACACCACTTTCATGTGACCGTATTTATGTTGAAGGTGACCATTATTGACTAAAACGTGTCCACTTTTACACTGATTAGTTTGGTCACAATATACTGATCAATAATGTTCACAATCAGTCTAAATGTGATCACTTTTTATACAAAATTAGCGACTCGTCTTCACTTTGTTAGTAAAAGACGGTTTTCTACAAAACTTTTCCTAGAAAAAAGCATCAAAAAAATGAAATGGAAAAAGTATTGTAAAAGAAAGTAGAGAAGTTACATTAGGTTGTTGAAATGAATTGCAGCATCTGTGTTTGGTGAACAGAGGAAACTTGAACCAATGGCTGCAGAAACACGAGCACGATGGCGAAAAGAAATTGATTGGCTCACTTCTGTCACTGATCACATTGTTGAGTTTGTTCCTTCTCAACAAAAGACTGCTAATGGTCTTTGCATGGAGGTATTCAAATCTCGTGTCGTGTTTCTGTCCGTGTTATCATAACATATCATATCAGATCAAAAGTCGAGTTTTATATTTTAACGTCTGAGTTCATTCCGTATGACAGATAATGACTACTAGGCAAAGATCAGATCTTCTGACAAACATCCCGTTTCTCCGAAAACTTGATTCTATGGTCCTGGTAAGTACATTAAATACTCGTATGTTTTCCGCTAAGCAGCATTGTAAAAACCAAAAGCTTAAGCTGATGGTTGAAGGCACAAGATCAGTTTTATACTCTAACAGTATTAAATGATGCTTTTTTTAATCGTTGATATAAAAAACAGGATTGCCTCGACAACTTCAAGGACCAGAATGAGTTCTACTACGTTGCCAAAGACGCAGATGAATCAGAGAAAGGCGCCAAAAGAGACGACAAATGGTGGTTGCCGACAGTTAAGGTTCCTCCAGAAGGACTGTCTGATATCACCAGGAAATGGCTTCACTTTCAGAAGGACTCGGTTAGCCAAGTGCTTAAGGCCGCTATGGCGATCAATGCTCAGGTTTTGTCGGAGATGGAGATTCCCGAAAACTACATTGATTCCTTGCCTAAGGTTCGTTCGTTAGTTTAGACTGTTTCGTAAATGATGTTTTATTACATAGTTTGTTTTTCGCTAATACGAGTAATGTTTACGTAGAATGGGAGAGCGAGCCTTGGAGACGCAATCTACAAAAGCATAACAGTGGAGTACTTCGACCCCGACCAATTTCTACAGTCGATGGACTTGTCATCGGAGCACAAGATTCTAGACCTCAAGAACAGAATCGAGGCATCTGTCGTGATTTGGAGACGTAAAATGACCACCAAAGACTCCAAGTCCCCTTGGGGCTCCGCTGTCAGCTTGGAGAAACGAGAACTCTTCGAAGAGCGTGCTGAGACCATTTTGATGATTCTCAAACAACGGTTTCCCGGGATTTCTCAGTCGTCTCTCGACATCAGCAAAATTCAATTCAACCAAGTATGATGGACGACTCACGAATGACTGTTTCCCTTTTTCATTTTTCTTACATGACGCTTACAGTATCGTCTGATGCGTGTGTGTGTGTGTGTGTGCAGGATGTCGGGCATGCGCTTTTGGAGAGCTACTCAAGAACCCTAGAGAGCTTAGCACACGGGGTCCTCTCACGAATCGAGGACGTCCTCTACGCAGACTCGCTAGCACAAAACCCATCTCTAGCACAGAACAAGCGTAACCCATTACTCGACGTGAAGATCACGTCGATGAAGTTCCCAAACCCTGACGAAGAACTAGAGCGACTGAACTTAACAGCGACGCACACGTCAATGACGCTCTCGGATTTCATGGGTTGGAATTTAGACAACGGAGACGTTTTGGGTCTGGCAAATGAAGACGGTGCAAACGACGACGACACCCCTAAAGAGTCAGGGAAGTTTGCGACACTGTTTGTTCCGAAGAAGTCGTACCTAGAGAACTTGGGCGGTTTAAGAAGCCCGACGTCTCGACATTGACGGCTCACAAATGGTGTATGTTAGTGTAGATTTCATACACATGTAATTTTCATTAGATCAGTAGAGAAGTATTTGAAGAGCAAAAAATGCTCTGTGTTGTTGAGGGATGAATACATACAATACATAACAATTTTAACTTTGTTAGTTTTGACTCTTTTCAAAAAAAAAAAAAAAAAAAAAAAAAAAAAAAAAAAGTTTTATTTGATTTACTTCTGCACTCCAATTTTTTTGAGGGGTAAGCCAAATGTATTTAAAAATTAGCTAACTTGAGTCCCTTTTACTACCGAGAATGTGTTAGTTTAATGGTTAAGGTTGAGGTAGTAGTGCCGATAGGTTACATGTTCGAATCTTCCTATCAATTGTACTGCCCTCATAGCTCATATTGAAAATAAAAATACTTTAATAGATCACTTGTATTATCCACGGGTTGAATAATGGATGAATAGTTGAGAGATGATAAGTTACGTAGATAAGGAACTATTTGGATGACTACGTTGAAGTATAAAATTGATCCTTAGAATTTAACCATCAACATAAACTTTTTGTCGAGTTGACCTGTACCTAATATAATCCGGCCCGACCTGTTTCAGCTTCCGGTAACCTTTAAAATTGGCTTGATTTGATGCCCACTCGACTCTAGTGATCCGTTTGCAAGGTCTATAGCCAATTAGCCACTTGCCAAAAGGTCATTGAACTTGCAATTGTATCTACATTTCAAGCCTAAAAAATATCGACCTAAAACTTCTTGTTAAGTCGATTTCCTAACAGATAATTTAAATGACAAAAAAATACAAAATAATCAATCGACATAATTCGATCTCAATCCATTATCATCCCTAATCCCATGAGTAAGTCGATGGTAAGACGATTTCAAGCGTATGATGTGGCATCTGCGAGTAAATGCTAAATGGACATTTTTATTTATTTTAAAAACGTTACTTTAAAGAGTGATCACATTTTAGTTATCAATATTCGTTGTATGTGTGGGACCGTCGTCTATTAGACTTTGGCACTTTGCCAATTTCAAAACCTTATCCAACCCCATCTCTATCCCTTGAATACCTATTATAAGATGGTTTCACGTTAAAACTTAAAACGATGGGGCATTCTGCGAGTAAATGCTAAATGGACATCTTTTTGATGTTTTAAAACCGTCACTTTAAACAGTGATCACATTTTAGTTATCAGTAGTTCGTCGTACGCGTGAAACTCGTCTATCAAACTTTCCCAATCCCTAAACCTTATCCAACCCCCATACCCTCACCCAAAAACAAACTTTTATTATCACCAAACTTCACCTCACTCACTTCAATTCCACACCTCACAAAACACACCAAAAAAAATGACATCCCTCACATTCTCCCTCTCAAACCCCTTCCTCCGGCCACCACCGCCACCGTCAACCACCGTAACCACCGCCTTCTCCACCCTCTCCCTCACCTCCACCACCGCCCCAACCACCACAACCACCAAAACCCTCACCGTCAAAGCCATGAAATCAATGCAGGGAAAAGTGGTATGCGCCACCAACGACAAAACCGTCTCCGTAGAAGTAACCCGTCTCGCTCCACACCCGAAATACAAACGGAGGGTCCGAAAGAAGAAGAAGTTCCAGGCCCATGACCCGGATAATGTCTTCAAGGTTGGCGATTTGGTTCAACTTGAGAAGTGTAGGCCTATTAGTAAGACCAAGACTTTTCTCGCCGTTGCGCCCGCTTCCAAGAGGAATGCTGTCGGTTTGAGCTCGAGCTCGGGTGAGCTCGGTATTCCGCTTCAGTCTGAGGCGAGTGTTGATGTGGGTGATGTGGTTGTTTGATTGAATTTTGGGGGTTTTAGGAGGTTGCATATTATGTGTTTGATGAAATGCCTGAATGAAAATTTGTACTTGGGTTCTTTCAGTTGTTTTTGTAATGAATTCAGTTCAATTCAGTTCAGTATGTGCAGTGTGGATTGCATTGTTTAACTTTGATGTGTTCTTTTCTCGAGAAATTAAATTCTGGATCAATTCAGTTCAGCTCTAATAAGTAGTTGTCGTATAATGTAGGAGAAATTGCTAACATTGGACAACGGTAGTGGCTCGACAGGGTAAATAAGCGGGTTTAGATAATGCATTTACGTAAGCTCGACCTGTTAATATAGAAATGCTCGCTACGTTGTTTATGGCCCATGTTCGACCTGAGCCTGCAGTCGACAGTCTCCAACGTCAACTACAAACCTTCCACAAAATAATTACTGAAACTTAAGAAAGATGTTACACATAAGAGTGTTGTACGTCAGTTATAGAGTCCTTTGTACGCCATACGATGGTTTTCTTACGATAACTTGTGCAGAATTGCGCATTTGATGAATTAATAGTGTCGGGTTACATTTAGGATTCTCGGATGGAATCGAGATATGGTTGCTAATACAAGTCTCCTTTACAGTCCCTTGTAAAAAATTAAGAGGGTACCAATCCAAGCTTTTTTAAAGATCTACAAAACTCGAGGGAGACGTCGTCAACAACAAATTTAGCTAGCAATAGAGGCATCAGAATCATAAATTCTTCTAACTTTATTTACAGCTACGATTTACTACGTAATCAACGGTTGCAAAGAATTACGGGTATCTAATTATTATCATCCGTCTTCGCAGTGTAAACTTCTCTTTATATTTCCTACTACACACGAGATAAGCGAGCTGACGGGTTCGACAGATTCTGCAGTGAGCCGTGCTGCGGGTGAACCGTTTGTGACGACTTGTATTGCGATGGTGAGTAATGACCCACCGTCTGCGTTCTTCTCGTCTTGTCGAGATGTGAGCACGAGTGACCTCGACTCCATACCGTCAGGTAGGATCGAAAAACCAGAGGGCAAAACCGCCACGTTGCTTGAGTCGCACCCTGTCATTACCGACTGTATGCTTGATGTATCGATAGGCGCGTAGACAACCATTGATTCGTACGTGTTGGTCGTGCTGTCTTGCAGTACCCACGTCGTTGTTTCCTTTGATTTCAACGTCTGATATAGCCAAGAACTCCGATGAATGTGAATAACTATGATTACTGAGTTATAAGTAAGCGTTTACGAGAAAAAACTCACCTGAATACTCACAGCGTTTCCACGATCCTGTCCCTTGGATAAGTTCGCAACAGACTGTACTTGACATGCCGTGGCCATAACATCCCACTGCATACCGACACAAAAAAAAAAAAAAAAAAAAAAATGTGTATTTCAAACCATGTTCACTCTCAAAAGACGAGATTCACCCTGGTAACTGTGAGTTTTACTTTTACCTCGTGGCGCTGAGCATCATCTCGTAAGAAATCGAAGAGTGTCGTGGGAGATACAGGAAGCCAAACAGAAAAGACTGCACACAGAATTACTCCGATGGGTTCACCGGGATTATTCATGTTTTTCCGTGACGCCACCCTCACATCGTCCCCTGATTTCGTCGTCACCTTCATCCACGCATTGAAACTGGATGCCCCGAGTGCCCTGCAGAAGCTACACGTCATCCTCTGCGCCAAGTTTAGGATGCTCTTCCTCCCTGCTAGTGTCGCTACACCTGCGCGTAAGCGCTGATTTTAGTCGATAATCAGAGCTATATTGACTGATACAGAGGGAGTAATATTTTACTATTTACCGCTTGAATCCTTTGTCGGAACATTAGTGGCCATGAGGAACACTAAGCGTTCACATTGGAGTTGCAAAGTCGACATCCAATGTCGTGCACCAAACGCAACACCGCTATTCACCATGCTTCTGTACAAGGAGTGAACCATCGTCTTTTGGCACTCCATGTGCTCTACCCACGTAACCTGTTCAAAGGAAAAAAAAAATTCGAGCATTAGAAGTTCAGAACATTCGAAACGATTTGATTACTAATCACACGACTGAACAAACTGTAGACCTTGCAATGTCCACTGGATTGATCTTCGATGATACACCCAGAAGGCCGCTTACGACATTTGATCAGTGATGCGTCTATGTTGTCTTCTAACTTGTCGATGGAGACATCGACAATTGCCCACTGCTCAGGACTTAGTTGCTTGCAGCATCGAACAAAGTAAACCTCTCTCGTCGGAACCATTGGTGTTAGCATCTGTAGCTCTGCGTACATCTGCACAAGTAATATTCCGACAAATGTATAGCTCTGTGTACATCTGCACAAGTAAAAAAAAACGTGTTTTCGTTACTAGTACTTACCAATTGAATGGAGCCATTTTTGTTAGGATCTTCACCATTGCACATGACATCCACCACAGCTGCCTTCGAAATCAAACTCGGGAACATTTCCTTCCATTGATTCTGCACAAAAACTAGTCTTAAGTCGCAGAAACATTAGTATATATAATCACGACGATATTTCAAAAACACAGCTAAGATCTGTCATACCACATCCATGAAGCTGTGGACAAGTCGAGGAAGATCCACAAAAACAACTCCACTCTCCCTAGACGCTTCAATCGATCTCCTAGATCGTCCACCACTCGAGCTCTCGACACAACAAAACTCTCGAAGATACTCGTCATAGTTAAGTATCTCTCTTCCTGTCTCGACACTTTTTACCCACAGCGGTTCACCTGACACCGCCATTTTGTTCAACTCTTCTAACGCGTTTTTAACAGCTTCTATAATCTTTTCTTTGTCGATACCAAACACTCCCGTGTACGAGTCTAACGCGGCACTTCTATTGTCTTGATCATCTGAAGTCGTGCACGTTGCACTTTGGGAGACCGTTCCTGGTCCCACCATCGCTTTCAATTTCTCGACCTATACACGCAAAGACATAAACTACTTTTCCTTAGCGTTAAACGACATAAATTTATTGTGTTTTACGATATCTGTACCTCAGCTTTAAGTCGAGCATTTTCGAGTTTGAGTTGTTGCTGACCGTCAGGGGCTAGGATGGGGTCTCCAATCGTGGTCGCAAATCCACAATTGGGGCACGACGACTTGTGTATACATTCCCTCAGCGACTTGTTCTCGTCTTTAAGCTTTTCTAACTCGGTTTTCAGTAACGAATTTTCATGTCGCTCTTGTATAGCCTGGATAATTATCGACATCATTAGTCAATTTCAATTAACATCAATGAGGCTAACTGAGTGAAATAGAGGGAAACTCGATCATAGTCCTAGGTACCTTAATTTGAGTACGACGATTTTGGAACCAAAACTTAACTTGCCTAGGATGAAGGCCTAGTTGCTTGCTTAATTGTTGCCTTTGCTTCTCGTCAGGGTGCGGCGACTCTTTGAACAATCTGCATCGTTATGTCGTCATTAAATCTATTATCCAGCGAAATGAAATGAACCGAACTGAATTGCCTAGGATGAACTGAACTGAACTAACTGAATCTCAAGTTAACACGTGTTCAAAATAATTTGAAATTCGATTTAGTTATCACATTATAATTTTCAACATCAACAATGTAGGTCATCAAAACTCGAACGGAAAGGGTGTGTTACATAGAATAATGTACTAGGTGAAATATAAGGTCAAATCGGAATTTGTAAAAGAAACTTGGTCAAATTTCAAATAAAATGTGATAAAAATCGAATAATCAACTTAATTATATGAATACAAGTTAAGAAAGGCGAATAATATTAGTCAATTTATAAATTATCACGTAAATATAACGATCTTTTTATTATAAATTATGAAGATAGTAGAAATATAATAAAAGGTGAAATTAAATAATGCATGGACTTTTAGAAAAAGAGAAAAATATTCACGTGTAGAGAATATGGGGGGTTTATATAATTATATTATATTTTGATGGAACCATACTTCATGTACGTACACTACTTTATAATGAGTGGAGAAATATAAAGACGTAAAAGACAATAAAGATAAAGAGCAAAAAAACACCCTAGGGTATATCTCTAGCTCGATTCTCAATTTATACTATCTAAACCACTTTAATAACTTTTTATTTATTCTATTTTTAGTTATTTATTATTTTAGTTTTTATTTTAAAAATAAATATAAATTGACGATTTTTTAATGTAATAAAGTAATCCAATATGTCTAATATAGAGAATGCAAGGCTTGTAATAAATCATGAATATATACTCCCTTCGTTTCAGTGAATTGTCTACGGTTTGACTTTTTTTGTGAGGGAGATTTGAGATAAGTGTAACAAATGACTAAGATAGAAGGAGTATGTTTTTTTCAATCAACGTTCAGTTTCGATAAACTCTTTTTCCTAGGGCTTAAATTCGAGACTAGAACAACTTCTTACTTACTAGTTAATCCATTACTTGTGAGTACAACTTGTGCTTTATTAAACTCCATATATCAACAATCTACTCCAATAAAGTAGATGGGCTAAAGTAAACTTCTCTCAAATTCTCCTCACAAAAAAGTCAAAATGTAAACAATTTACTGAAACGGAGGAATAAGTATATACGGAGTATAGTTTATTATTGCCATTCATATAGCTTAATTACACCTACTTTGATTACTTTTTACTCTTTTTGTCATACAATTTGTGCAAAGGAATCTAGGATCTTAGCCAGAAAATTTTAGAGTTATGACAAGGCCTACTAGGGAGTATAATATGTTTTGGCATATCATTTTTTTTTCCATCAATGATAATAATGTGTTTTGCAAGGTGGACAAAGCTTTCAATTGGACGGTTTTGTCGATACGACCTGAAATTTCAGGTTATGTATATGTCTTTTCAGGTAAATAATTAAAGGTGTCTGTTAAATACACGCATTAAAGTTTTGTGTGAATCACTATCCGTTTAAATGAATTCTTCCAGTGAAGTATCTCACGAAGGGACAATTTCTTATTTGTGTAACAATGTTAAAGAAAATAAAGAAAAATCAAATACTCTCAAAGTTTTTGACACTTTGTTCCTCAATCACAATTCACATATACTCCGTACTTAATTTAATTTAATTTTTATTTGAGTAATATAATTAATTACACAATTTGGAAGAACTAATGAGTAATTCGATTATAGGACTTTAATATGGCCAACAGATTGTTCAACTGATTATTGATTATTCAGCATTAAATGAGTTTTTTCATAAATTTCTATAAAGGTTTTAGCAAGAGAGATGAGTTTACCAAAAACTTACCGATTTCTTTATTTGAAAAACCAGTATTCTATACGTCTTATGAACGTACGAAACGTGTGAAAAAAATTAGGTAGAACTAAATAAATTAAATATATGAAAGTGATTTTACTCGGAGATAACAAAAGAAGTAGACGTAGGGTCGAAATATTAATGTCAACCGTGCCAAATAAAACACAAGAACCCTACGCTCTGCAATGTAATGCCATTTTTGCCTTCTCATTATTACACAGTCGTGTCATTTTTCACATCATTTAAATCCTTTTTTTTCTCTATTCTCTTCTTCACGACTCACGAGTGTTAGTATTTTCACAAATACTATACACTAAAATAAATTTATATGCCACGACTGTTTGTTAAAGATAAAATTATACTTTCTCAGTTTTAATGAATTGTTTACGGTTTGACTTTTTTGTAAAAGAAAATTTAAGAGAACTGTAAACAAATGATTGAGACAGAGAGAGTACTATACTCGGTAAAACTATTGTACACAATTGAACTGCATGCGAGGTATTAATGTGTAACTGTGAAAAAAAATTATACCAAGTACAAAATTTATATAACGGTGTATGTATATGACATGATTATATAAATGATAAAAATATAGCATGTCGATATGTTATTAATGTAGTTTGATGTAAATTTATGTTAGCTCACATAAGACAAACAGATTAATATATACTCGTGGAAATATATTAAAAATCTCATACAATAGATATACATATAGACTATAGAGTATATATCAGTATATAAGGCTATTAAAAAAAATACTCCGTACGTAAGTTACAATATATACTCCGTATATATTATCATTAGGTTGTATAGGTTCAAAATGAGAGGGAATAGTTTTTATTCTTTGAAAACTACTTGGTATTTCTTAGTCGATTTTGTATCTTATCACTTGAATTTCAAATGTTGAATTTCACTTTTATAAATGACTAAAATTATCGAAAATATGTTGAAATATAGTTACATGCATATATGGAGTAATATAATATACTCCGTAGTACCTATGAAGTATGAAGTATCAACGCTAAACATATTTAAACTACTCCGTATTTACCTTGAAAAGAAAACTATTGAATCTAAATAATAATTTTCATAAAATATACTCCGTAGTACTTCACGTATATCACTAGGTAGACATAAAAATATACATGAAGAAAATTAGTTGATCATTGAAACAAAAATAATCAAACTAATGCTGAAATAGTGCTCTTATTAAATACAGTACTCCACGTATTTAACTTTTACCACTCCCTTCGTTACAGTGATTTATTTACAGTTTGACTTTTTGGTGAGGAAGATTTTAGACAAGTGTAAACAAAAGACTGAGATAGAAGGAATATTTACGTAGTAGTTTGTAATTAAAAAAATAAAATTATATAGTAAAAAGAACAGTTCACAAATTATATATAAAAAAAAAATGCCACAACATTCACGATTCACAACAAATTAGCAGGAGTTAGTCTCCCATAAAACGGATTATCCGTTTTATATGTAAAACGGGTCAAATAGTTTGACATTTAAATAGAAAAGACAAATCTTTTGTTAATTTCAAGGCTTTTAACTTTTGTCTTATTCAATTATTTGACCCGTTTCTTGTGTGAAACGGATATTACCCGTTTTATACAAGAATTTGTGAGCAGTATTTGCCATGCATACAAATTCACAAACTAATTAAAGAACAATATTTTACTAAACAAATGTTTTAGATTCCAAATTTACTTGGATTGTAAACACTTAAATTGAGTGCTTATAACAATATCACAAGTACTCCATACTATTTTGTACGGAGTACATTTTAGCAATGTTTGTTCTTTTTAATTTAATATTTTATTTATATGTTATTCCATAATAAAATTAATAAACATGTGATATGAAAATGAATTCTTATACCGTCAATAAAAACAAATGATAACAATTAATTAAACGAAACAAAGTACATTAACATGTCTAACTTTATTTTAAGAGTGTTTTAATGAACTAAAGGATTAAAAAAAATGCACCACAATAATTGTTAACACAAATTTTTAACGTATAAATAACCATCATATTAAACCTTAAACGAAACATCATCTTATATACATTCTCCGTTTCAGTCAATTGTTTACACTTTAACTTGTTTGTGAGAGAAAAATAAGAAAACCGTAAATAAATTACTGAGAGAGAGATTTATCAAATTTGTATTGTTTGGGGTTTAATGAAATTCACATTCTACCAAAAAAATATAAAAAATACCGTATACTATCGAATCATCGATTAAAAACAATCGTCATGTTTAAATCAATAATAATCGAAATGGATTTTAACGGAAAAACTTGATTAACGCGACAAACTGTTTGACACGAGATAAGAAAATAATAGAGAGTAAGAAAACATACGCTTCCATTTCACGAATTTGTTCAGTGGTATGTCGATGATATTTCTTCCTTCGTTTCTTCTTCCCTTTCTCATCTCCGCCACCACCACCGTCGTCGTCACCGTCATCGTCCTCGTCTTCGCCAATGTTCATCATGTACTCTGCGTCCTCCGACCTCGACCTCGCGGGCCCTGAATTCTCACTGCTTATCTCCACCGTCTCCTCCCTCTTTCCGCCGCTCCCTTCCTCTCCCTCCTCCACTTCCCCGCTCTTCTCCGCCGCTGTTCCTCCTCTAAATATCCCCGCCTTCAAAACATTTTAAAAATTAAAATTAATTAATCAAATCTATTAATATAAATGTAATTATACCCCTTCCATTCCAATACACGCAGTACTGTATGGAAATTGGAATGGAAGGGGTAATTATTCTCTAGGTTCTTTACGTCTGTTTTAGTTAGAACAGGCGTAAAGAAACTAAGGTAGTCCGACAGACTCATAATTAAAATCATGAGACCATCGGATGTGGAGGGAATAGTCCCCTAGGTTCTTTACGTATGTTTTAGTTGGAGCAGACGCCAGACGTAAAGAACCTAGGGTAGACCGTCGGATGTGGAGGGAGTAGTTCAATTACCTAGGTTCTTTACGTCTGTGTTAGTGTAGTAGATGGCAGACGGAAAGAACCTAGGGTAATCTGACGGTCTCATGATTTGAGAGAAATCATGAGACCGTCAGACACGAGGGAGAAAAGAGAGAGTGAATTACGAGTGAGAGTGAGAGAGCAGGAGAAGCGAACAAGTCTTGGTTGTTATTGTTGTTAGACATGTCGACGCCCATTAGCGAGAGAGAAACAAAGAAAGAAAAAAATAAAAAGAAGAGAGGAAGGGGACTTATGTTGAAAATTGTGGTGTTATAGAGTTAGATGTAGGGTCCATCGATAGTTAAGGGTATAAAACCAAACCTCAATAACAACTATTTCTCCACGAGTCTTATCAAATTCTGTTATAAATTTTCATATGAGACAGTATCACAGTAATTAAAGCGTTCTGTTTATATAAATTTAAAAACGATCTTATATTGTTTGTACATGTTTTTCTAGCACAAATTCGTATGTTAAAAGGTTGAAAATAATCGATTTGTGACTAATATATTGTATCGGAAATAAAATACATATTCAGTGGATACAGATTAGAAAACCGTAATTAAATATAAAAAGAGGGGGGATGGGGGAAGGAGGGCTGGTAGAGGTTGACTGGTAGCAATTTAGGGGAGCAGCTGAGGATGGAGAGAGTGAGAGTCAATTGATAAAATTTGAGAGTGTATAATAAGTGTAATGACACTAAAATTAATTAAGTTATGTGTGAGTTTATTGAAGTGATGTCTTTGTTTTTTGTGGGGTGTACTCTTCACTATTTACTTCCCCACTTAGTTTTCTTGTTTTCTTTTGGACTTTTTCTCCAACTAACTCTTTCCATTAATTTAATTGAGTTTAGGATTTAATCGTACGTTTTAGGGTTAGGTTTCGCTAGAGGTCGACAAGGATTGGGTCGGATTGGGCAAGAGTTGGACCTTGTTTTGCTCGATCGAGAACTGGCCCTTCAGGGTATGTAGCAGGTGGGGTGGGTCGAGCTTGAGTAATCTAGGCTCGACCCTTTGGTTAAAGCTAGAAAGTAAAGACTCGGTTGGTTGGACCATTCAAAACACAACCTGGAGGGTAGCACGTTGCTTGGCCGGGTTGGGTCAGGTCAAACCCTCTCGATTGGTGGCTACCTTTAGGTTTCAAGTTAGGATAATGGGTTATGTTTGGATCTGTATATAGACTCGATATGATGAGTTACCGAATAAGTCATTTACATTGACGGTTATAAAGGATTTTGATTTATTTTTTTTACAAGAAATTTTTGATTTGGTGAAATTTTTTAAGTAATTAAATTTGTCAAAATCTTTAACAAGTTGAATAAAATACTAAAATGATGGAGGATAAATTATTTTATTATACGAGTACATACTATACTATATAAAAGTCCTTAATTTACATGGGAAATGGTCTTTTTGGATATGAATTTTGGAGAATATACTCTATTTTATTTAACATCAACTTTTATCACCAAAAGAACTTTGAGATTCCATAGAAAACATCAAAACGAGTTATACAAAAGGCTGTGAAAAGAGAAAATTAAAGAAGAGAAATGCAAAGCAAGAGAAGACAAGTGAAGAAAAACAAAGGAACTACTTTCACTAAAATAGTGTTTTGCTTATAAAAAGTTCTACGATGTGTGCATAATGCCTATTTAAGCAACCTCCATAAGTTAAGTTTATTAAATGTATGTCTCAAAGTTGTACTTACTTTTGTCCTCACTTTAATTTGCTAGAATAAAAAAGAATCAATCTATCTCCCAAAATGAAATTAATACTATCATCTTTTATTTCATTTGAGTGTCTTAATAATAAAGTAAAATATAAGTTTCTGATACATAAAATGTTAACAGATTTAGGCTGATCGTGACAAGTATTGAATAAGATGTGACTATTTTTAGATTTCTTAATAAGTTAATAGTGGTCAGTCTGGTCACATTATACTTCCTCCATTCCATTTGATTCTATACATATTCCTTTTTCGGAAATTCCAATCAATTCTATACATTTCTATTTTGGTCCGTACTTTATTAAACTAAAAGACCAATATACCCTTCATTAATACCCACTCAACCCACTTACAAACAATAAAGTAGGGGTATTTAAGTAATTCCATTATCTATCCCACTTGATTTTCTTCTACCTTAATTACCGTGTTTTGGTCAAACGTATAGAATCAAACGGAATGGAGGAAGTATTTAATAGTGGTCATGATTAACCTAAATGTGGTTACATTTCATTCATCGAGAAATTTGTCAAATTATCATTCACATTCTTAATGAAAGACGGTCTTTATTAAGACTGTTTTTCCATTTCTTGTTTATTGTGTTATTTCACATTTATAAATACACCAACTTTTTTTTTGCAAGGCAAAATAAAAATCTATTCAATTAACATCCAAAATCCTTTAGCCGATGTATGTTTCTTAAATTTAGATAACACAAATGCTCACATAAAATTGTCTCACACGTGTGACAGGATATTTGCACTAAAATGTGCTTACTTTTAAGGTTTAAAGTGACTATTTTAACGTTTAAAGTGACCATTTTATTGAGCTTCTTTAAAGTGATCACATTAAGTGTTAAAGTGGTCACTTTAAACATTAAAATAGTCATATTTTACTCATAAAAATGTCATCGTATACGTAAAACGATTTTATAGAAGATTTACTCTTTAAAATTGAGATAAAGGGTGTGATAAAAGAGCACTCAATAACACTACTTTTGAGTGGACTTGTTGTAATTGCTTTGCTTGGATTTTCTTATTCAAGAGCTTTCACTTGAATTCCATTTATTACCATATTGGAGGTTAAAGTTAAAGACTTTTCTTTTTGGAGAAACAAAAGCATTGTGCAACACGTTTACACTCAACTTAATGACCATATTTATTGAACTTGTGAATATTTGGTATCATATATTTTTTTATGTTTAACTTGTTTGTGAAAAGCAAGTTTTAATTCATGAAAAATCGTCTTTTACTACTAAAGTGAATGACACGATCACATTTAGGTTGATCGTAATTATTATTAATTAAAACGTGACCACTTTTATACTTTTCAATAGGGTTCACATTTAATCTAAATATGATCACTTTTACGTATATATGCATCATAAATCCCGTCTTTCACTTTCTTTCTGAAAGATGAATTTTTAAGACTTATCCTTGAATTTTTAAGACTTATCCTTATGTCGGACAGACAGCTCGAACTCTAGGCCCCAACATAACTACATAAGTACATATTATACAATATTATCATTGTTCTTCATATTGTCGAGCCATTCAATTTAACTACGGGTTTTATAAAATGTGTCATGAAGGATCTTCATACTGTCAATATACTTATTAAATATGGTATGATAGTTAGTTATTCTAAATTATGTCTTAAAAGTAAAAATAATTATTTCCGTTTTTAGATTCTTATCATATACCCATTTTCCCACTTAACTATAAATAATTACACAACCTGAATTTAAAACTCGATCCGCCATCATATAATTTCCTAATTATAACCAATCAAAAATAGTTTACATAATGTAGGTTTGATTTAATATCACATGGAGTAAATCTTTTATGGGGTAAATTTTTTATGGAGTAAAATTTATAAGGTGTAAGAGTGTAACAACCACCATGAAAAAAAAAATTTGAAAGTGGATTCATTAAAAGGGAGAGTGGGTGCGGCGCAACCATGTCTATCGTAAGACTTTGTGAGCATATATGGGCATATGGCTCCACTAATTTCATCTTAGTCATGTGCACAATGATGCAACTTAACATCAAGCATCAACAACCACCATATATAACTTAAGTCTCAAACTAATATATAGGTCTAATCTAAATTTATTAGCTTATAGACAACATTAATTAATATTAATGACGATCAGAGTTTGAACTTTTGATTAAAATGATTTTCTAACACACGATAAGAACATGGCTGGTGAGCTGAATTTGCCTCTCTTTTTTTTCTTTTCTTTTTTTGTTATTAATCTTCAGTTATTACATTAATTGTAGATCAGTATCTTTTAAAAGTTTCAGCTTATATTTCAATTTACAAAATTTAGTTAGGAGGCATTTGGTATTGTTTCGGGTATAAAGTTAGGAACTAAATACCAAAACTAAATACAAAGGATTACAAGTTAATGTAGATTACAAATTCGATAAACTAAGTCCTTGAGGGTCCTTAGCTCTCGGCTGGTCTCTTCCTTCCTTCTTCTCTCCCTGAAACGGCGTAACAAACCTAGCCCCGGGGCCTTCCGGGTGATGGCCCTCCGACGCTCAAGTCAGTTACAAAGACAAATAAATCTAGAGAGAGAAAAGAGAGAAAACCTTTTGTGTAGTGTGTTTGTGTGTGTGTAAAAACTTAATGATTTTTAGGGTTTTAGTTGCCTTATATACTTGTTTCAGATTTGTCTTCTTATGCCCCCACTCCGTACAGTACGGCCCTGGGTGGGCCATACACGCCCGGACCCGGGTGGATCATTGGGTTCCTTGGTATATGGGATGGTCCGGTCAATGGTCCTCCCGGCCTCGGGTGACCCGACCCGGGAGATACAGATGGTGCAACGAATGTAAGTCCATCCTCCGGCCTATAATCCTACCTACCGATAAATACGGAACCCGGAGAAGTCACCCCAACAATCGCCCCATACAGGGAAGCCCGCTTGCTCAGATGTCCTAATTTCTCAAGCGGGTGGCTTCCTCCCCCGGTCTGAATGAGTAAGCTCTTCTCGTGTTCCTGCTTCCTGACCTTGCATTTCTCTCGTCCCGCTCAGATGTGGTGTGCTGAGCAAGCTTCTATTTTTGGCGCAATTTTTGAATTCCAAACTTCAAAGTAAGCGACGTTTCGTCTTCCCAGCCCTACACGTGTCGTACTTGGGATGAGGGGGGGTACTGCTCACGATTTTCCCTATAAATACCCCTTCATCTCGTTTTATTTCCTCCTTTATTCACTTAAAAACACTCGAAACCCCTACGAAAATCCTATAGATTGCTTGCATTTCGTCCCCATTCTGCCTCGCCTTCGATTTCGTCTTCGTCCAAGTTCTTACAAAAGGTAATCTTCGTGTTTTGATTTTAGATTTTAGTTCAATCATCTAGTAGAGAACAATGAGCGCGTCAGCCGACTCGTCTTCTAGAACTGCCTCAGATTATAATGTAGCCACAGACTCGGAAGTAGGGCCTGAGCTTGAGGATTTGACCCATGGCCGGGAGGGAGAGACTGATATGGAGGCCCAGGCTGGGACCTCTGAGGCCGGACCTTCTCAGGCCGGCCCTTCTTATGTACGGATATTGGAGCCGGCGGTGTTCCAGATTCCCATGAACACTAGGATTAACTAGGTTTTAGGGACTTTCTGAACGAGAAAAACTGTCCTGAGCGGGCGGCCGAACATTATAATTTACCCGAGAAGTGGGAGTTCGTCGTGCCGGGAACGCATCAACACGTGGTTCGTCCTCCGGACCTTCATACGGCCGTGTACTTGAAGAACCTGGAGCATGGGCTTCGGTTTCCCCTCCACCCTTTCATCGCTAAAGTGCTCGAGCGGGCGAATATAGCCATATGTCAGATGACGCCGTTTGGCATGAGAATTATAGTTGCTTTCGCCTGGACGTGTCTGTATATGGGCTTTCCCCTTTCGATAAACCTCTTCCGCCGTCTTCATCACTTCCGGCCATGCACCAACAAGGCGACAAAAGGGTGGTGGTCGTTAGTTACCGAGTCGGGCTTTTTGACTCACTATCCGCCTAATGACTCGATGAAAGGGTGGAATGAGAGGTGGTTCTTCCTCAAGTCCCCCGTGCCATTTGACCACCCCCGTTGTTTTCACAACGACGTGAGATGCCGTCTTGAGACCCGGGGCGAATGGGTTCCGGGAAGCGTCCTTCCCTGGAAGAAGGTTCCACTGACCAAAGAGGAGTCAGATGCCGCGGCCTACTTCAAGGCCTACAAAGCGGGAAAAGACTGGTTCCCCAAGAACTGGCTTCCTCCGGCGGATACGATTTCCGAGGATAAATTCCTGAGCATCGTCGGCCTGGTCCCAGCCCTTAAAGCAGGTAAGCAGGGGCCGGGTGGCCAGGAGTCTGGCGTTGTCATTTTTACTTGTGTTTATTTCACTTTCTTGTATTTTCCTGATCTAACTCAGTCTTGCTCCTTGCAGGCGACTTGGGGTATTTGACTCCGGAAGACTTGGCGTCCATCGGCCTGGACGAGAAGAATCATCCGCTCGACCAACCATCTGCCGTAGACTTGAAACGGCGTAAGCCTACGCTCAGAGAGCTGATAATGCAGGGAGAAGTTCCTGATAGACCCATGGGCAGGAAACGCGTGGCTTATAAACCACAACGGGAAAGGGAGGCGGAGCAAGGGGCAAAACCGGCCGGCTCTGTTTCATCCCCCCGCCCGGATCCGGTTGGTCTTGTGGTGGAGTCTGCCCCTACAGGGGGCACATCTGAGGCGATACCTGAGGTCCCTCTTCCTAGCCCGCCTAGAGAGGTCGGGATTCAACAGCCGTCTCAGGGTCCGGACCCCGTCATCATAGAGTCCGAGTCTCCTCACTCAGAGGATGCCCGGCCCCTTAAGAGACACAAGAAGGTTAGCTCCGCGCTCTCGTGGGGGAGTCTATCTGAGGGGCGCCCCCTGGATGTCCCTTCAGACGGTCTCTCCTCAGTCTTTCCTATCAGTGAGCAAGATATTTACAATCTGCTATCTTTCTCCATCCAGGGCTCTTCCTCTAAGGCCAAAGCCGCTGGTCAGGGTCAAGTTTCCGTCGCTGTCCCGGGCAGGTCTGATAAAGCGGGGGGCTCGGCGGGTCTCGTTGAAGAGACCCCACCTATCGCCGGGGGTCTTGCTATCCAGGCTACGGACATGGCCGTGCGGCTCCGCAGCAGCGTGGATTCTTTCTGCAAGTTCACGTTAGACACCGCAGGCGAGCTCGACCGCCTGCGGCGCGAGGCGGCCTCCACTGAGGCCAACAAAGAAATGATGGAGGCGGCTGTCCGCCTGAAAAAGGCCGTAAAAGCCCGTGAGAAAGAAACCGCTGCCCTGAAGAAGGAGATGCAGACTCTCCTGGGCAAGTTGAAGGAGAAGGAGCTCACCGGGAGCTTTCAAAGAGAAGGAGAGTCGGCTCTCCAATATACGAAGGTCTTTCAAGGGATCGGACGCCGCCATTGCCCGGCGAGGCGGCCGAGGCCGAAAGGCTCATGACGCGAAGGCGGCCCGTCTGGAGCTTGAGATGGAAGAGATGAAGGCGGCCCATCAGGTTGAGCTCGCCCAGGTTCGCGCCAACTCCTTTTATGACGGGGTTGACTTTGGGTCCAACGAGACGAAAGGGTTCATCGACAAGGTCGATCCCAATTTCAACTTCGACCGCCTCGCTGAACTTGAGGAGGCTGCGGACCGGGAGAGGGAAGCCAAAAAGAAAGCAGACGGCGGCGATGCCGGTTGCTAGGAATTCGCCGTTGTCTTAGAATCTTCCCCGGGGTGATCGATGAGTCTCCCCAGCCTACATTTTGTCTCAGATTTTAGCTTCCAATAAGACTCAAGCCAGTCTGCAGTAGGCGGGCCTTTTGGTGAGGACGGTTCTTGGCTCGTAGGTCATTTAGTTGTTCTTCTTTTTCGCTTATCTCACTTGCTCCTACCCGACATGTGGGTCCGGGCGACAACCTTGTAATATATACTCTTTTATTAATCTTTGCCTTGTTCTTTTGTTTTTCCACACTTGGCTTATTTTCTTTGTTTTTCCATACTTGGCTTATTATTTCCGCATACATTTATATTGGACGTCTGGCCGCCGGTAGCTTTTCTATACTTAGCTTATTTCTATCTTGCTTTTACTCATCTTTGTTCTCTTAGGACCAGGTGATTTTAGGCGTATTCTTCCTTGTTATTATCTCTCTTTTAATGCTTATCTGCTTTTTGCCGCTTGTACCGGGCCGGATAATATTGTTTGGTCCCAGCCGTTTCTATTCATACTCGATCAAATTTACGCTTTCTCTCATTGTGTTGTCGATCACGATCTGCCTTTGCTAGTGTCCATTGATTGTAACACTCTTTCGCGGCGTTCATACACCGCCCCTTGTCGGGCGATTGTGCGTAGGTTATTCGATGAATATTGTACAAGGCCATACGTCGGGCGCGAGCCGTCCAGGCCCCAGGCCTGGGCTCTCAAGGCGCGATGTTCATCCGTACGCAGGCAGTGAGTCATACGCAGGTGTGGAACCCGGGATCGGACCCAACTCGGCGTCTTGCTTAAGGGCGGATTTTAAAGTTAAAAAAGATTAAGTTGGAAAAACCTTTAAGAACTGTTATGGAGTCGCCACCTATTTATCGCGGAAAATAGGAACCTGCTACCACGTTCTAAGTTAAAAACATGTCCTAGATTTTGGAGCACGCCGACACCCCTAGATCTAAGGCTTGTGAAACCAGATTGGATTCGGGGTGAGGGTACTTTAGAAAAAGAGTTAATTCAAATAATGATTTATGAAAACCTTTTAGAAAAGCCTATGTAAAAATAGCCTCTACTGACCTAGAACAATCCTTGTAAGATGATATTTGAGCTAATGTTACCGCTACGTACAAGTGCGATAAGTTTGTAAAAGAATGCAGATGCAGATGCAAAAAGATTGATTAAAACCCTCAGTTTAGCATGTTTAACTTGTTAACGAATACGGTTCAGTTAAAGGTCGAATTCATTGTTAAGTTGATTTTAATGCAAAATAAGAAGGTGCAAGATGCATGCAAATAAAATAAAGTTCAATTGTCCATTGGTTTATTTTATAAGGTCGGTTGCTTATGCGACTTTGGCGTGTCATCGGATATGGAGTGTACCCGAAGTAAATAGAACACTTGGAGTGCAAGCGCGCTGGGTGCCAAAGCCGGGGGGGGGGGGCGCTAAAGTGTAGACCCCTTTGTTAGTCCATAGAAAATAAGAAAAAGCTTTGATCCAAGTGGATCGGTACCTACCTTGTCCTGACGCTTCAGATCTGGGCAGAGCTTCGCTTCTTGAACTTGAAAGGAGGATGAATCCAACACGGGATGGTGTGTTGAACTCAAGGATTTGAGTGCTTGAGGCTTTTGTGAGGATTTGTGTGTAAGGTGTGAATAAGATGTATTCTGGTTGTGAAAGATGATCCTTCGAGGTTGGGTATAGGGGTGTATATATACTAAAACCTCGGAGAAATTAGGAAAGTAGGGAATAAAAACAAGCCGAGGAACCGCATAGGCTTATGCGGTTGCCAGGGCAAACCGCATAAGCTTATGCGGTTTCCCCTCCAAACCGCATAAAAATTTGTGCGGTTTGGAGGTGTGGTTCTAGGCCTAATTTCCTAGTTTCGGTTTGACGAAATCTTTGAAAGATTACGTGATAATTTTGTGCGTGTGGCTCAAGAAAACAGCTAGGATAATCCTGAGATATTTTGTGGTGTTCAGGGCTTTGGAGTGCGGGCCAAAGGCTTGGGTTTGGGCTCGGTTTCGGGCCCGAGACCCGGAAAAATGAAAAGGGTGTATTTGCATAGTTTTTGTGAAATAAAGGAAGACGTGAAGTTGTATTTTGTGTAAGAGGGGGCTAAATAGCGGTTTTAGCTACCGGGCCTAAATTTAGGAATTTAGGAATGCTGAATTAGACCTTGTTAATGTAAAAGGACTAATTGTAGTGCAAATGCGAAGCTCATGCCAAATGAAGCGGGACAAGGACCTAGCTAGACTCCAAATGGACAAAATGAACGTTATTTAAATGTGATGTGAAGCGACCTAAATCATTTTAACATTTAAAACGACTCAAAATGAATTCGACATTAATTAGAACCGTTTAAGTCAACGTTAAAGCATGCGTAATAAAAGTCCGTGATACATCACAGGGTTTTGTTTGGGAGGGTACGGATATGGGTATCCACAGAGCCCCCAGTTTGACTGAGCTCGGACTAGAGCGCTAGTCAAACTCCTTCGACCATATCCGGACCATTACAGTCTCGACACAGTCAGCGGAACGAAGCATGTGTCCATGGGTGAGACGAGGACTTGACCAAGCTAAGCGGGGAGGCGTGCGCATTTTAAGGACTTGGCGGTCCGTGCATGCTATAAGAACTGCCTTGGCTTTGGATGTCTTCGTCGTGCTTGTTGTACTGTCGATGCCTTTGTATATGCCTGGTATCGTCGGATGCCTGGGGCTGCTGCTTGTAATGTCTTCGTATTGCATGTGTATAAGGGGCTAAAGTGCAGGGGTGCAGGTGCTTGCAAGATGTTTGGGTAAGTGCTAGTGTAGGCCTCGTGAAAGAGCGTCTGTGTAATGCTTGTGCTTGAACTCGCCGAGGAGCGTCTATGTAGAGTGAAATGCTTGGAGTTAGGTGTATATTGCAGAGTGCTTGTGCTTGGACTCGCCGAGGAGTGTCTATGTAGTCGTAGTTGCATATGATTGTCTTTCGTTGAGGAGAAGGTAGTCTGCTGTCGTTCTTTGATGCCTTTCTTGTATTTATTCTTTGATGCCGCCGCTTATCTTTGATCTGGTTGTTGATGTTGAACCGGGTCTCGCCGAGGAGCGCAGTGCTTAGTGTAGTATTTCTTTGGAGAAGTACTAGTTTGCTAGGGAAGGGTGTATATGTATGGTCTCGCCGGCGAGCGTAGGTGTAGTTGTGGTTGTTTGGGAGAGTGATGGTGTTTCGTCTTGTAAGAGTGCGGTGTATGTTCACGATTATGGTCCGAGGAAGGTGTATGTGCTCAAGTGTACGGCCGTGTAATTGCTTGGATGTCTTTGAATGTCTTTGATCTGAGGCACGCTTGGTGTTTATGTTAGTGATTTCTTTGGGGAAGTCGAAGGGTATGTCTTGGACTCAGTAGGAAATGTCTCAGATAGGTGTGTGGACTCCATAGGGAGGAAGCGATACTCCACGAGGGCGTGTAAGAGGGTGTAAGGACTCGTGAAGAGTGTTCGTGTTTACACATGCAGTGTATTAAATGCTTAGTACACGCGTATGGCGGACTGTAGGTGACGCCTTAACCAAGGCATAGCGCGTAATGTATGTGCTGGTGCTTGTGGCGGACTGTAGGTGACGCCTTAACCATGAAAGCTTGCGTGTATGAAGAAAAATGAGGGGAAAACGTGGAACAAAACATGCTCTGGAAATTGCCTGTAGACTAGTGACTCTTCCGGGGAATCTCTCATCAATTGGCGACTTTAAGCATGAACTCATTCGCACATGTTGTGGTTTCAAATCCGGAAATATTCGAACTCGCGATTTTCCTTCCGAAGTCTTCATTTTCGCCTGCTTCGACCATGAAACGTGGTATCATTGCGATTCGTTTGGATTCGTATGATACATGTCTCTTGGACTTGAAATGCATGGTGCTTGGGATGCTTCTTGGATATGTTAGGGTACTTGGTGCTTGGACCTACGTTCGGGTGTTGCTTTTCTGATGCACACATGAAAGTGTTGTGCTTGTAGCGTGCATGCTCGTTTCTTGAGGTGTTTGTAGCGGTTCTGGAGGTGTCGCTCAACCGTAGATGCTTATGTTGATGTAGGTATTTATAGTAAGGGTGTCTTCAGAAATGCGAAAAATTATCCCATTTTTCGTTGTAAAGATTTGATGTTGCAAAGGCTTGATCCTTGATAGGAAGCGTCTGCCCCCAGTTGTCTTGGTCATGGTGCCGGTGTATGTAAGCCCCCAGTTTGATCGAGGTATGGAATATAGCGATTGTTCGGGGTGATTTTCTCACACGGTTCGATTATGTATTCGTGGATCTACTAGTACTATCCTTTAGATTTAGTTGTACGTTTTATCTGGTTCAGGAATTTAGGACGTATGAAAGACAACAAAAATTGAACAAGACACACGATATGTTACGTGGGAAAAACCCTTAAATGTTAAGGGAAAAACCACGGGCGCCAAGCCAGGAGAGGATCTTCACTAGTTCAGAAATAGGGGATACAGACTCTGGACCAACTGGTACAGGGAATAATAAAGACGTAAACTAATTATCGAGTGTTTGAATGTTGATGAATCGTGTTGAATGAAGTGAATTTCAGTAGTGTGTCTTGCGTAGAATCATGAATGCCTTTTCCTCCTGAATTCTCCTTCTTATATATTGTCTCCAGCTTCAACGGTCCCTTCCCTTGGTTGTAGGTAACCTCTCCAACGATTTACGGTCGCTCCTATCTTCAAGGCCGAGTTTCAGCATGCTTGACTGAGTCTTCCAACGACTTCCTCTAGGGTTGATGCCTAGTCTTTGGGCTTTCTTCCTTGGTGTTTTACTTCCTTTGTTGGGCCTGGCCCATCTTGGCTTTTCCTCTCCTGACCTGCACCTTTGCTTTGTCTATGCTGTCTGGTATCGCTGCACGCTCGTCCTGGCCGGAATCCCAGACTGCCTAGGCCTGGCCCAGGGTTCTGGACCAGCCTGGGTTTTTGGTACCAACAGTTTGTCCCCCATCTCCTTGCCCTACAGTCCCGAACTGGGGGGTAAGGAGATGCTTCTGTCCTTGATCCTGGTCCAGGGCCGGACCTGGCCCAGGCTCCTCCTGTTTTGCTGTGCCTTTGGTCCTGAGACCTGAACTTTGTAATTAATGAGGTAGTTGGTTTTTGTGGGGAAGTGCGCCCAATTTTGGCGCTCAATGCGCTGAGCACGTCCCATCATGGGTCTTGTCATATCTCTTCGCGCGCTTATTTTTGTAAAAACCACCCGACTTCTATATATACCCTAATTTTTGTTTTTGCTTCTCTCTCTAACTCTTTCCTTCCTTCTGATCTCTTTTGTTTTGTAATCAAGAAACCCTAACAACAAAAAATCCCCAAATCAATTTCGAAAAAGCTCTAGCTTTCTCCTTCCACTTCTCAATCTTCAACTATGGCACGCGACGATGTTGGTCCTTCTACTGCTACTACCCATGGCGACCCCGTATTTCAGGCGACTGACCTGATCGAAGATAACGACGATGTTGAAATTATCCCTCCCCCCGAGGAGGAAGGAGATGACGGTGACGAAAATGGTGAGAGTGATGGTGGAGGAGGCAGGGATGAGGAGGTTGACCAGGAGGCTATGCTTGGAGAAAGCGAAATCTGTTTCAAGGTTCGGTGGGAGTGGTATTGGTGCACTCGACCAGGCGTCTATTCATATGACTCATTCGGTTCCATCTTGCTCGGGTGGCGGCCATTCCACTTTGTCCCCTCCGCAGATCTCCGGCGTAGGGCAGAATTCTGTTCCTAGTGCCGCTACTGGTACCAACGTATTTTCCCTGGTTCATGAATTGATTCACCTCCCGTACCTTCATAAATCATTCCTGTGGTGTCTCCAACCACGGGTCCAACAAGCAAGCTTTCACGCCTATGGGCGTCATTCTTTGCACGCTTTGCTCGAGCTTGTGGTGCGAAATCCGATGGCGACTCTGCCATGCTTTGGGAGTATGGTGGCCCTCTTCTCTGAGTCTTCCAAGATGAAAGCGTCGGGGAGGGGTTCAGCCAGGTCTACCAGTGGTTTCGAATCTCTGTACAAGCCCACGACCGAGAAAAAGAAGAAGAACATGGAGCTACCTCAAATGAGTCCTGTCTTTGCTGTCCTCTGTATGCTCGGGATCAATCAGTGTGAGTCCTTGGGAAGTCTCTGCCGAGAAGTTTGCTATTTTGTCTTCTGCGCCTTGCCTTAGAGACTCTGGCGCTGGTGCACAAGGTGGTGGGTTGTTGTGCTCAGGTTTGTATTTTTTCCGTGGCTTTTGTTTTTGCTCAGGGTCATTTTTGGTGTGGTCTTGATTTTCTGTCTTGTTCGTGCACTGTAGTTGCTACTTACATCGCCGCCTTGGTTCTACTGGCGCCAATCCTGGAAAGTGGTAGAGGTAACGCCGAGATCGAGAATGGCGTGCCGTTCTTCTCTAGAGGCTGCCAAGAAGGAGCTTGAGACTGTTAGGCGTTATTGTGAGAGGTTGATCATCTTGAACAAAACCAATTCTGAGAGGGTCCTGGAGCAGGACACCCTTATTGCGAAGCTATGTCAGGAGATTGAGAGGCTGAGGGTAGAAGCTGAACAGCACAATATGGTCTTGGCAGATTCGAGGCGGCTAGTTCTGGCGGCCCGTCTGGAAGCAAGCGAAGTTACTCGGATCACGCGACACATTGGTATTCTTGTCGGTCTAGGTGTTAAAAATTTGTAGGTGGAGATTCTAGTGCTGATGATGATAAGACTGGTCCTTCCCATGCTGACCCTGCAGAGTAACATGCTGAAGAGACCGGTGGGTCTGAATGAATACATTAGCTTGAACTTTGGCTTTGTTATTGGTTTTTTGTTTTGAACAATCTTTGAATTTGCCAGGGGGGGAATGTCCCCTGCGTTTATTTGGTCTGTAAATATTTAGACTTTGCTTTGGGTTTGAACTTTGTCTCTGAATTCTGTTATCCATGCATAAGCATGGTTTGACTTTTGTCAACTTTTTGCTAGTTATGCTAGGCTATGTTATGCTATGTTTTGTTTATGCTATGTTTTGTTATGCTTTTTGTTATGATGCGCATATAATTTGTTGTGAATCTGTCTAGTAGCATGCATGCGTTTGATAATTTAGGCGACTTACACTTTGGGGCTCCTTTAATCGGACATTACTCCTGTCCCGGGTTGGTGCGATCGTTCGGGTGGAGCCTTAGGTTTTGTCTTTGTCTTTGGTTACTGGCCGACCAGATTGCTTACGCTTGCGCACGTAAAGAGGGTCGAGCTTGGCCAGCTGGCGTTAGCCAACGGCCTCCGACGCCAAGTCGATCTGGTGCATTAGATAATTTGTAAAGGAAAAGTTTTGAGTTTTGTGTATTACCAGATGTCTTGGTCCAGGACACTTTACATGTGATAGAGCTTGAGGTGGAGTGTATTCCAAGGTCTTGGGATCATGTCTCCTTCCAGGGTTTGTAGTCTGTAAGAGCCTTTCCCGATTCTTTGAATCAATAAGGTATGGGCCTTCCCAGGTTGGGGCTAACTTGCTGCGCAGCCTTGTCTTTTGTGTTCGAAATACCTTTCTCGGGACCGGATCTCACTGTCTGAACATTCGTACTCTCACATTCTTGTTATAACTTCTGGCCACTGATTGTTGGTATGCTGCCAACCTTACTGCTGCTAAGTCCCTGAGCTCCTGGGCTGTGTCCAGGCTGTCACAGAGTAGTTCACTATTCTCAGAAAACGTATTGAGTTCATACCTGACCGTTGGTACGTGCACTTCTACCGGTAGTACAGCTTCACATCCATAAACCATTGAGTATGGAGTTTGTCCTGTTCTTTCTCTTTGGCGTGGTCCTGTCGCCCATAGTACCAAAGGGCGCCTCTTCAACCCATCTCCCTTGTTTTTCATCGCCTTCTTGATGCAATTGATCACAATTTTGTTGCTGGATTCAGCTTGTCCATTTGCTTGAGGATATCTTGGTGGAGAGGTTACCAAGTTGATGTTCCACCTCGTGCAGAAATCTCTGGTCTTGTTTCCCACGAATGCAAGTCCATTGTCACATACTATTTCTGAGGGGATTCCATACCTGCTGATGATGTTCTTCTTTATGAAAGCAATTACTTCCTTTCAGAACGCTTTTGTAGGCATCCGCCTCTATCCACTTAGAGAAGTAGTTCCGTCATTGCTAGCATAAACACCTTCTCGTCTGGAGCCATTGGTAGTTTACAACTAAGTCCATGCCCCATTTCATGAATGGCCATGGTGTAGATATCGAGTCTGAGGTTACGTGCGGTGATGTATCTACGGACCATGCCTTTGACGGCGTCACGTTTGTGGCATCTTTGGATCTTTGTCTGCTTTCATTGTGGGCGATAATATCCCGTGCGTAAATTTTGTTAACCATGCTTCTACCACTCGTGATTTCCACAATGTCCATCGTGTATCTCTGATAGTACTGTCCTGACCTGGTCAGGTTCTAGGCAGCGCAGGTATAGTCCGTTAAAGGACCTTTTGAATAGTATACCCTGTATGATTGTGTATCTGGACGCCTTGATCCTGAACGCCCTTGCCTCAACCTTGTCTTGTGGTAACTTGCCCTGGACCAGCCATTCGTAATATGGTTTGGTCTAGGTCTGGTAGATTGAATTTGCGTTACGTAGGATCGTTGAACTTTACGAATTTGGTTCCAGGATGTGCACAATAGGTATACTGCCCAGCGTACCAGGTTCGAATGCTGATCCTATGTTAGCCAAAGCATCTGCTGCACATTCTGATCTGTGGGGACTTGCTCAACCTCAACGTTAGTAAACTTTTGAAAAAGATTTTTGACCAAATCAAGATATGCAATCATCTTAGAATCTTTAGCAGCGTACGTACCATTGATTTGGTTTGCGACCAACAAAGAGTCTATCTTTACCTTTAGATTCTGGAACTTCATGTCCAGACACACATTCGATCCCGCTATCGATTGTCATACTCGCCTTCATTGTTGGTAGTCCTGAACTCACAGGATACGGCTGTCTTATCTTGTCCCCTGTGGCGACTTCAGGACCACACCTAGTCCAAGATACCCACGATGTTGGTGAACCATCCGGCCCGTAGTTCCCAGTGCATTGTTTACGGTCCAGATGGAAGATTTCATTTGTTACCTGCTCTTCTAGTGGGGGAGTGAGGTCAGCCACAGAGTCTGCTAATGCTTGAGATTTGATTGCTGTTCTGGGCTCATAGGATAGATCATAGGTGCGCAGCTTCGCGACCATTTTGACATACGACTGAAAGTTCGGTCTAGACAACACCGATCTTACAGAACATTAGTACGAATGATAATATGATGCGCCTCAAAATATGGGCGCAACTTGGTACAAGCAATCATAAAGCCAAAACAAATTTTTCCAATACAGAATACCTGGTCTCAGCATCTAGAAGACTCTTACTTACATAATACACCGGATGTTGCTGTCCATCGGGTTCTCTCACCAGGACTGCACTTACAGAGCTTTCTGTTACAGAGAGGTAGAGGACCAGTGACTCCACGGTTCAGTTTGGATAAAAGTGGGGCTGATGATAGGTAGGCTTTCAGGTCCTGGAATGCTTTCTCATGCTCTGTCCCCCAGTTGAACTGTTTGTTCTTTCTCAGGAGATCATAAAATGGCTTGCACCTTTCAGAAGACCTGGAGATAAATACATTGCTATTCTTCTCTTCCGCAGTTCTGGACATCTTTCGGGTTCTGAGGGGACTGCAAGTTGATTATTGCTGAGATCTGCTCTGGACTAGCCTCTATGCCTCTTTTTGTCACCATATAACCTAAAAACTTTCCTGCAGTGACACCAAAGGTGCATTTAGTAGGGTTTAACTTCATATTATATTTTTCCAGAATCTCAAACGCCTTTTCCAGGTCCAGGATGTGATCTTCAGCTTTCTTTGACTTCACCACCATATCATCAATGTAGACCTCCATTGTATCTCCAATCTGGTCCTTGAACATCATGTTCACGAGCCTTTGATACGTTGCACCTGCATTCTTTAGTCCAAACGGCATTGCCTTGTAGCAATATATTCCTCTGCTGGTCATGAACGCTGTATGCTCCTGGTCTGGTGGGTGCATCCTGATCTGGTTGAATCCGCTTGCTGCATCCATGAATGTCAGCACCTCGTGTCCTGCAGTGGCATCTACCATAGCATCTATGTGTGGTAGTGGAAATGAGTCTTTTGGGCACGCCTTGTTCAGGTCTGTATAGTCCACGCAAACTCTCCACTTGCCATTTTTTTTCTGGACCACAACTACATTGGCCAACCAATCTGGGTACATCACTTCTTTTATCATGTCCATGTCCAGCAATTTCTGCACCTCCTGGTTCATAATCTCATTACGTTCTGGTGCAAACTTCCTGCGCTTCTGTTTCACAGGCTTAAAACTTGGGTCAATATTTAATTTGTGTGTAATAACGTCTGAACTTATACCAGTCATATCAAAATGGGACCATGCAAAACAATGCTCTTTCTGCCTCAGAAAGTCAATTAGAGCAGGTCTGATTACCTCTGGAGCGTCAGAACCAACCAGAACCTTCCTGTCAGGTCTCTCCTTTGCCAAAACGATTTCATCTGTCTCCATGCGTGGGACAGGATTCCCAACGACTGACAGTCGCTTTAATTCTTATCACGAGGGACTTACCTGGGCGAAGGTTTGGTGGTCATCTGTAACATTCCTGTCTTGCCGCCGCTTCTCACTCGGCCGCCCTTTGTCCACTTTGTTGGGATCTTGATGCTTGGTGGTGCGTTGAAGGTCTGACCTTGAGGTTGTGGATCCGAGTCGCCTAGGATCACGTTGTGCGAGGATAAGCGATCTATTACGCAGAACTTCTCGAAAGAGGTGACTCTTCTACATAGGTTGGCGGGTGATCTCTCCCAGGTGTGCTTTGTTTCTCCATCAATCCTACCAGGACACGACCTCTTGGTTACATCGGACTCTTTCACCCCATAGCTTCCAGCGCCTCCATCATAATGATGTTGGTGAGCTACCTCCATCTACCAGGACTCTTACGACCATGCAGTTCCATCTGGACCTTGCTCACCAGACCATCGTGGTGTGGCCCATGCACTCCCTGTAGGTCTGACTCATCACACACAATCTCCTGGTGGACTCGCTTGTCTCTTTGGACTGTTTGTCTGGCCGTGGTGTTGCACTGTTCTCCCGAGCCACACGCTGCGGCGAATCGTTAGTCCACAAATATCTGAACCACCAGAAATAAATTTTACCTCATGTGTTGGCGGTGGTGGTGGAAGATCTCTGGGCTCATCTCTCTCATCTTTGTTCCTTCTGTTTCTGGGCAGGATATCTTTTAGGTGGCCATTCTTTAATAGATGAGCTATCTCCCTCCTGAGAGCTATGCAATCCTCTGTGGTATGTCCAATATCATAATGGTACTCACACCACTTGGTCGTGTCCCGCCTTGGATTAGGCTTTTCACTTGCTTTTGGCCATCTGACTGCTGAGCCCAACTTGTCCAGTTTGTTGATCATGCCTGGCAGATCTACAGAAAAGCAATACTCTGAAACTGGAGGTGGAACCCTGGGTGCATCAGTCTGTTCATCCACGGCGTTGGCCTCCCTCCTGTTTGGCCTCTGGTATGGACCAGGCCTGTTGTTGCTGTGCCTCTGGGTGGTGACTTTTCGTTCAGGCCTGCCCTGGTCCTGATACCTTGCCCTGAACTGCTGGTCTTCCTCTACCCTGATCTGGGCCAGAGCCTTAGCCTGCACATCCTCAAAAGTAGAACAAGGGTAGCGAGTTAGTTCAACATAAAGATCAGAATCTCTAACCAAACCTTGCCTGAAGGCCTCAATGGCCGTGCCGATGTCACATCTGGGGATGGACACTTTCTCTTTGTTGAAGCGGTGCAGGAAGTCCCTCAGAGACTCGTTCTCGTTCTGGACCACCCGGTACAGATCACTGGTCTGCTTCTCCAACAATCTGCTACTGGCGAACTGGACGTTGAAAAGGTTGATCAGCTCCGCAAAGGACTTGATGGTCTTGATTGGCAGGTTGATGTACCACTGGAGGGCTGGACCAGTCAAGGTTGAACCAAAGCTTTTGCACATGCATGCCTCCCTCTTCTCTGCTGGGATAGGGACGTTGAACATCCTCTGCCTGTATTGAGCAACGTGTTCCAGAGGATCTGCTGTCCCATCATAGAGTTTTAGGTTGGGCACTGTGTACTTCTTTGGCATCTCGACCATTGCAATGCAATCATCGAAGGGTGAATCAGAGTAGCATCCTGGGGTTGCCTCCTCTATGGGTGGTGGAAGCCCTGGAACCTTGCGCGCAATCCGGGAGTTTCTGCGTCTCCATCATCATGTCTTTGCGTGACCTCGCTGCGCACTAACTCCTCTGGTGTCTTTGGGTCCCCTCCTCCTCCTGCAGCACTGTTCTCTGGATTCTCCTCCACATTGAGTGGATCGCCTTTTGATCCTGTTGTACCTACAGAAGAGAAAGTAGAGAAGTCAAGATGTTTGATTACATCAGAGAATGGTGTACCTGGGGGGATCCTGGATCCTGAGGCTTTTACGAGCGGAGGTCTCTGTTTGTTTCTTGAGCGGCCTCGGCCTCGCTTGATCTTGCGGCCTCTGCCTTAGCATCCTCTCGCTTTCTTGGCTCTTTGCAGCTTCTCCTGTAGTTTGAGCATGGCCTCTGTACTTGGATCTGCCATCTTTCACGCCGGTTGGACTTGTTGATTTGGAAAACTTTGTAGGATTAATAAACTAGTATCCCCACGCATCTACGCCAAACCGTTAGGTGATTTTCTCACACGGTTCGATTATGTATTCGTGGATCTACTAGTACTATCCTTTAGATTTAGTTATGCGCTTTATCCGGTTCAGAATTTAGGACGTATGAAAGACAACAAAAATTGAACAAGACACACGATATGTTACGTGGGAAAAACCCTTAAATGTTAAGGGAAAAACCACGGGCGCCAAGCCAGGAGAGGATCTTCACTAGTTCAGAAATAGGGGATACAGACTCTGGACCAACTGGTACAGGGAATAATAAAGACGTAAACTAATTATCGAGTGTTTGAATGTTGATGAATCGTGTTGAATGAAGTGAATTTCAGTAGTGTGTCTTGCGTAGAATCATGAATGCCTTTTCCTCCTGAATTCTCCTTCTTATATATTGTCTCCAGCTTCAACGGTCCCTTCCCTTGGTTGTAGGTAACCTCTCCAACGATTTCTGTCGCTTCTATCTTCAAGGCCGAAGTTTCAAAGATGCTTGACTGAGTCTTCCAACGACTTCCTCTAGGGTTGATGCCTAGTCTTTGGGCTTTCTTCCTTGGTGTTTTACTTCCTTTGTTGGGCCTGGCCCATCTTGGCTTTTCCTCTCCTGACCTGCACCTTTGCTTTGTCTATGCTGTCTGCATCGTCTGCACGCTCGTCCTGGGCCGGTAATCCTGCAGCGTCAGGCCTGGCCCAGGGTTCTGGACCAGCCTGGGTTTTTGGTACCAACAGCGATGATCAAACTATGTAAAAGGCTATGGGTTGTATTAGGATAAGGGTGTATTAGGAGAAGGAGTTTTCGGATTACCCCCTCGAGTTTGACTACGTTTTGAATGAAAACTAAGTCAAAGTGGTGTGCATTAGGAGGAGGAGTTTTTGGATTACCCCCTCGAGTTTGACTAAGTTTTGGATGAAAACTAAGTCAAAGTGAAGAGTATGGTGTTTGGTTTTGAGATTTCCTCCGAAGTTTGTCTTAATTTGATTGAAATTAAGGTAAAATGGAGAAGAATGTAGCGCGGACGGAGCAGGCGGCCCAGCTGTGTCTGAAATGGTTCGGGTTCAGTAGACTTTGACGAGTACCGTCGTCTTCACCCTTAGTTGTATTAGTATGCTTGTGTAATAAGGATTGTGTGAACCCTTGTTTACATGACTGTTTGTTGTAGCTTGGCTTGAACTTTGTAGTTGCTTTCGTCGTCTTTCGCTTCCGTGCTGTGTTGTGCTTCCGTGTACCTGCGTAGTTAGTAGGCTTGGGTTTGAAAGTAAAGTGATTCCCGATTGGGATGCTTGGATTAAAAAGCTTTTTGTTGAAAAATCATTTTTGTAAAAGATTCACTTTAGTTGTCGAAATGAGCTTTAAAAATGAATGCTAGAAATGTCGGTTGTAAGGCTTCATGCAAGATGAAAAAGTGTTTGACGTTGTGAGCTTAAGCTAGAGTTGTGAAGACCGTGGAGGGTCATTTGAGTTCAAAGGTTGAAAAGCCCCCAGTTGTCGAGGATGAGAATTCGGTGGAATCTCATGACAACACGGAGTGGGGTGTAGTGCGTGATTCGGTTGTGCTTTGCGTAAGCTGCCTACGTATCCACGAATGTGGAATCAAACCGGCGTAGTTCGATAGAGCTTTTGCTTAAAATGTGTTAACTCGAGTGAGTTAAATTCGAAGAATGCTGTTTCTCAAAATGTATTAACTCGAGTGCCGAGTTAAATTTCTGGAAAAGTTTAGACTTCGAAGATTCGAGATGCATTTCAAGGATTTGAGATGCATTTTCGAAAGGTACATTTTGTTTGCGAAAGGGTGTGTTTGCAAAAAGTGAATTGCAAAGTGCTTTCATATTAACTCGAGTATTGGGTTAATTTTGAAAGGTGATTAGCTAATATGAGGGTGCATTGCCTCGTGTAAGTTTGAAAAAGCGCGTCGTTCCGTGGGAGCGTTTTGAAGACTGGAGAGTTTTTGAAAAGAGCGGTTTAAATGTCGCTAAATTGTTTGATTGGAAGAGGATTGACTCGACGTGTGACTCGATGCTTAAAATGCCGAAAAGTTTGCAAAATAGAGACGAATCGTATGCGTGATTTGAGACTCGACGGTTGCATGGTTGCCATATTCGGGAACACGTGCGTTGGTGGAGCCCCCAGTGGTGCTTGCTTGTTTGCGGTGGGATGCTGTTGTTCCTGCAAAACAATGTTAGGCCAAAAGGCAGAGTACTACTCCTAAGTCTATGACAACTTTGCCTTGACGAATTCGTTTTAGTCGCCTCGATAAAGAAATAGTTTGCCTTTGAGCTTTGTGAATTTTTGTGGACACATCCTTAGCATGGAAAGCTTTGGACGAGGAATATTTTGTGGATTTTTGTAAAAGGTTGGTTGAGCTCGGGAGAGCGGCCTACGTATCCGTGGTTACGGAATCAAACCTAGCGTAGTTCCGAAAGGGGTGCATGAGGTGTTTATGTGGAAAGGTGCGTGTTTAAGGATCCACCGGTCTGGGAGGTGGGTTTGTTTTTGTGGAAAGGTGCGTGTTTAGGGACCCGCCGGTCCAAGGGGTGTTTATGTTTTTGACCTTGATACATTGCATCCTAAGGGTGGTTTCTCCTTAGTTGATCTAGGCTGGTTGCTTGCTACTTCTGTCTTGTCTTCAATTTGGAATTTCAAGGACCTGGCCACTCGTTTCTGGGCTTTGGTACTTCTTGCCTTTGGGGTTTCGACCCCTCGCTTATTGATTTCTAAGCTTGTTGACTTCTTAAGCTTTTTGACTTCTTGAGCTTTTGACTTCTTAAGCTTTTTGCTTAGTTGTTTTGCCCCTTGTTCTGGAGCTTTTGAGACTTTTGCTTTTTGGCGACTTTGGATTTTTGACCTTTGTATCTTGTATTCCCGTTTGGTTTGAGAATATCCCACGCCCTATGTAGCTTGGGCTTGAGCTCGGACCTTGCTAAACTCTGTGGCTCGGTGGTCACTCGTGATCGTGTGTCTATCACGCCGGGCTCCTTTAACAAGTTCGTTTGCTTATTAGGCACGCGATCGAGTACGCGGAGGGCGATCCAGGAATACTCATACTTTTGGTCGCGATCAAATTCATGACCACTGTGGAGCTCCAAATTAATGGATCCTCCTCCAAAAGCAGCGGAGTAGTAGACCACAAGCGGACTAGTGAACCTTAGGTGTTTAGTCGTCGGAAGCTTTCTTGTCTTTGTGTCCTTGATTTAGTTACCTTGGACCTTCGTACCCGGCCTAGATCTCCCTAGGATAATTGTTCCTGGGATGCAATGTATGTTGGTGTAGAAGTGTGTTTTTTTATGGGAAAAGTGTGTAAAAAGGAAGCTGGGTTGTAGGCAAACTTATTCCTTTATCGATTTGTTAAAAATGTCGTACGTCGAAGACTCGATTGCCCTAGACTGTCAGAGATTGACTCAATGTTTAAAAACTCGACCCGTATTGAAAAGACTCGAATTTCTTGAGGAGATCCGTGAGATCGTCGGTGGCGCCTTGATGGATTCGTCGCTGGGCGCTCGAGACGCACATGTCTCGGATGGGGTTGATGCTCGCGTCGGGACTTGGCTCATGCATACTTGGATTTGTCTTTGATTTTGCAAAAGTTTTGTTTTCGGCGAAAAGCAGGATGTTTTGTTGAGCAAAATGTGTTGTCACATTTTGGCCCGATGTAAAGGCGTTTTGAAATCAAATCCGATAAGCTCGTGTTAGTGGCTTGTCGGTGAAAGTGTGAATCGATTCGGAGTGGCGATAGGCTATCCGAATCAAGGGTGTTCGAGAATGTGATGAAAACGGCTATACTCGTTTTCATACATTCGGTTTGAAAGAGGGTTAGATTAAAGCGACTATGAGCCACTTGGTCTAACCGTGAAGGATTTGCGGGATGATGCTAGTTCATTCCTAGGTTTTGTTGTCTTGTGAAAAGAGATGTTTGGATTAAAATGGCGGTAGGCCATTTTGAATCATGGATTTAGAAAATGTTTATTTTGCTGGATTTGTTTTCAAGAAAAGGTCCATTCTCGGGTTTGAAAATGTTTGGTAATAAATGGGTTACAATGAGTGCGGGTCATGTAGTTCATTTATGTTTTGGAATGTCACGAGAATAAAGTGATTATTCTCGGGTGTTTTGAGGAGACTGTTTGTCTAGATCAAACCGTCCTGACTATGGGCCATTCGGTTCGAAGGAAGGATTTTTTTGAAAAAGGTTATTTCAAAAACGTGATGAGGATTTTGTGAAAGTAGTTTGTAAGAGGATTTGGGCCAAGATGGTTATGAATCATTTGGTCTGATGAAAAGTCCGCGAGATTGGGCTTGGCCATTCTCGGGTTTTGTTTGCTTGAAAAAGACGATTTTTGCTGAAACGAGTCGACTTTGGGCCGTTTGGCCCAAAGAGATTTGTAAAGAGAATGTCGTTATTTGTTTTGCAGAAGTGAGGAGATTTTTGAAAAGAGCTCATTTCAAAAGCGGGTGTGTTTTGCTTGGTTTGTAAAAATAAGAGATTTTGAAAAGAATTTATTTCAAAAATGAGAGTGTGTTGCTCGTTTTGTAAAAGTGAGGAGATTTTTGAAGAGAGCTTGTTTCAAAAATGAGAGTGTATTGCTTTAGGAGCAATGTTGTGCCTAAGAAGTCTTTGAGGCAAGAACGCGTGTGCGGATCTTGTCTCGACGTTGAAATGTGTTTGATTTGCATTCGTCGAGCCCATGTTAACGGTTCATCGTTAAGGGCTCGAGCCTAGATGCATGGAAAGGATTCGACTCGTGAACGGTTAGCTAGTCGAGTCGAGGATGTTGAGAATGGATTGGTTTGTGTGATGTGTATCTAGTTAGTCCTATTAGATTCAACGTTCATTTTAAGCGTTCATTCTTAGCTCATTTTTTGTTTAGGAAGACCTTTTAAGCTTGAAAAAGGAGATTTTAGAAAAAGTTTTAGCTAGAGGAAAGCTTTTGAGACGAGGATGTGTGCGCACATCTCGTCTCGATGTTAAAAGATTTTGCTTCGCACCCATCGAGCTGGTATCGGTGATTTGCCGAGGTGAGCTCGAGTTTGGATGTGTAAAAGAGAAAGGATTCGACTCGAGAGTGGTTAACAAATCGAGTCGAGGATGTTAAAAGTGGAGTCTAGGCCGTATGACCTAGAGGAATGAAATCCTCGAGCTTGGGTTTTAATCCTTCCTCGGGTTTTTGCTTGTTAGTGAAAAAGGAAATTTTGAAAAAGTTTATTTCAAAAATTCGCGATAGTTTTGTTTGAAAATTGTTAGTTTGTTAGATGTTAGGTTCATTTATCTTTGAAACGTTTAAGCGAGTTTTCGAAGATATGAATGCAAATGCTCGTTTTGAAAAAGACCATGGAGTGCATAACCTCGAACTCGTACGTATGACTCAAAAAGGGTGAAAAATGAGTCAGTCGGGTACACCTCCAACTACCTCGAGTACGCTTTGGCAGATACTTAACCCCTTCATTTCCTTACGCCGGGGCGATAGGTTTTCTGAAGGGAGCAGAGCGGTCGAGATAGCCGCTTCTGGCAAGCCGTGGAGAGGCGAGAGGAAAGCTAGTCCGGCATGTGCTTTATCGAGTGGACAAGCTGCATGTAGAGCCACCTCGAGGGTGCAAAGGGTGCCTAGATTCCAAAAGGAATGGACTCTAAACGAATGTGCATAGCTCAAATATGTATACTTGGATTGTTCAAGGCTTTGAGTTTCACCTCTTTATTTTTAAAAAGAAAAAGCTAGTTTTAAGTTTTAAAAATAAAATCTCCCAATGAGTCGCCAAACCGTGGAACCCGGATCGGACCCAACTCGGCTCTTGCTTAAGGGCGGATTTTAAAGTTAAAAGATTAAGTTGGAAAAACCTTTAAGAATCAAGTATGGAGTCGCCACCTATTTATCGCGGAAAATAGGAACCTCTACCACGTTCTAAGTTAAAAACATGTCCTAGATTTTGGAGCACGCCGACACCCCTAGATCTAAGGCTTGTGAAACCAGTTGGATTCGGGGTGAGGTACTTTAGAAAAAGAGTTAATTCAAATAATGATTTATGAAAACCTTTTAGAAAAGCCTATGTAAAAATAGCCTCTCTTGACCTGTAACAATCCTTGTAAGATGATATTTGAGCTAATGTTACCGCTACGCATTACAAGTGCGATAAGTTTGTAAAAGAATGCAGATGTAGATGCAAAAAGATTGATTAAAACCCTCAGTTTAGCATGTTTAACTTGTTAACGAATACGGTTCACTTAAAGGTCGAATTCATTGTTAAGTTGATTTTATAGCAAAATAAGAAGGTGCAAGATGCATGCAAATAAAATAAAGTTCAATTGTCCCTTGGTTTATTTTATAAGGTCGATTCTTATGCGACTTTGGCGTGTCATCGGATATGGAGTGTACCAAGTAAATAGAACACTTGGAGTGCAAGCGCTGGGTGCCAAAGCCGGGGCGCTAAAGTGTAGACCCCTTTGTTAGTCCATAGAAAATAAGAAAAAGCTTTGATCCAAGTGGATCGGTACCTACCTTGTCCTGACGCTTCAGATCTGGGCAGAGCTTCGCTTCTTGAACTTGAAAGGAGGATGAATCCAACACGGGATGGTGTGTTGAACTCAAGGATTTGAGTGCTTGAGGCTTTTGTGAGGATTTGTGTGTAAGGTGTGAATAAGATGTATTCTGGTTGTGAAAGATGATCCTTCGAGGTTGGGTATAGGGGTGTATATATACTAAAACCTCGGAGAAATTAGGAAAGTAGGGAATAAAAACAAGCCGAGGAACCGCATAGGCTTATGCGGTTGCCAGGGCAAACCGCATAAGCTTATGCGGTTTCCCCTCCAAACCGCATAAGGCTGTGCGGTTTGGAGGTGTGGTTCTAGGCCTAATTTCCTAGTTTCGGTTTGACGAAATCTTTGAAAGATTACGTGATAATTTTGTGCGTGTGGCTCAAGAAAACAGCTAGGATAATCCTGAGATATTTTGTGGTGTTCAGGGCTTTGGAGTGCGGGCCAAAGGCTTGGGTTTGGGCTCGGTTTCGGGCCCGAGACCCGAAAAAATGAAAAGGGTGTATTTGCATAGTTTTTGTGAAATAAAGGAAGACGTGAAGTTGTATTTTGTGTAAGAGGGGGCTAAATAGCGGTTTTAGCTACCGGGCCTAAATTTAGGAATTTAGGAATGCTGAATTAGACCTTGTTAATGTAAAAGGACTAATTGTAGTGCAAATGTGAAGCTCATGCCAAATGAAGCGGGACAAGGACCTAGCTAGACTCCAAATGGACAAAATGAACGTTATTTAAATGTGATGTGAAGCGACCTAAATCATTTTAACATTTAAAACGACTCAAAATGAATTCGACATTAATTAGAACCGTTTAAGTCAACGTTAAAGCATGCGTAATAAAAGTCCGTGATACATCACAGGGTTTTGTTTGGGAGGGTACGGATATGGGTATCTACAGCAGGGCGCGAGCCGTCCGGGCCCCAGGCCACGGACTCTCAAGGCGCGATGTTCATCCATACGTAGACATGAGAGGTCCGCAGCCGCCACCGGCTACAAGGGCGGCATCAGACACTGCGGTGAGAGCAGCCTTGGCACGTGGGCCATCATAGACATCCCAGCTCTTTTGCATTAAGGCACCCTCATCCGGGCCCGACGACCACGGATGAGCATTGTGCAAGGCCATACGTAGGGCGCGAGCCGCCCAGGCCCCGGGCCATGGACTCTCAAGGCGCGATGTTCATCCGTACGTAGGCAGTGGGTTGCCGCGGAGGTCTTACCCATGGGAGGTCCGCAGCCTCCACCGGCTACAAGGCCAGATCGACTGCGCGAAAGCGGCCTCAGGCACGTGGGCCATCATAGACATCCCAACTCTTTTGCGTTAAGGCACTCCCATCCGCCCGACGACCACCGGATGAGCATTGTGCGCGCCATACGTAGGCGCGAGCCGCCCAGGCCCCGGGCCATGGACTCTCAAGGCGCGATGTTCATCCGTCAGCGTGGCGATGGGTTCTGCGGAGGTCTTACCATGGGAGGTCCGCGGCCGCCACCGGCCACTGGCCGGCATCGGACATCATGCGGTGAGCGGCCTCACGTGGGCCATCATAGACATCCCAGCTCTTTTGCATTAAGGCACCCTCATCCGGGCCCGACGACCACGGATGAGCATTGTGCAAGGCCATACGTAGGGCGCGAGCCGTCCAGGCCCCGGGCCATGGACTCTCAAGGCGCGATGTTCATCCGTACGTAGGCATGGGCTGCCTAGGAGGTCTTGCCCTTCTCCGGTCTTTTATGTCTTTTAGCTGCTCCGGGGCCTGTTCTTGCCCCCGGTCTGCTCCAGGCGGGATTTTGGGTGTTTATCCTCCTTTTCCTGGAAGTGTTAGCAAAAATTTTCAAAAATTCCTATTTTTGAATCGGCATCGTGATTCTGGGGTCGGGGTAGTCCCCTCTCGCTTCCCCTGGCGACTTTTGTGTGATACAAATCTAAACAAATGCTGGGCAAAAATTCTACTAAAAGCTTACCAAAAACTTACAAAAGCTTGCGGTGTCAATATTCCTGATCACTCGCGCTACAAATGTCTATACGTTGCCTCGTTAAAACCTTCCCGCGGAAAACCCAGTGGGACAAAACCGCGGGTAAGGAAAAAGAGTACAACGCTTACACGTAATATTTCTTTAATGTATCAGAGTTCCAATGAGACGGGAGGTCGTGGCCGCTCATATCCCTTAGCATGAAGGTCCCCGACTGTTTCACCTCAGTGATTTGTTAGGGTCCTTCCCAGGTGGCTGACAACTTCCCGTGAATGTTCCCTTTCCCGGTGGCGGATGCTCGTCTTAGCACCAGGTCTCCCAGCTCAAACTCCCTATGCTTCACTCTTCGATTGTACATTCTCCTCATCCGGTTCTGGTAGACCGCCAGATTTTCTCTTGCTTGGTCCCGGACCTCATCTAGCAGGTCCAGCGACTCCTTTCTCGCTTGTTCATTACTGGTGGGATCATGTAGGTTTGCTCTCGGACTGGGTAGAATTGCCTCAATCGGGAGTAGAGCTTCGGCCCCATAGACCATGTTGAATGGTGTGTGGCCGGTGGATTCCTCGATCAGAAGTTCGATTGACCGAGAACGCCGGTAGCTCATCGCCCCATGCCCCTTCACCATCCAATGCTTTTTCATGCCGCTCAACATTTGCTTGTTGGCGGCCTCGCCGCTGCCGCTTTGCTGGGTGGCAAATCGATGAGTGGCGATAATTGTCTCCGCCCGCTTCAACCACCCCGCATGTTGTCGTTGTCGAATTGTTTTCCATGGTCAAATACCACCACCTTGGGCACCCCAAACCTTGTGATTACATTTCTCCAAATAAACTTTCACGGCTTGCTCGGTGATGGTGGGGATGGCCTCGCTTCAATCCATTTAGTGAAGTAGTCGATACCGCTACCACATACTTCTCGCCCCGGTCGCCGTCGCAAAGGGGCCCAGGATGTCCATCCCCCATTGATCAAAAGGTATCGGGCTCGGGGCGGCTGAGGTCCCTGGCGAGAGATGGATGTCGAGCGAAAATCGACATTCGCCGGCATCGCTTGCTCAAATCTTTGGCATCTCTCAGCATGGTGGGCCAAAAGTAGCCGCCCCTCAGTGCTTTGTGAGCCAATGTGCGCCCGGCCAAGTGATAACCGCACACTCCTGCGTGTATGTCGTTGAGGATGGATTCAGCGTCCATGCCCCCTACACATTTAAGCAATGGGGCTGAAAATGACCGCCTGTAGAGCTCTCCGTCTACGAGGATGAACCATGGGGCTAGTCTCTTCAGTTTAGCTGCCTCAATCTTGTCTTCCGGGATTTCTCCCTCCAGCTTGTATTTCAGTATCGGCCTCATCCAGCCGCTGTCCTCGGAGATGGCATTGGCCGTTAGCAATCCCTTTTGGGATATCGACCGTGGATTTTTCGACTTGTTGTCTGTTGTTGCCGGGCGAAGTTTGGCGAAAGCGTCTGCTGTTATTCTCGGACCGGGGGATATGGTGGACGTCGAAAGATTTTAATTCAGAGGTCAAAGTTTTTGCTCTCTGGAGGTATAACGCCATCCCTTCTTCCCGGGCCTCGTACTCTCCCTTAAGTTGGCTCGCCACCAGCTGCGAGTCTGTTCTCAGTTCAATCTCTTCTGCCCCCATGGCCTTTGTCAGTTCCAGGCCTGCCAGCACCGCCTCGTATTCAGACTCATTGTTCGTGGCCGGGAAGGCAAACTTCAAGGCATGCTCAAATTCGTGCCCTTCGGGACTGATGATAACCACCCCTGCCCCGGAGCCGTGGATGGTGGCCGACCCGTCCGTATATACCTGCCACACCCCTCTCGGTGCAACCTCCCTGGCCGGGTGGGTGCACTCGGCAATGAAATCTGCTAGGGCCTGGGCCTTGATTGCTGTTCTTCCGGCGTAGGTTATGCCGAAGCCCGACAGCTCAATTGCCCACTTGAGGAGTCTGCCGGATTTTTCAAATTTTTCAAGTGCTTTCTCCGGTGAGTGCGGCGCACCTTCCACCGGGTGAGCATCAAAGTATGGTCTCGATTTCAGGGTTCTTTATAACAGCGGCGTATCTTTGCGCTTCTCGATGATTGGGTAGTTTCTCTACGGTGACCCGGTCGTGGTAGACAAAGTAGATTGGTTGTTGTTGTTTTCTTCTTCCGTAGGATTCACCGCGATATCGCGCTCGCGGTCTCGGCGATGTATAAGATTTAAGTTTCGCCCGTGACCGGTCTTGCCAAAGTAGGCAGAGTTGTAAGATGCTTCTTCAACTGTTCAAAGGCTTCATCCTGCTCCTTCCCCATACAAACCTCTTGTTTCCCTTCAGGACTGGAAGAAACGGTGTGGACTTGTCGTGGATGGAGATGAACCTGGATAGTCTTTGCCATCCTCCCGGCCGAATTTGAATGTCTTTAATTGTCTTGATCTTGGCAGTCTAATATGGCCTTGACTTTCGGGGTTGGCGTCAATCCTCTTGGTGACCAGTACCCGAAACTTTCTGGCCAGGACTCCAAAGGTATGCTTCTTCTGATTCGCCATTTGGTATTCTCTCGAATGAGGCGAACGCTTCTCTCAAGTCTTCCAGTGTTGCTCATCGGACTTACTTTTCACAATTGCATCGTCCACATATACCTCCATGTTTCTCCCTTCGCTTTGCGAACACACGGCATCCACCACCGGTATTGCGTGGCCCCGGCGTTCTTGAGTCCGAACGGCATCATCTTGTACATGTAGACCCCATGTCCCGTGATGAAGGCACACCGGGGCCTATCCTCTTCTGACAGATATACTTGGTGGTATCCCGAGAAGGCATCCAGGAAACTCAAGGTTGAGTGACCACTGGTGGAGTCTACCAGCTGATCAATCCTCGCACCCGTAGCGATCTTTGGGGCACGCCTTGTTTAGATTCGTAAAATCACCGCACATTCTCTACGCCCCGGACGCTTTTTTCACCATTACCACGTTAGCCAACCACTCGGGATAGTCACAACGTTCAATGAAACCTGCCTCCAACAACTTGTTTATTTCTTCGAGAATGGCCGCGTCCTTTTCCGCACTCATGGGCCGCAGCCTCTGCTTGATTGGTTTGTAGCTGGGGTTAACGTTCAGCTAGTGTACAATTACTTTCGGGCTTATCCCCGGCATCTTCGCCGCTGAGTAGGCAAACACGTCCTTGTTTTCTTCCAAGATACTAATCAGACTGTCTTGGAAGCCGGGGTCTAGCTCCGCCCCGATGATTACACTTCTTCCTGGTGATAGCTCAATTTCTGTTGTCTCACTTTCCGGTCCTGGAGTCACTTCCAGACCCTGCTTCTCCTTTTGTTCCGGGAGCTTCACCTCTGCCACTGTCTTCTGCTTTGTTCCCCGGGCCGATAGGGAATTGCAGGATCTCCGACGCTTTCCGTCGCCATAAACTTTCCCCTCGGTCCAAGTGTCCGTAACATAAACCATAGCCAGTGCTCGTATTGACACAACAGCGTGAATGTGGTCCAAAGTGACCCGCCCGATGAGGTCGTTGTACGCTGATGGGGCGTCAACGACCACGAAGCTTGCGTCTCACGCCGGGCCATGTCTTCCTCCCTATCGTGGCCGGCAAGGTTCACGTCCCCTATTGGTCCGATCTCGGCTCCGTGAAGCCATACTGAGCCTATGTATGGTGTCGATTGCTCCTTCTTCGGACCTAACTTTTGAATGTCTCCGATGCAGGAGGTTGGTGCAAGCTCCAGATCTATTATGCACCAATGGACGGATGGGGTCCGATATCCATGGAGATCACCAACGGTCGCCGCGGCGTAAGAGACCCGCCGATAGTCTTCTGGCTAATGGTCAAGTCCGGATGGGGGTTTTGGTGCCATCCTCTCTACCGAATATATGCCCATCCTAGATCGCTTCACGCTTCTCCGCTTTTCTTTTCCTTCCGGACAAGACTGACTCTTCCGTCCCGGCGATCATGTGGATTTCTCCTATTCTCTGCTTGTTCTTTTTCGGACCCGTTTGACCCGGATCACCACTACCTTCGCCACCATCTCTGTCTCGCTTGTCCTTAACAAAGCGCCGCAAGGTGCCCTGTTGTACCGATCTGGACCTCGTGCTTCAAGGATCTGCAGCTTTTAGATTGCATGGCCATTGTCTGGTGGTATTCACAGAAAACCGACTTATCATTCCCTGGGTGCTTTTGTGGTCGGGGGGCGGCCCACTTGATCTCGTTTTTGGTCATCTCAAAAATTTCTGCCTGGGACCTAATGAGTGGTGTGTAGTGAGTCCATTGCTGGAACTGTTGGTTGTTTCCCTGCTGGCCTCGGCCGTCCCGGTTATCCCGGCGATCGTTGTGATTGTTACTACTGCTGCTGCGGTTGAAATTGTTGCGGGCGTTGTTGTTGTTGTTGTGCCTCCGGGGCGGTCCTTTCAATTCCTGTTGGGCTCCGCCCTGGTCCTCTTTCTTGTCATTTCTCTTACTGAATGTTTTATGGAATCGCTGCCTTCGCGACAAAGCCTTCAAATTATCTCATGGCCGCCATCAGCCGGGTTTGGCGGATTCGATCGAGAGACTTTTCAGCTCTCCTCTTTCAAATTTCTACCGTCAAGGCATGGACCCCTATCTTGGAGTCCAGGTCTCTGATTTGCTGTGATTCTCTGTCAAACCGGGTCATATACTCCTTCAGCCCTTCACTTTTCCCCTGCACCACGTTCAGGAGCTCCGTAGCCACCTTCTCTCTCCTTTTGTTCCCTGCGTACTGCTGGCGGAACACCCGGCACATGTCCTCATATCCATAGATGGAGCCAGTTGGGAGGTTACGGAACCAGGTTTGTGCAAGTCCCGTCAGGGTCGTAGGAAAAACTTTGCACCAAACGTAATCCGTAGAGTCGTACATCATCATGTGGCTCTCATAGGCCGCCAAATGTTCCTCCGGGTCTGTTTTTCCGTCATATTGTATCGTTGGAATTTTCATCTTGGGAGGAAGAGGGTATTCCAGCACCGAAGAAGCCAAAGGCGATTTTACTGTGACTTTTCCTTGTGTTGTGTTTCCTTTGGGTTTGTTGCGCTTGGGCCTCTCAGTGCGTGGAGCCTCGGGCTTCGATACTTCTTGAACTGAAGGTGGTGACTGGGACGCTGAGTGAGAATGTTCCGATTCTTGCCACGTACTATCGTTGCTTGACGTCTCATTGTCCTCATGAAAAAGCTTCTTAGGTGTCACGGATGGGATGGGATCTTTTCTTGGTGGAGACTTCTGTTGACTTGGCTCGGGCGGGGGAGTACCAGTAGGTGGTGTCTTCCTCAGTTTTTCTAGGAAAGCACTCATCATCCTTTTCTCCTCTGGAGTCAAGGGCGTTTGCAGCTCGGTTTCCAGGGAATCTGCCACGCACCTCCTCCCTGGGAGTTGTTTCTTCCATTGCTTTTCTCGGCTCTTGTGTAGGGTTTGACATGGCTTTTTGTAAGATTTTGTGAAATTTTCCCCAGGCAGCGCCCAATTGTTTGGTATAAAGTTAGGAACTAAATACCAAAACTAAATACAAAGGATTACAAGTTAATGTAGATTACAAATTCGATAAACTAAGTCCTTGAGGTCCTTAGCTCTCATTTGGTCTCTTCCTTCCTTCTCTCCCTGAAGCAGCGTAACAAACCTAGCCCCGGGGCCTTCCGGGTGATGGCCCTCCGACGCTCAAGTCAGTTACAAAGACAAATAAATCTAGAGAGAGAAAAGAGAGAAAACCTTTTGTGTAGTGTGTTTGTGTGTGTGTAAAAACTTAATGATTTTTAGGGTTTTAGTTGCCTTATATACTTGTTTCAGATTTGTCTTCTTATGCCCCCACTCCGTACAGTACGGCCCTGGGTGGGCCATACACGCCCGGACCCGGGTGGATCATTGGGTTCCTTGGTATATGGGATGGTCCGGTCAATGGTCCTCCCGGCCTCGGGTGACCCGACCCGGGAGATACAGATGGTGCAACGAATGTAAGTCCATCCTCCGGCCTATAATCCTACCGGCCTGATAGCGCGGAACCCGGGAGAAGTCACCCCCCAACAGGTATGAACAATGGAAAAAAAATAGAACTCAGAAGGCAAATAGAGGGAAATTAATGGAATTCTCTCGATTAGGGTCGTAACCTGTTAAGTTGTAAACGGAGGAATCAACCAATTTGGCTTATAAACAAAATTAACTAAATATTAATGGTGATTAGAGTTTGAATTTCCGATTAAAATGATTTTCTAATATGATAAAAACACAATTGGTGAGATGAATTGGCCTTCTTTTTCTTATCTTTTGGTTAGATTTATTGCGAAACACTGCCTCTTAAAATTTTCAATTTGTTTTTCAAAAGAAAAAATCAATTTGTAAAATGTAGGTTTGATTTCAGTATGTTGCTTTGTTTTTCTTAAGAGGTCAGTAAAAAAAGAAAAAAAAAAAATAATAATAATATTGGAAATGACCTAATCTCAAGTATAACTGAAATCAAATTGGAAAAGTTATAAAACTTCTCATTCATTTATGTGGTCGAGAATCTTATCTACGTACCCACATAAAAATGTCTTTAAGATGGGTTGAGTAATGGCGATGGTTAACACATGTTTTTCTCATCTTATTTTTTTTCTTAACTTATTAAACAATTCAAAATATCAAAAGGATTCAATAGCTTAAAGAGAACACGTCCTAACTGTCAACATGAAAATTCTGACTCGAGCTAGAATATACGTACGGCTCGAATAAATCAATGCAACTTGTGTATAAATGAACTAATCGCAAACCCCTTGAAAAGTTAAATGGACCCGATCTAAAACACTTACCCTACATGATTGACTTTTGATGAATTATTAATGCTTTACTTCTATAGTACTCGTATTTGATAAGAAAGTACGGAATACTTAGAAAAGATGAAACTCGAAATAAATTAAAATCAGTTCGATCTAATATATAAAACACATTTTTAAACAACTGAAATATTTATTTAATTCGAATTAACTCAACACAAACTCAATACGATTAACTCAATTACCAAATCTAATTTAAATATGTAATGTAGAATGAACATTTTATTTTATTTTTATTTCATAGGAAAGAGGAAACCACAACTTCCAATCAACTTCAACAAATAGTCATAGTGATTGAGTAGAAGGCTTGAACATTAGATGAGATGTTAGATTTGAGAAGGCAGGTGAAAAAGCTATCCACCAAACTTCATTATATGACTTTGAGATGATCATGATTAATTATGATTAAACTTTATTTTTTTATGATTTTTAAGAGTGATTAATGTGCATGACTACTAAAAAGTGAGATGAAAAGTGGTTCCAATTTGATAAAATAATTAATTATAGGGGTGATTTGATGACTACTTTGGTTAGAATAATAATAACTTTGATGACAGGTACTTACGAGTTTTAAATACGTATATTGTGATTACATTTAGGTCGATAACGATTATTATTGACTAAAATGTATAAATAGTAGTTACAAATAGCCTAAACGTAGTCACATTTCATGCATCGGGAAAATTCGTTTTTCACTTTCGTAGTGAAAGACGGTTTTTGTTCATATCCTACATCAGATTATTGTAGGAATTTGTATCAAATTGTTTGATACGGACGGCAGATTAAAGTTTGATGTTTAACAGATTGTATATTAATTTTTTTAAAATTAGCAAACGACAATTTAACGCAAAATCTATTTTATAAAATTATACTATGTCAGTTACACATGAAATAATTATGCCCCCACAAAATTCAATTGCTCAATTATGAGCTCATCTAAGTTTCAATTGTTGAATGAATTCTCCACCTTCATTTGTCCCTTCATATTTATTGAAACTAATATCAAAAAGGACAACTTACTTTCCTTTTCAACTTTTACATACTAACATACCCACCTTAAGAATATTATGAGTAATTAGTTTATTATTGATGAGGTTATTGTTGTATATTAAATAATAAGTTATTTAGTAATTAAAATAATAAATTAATTTCGAAGTGGTTATACATTACGTCAATATCAAATAATAGTTACAAATACTAAAATGATTACACTTTAGTTAAAATAAATTCGTTTTATATGCATACAACCATTTTATTAGTAAATTGTATAAAGACAAATTCTTATATGAGACGATCTCACGATAATTAATTTAAACTTGGTCTTTTTCATTGTAAAATTTTGAGAAGAATAATCATGATCACAAATCATACATTAGACTCTATCACCAAACTAATCTCGCAAGTCATAACTCATTTGTACAGTTGTACTACCAATATATAACTATAATTATAAAAGCACTCATTTGTGTACGACGTGTAACACATACTACGTTATTACGTGTTTTGTCTAAGATCATTTATTATCGATGCAACTATATATTTACTTTGGAATTAAAATTTCGAAATTACAAATTTATAATATACAGGCATATCGATCACACGTATCACGTATGTGTTCAAACACATTGTGTCGAGTTTAATTCTTATTAATTAATTAGGTCAAAACATAATAAGGTTTTGAGAGTATATCTTTTGTTTGCTGGGCCTCCTTAAATTGGGCTGATATATATTGATTTTTTGGGCCTTAAATGCCATTTTCTTAAAATTTTACATCAAAACCTCATTTTAATCATATTAAATGTATATTTTTACTCATGAAAACATTAAATTCTCGTTCAAAGTTTTCACGTTCTTAGTTTCGGTGATCGAGATTACATTCAGAACGAAAATATTTTTTTTTTTATAAAAAAAATCCTTTAATTTTTGCAAAAAATTGCACTTTGGTGGAAATTTTTAAGAAAATCCTTATAAAAGGTGAAAGATTTAAAAAAAAAAAATTACTAAAGGTGAGTTTTTAAAATTGTGGCTATAAAGGTGGGAGATATCAAATTATCAATATTAATACTCTTTATTTGATGTCTTAGGTTAGACATCAAAATTCAAATACTCCGTATTAGTTTTAACAAATACTCCGTACGAAGTATTAAAAGTTCAAAAATTTACATTTGCCGCAAAAAAATTGAAACAACCTTATGGCAACTCGGGCTTGATTGAGTCAAAAATTTAGTTGGAGAAACCAGATCATGAAACCGACTCAACTATTGTCATGACCCGATATCACCAAAATCGAATTGTCCCATAGCGACCGAAATTCTATCCAAAACTGACTCGACCACTATCTTAATCCAAACTTGATATAACCCGATTCGAATAAACCCTTTTCAAATCCGACCCAAGTGGCCCGATCGACGATTTATCAAAAATTCAACATTAATTAGGATTAAGAAAAAAACAGAAAAGTAATGTAGTCATTGTAGTGTGCGCATTTTGAGCCACTCACTCTCTTGTTGCAAAATTTCATTGTTCGATAACAATTTCTTGAGAAAAACACTTAAAAAAAAGAGTAAAAATTTCAGCAAGTTCATCCCCAAAATTTAATCTTTATTTTTATTCTAATTGCATAACATTATATTATGTTCAAAGTTCATGACTTTTTTTTTTTTGTTTTTTGTTTTTGGTTTTTGGTTTTTGTTTCAGGTTAATTGAATTGAATGGCTTCAATCGTTTCAAACATTTGTGTGCCCCTTTTGATTAATGGGTCAAAACCCTCAATTCAATTCACCTCTAATTTCCCTGTTTTTTCTAACCCAGGTGAATTTTCTTTTTTCTTTTTATTATGTTTCACCAAATTGTTGAAAAGTTTGAAGTGTTAATACGAGGTAGAATTTTAGGCATGTTCTTGTGGACTTAATTATTTGTTAATTAAGTAGACAATCACAAGTATTAGTTGTTAGATTAGAGACGGGCTCGAGCCACACTCATTCTCACTTTCATGGGCGATTGTGGGACTCACATGTGGGTTATAATAATAAGGCCATGTTGCTTTGGACTTATTTTCGGTGCAGTTCAACCCATCTCTATTCAGTTCAGTTCAGATTCATTTAGTCCAAAAGAACCCTTCAGGCCTGGTTCTTTTCGGCTTTTTAGAGCTGAACTTATAAAAATTGAAGTCTGTGTAAATTAAAGCTTAGTGGGGCTTAGAGCTAAACTTATAGAAGCTGAGCTGAACTTATAAGAGTTGAGCTGAATTATAAGAGTTAAAATTAAGCTGAAAAGAACAGGGGCTCAGTCCAAAAGAACTGGGTCTAAGGGATTTGTCACATAGTTAATTTAAGTAGGATGGTAGTAAAGTGATATGAAGTAAATTTAAATTAGTCCGTTTTTGGTTAGGTTAGTTTCTGACGTGATATTAGATTTAGAGCATCCCTTTTTTGGTTAGCTCCATTTGGGTTTTTCATATGTTCATGATTTTAGCATTTGGGGATGTGTTGTATTACATGAAGTTGGAAAACATCTATCATCATGTAAGTCTATGAGGGTTTTTAATTGGAATGAGGCAAATTGTATTGGCCATATCACGCATGAAACGGTATTATATACGAGAGGGATAATTTAAGTTCATGTTGTTTTAGGTTCGACAAATTGTTGATCTTGTATATGAGAGGGCAATTTTTGTTTTTAGATGTTTTTCATGAGCGCATTGCAATCTACTTCATCATCTATGGCTCTATCTATGCATTATGCTACATCGCACATTGTTCCTTCCGTATTATGGTTTAGAAATCAAACGTTTGAAATTTTAACCGTAGATAATTCCAAAAGTATAGATAATTAGGACTCCGTATGTGGTAATGAAATATTTCCATTGTCGGTGGTGGGAGTGACTTCGGGATTTTGAAGGTGAAAAATTAGCTGAACTTGGGAAGACTTTGCTTGTCATTACGGTGTTTGGGAAACCTTGGAATTTGGAATTTGGAATTGGAATCGACTTATTTCCTCTTCAATTCCATGCTATCTCGTGTGGCTGTCCCGTGCTTTTATTTTGCAACAAAAGATTCTGATCCCACATATCCCCATTTCAACTCATAAGTTCTGATTGAACCCATATTACTGATTGTATATCAAAATAGCATTATCGTAAAGCTTTTTATGAATTTTGCATTTGAAATTTAGTAGAAACATTATTCTGTTGTCTATCGAAGATGTATTTCTTGTTTTAATCCTTAGCAAGTTCATGAGATAATCCGAGTGGTTGAGGGCGTATTGTAGAGTGTTCTACTAAACAAGCTCTTTGGTACATATTTTAAAGCGACTAACACCTTGTTTATCTTGATTTAAGGAAGACAAAGTCGTGGATTAGTAGTTGCGAAAGCAGCAGGTGAAAGCTCTGATTCTTCGACATCTCTTGTCGAATCTGTTCAGAATGTTGTGAGTTACCTGTTCCCAACGCTCGTCTTTCTTCGTCATTCGTTTCATTTTTCCCTCTTTTATTACTTCACTTGTACCTTGAAAACCAATATTTGAGTACAGTTTTTTCTTTATTAGTGGGAAAAACCCGAGGATCGAATTGCTGTAATTGGTCTCGGTTTGACGGCTGTTATAGCAATCTGGGCTTCATCGAATTTCATCTCTGTAAGTGCAATCTTACTTAATCAGCTGCAGTAATGCACTTACTGGTAATCGGTTACATTTTTATGACTCATTTCTTTGTTCCATCAACAGGCGATTGATAAGCTTCCTGTCATCCCAAGTTTCTTGGAATTTGTCGGGATATTGTACTCTACGGTACGTACGTGTGTCTTCCCATTTTAGTACGTCGACAAGTATTTATCTTCGAGCAAACTGTGTACATTTAGCTAATTGAATTGGTAGATCTATAATGACGGGCTTAAAGGCGTAGGTCACCAAAGTAATACGCCGTAGTTTAATCATTCCGTTTGTACTCCTATATTGAGAGAAGCATGACCGAGAATGGAAACCTATGTCATGAAAATCACTCTCGATGAGTTCACCGGTTAACTTAACTGTCTAGTTTTCGTTTCCTGATATCTCATCAGTCTTTTTTCTTCGAGCGTGTTACCTAACTCGAAAATTGTTCTTGTTATAGTGGTTCGTGTACCGGTACCTCTTGTTCAAGCCCGATAGGTGAGGCGCTTACTTTATGTTTTCAATCATTATATGTGTACAACCAGTTATATCGTTATAACAACCTGTTATGGCGGTTATACGCATATAATGAGTTAGTCTATTGTAAGATGGTTTTACGCGTACGATGGGCTATATGTGACTAAAATGTTACCACTTTACCGCTTAATGTAACCATTTTAATGCTTAATGTGACCACTTTTTGTTCGCAGAGAGGAATTGTTCGGAAGTATCAACAAGTACATATCTAACATCTTGGGTCAATGAATGATGAATGTTCTTCTAAATTTCTTCTTGCTATTTTTTTTTTTTTTTTTTTTTTTTAGTTTTGTACATCTATTAAATCCAAAAATATGGGTCGTAAAATATGATTGCTTTGTATATTCGAATTCATGTTAAACTAAATTCGAAATATTTTCGACACAATCGTATGGAGTCTCTCGATCTGTGCTTGTATTGAATTAACATTGTATAATGTTGTACTAGAGAACTATCGGTTCACAATTATTATCGAGTATATTGTGATTTCTGTCATTTACTTAATTGTGCAACTTTTCCGATTTTAATACACTTAATTTATTACTCCATATGTTTCTATTTTGACATCATTTATAATGCTATGTTGCTGAGTTTAGTCGAAAAATAAGTTTTGTGAGATTACATGAATTAAGGTAATATTCTTTTTTTTTTTTTTTTTCGTTTATATGGAGTATAATTAAATGGATTTAAACATTATTATAATGCATTTCTACCCATGAGAGTTTTTAAATTAAATTTATATAATAATTTCTAACGGTAACTTCATAATGCATTTCATAGTTATGCAATATTATTATTTGTAAATATGTGTTGGAGGAATTTTTTTTTTTTTTTCTTTTTCTTTAGTGAGAAAGCGATATATGAGTATTAATGATGTTATAATGTAATTGGTCCATGGATGTGGGTAGACATCGCGGCACTAGTCATATGGATCACCATAAATCCGCATTTAAGATGGATGTATTCCTCTTAATTTACGGATAACACAAAAGTATATTGTACCGTATAACTGTATAAGGGAAAACAAACAAATGTGTTCTTTATAGATAAGTAGTAGATCTACTATAAGTATCTCACAGACAATAGAAATTCTCAGCATCTTATTTATCGTGAGATCAAATAAAGTATTCTCAAATTTTATTAGTTGTTTTACGGATAAATCATACTCCGTATTCATTTTAATATTTGCCCATTGATGTAAGGTGCACTTTAATTTGTGGAGTTAAAAGGGTAAAACCGTAAAACAATGCACTTAACTGCTTTAGTCTTTAGATTATTCCCTATGCATGAAAGTAAGATAATTTGTGCAACATTTAACCCTTTATAAACTTTTCAGAAACTAAAGCTAATATTCCGTATTACACAGTACACACTAGAATAACTTCATTTCCACGCCAATGTCTAACGAAAAAAAAAAAAAAAAATTAGTTACCCCTAAGGCCCTAATATATAGTAAGTTTTTGCTCTGTCCCGACGAGTTGTTTACAATTTTTATCTATTTTGTAAGACTATAATCTAGTAAGCGGAAATTTTTGATGGAGAATGAGGGAGTATTTCATTAATTATGTTGTGGTATCTGCATATTTACAAGTAATTTGGATATATTTGAGTAACTCTTGTAACAGACGGTCTTTTTTTAGACCAGTGTTAGGGAAATGTCACTAAATACTCAATAATGGTCCTCATACACTAAATGTTAGTGAAAAAAAAAGTGATTTAAAAAAAGGCCGTCTTTTTTAAGATTAGGCCTTTGGATTCTCTTCATTTGTTTTTCTAACATCTTTATCTGCTACTTTGTATCAGCAATTTAAATTTTATTTTCATGTGATCTAACGATAACTAATTTCATCAGGCAGAAAAGAAATAATAATAATAATAATAATAATTATAATAATGATGATGATGATGATTAATTAACCATTAGCAAGTGGTAATCGACACATATTCATTTGATTTGATAAGAATGTTTTGAATAGTGAGACTACAAACTCCTCTAATTTTGGAAGCATGCTACATGACAATTGACATAACAAGGGATCTTTGTTAACTTTATCATCTTTTACACTCCTAAGTCGTATCTTATGTTGTTTTCTTAAGTTGATTTCAATTAACGAAATACGTATTTCGCACATTGGTAGAATATTCTTACACTGCATTAAATATGAAAACTAGATGTCAAAATCTCTAGAGCAATAAATAATATCATTATAAAATAGAAAAATAATACTCCCTCCCTTTCAGTGAATTGTTTACAGTTTGATTTTTTTTTGTGAGGGGAAAAAAGTCAAACTGTAAACAAATGACTGAGACAGAGGGAGTACAAAGTACTATCGTATTTTCGTCCTATGTCAGGAAGCATAGGAAAAGAGCTTGAAAATATAATATTCTTACAATTATTCTTACAGGAAATTTTTAAAATTATTTAATAAAATTCTCATGAAAATTGGGGGATTATTTTCGTTTTGAAATTCATATCTTATTGCCATAATCATTCGACATATGATAGAAAAACCGACCATATTATCTACTCCGTACGTAGTTACCTTCTTTTTTTCTGCTTATTGTTAAAGTTGAAACAAATAATAAAAAGTTGAAACATAGGAAGTAAAACTTAAAGTATATTCCATTCAAACTACTTTTGCATTTTACAATTTACATGATAATAAATCATACGCGTATAATATTAACTGTTAAATCATTATGCATAATACATTGTTTATATATATCATAATTGATGATTTGATTTGATATAATTTGTACTTAGATGTGAGCTAATTTAAATGTAACTATCATGCAATATAATTTTGTGGAAATAGTGTGCTTAGAAAGCAATAATTCAACCAAAAATAATGACCACTTTATTTGATAAGCCACAACAATTGGTTCACATACTACAATAGCTATGATGCAATTTTGGGGCTAAAGTCTAATTTAATAAGTGCTTCTTTTCTTTTGTTGTTGAGTGTATGTAGTGATCTTAGTTTTCACCATCACATTTTATCATCACACAATTTATTATTAGTTCAACTTGTAAGTTTTTCGGTGTAAAGTAATATCTAAAATTTCGTATTAAAGGATATTACACATTTATAGGGACGTAGTTACGATAAAATAATACGAATAATCAAGTTTGATAGTCTGTATTTATATTTGTATGAAATTTAATTATAGGTTATGTTGTTTAGTAAATTTGTTTAGCATTTTCAAACGTTTTTAGAAGTATTTAATTTAGCTAGATTAGAACTTTTTTAGGAGTTGTTGAAGTTTTATATATTTTTTTTAATTAATTTTAGAATGTACTCCGTAGTCAATATTAGTTTAAAAATTAGTAATACAAAATCTTCTCATAGCCTCATAGGTATAAGTACTTTTTCAAGTAATTGGGTGACTTGTAATTGAATGAAAGGGATAAGTTATTGACAAAATTTGGATAATTGAAAAACAGTCACCGCTTTCACATAATAAAGGTATGTAATTTATAAAGTTTGAACTCATACTCACAAGTCACAGCTTACTAATTCATCGAGCAAACTAAATAAAGCACCAAAACAAATTAAAATAATCTTAATTTGCAGCATTTTTAAGCATATATTCTAAATTAAAGACCCTCAAACTTATCATGATGTATATGACAAAATATAGTCATACAAATGGATTATCGAAGTCATCTTTTTCGATTGTTAATCCTCTTAAATGAAATTCAATCGCCTTTAATGAAAATCCTAACAAGTAACAACGCCGCAATAATATCCACTTATCTATCACCTAATTTGTTTTCGATCCCCTTTAATTTATTTTTTTTAGTACAACGATTCCCTTTAATGTACTCACGTATAGTTAAGATATTTCGAATTAAAGGTGTAGAAAACTAAGCTAAACTACCATGAGAAAGACGTATAAGAACAAGTGTATTGTAGACGGATAAGTGAAGTATAAAAGTAAGAAACTAAAACAATCAATGACTATAATAAAATAAACACAAATGCTTACATAAAATCGTCTCACGCGTGCGACGGGGTATTTGTAAATAAAATGTGCCTACTTTAAGGCTTAAAGTGACTATTTTAACGTTTAAAGTGACCATTTTACGGAGTTTTAAAGTGGTCACATTTAGCGTTAAAGTGGTCACTTTAGGCATTACAATAGTCACATTTTAATCATTAGGACTCCGTCACACGCGTAAAATGGTTTTATGCAACACTTACTCTAAAATAAAATAATGTTAAAAATGACCTCATTTAATCAACTTTTTCCCATTGTTTGGGAGTGTTTGTCTTATGCTTGTCTACTTGTGGCATTTAAGTTTTTTCTAAACACTAATCGTAATAATTAAATGAGTTAATTTTGTGATAATTATAAACGTATTGTTATATTTTATAGTTCGTAAATATAAGCTGGATTGTCATATATGTAGTAAATAATTTACGATTAAAAGACTATCGTTCTTAATACGTATAATGATCATTTTAGTGCTTATCATAAATTCATAATCACTTGGAGATTTATTTTTAATATTTTATTATAAATTATAAAATTTAATAATGTTAATTTTAAGCAAACATTAAATTGGTTAGCTTGATTAGTTGTTTTAATAACTTGTTAGCTCCCTTTATTATTTGATACGGAAATACAGAATAACGTATTTATATAATGTGAGCAATACTAATCATGATCAACTAATATATATATACGGAGTATACACTATTGAATTCTTCCTTCTCATGGACAAGTATATATAAATATAATTATTAGCTAATTTTCAAACTTGAGTACCTAATTAACTAGAAATATAAAAAGTTTTCAATATTATTCAATGCAAAGTTTAATATTTTTAATTTGTTTGTTCCTTATATGCATTAATTTTTAAGTTTGAAACGGTTCAAATACCATATACCACTTGGGCATGTAACAAAACTTTTGATTTTTTTCTATACGTTTCACTTTTTGTCTTACTATTTAACCCGTTTTAACTTGGGATAAATGTATACGTTTTAAGCAACACTTTCCAAAAAACAAAACTAGAGTAATAAGTACAATTTTATAGGACTCATGTCGACCAAGCATTAAACAAGTGAAATAAATAATGGGTCACAAACAAATAAAAATATGTAAGCATGTAATATAAATTTTGTCCAAAATAATTAAAACGCGTATGTTAATAGTGATGTCCACTATTTGAAAAGAAATTTCCTTCTTTGTCATCTTTTCATCTTTCACTTTCAAATTTTCAATATTACATATTTGTCGGTTTGTAGGATCGAACTCTATTTTATTCACCAATTATTTTTAAACACATATATTGCGTTATTACATAGTATTCTCCTAAATTCCACGTAATAGTTTTTGTTTTGAAAATAAAACAAAATTACTGATAACTTATTACAATATTTTGATTTAATTATGTATTTTTATTGACATTTTGATGATGTTAAATTGTTACAGCTGTATCATGTACTCCGTACATAATTGTATATCTTTCAAAAATCAGTTTGAATCAATTTGGAAACACAGACAAACATAGATAATCTAGAGTTTTCGATATATATACATGAGAATTCATACTTATGTAGATTAATCGAACTACGCACAGAGGAGTAAATACTAAATACATGCATGCATGTCAAAATTTGTTGGATTATTTTGATCCAAAATGTTAGTCAAATAGTTGTATCCTAAGTAGAGCATTACATTTGTGGATAATTATTTCATGTAGACATGTAGTTGTACGTAGTTACATTAGGAAAGCTTGATCCATGTAATAATGTAATTCCTATACAAATATGGAGTAATTTAATGGAGTAATTTAATTCGTAGGAAGACAATCGAGCAATAAAGTTTAATATTAGAAATTTTCTCTTTTCTCTCCGATTATATTACATGTTAAAATTTTATAGATCATAGAATGAAATTGTGTAAAATAAGTTTTATCAAAGTGCTTTTCGAAACATAAATATGACGAAATTTAGACTAGTCAAAGCACTATTGTGTACATGTGATCTTTACATGAAATATATCTCTTATATATTTATCAGTTATTTACTTTTTTATTTTAAAATGTACTTCGTAATGTAATCAACATTTTTATTTAATTTAAAATAATTATTCATCCAATACTGTAACAAAATTACATAATCACCATTATTCTTTTCATCTAATCAAATTTGAAGTATTGAAAATTAACAACCATTAGATTTCATAGTTGTCCTTAATTTCTTTTGTTTTAAGCTTGAGTTTTAAAAGAATTACTCTCATGAGTATATTCTAATAATTCATTAATTTCTATACAATTAATCAAAATGTCAGGAACCAAAAACTTAAACTGATGGTTGAAGGCTCAAGATCACTTATATACTCTAACACGCCCTCTCACGCGAATGTCATTTGGGCTGGTGCGATTAATACCATTTTGAAGATGATGGGTGGTGAGATTCGAATCCAGACTCTAATATCATGTCAGAAACCAACTCAACCAAAAACTTAAACTGATAATTGAAGGTCCAAGATCGATGATTATATACTCTAACACAAAATTTTATAATATGAAAAATTAAAAACTTAGAATATTAATTATTGGACCAATTACTAAAGTATAAAAAAGTGACTATAATATTTCACGCTTGTGTAACTTTATTATTTAGTAGGAATTATATTGCGTAATTTTGACTAGGTGGCAGACAATGACTCACTCACTATTAAATCACTAAATATATAAAGAGCTATGGCTTCAATAACTTACTATCATCTCCACTTCTTCACAAATTATAACTTATCAAATTAACCGTTTTCTTTTTATCTTCTCATCTCTCTACATTATTATATTTCTCCAAATAATAATAATAATATTATTTTATTAAAATTATAATAATATTATATAATTATTATTATTAAAATAATAGTAATGGATGAGTCTAATATAGAAGAGAAAAATTTGACCCAAAATTACCAATTTGTTGATGAAGAAGATCAAAGGGTTCCTAAGACTAAAAAGGGTGGTTTTAAAACTATACCCTTCATCTTAGGTAAACTTCTTTTATTTTTAATTTATTTTTTTCGAGTTAGTCTTTCGTATAACAGATTATCCGTTTCATGCATAAAACGATCAAATGACTCGACATTTAAGTAGACTTTTTTTTTGTTAATTTTTAGACATTTTACTTAAATAATTCTTATGTTTTATGTTTAATGCATTTAATTATTTAAATTCATATTAACAAAAGCTTTGTTTAATTTTTATTTTTTTTAAATGTAATGGTGAAGGAAAAGTGTGACGTGGGTACAAGTATGAGTTTAAATGTACTCTTAAAATTAATAAAAAGTTATTCTCGACTCACATGATCGAGTTTGATTTTTTATTTTTATTTTTTACGTCGTACCTACAAATTTAGTTACGACGTACTTTTCGTTGTGATAATTTTATGATAATTACTCTGTATTATCTGTTTCTACGATACATTTAGTTTTTCTACGAACGAGAAGAAAGTATAATCTCGGTATATTAAGTACAGTGTTGTTTAGTTAATACTCCGTATATCGGAGTATTTGATATATAGACAAAAAAAAAAAAAAAAAAATTTGGTTGTTTAATTTATTTTATTAAAACTAAAAAATACAATGTGAATTTTTACAAAATAAGAAGATATTTTTTCAATTGGCATCATTTTGTTTGGTAGTTAGTACTCTATACAATTTTGGTTGATTGTTTGTATTATTACCAATTACCAATTTGTCGTCATTATTATTATGAGTTAGTCTCCCATAAAATGGATTATCCGTTTCATATGTAAAACGGGTCAAATAGTTAGACATTTGAATAGAAAAGACAAATCTTTTGTTAATTTCAAGGCTTTTAACTTTTGTCTTATTAGCGGTTGTTTTACGATTCACGTGAACTTTTAATTTTCATCATTATGGAGACGAACACTAATAGTAAATTTATTTAACTTATGCTACTATACACGTTAGAAAAATCGCTATTTTAAATTATCCAACATGTGTCATCTATATCGACATGCGATGGTTTTTTTTTTTTTTTTGGTTTATCAAATAATATAAATCCTGAGTCCGTCACTGGCATGCAGCAAACGAGGCATTCGAGAAGGTGGCGAGTTTCGGGTTGTCGGGGAACATGATAGTGTATTTGACGAGTGATTACAGAATGAGCGTGGGAAACGCACAGAATTTGCTGTATTTTTGGAACACAACAGCTAGTTTTACACCCTTTGTTGGTGCTATTCTTGCTGATTCTCTCTTTGGTCGTTTCCTCACTATTGGTTTTGGCTCTATTTTCAGTCTCTTGGTACGTTATCTACGCTTTCATTTTCTCGCTTATACTCCTATTTTACGGTAAAAAAAATAAAAAAAAAATACTGTTGGTAATTGTGAAGGGCTTCCACATGTAAGGTCTAACATCGATAAAATATAAGAGAATTGTCTAGCTTATAAACTAAAGGCGTTACTCTACCCATTGTCAATTGGTTTTGGGTTGGAGCCTCCGGCGGTTGATGAAGCGGACATTCTCCCTGTTGCGGGTGTGGCCCAGGCCCGTTTATCGTTCTTAACAGTAATTTATGATTACATGTTATAGGTTAAACTATAAAAACAGGTCTGATTGTACGGTGGTATAAAGTTCTCTCTACAAGTCCAAATGAAAATCATATTGAAAAAGGACCCTCTAATTTGACTTTACAACAATCACTATTCTTTTATCCACAATCAATATGTGAGACACGCTCACATATCCGATGTCTGCAACATTAGAAAATGTTAAGAAAAAAACACGCTCACATATTTCTAAACAATAAATATAAATATGTTAATATTAAAATTACTTATGGAATAGAATTAACTGTAGTAAATATAGATATCAAGAAAGTAATTTTTACCTTATAATTCATATAATTACAAATGAGAAAAGAAAGTACAAAGGTATATGGACCATATCTTTTGAAGGTGGTGATATTTAAGTACATATGATATACTTTAGGTAGTATTTTGTACGTACAAGGTTATGTTTGGAAAATCTAACTATGGAGATAGATGAAAGGTAAAAAAGGTAGCTGAAATAGATAAAATTATCTGAAAAGGTGGCTGAAATTTTAGTTAAATCAGATTGCTGGTTAAATAAGGTACAAAAATTACGTTCCCAAACAAAGCCTAAATCTGTTTTTCTCGTGTAGTAAATCGTTTTATTTCACTCTTAAATCATAAGATCGAGTTGGTTGGCTTGTACAACACATGACATTGTTGGCTTGTACATTACGGTTTCATTGTTGTCTTATATCACATTATAATTCACATAATTACAAATGAGAAAAGAAAGTACAAAGGATATATGGACCATATATTACGAAAGCAGTAAATAAAAAGTGATCATATATTAGATACTGTAAGTTCGTTTGTCGTATCGAAAACCGTCTTATATCACTCTTTAAATTATAAGAGGTGGTCGGCTAGTGCAACACATGATATTGTTGGCTTAGCTTGTACGTTACGGTTTCTTTGATTAGGTCCCATGTCAATATATATGTCACGCCTCATCATTTAATTTCATTGTTTGTCATTATTTCCTCATCGTACACGTTTGGTTATCAATTACTCTCTTCACGTTAACACCCCCATGCTATCTTCCGTCACTATTCGGCAAATTGTTTCATTGGATGGATATCCGTCTAAAACTTAAAACGTGTTATATGTTCAAATGACATCTTATCATACTCATTTGTTTCATACGATAATTTCTACGTGATTTATAATTTGTCTAATCATCATATATTTAAGTTCAGTCAGGTAAAACTCACGAGGAAAAACTTTAATACATTTTGTTGTCCCACCTGGATCCTAGCTCAAATTCAGACTAATAAATGATTCGGCTATTTTTCTAATCTTTAAAGATGGTTATAATTTACAAAAAATTATCGGGATAAACATAAAAATTACCATAGTTTGATCATGATCAACTTGGCCTACTCATAGAGTCATAGTGACGGTCTCACGCTAAAATTTTCCTTGTTAAACAAATAAAATGTATAATTCCGTGAAATATTATTTACAAAGTATAAAAATATTTTGACGACCGTTGTCTATTTTATTTTATTTTAATAAATGGGTTATATATATTTTAATTTAAATTTTTTTTTTAACTTGGTTGAATGAAACAGGGAATGTTTGTCCTATGGTTGACAACAATCATACCTCAAGCAAAACCACCACAATGTGAGCCACTGTCGTCGACATGCTCGTCCCCTACGACAGGACAATACGCCTTTCTAGTCGCTGCATTCATGCTCATGGCAGTCGGTGGTGGCGGCACCAAGCCGTGCTCGCAACCCTTTGGCGCTGATCAAGTATGCCAAAACGACCACAATGACCCGAAGAGCAAAAACAATCTCGAGATCTTCCTTAATTGGTACTACATGTTCTCGTGTCTGTCGATCATAGTTGCAATGACTGTCATTGTGTACATTCAGGATAACTTGGGTTGGATACTCGGGTTTGGCGTCCCTGTCGTTCTCATGTTCTTGGCTACGTTGTTCTTCTTCCTTGCTGCGCCGTTTTATCTCATGGTTGATCCGAATAAGAATCTGTTGGTCGGGCTTGCGCAGGTCGTGGTTGCCTGGTTTAGGAACAGGAATATGAGCGCGTCTGATCGTGGGTCAGATGCGCTCTACTTTCAGGGAACGGACTCGTCTGTGTCGATTCCTAGCGATAAATTGAGGTTTGTATTTTTCAGAAATCGAGATTTTTAACGATTGAAGTTTTACCTGTTAAGTTACTCCCTAGGATAAATCTAGTAAACGCGTCAATTTGAGTCTAGTCGAATTCCTGTTATCAGGTCATATCAGTTTTGCGAGGTTTTATGTGACATTTTTCACAACAAATACGATATTATCCGTAATATAATGATATATTGTCGTATCTATTGCAGATTTTTGAACGTGGCGTGCACCATTCGAGACCCTGACAACGACATCGGCCCTGACGGATTACCTAGGGATCCGTGGAGACTATGCAAAGTTGAGGACGTTGAAGCGATAAAATCTTTCATAAGGCTCATACCGATTTGGTCAACGGGAATAATGATCAGCGTAAACACGAGCCTAAGCTCATTTTCGGTCCTCCTAACGAGAACATTGGACCGACACATAGGCCCAAATTTTGAAGTTCCAGCAGCGTCTTTCGGTACATTGATAATAGTCGTCATTGGAATTTGGATCCCGCTTTATTACCGCGTCATCCTCCCTCTAGCCTCAAAAATCAAAGGCCGACCCGTCACAGTTAGCGTGAAGGCAAGGATGGGGATCGGCCTCTTCTGCTCCTTCATGTCAATCCTGTCGTCGGGAATGGTCGAGACCATCCGAAGACGACGAGCCATCGAGCAAGGGTTCGAGGACGACCCCCTAGCCGTGATCCAAATGTCAGCTCTATGGACCCTACCTCACTCAATATTCGGTGGCATTGCCGAGGCGTTTTTTGTCATCGGACAGACCGAGTTTTTCTTCACAGAACTCCCAAAGAGTATGTTGAGCATCGCGGGGTCGATTTTTGGTTTGTCGGGGACGCTCGGGACTGTCGCGGCCAGTCTGATACTGGCCGCGGTTAACGGGCTTACTAAGGGTGGAGGTAACGGAGACGGGTGGATTTCGGATAATGTGAATAAGGGTCACTATGACTATTATTATTACCTTGTGGGAGGACTAAATTTGGTGAATATAGTGTTGTATGTGTATTGTAGTGCAATTTATGGTCCTACAAAAGCTGAAATTGTTGGGAAGAAAGTTGTTGATGAGGTTGATGATCAAAGGGACCCCTTGCTTATGGATAATGCAGGTAACAATCTATGTCATTAGGTGAAATTTTTTTTCGTTTTTGTGTTCGATAAAAAAGAGAGGAAAACGATCGATGAAATCGAGCGTCTACGTAGGATCGTTGTTTTCTAAGACGTTGGTTACAAACTTAAAATGTCACTCGTTTCATGAGCAATTTTGCCTAAAATTGGCTGTAGTTTGGAAATGGATCTTAAAACTTTGTTTCGAACTTGTAAACAAATAATCTGGCCTGACCTAAATAAAATTGTAATTTGAAACGACTTAGTCGACACTACTTTGTCTTGCTCTTTCAATACTTGTTTGAATCCATAAATTGCATGTATTTACATAGCTACTAACAAAGTTTTTTTTTTATTTGTTTTTTTTGTTTTTTTTTTCTTTTTACTTTACAGGATCGTGAAAGTGAGTATGACGCAATCGAGAATGAATACGAGTACGAAATAGCCATCAAAAATGCATTGATTTCTCTTTAGTGAGTTCACCGATACGAGAAAATCGTTGAAATTTAAGTTATGATTTGTGTATTATTTGAATCAAATCAAACTATATGAAGTTCTTGTAAGTAGAGTTTTAACAAATGCATTGTTGCATTGCTTTATTATTAGATTAGATTAGAAATATTAGATGCATCCATGACTATGATTCATGGATTCATTAAAGCTTAAGCTTGTTCTTGATTGCTAATTATTTATAAGTATCCTATATTTGATTTATTGTTGTTTATTATTTTGTTTTTATTTAGATGTCAAATTTACTCATAAATTTTAAATCGAAAAGTTTAAGATTATCGAATTAGTTAATTAAATTTACTAATACTTAGAAATAGGTAATGTAATCGGACAAATGTTACTCGAATAGTCGAATATACCTCAATGATGAACTCATAAACTCAAGTGCATTTTTTTTTGGGTTTTTTGTCAGATAGTACCTTTTATTTAGGGTGTTTTGTGAGATAGTACCTTTAATTTTTTTTCTTGTTAAATGGTACCTTTTATTTCCAAAATTTGTTAGAACCTACCAAAATAAGAAATCCGGTGAAAAAAGTCAAGATTCCGGCGAGTTGACTTGGTTAGCACGTGTAATGTAAATATGGTTATGATTATTTGTTAAAAGCTACCTTATTTTGCTTAATCAACTTAGGAAAACCTACTTCACACTTCCTCCAAAATTTCCCTCTAATTCTCTCTCCAACTTTCCCTCCCAATTTCTATTAAAGCTAGAATCTTTAAGTTTTAGACAATTGACTTGTCTCTTTTCTCTTAAATTTCATTGTCATGTATTCCTCAAAAATCGTCATCGTCAAACACGTTTTTCTGAAATATAATGCAAATGTGGCTTACCTTGTCTTGTCGAACTTCTTGAACTTCATAAAATCGAGGGAAAAAGTTTGTAACTTGTAACTTGTAAATTACAACTCGATTTGAATAAAGCGTGGAGGTGGGTTTTTCATATGGGTTGATAAAGATAAGACAGTTTGACAAATGAATGTAATCGGATTTATTTGTTCAGCGAAATAAGAAGCCTCAAAAGTAAAGTTTATCAAGCTACCGAAGACCATGAAAATACTTTGAATGCAGATGGTGTGGAAACAGTTAAAGAAGTTTAAGAAGAATTGATTCAATTGAAAAAAGAGAATAAGAAGAAAGAAAGTTTTAGAAGAATTGATTCAATTGAAGAAAGAGAATAAGAAGAATCAAATTATAGTAGTTGTTTACTAAGTTTTGATTTGTATTGTCTATGAGAAATTAAGAATGAGAATAAGAAGATGATGGAAGAAGATGAGAATAGTGATTGAGTTGATGGATGAAGATGAAAAGAGTAGCAATGAATGAAGAATAACAAATTAATTTGGGGATTTAGGGAAATAGAAGGGAAATTAGGGAAATAAGGGTAGATTTTAACAAAAGATAAAATTAAGTTAGGGAACTTAGGGAAATCACAAGTGCCAAATAAGGTCAAACCAGAAAATTGACTTTTTCTCACCGGATTCCGTCATTTGGTATGTTTTAACAAATATTGGAAATAAAAGGTACCATTTAACAAAAAAAAATAATTAAATGTACTATCTCACAAAACACCCTAAATAAAAGGTACTATCTGACAAAAAACCCTTTTTTTTTATCTCACGAATCTCACTTTTTTTAATTTGAATTCAAACACTACATTTATCTCTTATTAATTATCAAAACGCCATTTGTTATACGGAGTAATACATTTTACTACGTATAACAAATCAGAACCGAACTAGAAGACCCCTACATTAACATTAACGCGAAAATAACTTTAAATGTCATAATAATACTCCGTAGTAAAATAATTTTATAAAATTTTAAATGTCATAATAATTTTAAGGAATGTTAAAATAATTTTTATGTCCATTGTATATACTCCGTACTAGTTTACACACTCTTAAAAAATACTCCGTACTAAAAATAATCTAAAATCATAATAGTGTCATAAACTACATAAAGTTTCTATTATTGTCAAAAAAAAATAAAAACAAATTATTTTGATCCAAAATTCATCCCCAAATCAATTTCACATTCTTCGATCCAAATTAGGTTTTCTCCAATCAATTCGATCTCGGCCAATTGTTCTTGTTGATCCACCGAATTTCAATTGCGTGATTATTTATGATTTATTGAGTGATCGTCGATTTCTAGGGTTTTTTTCGATGAATCATATGATGATCTGATTAATTCTGGGGATTTAGATCGATAAAAAAAATGGATTGGTTTGGGGGAAGAGTGAACTTGGGGAACTTGGATTTAGCTGGTGCAGTGAATAAGCTTCAGGAGAGTGTTAAAAATATTGAGAAGAATTTCGATAATGCTCTTGGTTTGGAAGATTCTTCTCAATCCACCAATGAAGGTAATTTTGATCTCTGTTTTTTTCGATTTTGTTGCGGTTTTTGTGTTTGTGTTTGTGTTTGTGTTTGTGGTGTGATTTTAGTGATTTGAGTTGCTGTGTTTGAATTTTGAATGCTGAATTTTGCCTGTTAAAAGGTTAGGATTTTGTGAAATGTCGAGTGAAATACCGCGATTCGATGTCGTGGATGTAGGTAACTAGCTTGATTTTAGTGAGAAATTAGGGGAATTGTTTTGGCAAGTAAGTCTTGGTTGAAGAAATATTGTTAGGAGGTGAATTCGGTGTTTGGTGAAGTGTCGATTTTGAGGGGATCATTTGAATTTGAATGTTGAATTTGTGACTGTTGATTTGGTAATTCGATATCGGATGACAGTCGTTTGGTTGAGCAGAGTGAAAAAAGAATTGTAGTATTCGGAATTGCGGGAATTTGGGTTAGTTTAGTCAGGAGGATGTCCTAGAAATATCGGTAATTGAGGGGTGCTTATTAGGGAGCGTAATTTGGTGTTAGGTGGTGTGTCGAGGGCTGACGAGACTCAAGGATTAAGTGAAATCGCTATCTTAGACAGCCTTTCTCGTGGGAATGTTAAGGGAGTTCACACACGCGAGATTCGTAGTTGTTTGTTTTTGTCGTAGGGTAGTTTTACTGCCTTATGGGTAGGGATTAGGGATGGAGGGTAGTATTTGCGGAATGAGGAAGGCTATTGTTCGTAAAAATATTACCAAGAGACAAATACAAAGGTACAAATCTGTAACAACCAACAAGTATGAAATATCACTCTAGTGACTCAAAGGTTTCGGCCTACGGAGTGGTAAAAGGGGTCGGACATGCCCGATCGGCTGATCTTACCCATGTGCTCAAAAGGGAAAGCAGCAGTTTCCAAATTATCTAAAATGAAAATTATTTTGTGGTATGAATGGAGCCACTGCTTCACCATAATGGTGGCGCAAGAATATAGTGTGCCATTAAAGTTGAGGGAAATCAAGTCTTTGGCTTTATGTGATAATTTTGCCGAGGTGCCTTTTGGTTGTTGGGTGTAGTTTACTTACTACATTTTTTGTCAACCATGTCCATATGACGAGTTGGATAACGTTGGACGTTTGAGTGAACCTACATGTAGTTACTGTTGGATAATTGTAAGAAATGCAAGTTGAGTTTTTTTTTTTTAAATATGATTTATGTTGCTGAATTTGTTGTGTCAGAGTCTGGACAGCGGACTTCTACAAGTGGGAAGGCGCTGTTTGGTCCTGTTATGGCATTTATGGGGCAAAAAGGAGAGGAGACTGAAGATGATAAACAGGAAAACGAAACCCCCCACGATGAGGAAGGAAGGAAGAGTACAGATGATTTGCCTGAAAAATCTGAAACCGTCGAGGGTTCATCTTTGGTTGAGGGGAAGCAAGATGAAGCAGCTAATGATGAAGTGAATGCGGCTGAGAAAATTTCGCCTCCTGAAGGTGATAAGGAGTTGGAAGAGCAAAAAGATCTTGTCGATTCTGGAACTGTGGAAGAAGCTAGCACTGTGACAGAAGCTAGCACTGTGACAGAAGCCTCCGGCGAAGCCAAATCTGATGCTCATGAGCCTGGTGTTTCACCTGAATCCACAAATCAAGAAGTTGTGATGACAAGGTCAACAGAAGAGTCCTCCAATGAGGTGCATGCTGACATTGGATCTTCAGAAATAGAATCATCTGAAACCAAGGTGCAGGCGGATCACACGGACGAAGAACATAGCCCTAAAGTTATTACTAGGGAAGGAAGTGAAGTGGTAGAAGCAGTAGAAAGCACGCAAGAGCCAACTGTGGGATCCCCTACGTCAGTGGAAGGATCAACTGATGGCAAGGCTGAGAATCCGATTGAGGATTCTGCCACTAGTGGTGCTATGACTGTCGCTGAATCTGGAAGCCCTACTGAATCACAAAACAATGCCTTGTTGACTGAACATTCTGTTGATGGTGCTCGTGAGATTGTTTCTGATGAAGCAAGCCATGGAAACGATGAAAAGATCGAAACCGTTGAAGAATCAAAGTCGTCTAGTAAAAGTGGTACTCATGGGAAGGATGACGGGGTAAGCCCCACGTCCAATGTTTCTGACTCTGCAAATGCTGCCTTTGAGCTGGATAAGATCAAGAAGGAGATGAAAATGATGGAAGCTGCATTGCAAGGAGCTGCTCGACAAGCTCAAGTACGTATGATTTCCTTAAAGTTGTGTTTTTTTTTCATCGTTTGGTGACCAGCTGTTGTACTTACCTCTGGTTGTTGTTTTGCTGTCAGACGAAAGCTGATGAGATAGCAAGACTGATGCATGAGAACGAGCAAATGAAGTCGATAGTGGAAGAGTTGAGGGTAAGGTTTTTTTTTTTTTTTTTTTTTTTTACATCATCTGTGGACATACTATTTTGAATTGTTTTCAATCTGGTCATAGTGTATGATGTATATAATAGTAGAACTCTGAAATGTACATGGTGAATACTTCGCGGAAGATAAGAACATATCTACTGCTTGTTCTCAGTCACTCTGACAGCAAATACTGGTGTACGATCTTTGAGTCTGATGTTCCTCACAGTTTTTTTGCTTCATGTCGAGAATAATTCTAAATGGTTACCTGGTATTTTGTTTTACCCCAAACATAGGCATTTTTTTTACTCCCTTCGCCATCTTATAGCAGTTTCTTTTCTTCTGGTTCAAATTCCCGTTTTGGCAAATGTAGTGTAGATGTATCTTTTTGTGTTCTTCAAGTCAGGGTAATTTCACTGACTCGATAAAAGTGATTTTGTGCTGAGTTGGAAAGTTGATTTTCAGTCACTTCCATCCATTGCGATCAAGCCTTTGTTGATGGAGTATTTATTAGCGTCTTTTCTTGATGATAGACGTTTGTATCTGTGACAGAGAAAATCCAATGATGCAGAAATTGAGTCATTACGCGAGGAGTATCATCAAAGAGTTTCAACTCTTGAAAGGAAGGTATGATTCATTTTTTGTTAGCCAATTAGGATCATTTATGTTCTTATGTAGTGTGCTCAGCTCCCATGCACGTCATTCTCACTAGAATGGGCAAATATATCTTCTTATATACAATGAACAATGTAGCTTACATGTTAAAGATAATGTCAGCTAGGGTGATTATATTATTCACGGTGATGATATTATTCACGTCTGTTTATGTAAATCCTGTATCCATACTCTTGGTTGACTTTGGTCTTTTTCCGATGCACATTGGAATATAGTTTACTTTTGCAATCACAGAGGATTCAATTTCTCTACTAAATAGTTTCAGCTTTTGTTACAACAAATTACTTCTGCTGGAAATCTCCTGCTGTTTTTTTTTTTTTTTCCACACGTGACTGCCTTTGGCTGTTCAGGTTTATGCTCTTACCAAGGAAAGAGATACATTAAGACGGGAGCAAAACAAGAGAAGTGATGCTGCTGCTCTTCTGAAGGAAAAAGATGAAATTATTACACAAGTTATGGCCGAGGGTAAAGAGCTAAACTTTGTGAAATTCTTTGGTTCTGTTTTTATGGCCTTATAAATTTAGTTTAGCTTAGCACTGTAATCTTGGTTGAAATGTAACTTCGATTGATCTTCTCTCGAAGTTGTAAAAGTGAGGTCAAGTCGAAATGTTCAAATTTAGAAGCTATAATTAATAATGAGGGACCTTTTGTTGATTTTATCTCACACAACTGAGGATAAGTCGAAATTCAAATGTAGAAGCTGTATTTAGTGTAGTCAAAAGAATGCTGGGATATCAATAGTGCATTCGTCATGTAGTTATGCAAAATAGTGTATATTTCGGAGTTACGAATTTATCTAATTAATTCTTTCACAGGGGAAGAGCTCTCAAAGAAACAAGCTGCTCAAGAAGCGCAAATTAGGAAATTAAGGGCTCAGGTATTTAAGTTGATTTCAACTCCTTATCATGGAAAGCTATTCCCTTGTATTAATTTATGTTCTTGAAACCCAGGTTAGAGAAATGGACGAGGAGAAAAAGGCTTTAGCGGCCAAGCTACAGGTAAATGTTATAAATATGTTTGAGTTGATTGAACTGGCTACCATTTTAAGAGTATATATATAATAACATGCTCCCATGATGCCCAGAGCCGAGGAACAGAATTTGTAACATCTTCACTATGAGTCAGAAGGTGTGCTTTATTGTGTATGTTAGCTATGAGGGTCCTATGGGTCTTTAGTTGCTAGTAACTGAATGCACTCCCGTATGATAACATAATTGGAGGACTCTTAGATTCACGCTTCCCTGCCCATTGACTATGGAAACAATTATCTCTCAAAGACAATTAAACGGATATCTAATCCTAGAAAAAATAAATGGGAATTCCAAGTGTTATCTTGTCCAATTGGTATTCTACGGTTTTTCGAATAGTCAGACGCTTTGGTATAAGAATTTTAATATTATCAAAATACAAATGCTTTTTAGGGATTGTGATTACAGGGAAGGGGTGGACTAGGTTGGTGACTAGAGGGAAGGGGTAGACTAGGTTGTCAGCGACATATGAGCCTAGTGGCGACTTTCGCTTGGGTATGAGGATGGTTGACCTTTTTTTGTTTTTTTGTTTTTTTTTTTTTGTTTTTTTTTTTTTTTGGCATATCCTTTAAAGGTTTTTTTCTCCTCACAGTTAGTATTGTTGAGGTTTCTAAATTTTCTTGTTCAACTTAGTGATGGTGCTCTGTGTTAGTGTGTTTTTCACTTTCGTTAGTACTAATCCTTTCTGAATGTGTAGCTTGAAGAGAATAAAGTTGAGAATATCAAGAAAGACAAGGCAGCAACTGAGAAGGTTCTGCAAGAGACAATTGAGAAGCATCAAGCTGAGCTTGCTGCGCAGAAGGAATATTTCACTGATGCCCTTGCTGCAGCAAAGGAGGCTGAATCGCTAGCAGAGGCGCGTGCCAACAATGAGGCCAGAACTGAGCTGGAGGGTCGTCTAAGGGAGGCCGAGGAACGTGAAGGAATGTTAGTCCAAGCACTTGAAGAATTACGACAAGCATTAACCAGACAAGAGCAACAGGTGTTCTCTCAAAACCAGCACCGTAATGCTCAGCTTTGAACTAATAATACTTTATAGCATGTTACTGACTGCACACTTTTTGCAATTGTCAGGGGATTGTTAAGGAGGACATGTTACGTAAAGATATTGAGGACCTTCAAAAACGTTATCAAGTATGATCTACATATCATAAGTTTAGTTAGTCACATTTGGCTATTCCAACATTTGCTAATCTCGGTCCATATTTACCCAGGAAAGTGAGCGTCGATGTGAAGAACTTGTTTCACAACTTCCTGAATCCACTAGGCCTCTCCTTAGACAAATTGAAGCAATGCAGGTTCATTTTATACACTGTTATAGATTTATTTATTTACTTATTTATTTCATTGTTTTTGGGTTTCTGATGATGATTGCCTCTTTTTGGTTGCAGGAGACATCAGCCCGGAAAGCTGAGGCTTGGGCTACTGTGGAGAGAACTCTTCAATCTCGTCTTCAGGTTTTGTTTGTTCTTTAGTTTAATTGTGCATAGTGCTTCACAATTTTGGGGTTTGACGCTCCCCTTTGTGATAGCATTGAGTCTGCTGCCTTTCTAATGGAATGTAAATTCAACAAGGGGAATTTCAGACCTCTACCCCAAACTTCTGCATGTCACTAACCATCTAAATAAACAGGAAGCAGAAGCCAAGGCTGCAGCCGCAGAGGAAAGAGAGCGATCCATTAATGAGCGCTTATCACAAACGCTCTCTCGGATAAATGTTCTTGAAGCTCAGGTAATTTCCTTGACATTAGCCCTTGGTGGTACTGATAACTACACAATTAAATGTCCGTAGTTTCAAAAGAATTTTGAGTCTGCTGAGATGAATTGTTATGAAGAATTGCGGAGGGGTAAATGGAAAGCTTATGCTGGTCATTTTTGTAGATTTCATGCCTTAGGGCAGAGCAGACTCAGCTGAATAGATCGTTGGAGAAGGAAAGACAGAGAGCAGCTGAGAATCGGCAGGAGTACCTTGCAGCGAAGGAAGTATCTGATACCAACGAAGGTCGTCTGCATCAACTAGAAGATGAGATCAAGGAACTTAAAAGAAAACACAAAAGTGAGTTACAAGAATCGTTGGCTCATAGGGAACTACTTCAGCAGGTGAGTGCTCTTCAAAATTGGCATATATTGTCCCTGTTATTCAGTATCTATTATTATTATTTTTTTTTTCCAGAATTATTCTAATGCTTTTGTCAATAAATGTATATAGGAGTTAGAGCGGGAGAAAGCAGCTCGATTAGATTTGGAAAAGGCAGCCAGGGTGCAGTCTGCTTCTGTTTCGGACCAAAGTCCAACAACAAAGAGCAAGTCGGGACTTGAAAATGGTACTCGATGTGGTGTTGTGGATTAGATGATGTAGTATTTTTTTTTTGTCCCTTAAACATGGAATGCACGTTTCAGGGATGTTAACTCGGAAACTTTCAAGTGCTAGCAGTGTTGGCAACATGGAAGAAAGTTTCTTCTTGCAGGCATCTCTTGGAAATTCCGGTACGTCACTGGAGCGGAGAAATTCTGGAGAGGCAACCATGAGTCCCTATTATCTGAAAAGCATGACACCAAGTGCATTTGAAGCGGCTCTTCGACAAAAGGAGGGTGAACTTGCATCATATATGTCTCGTTTGGTATGAATTTGCTCTAGTACTCCATTCTTTATAATTATCAAACAGCCCTAAGCAGTTTTACTCTCATTTCCTGGATTGTTTCCTGGCAGTTTACTTTCAAATTTTTAACGAGCATAATTTCAAACAGCTCACCATGTTATTAAAATGCGCATTCAAGCCCACTAGTTGTCGAGTATACCCCAAATATTGTTGACAAAATTCTTTGAAGTACTGCAAAGTGCAAACTCAAGTATTCTCGGTCGTGGTACCTAGTACGGGTTTCAATTGTGATTGAATCAGTCATTGCGGCCCGGTCTTCATAGATGCACCGATATCACCGATATCACAAAGTGATCGAGTCGTGGCTTTCGTTTCATACCATGATGTGGTTGTATGTGAAGCTCTTAGCTTATGTGCGTGCATATACATATGTGAGAAGTGGTACCCGTTGTCTCACCTAGCTGATTAGCTCTAGTTACAATTTACGTTGCAATGTCTGTAGTGATAGTGGCAATAATAAGCATGTTAGGGAGAAAGGGAAAGACTGTCTGAAGCGACGTACGAAACTGACTGCATGTGCGGAGTGTTTATTGATCTTTGATCTGCTGTGTTGTTCAGGCTTCGCTGGAATCCATTCGAGATTCACTCGCTGAGGAGCTGGTTAAAATGACTGAGCAGGTATTTTCTCATCATCTATTTGTTCCATTTATGAAATCTAGTGTTTCTATGGGGTTCCTTACTCAACATTCTACAGTGTGAAAAACTGCGAACTGAGGCTTCCACTGTTCCTGGAATCCGAGCAGAGCTTGATGCTCTTCGAAGGAGGCACACTGCAGCTCTGGAGCTTATGGGTGAACGTGATGAGGAGGTATGGCAGCTTTTTTTTTTCCTCGGCTCATATAGTAATAGGCATTAGCCAACAAATAAACTTACAAGTTGCTACTCGTACGGTAATAGAACAACTTGAAGTTTGACAGTTGACACCTACACTCACACTTATATTTTTGTGGGTTATCTCGTACCCGAAAAATAAAATTGTATCAAACCAATTTGAGTATACAGAAATAGAATAATGTAGCAAACCTAGATGAATATTTGGAGTAATAACTTGTAAGAAAACGTATATAAAACGTATATAATAAATCATATTTCGTCCTCTGAAAATCGCTTGTACTTAACAACCATTTTGCTGTGCAGTTGGAAGAACTCCGGGCTGATATAGTCGACTTGAAAGAGATGTACAGAGAGCAAGTTAATATGCTCGTTAACAAGGTACTCTTCCATCATTCTCTCTAAACATTCAGTCACGTCAGCTTTTACTATTTGTTCTTACATATTTATCTATGTACGGCATCAGATTCAAATACTTAGCTCGCAAATGGGCGCTGCTTAATCAACAACCGTTGTTCTCCATTTTTCCACCGTTCGAACTCACCTCGGTTGATGCCATTACAGTTAGCTGAATGTTTCTGACACCTATCAGATTGTCTCTAAGAAAACGTCCTCTGCGAGACTGCGATGATGACACGACTGTTACCATCAGAATGTATGCAAAACTTTGGTGGCTACTAGTTACATTTTTGTCAATTTGTTAATGGAGAAGATATCATAAGTGGGATGGTGTTGTATAGAAATATGCAATGGTGGCTTTGTTATTCGGTCTTATATTTATATCTTCGTGTAATTGATCAATTTTTGTTTCGGTTTATGGGTATGTAACAACGATCACATTCTTTTTGTAAACATCAACTCTACAGTAAAACGTTTAATCAAATGCTTGATTTGTTTCACTCAAAAAAATGCATGATTTGTTTCGATTAACAAGCGAATTTATTTTGACTTTTTGCCGAGGAGAAAAATATTGAAGAAACTAATCGAGATAAATGCTACCCAGGTCAATTTTATGATACAAGACGCATTTACGATCTTACAAAACAACAGGCCATGCTGAAAAGCAAATCAATAGGTTGGTCTCGAGGCCAACGTGCAACATATGGTTTAATCTTGGAAAGTTGGGCAATTTCCGGTAATGTTAAATTTAAATAACGTTAAATTAAAAGAGCGTCCTGGCATAGTAAACAAAATTTGTGATGGCCCCGAGAAAAAAGCTAAAAACATAGTCCAGGAAAAGCATTTAGATAATGTACAACGACGGACATATTGACTGTCCATTCGAGGCGCAAATAAAATAAAACATGTCGTTACAGCCCTGCTTCGACATCTCTACTACTGACTTTTATGCAGCAGGAAGAGGTATTGGCTTTACGGCACTATGAATACGTCTGAACGCTGTTCTGACTCGTTCTTTCAGTCCCTCATTCTCGCTCTCAACATCACCGCTCTCTTTGTCGAGGTAAGCTACATTGCTGTCAACAGTGATCACCAGCTTACCGTCTTCCCTGAGTTTCACGTCTCCAAATAGAGAAACCAGAAGCGCATGTGTGATTTTTTCTGTCTTCTTCTGATTTTCGTCCTCGGATTTTACTGACTCAGACTCATCAACCACCTTGGGCATCTCCCGGCTCATGTTTAGAACCATGGCTACGATCGAGTCGGAAACCATGTCACTTATCGGGTCAGCTGCCCAATGTAGGGATATATGCTTTTCCGACTCCTGCTTAACAGTCACGCAGTCGTGGACCTTCAATGTTGGAATACTGGATTCTTCATCGACCCCAGACTCGACGCTCTCGTATATCTGCTTGAGGCGATGCTTCAGGACACCGAATGCACCGGAGAAAGGGATTGTGATACGCTGGTTAACGTTAGCTGTGCAGAGCTGAGAATATACGTGAAGATCTTCAGGCGCCATTATCTGATACGTGAAACCTCTTTTCACCAGCAGGCCACTAACAGTATCACCAACTTTAGGGGTGTTCTCCGCTAGCTTTCCTATGGTTTTGGCCATTTTCTCGGAACTGAAGTACATTTCCACTGACTGACAGTTCTTGGGAGTAATGATTTTCGTGTTGCCACCAGAAAACATGGTGACTAGATTTTGTTTCAGTCTTCCCATCTCGTTCGCCTCGCCATGTACGAGAATTATATTAGGAGGCATGAGCTCTTTCAAGAAAGCACTTGTTTGAGCAAAATCCGCGTGAGCAGAGAACGATATGTAATGTACCGACATGTTGAGAGGAGCTGAGAGACCATTCATAAGGGTTACCTCCTTCGGTTCATTTATGATTGTTTTAGCCAAAGTCCCTTCAACTACATATCCAGGAATAACACACGCATTCCTTTTGTCGGAGCACCACTTGTCGAAAAGCTGTCGAGACAACCCACTTTGAAGCCCACCTGGGCTCGCCATCACCACAGAGGGACCGACATCGTCAAAATTATCAATGCTCTTGAGCGAGGATATGTGCTTGAACTCGAACGGGTTTGAGCTAGCAAACTGACTGCGAATTCTATCATTCATCGCATTTATGTATGTTTGATAGACAGCCATGCATCTTTTGGCGAGAGGCGAGGCATAGTATATCGGAATGTTGTGAAGCTCGGGGTGATTTGACCAGTACTCGTCGAGAATCAAGAGTAATTCCTGCGCACGACCAAGGGCAAAGGCGGGTATAAGAACACGCCCTCCTTGAGCGACAGTTGTATGAATAACATCTGTGAAGCGTTTTTCTCGTACGTGCCTTGGCTGATGAAGTTGGACACCATACGTAGATTCTATAATGCATACATCTGGAGAGAACTGCGGAATCTCTGCAGCACGTAAATGTCGATCTTCTTCACGAGAATAGTCCCCTGTGTATAGCACTCTCACTCCGGCAATGTCCACCATGAACATGGCAGCTCCAAGGACATGACCAGCAGTATAACACCAAAAGCGAATGCCGTTTACTTCTAGGGTTTGATGGAAGTCAATAACCTATAAGATCGTCACGATTAATTCAAGTCCCCGAGTCAGTTCTGAATATAAATGAACGCTTCAAGAGCTGCATACAGTGTCGAACATTTCTTAACAAATTGACCATAACCCAAACAAAAATAAAACAGTTTCACTAAAACAAGCTCAAAGCGAACCCAGGGATCGTCGGATCGATAATAAAAAAAATAATAACACGGTCCTCAGGTCTGATTTTGCCAGAACGAGGTAATACCAAATGTACACGGTCGATTCACAACATATGTTAACCAATAGCCAAAGCAATAGAATGGTTCCTTGTAGCACGTGAAACTGTAGACGAGTCATTTCAGAAAAGCTGAAACAGGAGACTCTACTGAGATACAGAGATTTTTTAGCCAGTTTGGAGAGAAAACTAACCTCGATTTTATCCATTGAGCGAAGAATGTCTTGCTCATCGAACAACATGTCCTCAACTGAAACTTTGCTTACTTTGACATAATCGGACAGAAGCAATCGGTAAATAGCTTTTGTTGCATGGGTCATAAAAACTCTGCCTTTGAAATTTGTCTGATACGAGAAACAAAGATCACTACCAGTAGTTTATAGAAGCCGAAGAAACACTTAAATATTCATTAGTTTGTCGAAACACAGACCTTCTCCAAGAAATATGGTAGAGATGCAGCATGATCCAAGTGAAAACTGCAGACATAGAACAACAATCAGCACAAATGTAAAATAGCAGGGTCTAGGCTATAGCGTATACAAAATCCTCTAAGAATTCATCATCACAATACGTTCGTATATTTGAAAAAAGAGAAAGGTAAAAGAGCATACTGTGTAATTAGAAGAACATCAATTTTCGAAGGGTCAATCTCATCAAAGTAAGGCAACGCCGACATGCCAGAATACCCAGGGTGAATTCCACAGTCAAACTGTCAAAATAATAAAAATACTCGTATTACATTTCGAAAGAAGAAGAAAGAGCAGAGGGGTTTGATCCGTAAACAACTAGTGATAAGGGAGATCTGTACCATAACAGTCTTCCCCTTGTAGGTCATGTGAACACAAGATCGACCCACTTCACTACCCGCACCTAAAGGTGTGAGCATAAGTTGATCGCCTTCTCTCGTGGCCGAAGAATCACGCCTTTTCAGTGACGTTAGTGCTGGTCCAGTAGAAGCCATGCTTGAAGTAAAACCCTTCCTTTGAACAATGTATTAGTGAACGTAATCCAAAGAGTATTAAACAATCGTTTTGCAAATGAAGCAGGACACATAATTATCGATACAAAGGATTTGCAAATACGTGGGCGAACCATAAATATTCAAAAGATGAAAACTTTGTGCTCATTACATAAACAAACAACTTCAAGTTTCCACAAATTAGATGACTAAAGCCATCAAAAACACGCTTTACACGGCACACATAATTATGCAAAGTCTAGCAACTTCCTCAAACGAGTTTTCTTCGCCAAAACAAAATTGCACTCGAAACCCAATTACAGTCTTAAACCTTTCTACACGATTTTATCGTCGATAAACAATTGCTCAAACAACCTTCAAAGTTATATTTCAAGCGTATTAATCAATCAAATAACCCCAAACATTTAACAAATTACCACAGATATCAGTCAAAAACCCTAACTTTAAAAACCGACAAATTCCAATCCCAAGTTTAAATTCTAATCAATTACACCAAATCCAACAACATTGAATCAATCAAGTGATAAAATTGACTACAAACAAAATTTACACCGAAAATTTTCAAAAAAAAAAATCAGATTAAAACCCTAACAAAAAATTATCAGTTGTCAAATAAAAATTCGATAGACAACAACAAATCGAAAAAACAAAAAAAGTTGCAACAAGTATGTATAAAAACAAAGAGATGAAAAAATAAAACAAGATTGAAATGAAATTAAATGAGATTAAATTGAAATGAACACCTGAAATTGGAGTGAAATTGGTGAAGTCCCTCCTATGGTTTGCACTTCATAAATTAGTGCAACACACACGTGATATATATATTTAAGTTGAAGTCATCGGTTTTCAGACGACCTCAAAAGATTTGGACAAGAATGTCCAATAGAAGCTTTAAAGTCAGCAAATTTATTGGCTTCACGAAAGCACTGAAGGTATAATTTAACATCTTTGATAATAATATATATTTATTCCCAATGAATTTGCCAAGTATTACGGATTGAATTGATAACACATAGATTATCACATTCCGCAATTAACTTCGAAAAGCTACTAAAATTCTTCCTTTTAAAACGAGTGCTTCTGCTATAGGAATACTATTAGATCCACATTTTTTTTGCTCCTAACAAAATGACTTTACCATTATGATCTCTAATAGAAAACCCTAAAGCAGCTTCATTTCCGTCTATTTTCGATCCGTCAAAATTCAGTTTTAAAAAACCGTTTATAGGTTATTCTCCCACCAGATTTCATTTTTATTGTTGTTCTAACAGACTTTTTGTTATTAGGATTATTGAGATCCTTGAATCTAGTCTCGTTCCAAATCTTAATGGCATTATCACATAAATAAATAAGTTTGCTGATACTAATTTGAACATTATTAAAAATATGCATTCCACCAAATAAAGATAATAATGATAATCTTTACTAAATAGCAGTGTTTACGTCCTTGTATTCTTATTGGGCTTCAATGTTTATTATCCCAAAAAGGGCGATGAAGAAAGTTAATTACTCCATTATTCTTATTGGGCTATAAAGTGAATTCCTCCATTATTCTTATTGGGCTACAATATTTATTATCCACAAGTTCTCCATGTTTTAAACTTTTTATTTTGTTTTTAGTTTATTTCCTTTGATTTTAATTACTATTTAACTCACTATAGTTATGTAAGTAGTATAAATTATAATTGTATTACATATTTTATTGTTGAAAATATAATTTGTTACATTTTTTTTTTTTTTTTTGGTTTTGTATTTGGCTGTCAAGTGGAATATATAGTGGTGTTGATTGCTCTATGTTAATTTTACGTAATTGATTTTTCATATACGAATTTTACTCTCACGATATACTTTTTTTCATTTTTTTTCCACAACTACCCTTTATTACTCCCACAATATACAAGTTTCTCTCTTCTTCTTTTTTCAACTTTTCCCAATCAAAAATTCAAAATTAAAACAAGTTCTCAATTATGCAATCATGAATTGTAATAACCGATTCAATCACATAATAATCTATTTCAATTTCAATTATAATCTTAAATTATCAATTTCTAATAGTGTTTAATTGATTTAATTACTCCGTAAAACTTAAAATTATGGTTTAAGTAGATGGCGCCGGAAAGCGGCACCGCCAAGATTGGCCGACCAGTTGCAAGTACCCGTGTATACTGGGAGATTGCCGATGCGGTGGTGGGAAAGTGGGGTTAAGTGGGGTGGGGGGTGTCGTACGTACAACAGTGTACGTATATTGTTGTTGTTGGTTTTTAGGTACCCTATATTTCTCACCTCTCTTGCTCCACGGTCGGCCACCGCGCCCCACTGCCGGACCACCGTACCCCACCGCCGCCTGCCCCACCGACGGACCATCCACCCCTCACCTCTACCCCAACAAACCCTAATTAAAAATTATAATTAAATTTATTAAAAATTAATAAAATTCAATAATTTAAACACAAAATTGAAATTAAAAAAGAATTATTACTTCATTGAATTTATGATTGGAGTTCATAATTGAAAATTTAGAAACTTGGATGAAATTGATTTAAGATTTAATAGAAAATTAAAAAGAGAGAATTATGTATATTCTTGGAGTAAAAAAAGGGTAGAGTGGGAAAAATAATGACAAAAAGTATATAACTTGAGTAAAATCCGTATATGAAAAATTAATACCCTAATTTTAACATTAATTTCAATTTTTAATCTAATACTACTGTTTACATAGAAGTATACATAATATATTTCGTATTCAAATAATATATACACTTGTGCTTGCACAGTATCTATACTAATTCACAATTCACATTCACATATATACTAACATACGATAGTACGGTCGTACGGATGAGTAAATGTTAATGTACGAGGATGGCAAATTCAAAGCATCAATAATTTAATAATTTAATTGAATATATAACAAAATTGGTAAATTCAAAGGTCTTAATTAATTAAATGAAATCTTTTAATTATTATATGGATAAAATTATATGACATATATTCATTTCCACAATCACGAAGAAAAGATACTACCAAGTGCATTTACATTTATTCTCACGTAATAATTTCATACAAGTAAATCTTTTATAAGTGTCAATGTACTTACTTATTACCTAATTAAATATGAACATAATAATAGTAATAATACATTGAATAATAAACTTTCTTATTATTATCTATCATACGAAGATTTTCTGAATTATTCCTTATGTAACGTCAACTCTATAATTACTATATATATATTATATTCCATGCAAATTAACCTAAGTCAAAACATATTCCTCTTACAATTTCAAAAAAAAAAAAAATGGCAATTATTTTTAACTTTTTAATTATTTCATCTTTTCTTACATTTTCACTAATTATTCACCCTAATTTAGCCCTTAAACAAAGTTTTACTACTAAATTAATCCACCGTGAGTCCCCTTTATCTCCGTTATCGGATTCGTACCTTAATAAATATGACCGTCTAAGGAACTCAATTCATCGATCGATGTCACGTGTCAATCGATTAACCCCTAAAGACGTACAATCCGAAGTGAAACCCGCAACAGGAGAGTACGTTATGGAAATGTCCCTCGGTACACCACCCGTGTCACAATTAGGTATTGTCGACACGGGAAGTGACCTTATTTGGTTACAATGCCAACCTTGTTTAGAATGTTATAAACAAGATATCCCGATTTTTGACCCACGTAAGTCGTCAACTTATAAAACTCAATCGTGCGATTCACAAGCGTGCCAAGAGTTGGCCGCTAGCCAATCATCGTGCTCGTCGAGGAACGTATGCCAATACATTTATCAATACGGTGACCAGTCCCACACATCGGGCGACGTTGCCACCGAGACCGTGACATTTGGTTCGAAGTCGTTCCCTAAAATTAATATCGGTTGTGGGCACGACAATGCGGGTACTTTTAAGAACGACGGGTCGGGCCTAATCGGGCTAGGTGGCGGGCCATTATCATTGGTCTCACAACTAAGCCCGTCAATTGACGGTGTATTCTCGTATTGTTTGATTTCATTTGACAACGAAGGCAACTACACGAGTACGATAAATTTCGGTCCTACTAGTGGACGTGTATCGGGACCCGGCGTTATTACCACCCCAATCGTAAAATCCCAACCCGACACGTTCTATTTCCTAACCCTAAAAGGCGTTAGCGTTGGAAGCACCAAAATTCCCTTTAAAAAAACCTCGACTAAAATCGATGAATTTGAGGTTGACGAAGGGAACGTAATCATAGACTCGGGAACTACCTTAACCCTCCTACCCTCGGACATCTTCGAGGACTTATACTCGGCCATCAAAACCGAAGTACAAGCCGAGGAAGTCGACGACCCCACAGGGAACTTGAAATTGTGCTACAAGTCAAGCAATGGTGGGGCCGACCTAAACATACCAAACGTGACCGCGCATTTTGATGGCGGTGACGTTATTTGGAAACCGGTTAACACGTTCGTGCAGATCGCGGAGGAGGTCGTGTGTCTCGCTATGGTCCCCGCCGATGATCAAATTGGTGCGATTATCGGGAATATCGCTCAAGTCGATTTTCTCGTAGGGTACGATCTTAAAGAAGGGACGGTCTCGTTTAAGCCTACTGATTGCACTAAGCATTAATAATAATTTTTAAGGACTTTTAAATTTGAATTATTATGTCTTACATTTTACGTTATTTTATTACTCCGTATTATTTTAGGGTTTTAAAATAGTTTTATTTGTTCTGTTCTTAATCAAATAAAAGTAAGGTAATTAAGTGTGTACTATTATCGTCATAGGTTCACGATCGGTAATATTATTGTGAGACCGTTGCTATTAGTCAATGTTCTATATATAAGGAATGTCAATTAATTAAGCATAATATATCTCGGTAATTTATGAAAGTATTTTTCATCCAAAATATTTGTTCATTTTACACCATAATATTTTTACTCTTGTGATATAATCCTATTTTATGAAATAATTTTTCATCCAAAGGAAATTAATTGCTATGAAATAATCGTTTCAAGATTTTGGTCTCGTTTTCGTGAAAAAAAAGTGATCATTATTTATGAAATGAACAAATATTATTAGGGCCGCATCAAAAGTGATTTTACAATTAATTTATCATAAAATTGTCTCATACATTAGATAAGCGACACTGAATCGATCAATTCCATCTACGATGATGGTCCGATAGTTTTAAACGACTGATGAATATGCCGAAGCATATCCTGATCGCGCTTCCAGTCTACAGCAGGCGCATTAACAAAATGCGCGTACAGCTTATTATTCGCGCAGGTCACGGATATCAAACTATGTGAGTCCGCGACACCAATCTCGTACTCGTAATAAACCTGACCCTTCTCGTCCCGCCTTTCCTCGGACGTCAGCGTGTCAGCGTCCGCAATTTGGTCCTGCAGGCTGACGTCCGAGAGCGCCAAGTTACCAAGCACAACATCTTTAGGCGCAAGCGCTCTAAACCCCGCCAAATACGTCAAATACTCCTTTTCAGTCTTCTTTTTCGGGTTGTAGAACTCGCTGTCGGTCCCATTAGTCCCCTTTTCCACCTTGGAGACGAGTCGTTCCTTCCACCCAACGGGAACGTCGTAGGTGTACTCGGCGGAGTCCTTTTTGTTGGAGTTTCCGCCGTATCCCCCGTAGTTGGCCGCACTGGCCGCAGTGCCGTAGTAAATTGTGTATGCTGCGGCACTGTCTTCGGCCAATGCGGGACTGATAGGGGTTATGGGGGTACAAGTGGATAGAATTAGGGCCGCGGTGGTTGCGACGGTTGTCGAGAATGTCGGGAATTTGGGGAAGAGGGACGACGGTGGCGGTTGAGGTGGCTTTGGTGGGGTAGATGGTGTGGTGGAGGAGTTTGAAATTGAGAGGAGTGGTGTAGGTGAGAATAAGGTAACCATGGTGAAGTTTATTGGACTTGTGTTTTATTTTGATGCACAACAATTTGATGTTGTTTTTTGCTTGAATTGTCTTCTTATCTTATCTATTGTATCCACTCATTGTTTTTGTTTGGATTTCTCTTATCCACTCAATATATGATGGGTATCAAAGTTCAAAAATAAAAATTACACCCTTCGTTACAGTGAATTGTTTACAGTTTGACTTTTTCTACTTTGATTTTTTTGTGAGGTGATTAGAGAGAAGTGTAAATAAATAACTGAAACAGGGAGAGTACTATGCAATACAAGTATTTGTGAGGTGATTAATGGATTATGTTATCGGTTCAGATTTTTAGTTGAAGTGTTGTTAGAGGATATATAATACGGAGTATTATTTTTTGGATCTCGAGTTCAAATTAGGATCTCGGTATTAGATATTAGTCGCTCTATATATATATGGATTTCAGAGTGAGAGCCGTATTGGTTTAAATATTACTCCGACATGATTATTTAATTTTGTGAATAAAGTTTTAATTTCATTTGTTTTATTATAAAGTGTCCATAATCTCAAGTTGATCGTGTCGGTATTCATTTGAGGTATCGAGTGTGAAAAATAAAATCAAGGGTAACAATTAAAGTAACATAGTTATCTTTTGTGGTTCTCCTTCGATGTAAAATATTTTGTAAATCGATGTTACATTTTTGGTGTACTTATGATGTTTAGCATATAGTTACGGATCACATTATGAAACCTTTAGGAATTTGGAAAGTAAAAGTTTTCTAGGTACTTTGCTTAACATTTTCACGAGAGATGTAAAGCGTAAATGTATTTGGATAATAATTATCACAGAGTATAAAACTTGCTTGTTACCATGATTTCAAATCAAAATCGCTCGAGTTCACTTTGGTGATTATTAGCCTATTAAGCGATCAAAGCGAAAGCAAATTCGATCAAATTAAGAATTAACATCAAAACTCACAATCTTTAGTGAATTAAAGGGAAAATCTTAATTTAAATTGAAGAAAATGGAAGTAATTTAGATAATTAAATTGAGATTGAAACCTATATACGGAGTACTTAGAGTAATATAGTAATACCGCAACCAAAGGTTAACAGCTCTCGTAGCTCAGTTGGTTAGAGCACCCGTTTAGTAAGCGGGAGGTCTTGAGTTCGACTCTCAACGAGAGCATTTTTATTAAAATTTTATTTGTTTTTTAATATGAATATTCTCAATAACATTTAAACAGTTTCATTGTTAGGCAATGATATCTGAATTTTTTTTATTTGGTCACTAGTTGTAAGATGAAATGTCAAAAACTTTTGTGGTTCGATCCAAAAAACGATTTAGTGTGGTTATCGTGTTACGACAATTGAATAGACGAATACGTACTGGGCAGAGTTTTGAAGTTCTCTTAAATATGAGGTATTGTCGTAGACGAGGATACTAATTAATACCTAAGCTAGTTGGGAGTAATTTGCAAGTGATTGTTCGATTAATTAGCACCGATATGGGTCAGTGATTTTGCTCGACAACGCTTACCCTCAATTTGAGCTCACAACTTTACATATGAATTACGAGTCTACGACAGTAACGACACCTTAAAATTCATTAAAATGTAGGACATATCATAATAATTGAGCAAAGGTTAAAATATATTACGGCAATTTAACCATACGACTGAATTACATAGGATGCTTGTGCCCATAAGAAATCTAACTTGTACAGTTGTACTCTATATATAACTAATGTCACCTGAGGTACAATTAAAATCACAACAGTCCACCGTAATACTTCCTCGTATTCTTTGAAATCACCCCGTTTTTCAAAATTCTTCACTTATGTCGTCCGAAATAATAGGACAATTCCAAAGAATAATGGGGTTCTAGGCGGTATACAACAGACAAAACCCCGTAAAAATCAATTTTGAATTGAGATTCGAGACTCATTAGTTGTCTTTCGATTCATTTTTCTCTTCCTCGTTAGTGCTCTTTCGTACACTCAACTCTTGTTGATATTCCTTGACAATCGCCAACTCCTTTCTTCGTTCTCCAACCGGTCCGTAAAGCCAACTACAAAAGATATACCATATGACGTTCAACACGTTAAGTATCGCGAGCATATAGTAGTAGTAGTCGTAGTGACCCTTGTTAACGTTGGTTGCATTTACTTGGTCTACAATTTTATAACTTATTGTTACTTAAATGAAGTATATGAACCACATATATTTTTTATTTATCTTTTAAAGTATTTACTCTAATTTCATTTTGCCTCCATATATAAAAATTTAATTGTATTTCATTCTATTAATTTATTTTATAGCCTTTAACGTAATTAAATCAAAATTTTGACACGGGTTAGTTGAATTTAAAATTAAAAACTTTGAAAGTCTTTCTGTTTTCTATTTGATCAAGATTTCTGTACATGTTAAAACTCATACATAATATAATAATAATATAAATATGTTCTATGACTAATAACTACAATAAGCTCAACACATGTTTTTTTTTTTGGCAATTAGGCCGATCCTAATTCGTTTACTCCAACATTTATGATACATTTATTCAATATAATTCCAATTCATACTAAAATGATGTTGCCCAATTATACTATTTAAAAAAAAATAAAAATACTATAACTAGAGAAGAACACACGACTAGCCTTTTGATACAGTATTTTAATCCTAAGACGGGTTGAACATTTTTATTGGATTCTGACTGTTGATCCATATAAACACATATGGCTTGAACGGGTTAAATATAGTAATTTGATTATGATAATTATATTATCATTATCCTTATTTTTAATTAAAAAATTTAATTAAATCATTAGTTTATTTCAGTTAACTAGTAAATATGTCTATACATGCCCGTGCATTTATACACGGGTATTGACCTAGTTAGAATTATTAATCAAGGTTAGTAGAAGGTAAAAAAAAAAAAAAAAAAGTAAAAGTAAAAATAATAATTAGCGGGGATAGCTCTGTTGGGAGAGCGTGAGACTGAAGATCTTGAGGTCGCGTGTTCGAATCACGCTCACCGTAAATTTTTAAATATTTTATATTTCAGATTACGCCTTAGCTAAATATTTTTGCGATTAAAAAGTCGTAAATTACTTTTTGGAAAAAGAAAATTACTCCGTATTCGTTTTGTATTATCAGATCATGATGAATTACATTTCATATGCACTTTTTGAAGTATTTTATGTCAGATGTATTTTACACGATATTTTCACGTGAGATGAACTTATTTCGGGTTAATAGAAGGTAAAATATGGTAATAGTAAAAAAAAAATAAATAGCGGGGATAGCTCAGTTGGGAGAGCGTGAGACTGAAGATCTTGGGGTTGCGTGTTCGAATCACGCTCACCGCAAATTTTTAAATATTTTTTATTTCAGATTACGCCTTAGCTAAATATTTTTGCGATTAAAAAGTCGTAAATTACTTTTTGGAAAAAGAAAATTACTCCGTATTCGTTTTGTATTATCAGATCATGATGAATTACATTTCACATGCACTTTTTGAAGTATTTTATGTCAGATGTATTTTACACGATATTTTCACGTGAGATGAACTTATTTCGGGTTAATAGAAGGTAAAAGATGGTAATAGTAAAAAAAATAATTAGCGGGGATAGCTCAGTTGGGAGAGCGTGAGACTGAAGATCTTGAGGTCGCGTGTTCGAATCACGCTCACCGCAAATTTTTAAATATTTTATATTTCAGATTACGCCTTAGCTAAATATTTTTGCGATTAAAAAGTCGTAAATTACTTTTTGGAAAAAGAAAATTACTCCGTATTCGTTTTGTATTATCAGATCATGATGAATTAAATTTCACATGCACTTTTTGAAGTATTTTATGTCAGATGTATTTTACACGATATTTTCACGTGAGATGAACTTATTTCGGGTTAATAGAAGGTAAAAGATGGTAATAGTAAAAAAAATAATTAGCGGGGATAGCTCAGTTGGGAGAGCGTGAGACTGAAGATCTTGAGGTCGGGTGTTCGAATCACGCTCACCGCAAATTTTTAAATATTTTATATTTCATATTACGCCTTAGCTAAATATTTTTGCGATTAAAAAGTCGTAAATTACTTTTTGGAAAAAGAAAATTACTCCGTATTCGTTTTGTATTATCAGATCATGATGAATTACATTTCATATGCACTTTTTGAAGTATTTTATGTCAGATGTATTTTACACGATATTTTCACGTGAGATGAACTTATTTCGGGTTAATAAAAGGTAAAAGATGGTAATAGTAAAAAAAATAATTAGCGGGGATAGCTCAGTTGGGAGAGCGTGAGACTGAAGATCTTGAGGTCGCGTGTTCGAATCACGCTCACCGCAAATTTTTAAATATTTTATATTTCAGATTACGCCTTAGCTAAATATTTTTGCGATTAATAAGTCGTCGTAAATTACTTTTTGGAAAAAGAAAATTACTCCGTATTCGTTTTGTATTATCAGATCATGATGAATTACATTTCATATGCACTTTTTGAAGTATTTTATGTCAGATGTATTTTACACGATATTTTCATGTGAGATGAACTTATTTCGGGTTAATAGAAGGTAAAAGATGGTAATTGTAAAAAAAAAAATAATTAGCGGGGATAGCTCAGTTGGGAGAGCGTGAGACTGAAGATCTTGAGGTCGCGTGTTCGAATCACGCTCACCGCAAATTTTTAAATATTTTATATTTCAGATTACGCCTTAGCTAAATATTTTTGCGATTAAAAAGTCTTAAATTACTTTTTGGAAAAAGAAAATTACTCCGTATTCGTTTTGTATTATCAGATCATGATGAATTACATTTCATATGCACTTTTTGAAGTATTTTATGTCAGATGTATTTTACACGATATTTTCACGTGAGATGAACTTATTTCGGGTTAATAGAAGGTAAAAGATGGTAATAGTAAAAAAAAAATAATTAGCGGGGATAGCTCAGTTGGGAGAGCGTGCGCTTACCGCAATTATTTTAATAAAATTGCAATAAATTGAAACTGAGATCCAATTTAACAAGAACAAACAAAAACAAGATTAATTTCTAAGAAATTTGCAACAGCTGATTATACATAAGACCACTTTCAATAGTCAATTTAATTTAGAAAAAATCAATTGCCTTATTTAAAATTCATATTCATTAGAAAATTTTAAACTTAAATTGTAGGGCTTTACCCTTTTGCAAGGGAGCCCTTCCAGAAATTCTCGACGGCCAAGGACAAGCCAAGGCCGAAGAGGGGGTTTGGAAATAGTTTTCAACCAGCAATTGACGCGCCTCGGTTATTACCTCACTAGCTGCGTCATTGCCCCAAGCGCAAAGATGAGTATTACAATTGGGTTACCTTCGTTTATGTATGAATACAACTGAAGTGTGTTTAGTTTATTGTCCGATGTGGGATGCACTAAAATGCCAAAAAACTCATCTGCTCTTCTTCCTCTGTGTGGTTTTTGACGGCTGTGGTACATTCAGTCCAATTTAGTTGCTTTTTTTTTGGTGATTTTCTCAATTCTGTACATCTATGGATAATATAATTAAAATTCTTTAGTCATGATAAATGACTCTTCTTAGCTTCAACAACTTTCAATACAAATGAAACAATTAACACAAACCATGAGGCCCATTTACAATGATTTTACGTAGTTCAGTAAATTTATAGGTCGCAAGTTCGAATTTCCACACAAACCATGAGGCCCACGTACAATAATTTTACGCAGTTTATTAAATTTATATAGGTTCGAATTCCCCCCTCCCCCATTGTATAAATTTCCGTTGTATAAATTTATAGGTCATAGGTTCGAATTTCCCCATCCCCGTTGTATAAATTTATAGGTCATAAGTTCAAATTCCCGTTGTATAAATTTATAGATCATAGGTTCGAATTCTCCTCCCTCGAATTGCCATTGTGGCTCATATTAGAACCAAATAAAAACATTTTTTCATTATCATTATCATAAATGGTAAAACGTTGCATTTAATACATATTTTCATTATCAGAAATGGTAAAATGCTGCAATTAATATACGAATTCAGTTCCATTTAACCCCTACATCTCACAAGTGAATGACGAACAAACAATTCCCGGCAAAAATTTGAGACTAGTGTTGTTGGAACCCCGGCTAGGGTTCCTCCAAAAATTAAAGTATGCCACTGAAATGCAGCGTGCACACGGTATTCTTTAGTAAAAGGCGAAAGAATAGTTCGCTATGTGCACACTGCGTGGCTGCTTAAGTTGTCCCAGAGAAGGGAGTTGGTTTATATAGCACTGAACATTAGTGTTGCGTTTTCCCCAGCGATGTGGGACGAGAACTTTGTAGTGGATGTGTTTGATTCAGAGTGAATACTTTTCTCGCTTTTTAGCTCCGTTCCTATCAAGATCAAAAACTCGTCTACTCCGTATCTTAGTTCAAGCACAGCTTTGTGTTGCCCTTGTTTAGTTATTTTTAAAAATAATTTGTTATTTTTATTTAATAATGTAATTTTTTACTTTTAATATTTTTTTTGTTTGTTTTTAGTGAATTAATTAGTTAAAAAAACTAATTTAAAAAAAAAAAATAATAAAAAATAAAAAAAAATTTGTATTTCATTTCAAATGTTAATCGAATTCGGTACTAATGCCTGGCTTCTTCGGAGTAATTTGCGAGTGGTTGTTCGACTAGCTCCCAACTGCAGCACTTTTGCTCGACTACGCTACGCTTACCCTTAACTTGTGCTCACAAATTTACATACGAATTACGAGTCTACGACTTCTTAAATTCTTAAAATACTTCAAATGTAGGATATATCATAAATGAGCAAAGGTCAAAAAATTACAGCAATTTACTTGAACTCTATAGATATATATATTAACTAATGTAACCTGAGGTACAACTACAATCACAACAGCCCACCGTAATACTTCCTCGTATTATTTGAAATCGCCCCGTTTTTCAAAATTCTTATCGTATATCATCAGTAAAAAATAGGACAATTCCAAAGAATAACGGGCGTCTAGGCGGTATACAACAGACAAAACCACGTAAAAAATCAATTTTGAATCGAGATTCGAGACTCATTACTTGTCTTTCAATTCATTTTTCTCTTCCTCATCAGTACTCTTTCGTACACTCAACTCTTGTTGATTTTCCTCAACAATCGCCAACTCCTTCCTTCGTTCTCCAACCGGTCCATAAAGCCAACTACAAAAGATATACCATATGACGTTCAACACGTTAAGTATCGCGAGCATATAGTAGTAGTAGTCGTAGTGACCCTTGTTAACGTTGGTCGTAATCCACCCGCCTTTTCCACCCTTTTTCGTGATACTAGTCGTCAAATTTAAAATCAATGTCGCGATTAAATTCCCAAAGGTACCACTTAGACCGTAAATGGACCCCGCAATGCTCAACATTTCCTTAGGGAGCTCGGAGTAAAACAACTCGAATTGAGCGATCACGTAGAAGGCCTCGGCCAAACCAAAGAAAACCGAGTGAAGAATCGTCCATAGGGCTGACATATGGAGGATGGCTAGAGGGTTGTTCTCGAACCCTTCGTTGATCGCCCTACGTCTACGAACACTCTCGACAATACCAGAAATTAACACGGACAAAAACGCGAAAAAGAGGCCTAATCCCATACGTAGCTTCACGCTAAGGCGGACAGGCTTGCCACGGATTTTAGACGCCACGGGAAGGAGTACCCTGTCGTAGAGCGGGATCCAAATCACGATTACGACAATTAGAAATGTCCCGAAAGAAGCGGCAGGGATTTGGAAGCTCCCTATGTGTCGGTCCATTGTTCGAGTCAATAGTATGGTGAACGAGCTCGTGCTCGTGTTGATAGTTAGCATGATACTGGTCGTCCAAATCGGGACCAGTCTGGCAAACGACTTTATTCCTTCAACATCTTTCACTTTTGACAATCTCCACGGATTTGTTGGCAATCCATCTGGGCCGATGTCTTTTTCGGGATCTTGAATGATGCACGCTTTGTTCATGAACCTATCAATCATTTCATTCATATTCATTAAGTTCATATTCCGCTATCTATTATAACATTTGACCTTAAAAATTAAAATTATTAACGGAATATTTAGGACATGTTCTCACATGTTACAGAAAGCGAAATACGAACTTAAAATTACTAAATTTTGAGAACATGTCCTAAGTATTCCGTTAATATATTATAAGTGCACAAGAAAATAATGTACCTTAATCTATCGCTTGGGGGACATTCGACACCATCCTTTCCATAGTAATACCGCAAATTCGGGCCTAAACTCGACAAGTCGGCCTTTCTATTCCGATAAATGGCAACAACGACTTGCAGAAACTCGAGCAAGAGACGTTTATTGCACTTAACCATAACATACAACGGAGAAGCAAGAAGAAACGAGAGGGTGGCCAAAAACATGAGGATAAGTGGGATACCAAACCCGATCTTCCAACCCAAGTGGTCTTGAATGTAGACAATCACCGTCAAGGCAATGATAATCGAGAGAGACGAGAACATGTAGTACCAATTCAAGAAAATCTCGAGAGCGTTTTTGTTCTTAGGATTGTCGGGATCACCTTGCTCGACTTGGTCGGCCCCAAAGACTTGGGAACACGGTCTGATACCGCCTGTTCCGATTGACATTAGAACGAACGCAAGGAGTAGGAAGCCGTATTGTCCCGCTGATGCTGACTCGCACGTTTTCACCTTCGGGTCGCAAGGCGACGGTCGTGCGCTTGGGATGGCTGCCGTTAAAAACATCACCAGCATTCCCTACGTCATGGAAAAGTTCGGTAGAGGAAAAATTATTAATCAAGGTTCATCAAAGATTAAAAAAAAAAAAAGATAAAAAGTAAAATACAAATAATTAGCGGGGATAGCTCAGTTGGGAGAGCGTGAGACTGAAGATCTTGAGGTCGCGTGTTCGAATCACGCTCACCGCAATTATTTTTGATTTTAGATTACGACTTGGCTAAATATTTTTACGATAAAAATAAAGTCCAGTGTAAATTACTTTTTGGAAAAAGATAAAAATAACTACGCCGTATTAGTTTCGTATCATGATAAATTACATTTTATATGCACTTTTTCTGAAGTATTTTTTGTGAGAGGACCGGATAAAGTTAATTGTAAATAAAAAGTACTAACTTAATCATAAAAAAACCACCTAATTAATATCAAGAGAGAAGTAAATGAAATTTTATAGGTAATTTTGACAAAAGAAAAACACTTCACAGGTATTTTACACGATTTTTTCACATGAGATGAACTTATTTCGTGTTCATAGAAAGTAAAATAAGGTAATAGTAAAAAAGAATAATTAGCAGGGATAGCTCAGTTGGGAGAGCGTGAGACTGAAGATCTTGAGGTCGCGTGTTCGATTCACGCTCACCGCAATTATTTTAAGTATTAAAGATTTTAGATTACGCCTTAGCTAAATATTTTTTCATTTTAAATATTAAAGATTTTAGATTACGCCTTAGCTAAATATTTTTTGATAAAAAATAAAGTCCGGAGTAATTACTTTTTGGAAAAAGAAAACTATGGATCATGATAAATTACATTTCATATGCACTTTATGTGAAGTATTACAAAAGAAAAACACTTCACATGTAATTTACACGATATTTTCACGTGAGATAAACTTATTTCAGGTTCATAGAAAGTAAAAGAAGGTAATAGTAAAAAAGAATAATTAGCGGGGATAGCTCAGTTGGGAGAGCGTGAGACTGAAGATCTTGAGGCCGCGTGTTCGAATCACGCTCACCGCAATTATTTTTGATTTTAGATTACGCCTTGGCTAAATATTTTTACGATAAAAATAAAGTCCAGTGTAAATTACTTTTTGGAAAAAGATAAAAATAACTACGCCGTATTAGTTTCGTATCATGATAAATTACATTTTATATGCACTTTTTCTGAAGTATTTTTTGTGAGAGGACCGGATAAAGTTAATTGTAAATAAAAAGTACTAACTTAATCATAAAAAAACCACCTAATTAATATCAAGAGAGAAGTAAATGAAATTTTATAGGTAATTTTGACAAAAGAAAAACACTTCACAGGTATTTTACACGATTTTTTCACATGAGATGAACTTATTTCGTGTTCATAGAAAGTAAAATAAGGTAATAGTAAAAAAGAATAATTAGCAGGGATAGCTCAGTTGGGAGAGCGTGAGACTGAAGATCTTGAGGTCGCGTGTTCGATTCACGCTCACCGCAATTATTTTAAGTATTAAAGATTTTAGATTACGCCTTAGCTAAATATTTTTTCATTTTAAATATTAAAGATTTTAGATTACGCCTTAGCTAAATATTTTTTGATAAAAAATAAAGTCCGGAGTAATTACTTTTTGGAAAAAGAAAACTATGGATCATGATAAATTACATTTCATATGCACTTTATGTGAAGTATTACAAAAGAAAAACACTTCACATGTAATTTACACGATATTTTCACGTGAGATAAACTTATTTCAGGTTCATAGAAAGTAAAAGAAGGTAATAGTAAAAAAGAATAATTAGCGGGGATAGCTCAGTTGGGAGAGCGTGAGACTGAAGATCTTGAGGCCGCGTGTTCGAATCACGCTCACCGCAATTACTTTAAATATTAAAAATTTTAGATTACGCATTAGCTAAATATTTTCTCAATTAAAAAAAAAAATGTCCGGAGTAATTACTTTTTGGAAAAAGAAAACTATTACTCCCTCCGTTTTGGTGATTTGTTTACGTTTACTTTATACACATTTATCGATGTAAGGAGAGAGGTTAGGAAAAAACTAATAAAATAATAATATAAGTACAAAGGGGGCCCCGTTTGCTTAAAATTATCAAATGTTATTGGTTGAGGGAGTAGGGGCCACCTCCCACATGGGTCAAGCATGACCATTTTTGGAAAGTGTAAACAAATGACCCGTACGCCCCAAAATGGAAAGTGTAAACAAATGACCGGGACGGAGGGAGTAGTTTTTTATGATCGGATCATGATAAATTACATTTCATATGCACTTTTTCTGAAGGATTTTATGTGAGAGGACCGTATAAAGTTAATTGTAAATAAAAAATACTAATTTAATCGCAAAACTACCTAAATAATATGAAGAGAAAAGTAAATGAAATATTTTGGGTAATTTTAACAAAAGAAAAACACTTCACATGTATTTTACATGAAATTTTCATGCGATATGACTACTCCCTCCATTCAAATCCAATAGCATCATTCACTATTTGGGTGGTCTTCGAGGCAGTTCTTTGACCGTCAATTTTTCTTTGTATACATGAAAATTTCTCGTTAAAAATTTCATTTTGTGAAAGATTATATTATAATGTTCTCAAATATATTATTTTCATATTTTAAGTGTTTGTATAACACGATATATTTAAGGAGTCAAATTTAACGATAGTTGACTTCATAAAGCAAATGATGCCATTGAATTTGAATGGAGGGAGTATTTGCTTACTCGTCCATAACAAACCCGAATATACTTTAGCTTACCAAACTTACCAACCAAACCCTAAAAGTTCGTCTTTTAAATTGCTCTAAAAAACACTCACTACTCACTACACCACGAAAATCGATTATCTCGTTATTTATTCAAAATTAATATTTTCTCAAATTCATAATGTTTATCCCATTTTATTTTTATAGGGTCAAACTTATAAAGTTTCAATATTAAATATATTCCGATATATACAATTAAGATCTTTTTTTATATATATAAAAGCATATTTTGAAAAATTTTAATAAAAAAAAATACATAAATAAATATATATAGATAATAATAAAATAAAATAATAAAAAAAAAAGGTAAAAAATCAGAGATACGCGTTCCTTGCGTTCCTCGTGGGCTAGAAAGTAAAATCTCAACTTTAATGGTACCATGAATGAAGGTTGAAAACGACACCAATGAATTTCTTATCCATCTAAAAGTTATGGAGTAATTAATTAATTATTTAATTACTTTATACATTGATTAATTATCATCGTCAAAAAGAAGAAAACAAATTATAAACGTCTTTATTTTTTAAATTCTGTAGACACGCATGATAATTAAATTCCATAAAAGTGAATTTACAGTTTATACAATAGTTATTTGTATCTTAAATTGTTGCATAGTACTACTCCCTTTAATCGATTATATGAGAAGAGAATTAAATTGTACCCATGTTACTTTGTTTAAAAACGTCCATATTTGCGCATTCTCATAATAGAAAGGTGAACAAACGATCAAATCAAATAGAATATAATTCTGAGAAGAATGTTCAGAGGAGCATATTTTAAAGAAATTATTTATCTCTTGACAATAATTTTTTTAGTTCAATAAGAGACACATGACCGATGTAATAAATAGGGAATTAAATTGATCATAAGATAACTTTGTCATAACCACTAAACCAACCAACCAGGTAATATATAGACGGAGTACTATAATGGATTTATAGAATAATTATTTTCTATAAATAACAAGGATAGAACCAAACTATTTTAAAATAAAAGAAAATTACTTTGAGCAATGCTATCAAAATTTTCAAAATTATACGAGTACTATAGATTAATAGAATATTACTACCGGATGCAGTTATGAATTTGTAAGGAGTAATAGTTTTAGTGGTCTTTAATTTTATGAGCTTGTACGTGGGTTAGGTTGTATTTGTAACGTAATTGGATCACCTGATTTTGATGATCAGGAGCAGTTATGATAATGCAAATACTTTTACTGTTGAAAAAAAAATTACTCCGTGTAGAGTATATTGTAATTTACCATTTGATTGAAAAACATTTTCTTTCGTTTTTTTCCGGGGTTGTAAATTATGTACACAAATTCTTAAATAAGAGGATCTCACATTTCAAATAGAACCGTTCTGACCACTAGACCTTGACATCTTCAATGATTATTTCTTTTAATAATTAGTAGATCTCGTATATGACAGAGTCTCATACCCCAAATGTATAATTAATACTCCTTTCATTTCATCTTTTTCCTCCCATTTACTTTTTAAAGGGCAAACTTCTAAATGTTTGACCGTCAATAATTAAAATTATAAAATAAATTATACTCCGTATTATGAAACTAACATATTACGATTTGTCGTTAAAATATCTTTTACAAAATTATATTTTTGATCGAAAAAAAGTAGTGTATCGATATAAATAAACACAGTCAAAGTAGTGCCTAGAAAACGACGGAAAATTAAATGGGAGGAAAAGGTAAAAATGGAGGGAGTAATTGGTTTATAGATGATTTCATTTGTCTCAAATAATTGTCATTGAACACTTATTTCTCAAGCTATCATTTTCTACGAGTAACTAACTAGGAAGTAATTAATGAACAATAATTAACAAAATTGTCACATAAGGGTTAGTTATTTTTATTTATTTATTTATTTTTTTTTTTTGATTTATTTGATTGTGATTTAGTGTAACTACGGTCTTTCAGGAGAATTACTCCAAAATTAATTAATGCGTTGGAAGTCTTGAAGATGATAAATCTTCCTAAAACAAGAGTTTAATTTTCAAAATCTATTTAATTATTCAATTCCATGCTATTAAATGCAAATAATTATTGTGTAATCTCACCTACTTATAACTTTATTAGTACATCAAATCTTTAAAATTTTCCCACATAAAACATAAAAAATTATAAACAACAAACAACTGAAACAGAACGACGATATCATGCATATCGAACACAAAAAATTTACCAGAAAACTGAAGACGGAACCGATAGCGATAGCGAGGAAACGACCCAACAAAGTATCGGCCAACAAAGCACCAGCAAAAGGAGTGAAACTATTAGTAGTACTCCATAGATAGAGCAAATTTTGTGCTTTGGTCACACTCATTTTGTATTCATTCATCAAATATATTATCATATTTGGTGTTAATCCAAAACTTGCTACCCTCTCAAATGCTTCATTTGCTGCATTATTTTTTTTCAAACAAAAAAAAAAAATAATTAATCTTTGTTAAATTAATTGTTAATTATATATACTATTTAATTTATTATCGAACTGATTATATATGTCTTAGTTTAGTGGTTAAAATTGAATTATCGAGTGTAACATATGGAGTATAACATGTTCAAATTGTATGATATGCCTGTAATTTTATTGTAATATCGTCTCATTTAAAAATTTGCGTACAGAATGAAATGTTTATTACCTAAGATGAAGGGCATGGTAATGAAACCACCCTTTTTCCTCTTGTTGTTGTGTATTTTTTCTTCACCATCTTCTTGATGATTTCCATTAATAATTCTACTTTCTTCACTTTGCTCCATTGAAGTTTTTTCTTTAAAAAAAATAAAATAAAATTGGAGTTTATTAGTTAAATGAGAGGTTTGAAAAAGAGCAACTTTTTAGAGTTTTTTGGTGCATACAATAAGAAGTTTGTTCTAATAAGTTAGGACTCTTTTGAGTGATTATATACAAAAAGTTTCAAGAACTTGTCTTATTATGGCCAACCTTATAATGGTGGTACTACCACCTTTTCTTTTTATTATTTTATTTAATTTTTTTTTTTAGATTATTTTTATTACAACGCGTCTTGTAATCTCTCGATTATTTGTTGTCTATTTTTTTTACAGAAATAAAGAGAGGTAATAATAATAATAATAATAATAATAATAATAATAATAATAATAATAATAATAATAATAATAATAATAATAATAATAATAAATAATAATAATAATAATAATATTTTATTTTTTAATTTAATAAAAGTTCAAATTTTTTAATTAATAATAATAAAGGGTAATGGCTAATGGAGTAAGTTTGCAATAAAAAAAAAAAACAGCTTACCTAAAATAACAATGAGTATTGATTAATTCAAATAGTACATCTTAAAATAGAAATAAATAGAATATTGTTATAATGGATGAAATACAATACAATTGATGACATTTGATAATTGTGGAATTTTTCTATTTCTGATATTAGAAACACCTTATTACGGAGTAACTAATACGGTCATTCGAAACAAATTACTTGTTGATAATTTAAGTGTAATTATCGGTTCATTTAGCGTTTTTTGGTTTGGTTCAAAGATGGACAAACTCTTAAGTAATAAAGCGAATTCGGGAAGTACGGAGTGTAGGAGTGTGCATAATCCGGTCCGGACCGTGAAACCGGACCGAACCGGACCGGAATTAATGGGACCGAAACCGGAAACTAAATTTCCGGTCCGGTCATCGGTCCATGATTTTTCGAGTTTCCGGTTTCCGGTCCGGTCCGGTCTTGACCCGGTCCTAAACGGTCCGGACCGGTTTGGACCGGAAAGATTAAAACAACGTCGAATTTTATCTTAAATATATTTTTATATAAGATTATACACAAAAATTATTGGATTTGCTTAGTCTAACATTATAACACTAAAGTAGTTCGTATTTGTTTATTTTATAGCTAAAAAATTAATCGTACCATTCGCAAAATTAAACACATTTTATTCGTAAAATGGAATACCGGTCCAACCGGTCCGGACCGGTTAGGGACCGGTTTTAACCGGTCCGGTCCTTGGACCCGGATAATTTTTTCCGGTCCGGTCTTCGGTCCCTTACATTTGAATATTCCGGTTCCGGTCCAAAACGGTCCCGGTCCGGTCTTGGACCTATGCACACTCCTGTCGGAGTGTACGCTTGCTTATTTATTTATGAAGAGTCACATCTCTACGAAAATACCGACTCTATTCCCTGTTTATCACCCTATTCTTTATCTATAAATAAGATAAAGAAATTTTGATGAAAAAAATTAAATAAAAAAAAAATCAGAATACGTTCTTAATCTTTGATCATAAAAGTGTAAGTCTCTCTTTTAAAACGGGTCAACCCGTTTTAAGTTGGAAACGGGTCATATATGACCCGTTTTGCCTTTTTTTTCGAATTTTTTTTAAAACCCTTTTCTAAAGAAAGAAAAAAAAACTTAACTCAAATAACGAATAAAACACACATTTTAAATGGTAATAATATTAATAAAAATGGTAACATACTATATTATATTGGTGACATATTTTAAAAAAATTAAAACATAATTAACCTATTTTGGTAACATATTATACAATTATGGTAACATATTAAACAAATGTTATGACAATTTTTTATTTTCTATGTTTTATAATATGTTACAAATATAAATAATATGTTACCATTTTACATTACTTTGTTACCATTTTCAATAACCCTATAAACACGAACCTATTTTGGTAACATATTATACAATTATGATAACATAATAAACAAATGTTATGACAATTTTTTATTTTCTATGTTTTATAATATGTTACAAATATAATATAATATGTTACCATTTTACATTACTTTGTTACCATTTTCAATAACCCTATAAACATGATTTTCGACAAAAGTTTTTAAAAATAAATTTTGGGTCTTGAAAAAAAATTAAAAAAAATTAAAACGGGTTGACCCGACCCGTTTTAAGCTTAAAATGGGTACCTTGGTTGCAAACAAGAATTTGTGATCATAAAAAGCAAATTACTCACAAAAGCTCCAAGTTATATCTCTGTTTTTCGTGCCGAAACCGAGGACACCGTCTTATCTCTGTAGAAAATTTGGTACATCCCGGGCACTAATATACAGGTCGAATTGTTATGTAAGGAAAGTGCAGGCGATTTAGTGTATTTTCAATGTTAATTTTCGTTTCCAGTAATCTTGATATAATATTACTTACATAAAGAAATTGATGAACGACGATAATTTAGTTAAATTTATTATATTTGAAAATCATATGAATTATAGGATTATACATTTTCATTTAAATCGTTTCACTAATTTAATTAACATTTTTTTTAGTTTGTGAGTTTGTTTTAATTATAGATACCATATCCACTAATTATGTATTTTGCCAAATGTATAATAAATGTATTTAATTAGGATAATGTATCGGACTTGATTGTATTTTGATATATAAAGAATTATATAAAACAGTTTTTATACGAATTTGTAGAAAGAAAATACATTTTAATTTGTAGGATAATGTATCGGACTTGATTGTCTTTTAAGCACTATAAAAAGAAAATACATTTTAATTACAGTATGAAATTTTAAAATGGAAAATAAATTTGTTGCAAAATAGACAGTTTTCCCTTGAAAATTTTCGTAAGTCAAATACAAGTATTTTATTTGGCGTCTTTTTTATGCAACATATGTTAATTTGCAGTAAAATTTAATTAAAATTTAAAAAATCCACAACCAAGTGAATATTCCATCACAAATGCCATCACATTAGAGACACAACTAAGACATGTTGTGATTGATCAAAGTAATTTGATCGAGTTCACAATTAAATTAAAATATATATAATAAAGAAGCCAATTTCAAGAGAATATTATAGGTTTGAATTTCGTACATTTGAAATTTGTGCATTTGATGAAACTTACTATTGGATACAAATATATATTTGTGTGATGTTTTACCACATAAAACAGGAAGAAAATAATACTCGTACTTCTTTTTCTATATTGAAAAAATTTCAACAAATACGTAAACAAAATTTTAGATGCAGGAAATTCAAACCCGAAAATTAAAAAAAGAAACCACATACAATGTACGGAGTATTGCCGTGTAGGCAATAGATAGTTGGCATAGATTGATAGGCCCAAAAATCCAAAATCCCGTATATTAGTGCTTCATACATGTTATACGTAACATGTAATGCTTCATTATTTCATTATTTATATATACATTATAGTCACCACCTGTTTCTCGCATTACTTTTTATAATCAAAATTTTCAGTGTGCTCACGTGGTCACATGTATAATTTCAATTTTGATTGATAAACATACATATATTATATTTGAAATTTATAATTAAATTAACCGATAAAAATTATAATAATGTTGAGTTATTAATTGAAAATAAAATTAAACAGATAAGCACTTGAATTGCAAGGTTATAATATTTTTTTTTATGTATCTTCATATAAGATTTTTATCATTTCTTAAGATGATGCAAGTTGTTCTGATATATAGTAATTCTCAAAATAAAATGAACTAAATAACCGATTAATAATCTAGCGCATTAATTAGCATTTCAATTAGTGCAATAGACTATTAATTAGGTCATTAATTAATTATTCAATCATTAGGGTGAGATCACTAACTAATCAATAGAGTTGCACTTTGAATTTTGTAACTTAATTAATGAAAGTCATTTTCATATTATATGACAATATTTTCAAAATAGAGGAGACATAGTGGAGTATTGTAGTAACATGCTAAAATCCAAGGACACCATTTTATCAACCGTGTTTACGTGGTCGGCCAGATCATTTTATATTTGAGCCTAAGTCGTCGTGTTTTATGACCACCCTTCTTTGGTGTGCTCACTTTTGACCCGTCATTGTGCAATCTGAATCTCGTAAAATCGACTCGACTTAATCTAAATAGATATTATTTTATAGATTAATAAGATTTTGAATGGATTTGGGATTTAAAGCTCGTTAGCTTAAAGTTAAGCGTTTAAGTTAAATCTGATTTAAAATTTTAAGAACTTAGTTAAATTAAAATTTGTTTAGATTTGTGATCATTTTGAAATTATTTGGATTTCGATGAACCAAACAAAAGCATTAAAATTAAAACTATCAATTTATAAAATATAAAATCCCAAGAACAAGACTTACTTTACTTCAACTTCAACTTCAACGATCAAATCAGTAAACCAAAACTTACCAATTCGAAATTTAGAAATTCATAATTACCTTATGAGACATACGGAGTACTATTTACCTTATTGAACTAATCTTCAAACAAATTGACACGATACCATTTGACTCTCAACATATTTCTAATGTAAAATGACTTTCCCTATCACAAAGTCATGAAAACAACCTAACTAATTTCAAGTTTGTAAAACGATAAAAGTGTTTGTATGTATTATTGATTGTTATAATATATACAAAAATCTCGTCTCCGATCCTTGAAAACTCCTAATCGATAGCCACTTTCCAGACCGTTTTTCCATTATTCAAAGACATTTCGATTCGATTCGATTCGATTCGATTCATTCCATTCGATTCGATTCGATTCATTCTTCGATTCGATTCAACCAATATTTAATCAACTTCATTCGATTCGATTCAACTCGATTCGATTCGATTCGATTCGATTCGATTCGATTCGATTTCTAAAAGTCCGAAAGAACAAGTTCTTAATCATTACCAACCCTTATAATTTCAAGTTCATATATAACTGAAAATATATTTTCTTAAATCCAGTGTATTTTTCAAGCAATAGAACTTCTAAAGTTTTTTAAAGTTACTGCGTACATAAAATTATCGCGAGTTCTTCTGGAGTGTTTAATAAGATAAGTAGAGATAAGATGAAGTGAACATGCCCTAATCAAAAGTTAATTAAATCGGCCATTAATTACATGTAGATATTTTATGGTGGTCAATTTATGAAGAATAGAGTAAAAACTAGGATTAATTGCCAAGAATAATCTGAACTAGTCCTCTTATTTCATAAATAATCCGAACTCGAATTAATCCACGAATAATTCCAACTATTGAAGTAACATTCCAATAATTTACTTTGACCAATTTTAAAATGTTTTAATCAATAAAAAAAGAAGTGAAAACGGTTTGAATTTTACTTAAAATAAGAGTGAGGCAAAGTTAAAGTCGATTTCACCATTATTTTCCGTGTTAGAGTCGATTGAAATTGGCCAAAGTATATTATTGGAATGTTACTTCAATAATTATGATTATTCGTGAATTAATTTCAAGTTCGGATTATTTATAGAATAAGATGACCTGTTCGAATTATTCTTGACAATCGAAAAACTAAATGGTGGAATAACATGAAAACATTGTCACTAGGTGACAATGACAATCACGCAGAAGATGAGAAAGAAGCTACGTTTAAATTCTCTTCCTCGATTTCAACTTTCAAGTCAATCTCCTAATTACTACACGCCCCACTGCAACTCACATGCACTCCATTTTGTAATCATATGGCTTTCAAGTTGATTATCATTTGACTTTCCGATTTTTAGTTATCTTTTTAACTGGTCCTTCTATCTCAGTCATTTATTTACACTTCCCTCAAAGTTTTATAAAAAAAGTCTAATTGTAGACAAATCAATGGATAACTTGGTAGAATTACAATGCTTCTCAATGGTGAGCTAATTACTTAAAAAGCTTTCATAAATTATAAGCAAGTCCTTCAAAAACTACTCTTTCGATCTCAGTAATTTGTTTACACTTTTCTTAAATTCCCCTAAAAAAAAAGTTAAATTGTAAACAAATCACTGAAACGGAGGGAGTATTATACTCCACAGAAAATGCTTTAATATATATATGTTCGGTATCCAATATGATGCAATTCTTATTGTTACCTTTAATTTCTGCAAAGTTTGTTTAGTTATTGTTTATTTATATGCTAGTTTAGTTTTTATGTTGAAAACATAACCTTGTATACTTCCTTGTATACTTCGTATATACTTATATATGGAGTAGTATTTTAAATTACATTTTTATTTTTATTTTTATATTAGTAACATATTACGGAGTATTAACAATATAAAAACTTGATCAATTTCAACCTGGCCTCAAATATGTAACTTGTAAACTAAACTGGATATAAAACTTGATTAATTTCAACTTGGCCTCAAATGATTTCGTTATGAGGATAATTTCAGAGATCTCAAAGAAGGGAGAATATTAAAGTATACGGAGTATGGCTTAATAACTCCAGAAACAAAACTCATATAGTATCACCAGATCAAATCAATAAATATAATACAGTATAATATAACGGTTTCACATGAAAATTACTCGAATATAGACATGACAAATAATGAAATAATTGTGAGAAGAAATGAATTAAGAAGCAAGCAAATTGGTAGCAATAATTGAGCAAAAGTTGGTAAACAACATAATAGTATAGTAGTAGTATGTGACAACCAACTAATAATAAAAATAGGATAAAAAGTATATTTAAAATGATGACCACATAAAAATGTTGTTCCCAAGTGATATACTAAATGATACTCTATCGATGAGTGTGAACCTTGGACTTAAATGCCCACTTTCATGTCGTAGTTTTATTATCTTGTGTGTACTTTGCGCTTGTGAGTTGTCTCTCAATTGACTTCCAATTTCCTCCTTTTTTTTTTCCAATAGTTTCGGGACCGATTGATCGTTTTGTACTAAAATAGTGTGATAAAATTATTTGAAATCGTGCTCGAGAAATTGCATATTGATTTTGGAATCATTGAATGCAATTTTACGATTTAAAATGTAATACTTTGTCAGAATGTATGTAAGTATTTAGACTAACATTAACCAAGTCTCAAGTTGGGTATGAGTGGGAGTCTCAAGTTGAGACTTGGGTCCAATATGTGAATGGGGTGTCTAAGATTTAGATGAGTCTTAAAATGGGTCTTGGAAATCCAAGACTCAATTTGAGACTCTTTAATAGTGTTTATATTATATTTTATTAATATAAATATTGAATAGATAATACGGAGTATAAAGTGTGTATCTTATTCATATAGATAAGATTAAAATTATTTATTTTAAAAAAAAAAAAAAGTTTATAATAAAAAGGTTATTATTTTGTATGATAGTCACATAGAAAAAAAAAAAAAAAAAAAAAAAAAAATCTCCAACTCCTCTATTTTTATTGTCGGAGTTATTTAAGCGAAAAATATGTTATCATAAAATAAATGTAGTTAGTAAAATAATTAAATTAATATAAGTAAAATAAATTTTAAACTGAAAAAGTTGAGGTGATAAAGTCTGAAATAAATTTGAGAATAATGTGTATCTTTTCATTAAGTCTAAGAGTATTTGAGTCTGAGTCTGAAAAGTGAAAAGTTAGTGGAAAGCTGAGGTGGTAGAGTCTGAAATGTTAAGACGAGTCTGTGGATAAAAATAGTCTTACATGTGAAGCTGTACTATATTGATTGTGCAATTGACAATTGCTCACTTTATAAAAGTACGTACACCTTCGAATTCTACTATTATTGTCAATTAGTTTTGAGGATGATGTATTCTGGTAGGTTTCTATTTTGAATATTCGTCTCGTTTTCTGGGATTTAAAAATTATAAAAATATAAAAAATTTATAAACTGCATGTATGATTGTATCGAAAATTTAACAAAAAGAAAAATTAAAAAAAAGTCTAGTAAAACTACCTAAAAATGTGAGAATTTTCACAATAACACTATTGTGAAACCGTCTCACTTGAAACTTTGTGTATATAATGAGAGTACCAAAATCTAACATCTAATAAATGTGGTAAATAAAAGTTGAAAAGTTTTTGCAAAAGATGTACACTTTGTTGGATATAATTGACAAATAAATTACTCGTACTTAGTTAAGCAGATGAGGAGGACAATAATATGGTGTGAACTGAAAATGACATGTCTGAGAATGTGTGTGAACTTGTGATCACAATTCACAAATCATTCTCAATGATATAACAAATAGTTTGGTCACCCTAATTTTATTTTATTTTATTCCATTTGGTGTAGTTCGAATTCGAATCAGATAGGACTATAAAGAACGGTAAAGCTCTCCCTATTACGTGGCAGAATTTGACTAATTTTCATCGGTAAGCTACTATCGAAAATGTCGTATAGTCTGGATTAATATCAAATAGTACCACAAACGGCACAAATGGCAGTAAAACTCTCCCTATTACGCGGCATAATTAGATTAATTTTCATCGGACCTAATCTACTATCAAAAATGTCGTAATTGGTATAAGACGGACCTAAATTAGTTATGAAACCCGTCTCTCATATGAGTTACTCCTAAATATATAGGTAATAGGGAGTAAGTTTTTTTTTTAGTTTTCGAATCTGAAAAAATGAAGGTTAATGAGGCATATACTTCTCAAATTTCTTGATTAGTTGAAAAGGTTAATTAGTTGCATTTTTTTTTCTTGATGTAATTTTATCATCAAATTCTTTCCTCTTTGTTTTTACTTCGTTGCCTGTTTCGCGTAGTATACAACAATTTTTTTTTATGTTTGGCCTTCGCTTTCACGCCTAAAATGGCTAAATCATAGATAAATAGGCATTTGACATCGCGGCGCCCAAAAAACATATTTCGGTCTTACATTGGCGTGTTCGACAGTTAGCCTGCCTGTGCAGACATCGACGGGAAAAGTAACAACATCCCATCAAAAATAACTGCTGCCGAAGAATGAATAAATACTTCTTCACCAGATTCGGAGCAAAGTCGTCAACCTGTGTACACTATCGAGTTTGCAGAGCTTGTTGAGGGTCGATTTTCTGGCAAGCAAAGGTGGCATAATCTTCAAAAATAAACCTCCTGAAAGAATATTTCTTTTTTTCTTTTTCTTTACTTTGTCGGGGGCTGTTCATTTGGCGAGACCCCTAACCGTTGCATGGCTGTAACAGGTTCGCTGCAACGGGCACATCTGAAAGACGGAGAAGCAGAACACCGTGTTCTAAGGCAGTAATAACAGTATCTGCAAGATCAATAAAAGAGCAAATGCGTCAGTTATATGAGGAAACGAGTATGGAGAAACAACTTCAGAAGAGAGTTGTAATTATAAATTATAAGGTTTTGTGTTTATAGGAAAAAAAAAAAGTGATGTGATGCAAAAAGCATAAAATAATTCAAGTTTCGTACTAAATGCTTCTAACAACGTCACTTCATACACCAACAAAACATATATGGACTTATAAATAAATGATAACGATAACGGATAAACAGAAAAGCTGAGACGACACCTGTGTCTACAAGGTAAAGCTACAAAAGGAACATTCGGGCTAGCTTGGCAAATGGGGCAATGAGTTTCGTCCACACCAGAGTCTGAAGATTTGTCTTTGGAGAATGGACGGAATAAGCTCTTAAATGTCGTAGAGTTAAGAAGAGGCAGAAGTAACAATAGCATTTCCTGTACGAAAAGTGGGAAAAGGTGAAATTTGTCAACGTCACAGTGTATACGTATCCGAAATTCAATGGAAACGTATTAAACCATACATGTCTTTTGACTATAATAAACGATCAGAAAATGACCCTTGTTCAGCGTAAAGAGGGGACGGCTGAACATACACACATAATATTTTCGATCCAAATACAGGAATGATTAATCAATTCAATTCAACTTTTGAAACCAAGTCTACACTCTCAAGACTAGTGAAGTGGCGAAAGAAGGGGAAGGGAGAGGGCACAGTTTACAATTTGCGACTTTGCGGTAAATATAGGCAGAAACCGAGTATTTTTTTAAGGACCATGACTTTGCCCTACAGCGAAGATGAACTTCAATCAATGACGAAATAAAAAAAAGTCGTGCTGGGTGAAGAATTGCTTACAGAAAACTCGTTCCACACTAATTGCCGATTCATGTATTCAAAGCTGACTGCGCGATTCATATTAGGACTTCCATATACAAGCCTAGCTCTGAGAGCTCTCTCAATCAAACTCCTATACCTGCGACAGTTACATGGGTCATGAGCACAATAGCCCCAGAAACAGCTAATAACGACAAATTAATCTCTTCACTATGAAGCCAGCAACAAAATATGACCTATGTTTACTACAATAGTTAATGCTGAATGCCTTCACATACCAATGTCACTCCCATTATGATTTTTAAATTTACCGACTACTTCTGCAGAGTGCCGTTGTTTACGTAGTCTTTCAATATCTAGGGTTCTATGCACAAAATTGAATAAATAGAACTTACTTTCCAGTTAAGAGAAACACAAGCAGGTTGCTAAATGACGCGGCTCTGTAGAATCCCTCTATACGTTGTAAGAAGAGCCATGCTCTTTGTCCAAATGTCCTCTGCGTGAAGAAGAGTGAAGAGTCAAATCGTTTAAAAAAAAAAGCACATTTCGCGAAAAATACCACAGCACTAATCACAGTGAAAGGAAGTATGGAGTACAGATGAAGCCACCACACCTGCTCTGAGTCCCCCCAACTACGAAAAGCAGAAAACGATTGCAGCCGTGTCCACATGTATTGACCACCGACAGTAGCAATGCAATACCATAGCTTCTGAGCAACTGTAAGTCCGGGACCTTCCAACCCCGTTCTCACTGCAAGTGGTCAAGCAACATGACAGAGAATAAGGCGCACAAATAAAATTTGAGGCACCGGACAACAAAACGACAAAAGCTTACATGAGATAATAGACGGAATACGACATTAATTCAGTATATTAATTTGTGGTCGACAATAAATTTTCAGGTTAAGTTCAGTTTGAAAATCAGAAGAAAAGAAAAAGAAATATGTCAATAACTGCATAACTTTTGCAACGACTTCTAAATATAGTCGTAAACCTATATAAGTCAATATTGACATAATGTTTTATATGACTAAAGTCACTAAACTACGTCACTGTAGCTAAAGGCAAAACTACTTCTTCGAGAGTGAAGTTTCAAACAATTAGACAGGTTTTCGTCAAGAAACAGCATTGACTTGACAATGCATAAAAAAATAAAAAATAAATAAAGATTCAATTACCTTTTTCCCTTGCTTCCATAATTCGTTCATCTCTGTATCTCAAATTCATCAAAGCATTTCCAGGAGTCGGCTTATCAACCCATATAGAGAACCGCCAAATAAGAAACTCAAGGAATGCATCAAGTTCCGGCTCATATTGAAATAAAATCCCTGGCTGACGCCAAATTGTGCAGATTAGACGAATAAAAAGTCCAAAGCAACAACCTAAAAAAATGGAATTTACAAACTACAACTAATATCACGAACTACACAGCACCAGCGAACGACATGACAGGACATGACAGGTAGATACCTTCACCAACGAGAACACTTTGACCAACTGCTCTTTCAACATGGCCGACATTTCGACATCCAGTCTCGCTGCATCAAATTGATTCACTCGGGATATCGTAATTGGGATCATCATCTAGTAGAAAGCCCACAACAAAAACACATACCCCTTGAGATAATATTGAGTGCAAAACAATTGAAAAAGTTACCAAAACCAACTAATCAATTCCCCCTTCTTCTCGACTATATCGTTTTCATTTACCTGAACATTATATTCCCTCTTAATAAAGAATTACTCGTAGAAATATTAATCCACCTTCAATGACACCATCAGCAGGATGAAGGGGTATGACATTTTTTCGAGTATAAAGAGATGAACATGATTAATAATACGGTCCCAATGTCGGTAACTATAAATTGCGCAAAAATGAAACCGACCGAACAATTTCCAACAGCCAATTCTTGTTTCAGCAGCTACTTAGATGCTCTACTTAAAACTACTCAATAATGCTTTTTTTCAGTCAATTGAGCATGTAAGTTGTCGAAAAGGCGGTTTTTTTTATACTCTAAGAACTGATTTGTATTCAAATAAACATGTCGCACCACTGTTAGAGAGAAAGGTTCTCTAATCAAATTAAAGGAAAGCTACAAAATTTGATGATATACTGAGAGATTCTCCAATCACATACTGGTGATATCAATTGCACAATCGTAATCGTAATCGTAAACGTAAGAACTTTGCGTATATTATTCTACTAAAATTAGGTTTCAATCAATTTTTTTTTCGCACAGTAAATTACAGTAGCAGTGTATAATTTTCTCCCACAAAAACCAAAATCAATACGTAAAAAAATCCGATCAATCTATCGAATGAAAACTCGATCGAGTCAAAAAATTAACGAAACAAAACAGAAATTAGATTGGGGGAAACTGAGCAAAACCTGGTGAGAGAGAGCGAAGGAGGACCAAAGAGGGAGCAAATTCTGGTAAGTATTGATCCATGAGACAGGTGAAGGAGTTGAAGAAGAAGAAGAAGAAGAAGAAGAAGAAGTAATTAGGGTTTGTCGGTCCATAGAAATTGAATTGCAATTGCAATTTCCAGAAAATTGGGGGAAAAAAAAGTAGAGTGAATGATGTCGATGATGACAAAGAAGAAGAATCTCCGAAGGTTAGAAATGTTAGAATCTTAGACTTGTGTTCGGTACGGGTCGGGTCACTTGAGTCGGTTAGCGTATAAATCTCGATAAATTTTTTATTGGATAATTTCGAATGAAAACTTTGATTTTAAAAGTAGTTTTAAAAATTAGATTAAGTTTTGTTGGCTAATGATAAGTTTTTCTATTTTCAGTTTAAATTATTTTAGATTATTTTGGGTCGTTTAAGGATTGACTTTTGAAGTTTATGAACTTTTGAAAGTATTGCGTTAAAAACTACAAGAATAATAAATTATTGATATTAAGTTACAAAAAATGAATTAGGAGTAACAATAATGAATTTATTATTATTATTTTTTTTTTTATTCTCAAGTTTGAAGTTTAAAGTAACTACTAGTCTTGGGGCTCGTACGATGGCCGGGCGTCCTACTTTTATTATTCTATTTGTTTTATTTTCTAATTTATTTGTATCTTTGTAAACATTGCAAGGAATTGTCATTTATCGATAACAAACAAAAACATTACGTGTCATAACGTTTTATAGTATTCCGTATTTTCCCATCGTCACTCCACAAAATTTAATTTAGACTGGTATAAAACATAAATATTTTTTAATATTATCTTACGTGAAGTGAAACTTTGAAGTTCAATTATAAACTTTTTTACTTTGTTAAAAATTCTCGTTTAAAAAATATTTGACTACCGTCTCAAACAATACGTATCTTTTTTTAGTAATACCGATTTCTTTAGTTCACATCTCAAACTGAAATAATAATTTATCGTATTATATTTTATTATATAATTAACTAATAATGATCATTTAATTATTGGATTATTACTACTCCTTAAATTGTTAATTATTATGTCCAAAATTGTTTTGAATAAAAAAGGTCATATGGTATATGACTTTTTGTTTAGACGCGTGGCAGAGAAACTTCTCCCCTTCCTTGCAGTAAATCCAATTTGTTGTACTCACTAAGCAATTAAATTTAATATACTTCTATAAGATTTGATTCAAAACAAACAAAACTATAATGTTTACCTTTCTTTTCGAACCACGCCTTTCTCTTTGGACAATCCTTCTTGAAGTGTGCTAAAAAAATATCAGCAATAATTTAATCAAGCTATGTTTAAGTATCAAACATAATAATTAAGAAATAAAAATATTCAAATTTTAAACACTCTTATCAAATACACTGTAAAAAATAAATTTAACACAAATTGTAATCATAATTAAAACATAATAAAGTAAAACTATTTAACATAGTACGTACCTAGGAAGATCTAGCCAAAGTTTTTGATGTATATATATACAAAAAGGGATGGAGACTTACCTAAAAATTAAATAAGGAAATTATGTGTCATATAATTATTATTTTTCTTCTCAATTAAAAATATCTTCAATTTTTTTTTTTTTTGGGAAAGTTCTAATATAGTAAAGATTTAAATTGTAGATTTAGTTTTATATTTTAAGTTACATATGTAAATATTTTTTCATCTAAAATCCTAGCAATAGTAGAATTATAAATAATATTAATATTAATTTTTTAGACCAATTATATTGTGACAAATGTCGACCATAGAGACCATGGTTTCGACTTTATATATATATATATATTAGATTAAAAAAAATATTACTCAACAAATGGCTCAATTAATGAGTGATTTTACCAATTTAGATGTTTTAAGTAGCTGTTTATATGGAAGTCTTTAGGGATTAAGGAACGACTTTTCGCCTAACAAGAAGAAAGACTTGATTTTAAATGATCTCGTTCTAGAAGTTGTTCAAAATATTCAAAAACATTATTAATTTATTTCAACATTGATTTAGGATTGAGTCCTCATCAACTTGCAATCTTGCATATACTTCGTGTATATGTTAGTTAGGTTAAGTAATTAAATTACTAGTTCAAGTTGTTATACCGTAAATATTATTTTATACTGTTTTACAGAATATTTGATTGGCTGTAACTCTATATTGTATATATATATTATGATTCATTACATTTTTTTTCAAATGGAGTTACACACTTACACCTTTATTAATGTCAAATTTTCGCCGTACAATCACATTTTCTTTGATCATTGATATGTGCAATAAGATGGTTTTCACAATAGGATGAGTGTTAGCATTTTACCCTTTCAGAAACTTATAATTTATTCCCTATAATACAATTATACAACAAAATTAAGATAATTTTAATAAAAAAAAATATAATAAAATGTATTCATACATAAACAATTTTAATATTTAATTGGATTTTACAAGTTAAAAAAAAGTGTACTTATATATAAGGATAACGAAGTTAATTATTTTGCCATAAATTCACCTATAATTAATCTCAAATTTTCTACAAGTTTTTCTCTTCTCCTTTATCACTTGACAAGTGTGTCACACAATTCCCACATGAAACCTACAAATACGTGAACTTGTTAATTACTCATCCAACAAACATGCAAAAAACAACTCTAATGATTTTACTAAATTAAATCAAAATTTCACACTAATTACCTACTTTAAGTAAACTACAAAGTAGTAAATTAATTAATTAATTAATTAATTAATTAAAATCCATTAAAAGAATTATTCATAATTTTCTAATAATGGAATCATCTCTTAGAAGGTCATCCTTGAAACAATCATTAGATGGGTCAACATCATCATCACATACTCACCACCACCACCACCACCACCATAATTCTTCATATGACTACAACCACCCTGAATGTGCCACCGTGGATTATTCTCCGACACGTGACAGACACGACCACGACAGTACTAGTAGTAGCCCCTCCTCTGTCCACAACACTCGCCACCAAGCAACACGTGGTAGTGTTGTTGCTGACGACTTTAATAATAGGCATTCCATGACCTCTCCAGGTCATGCCAGTACTAGCCACGGCCACTCTAGTGGCCGTGGTGAAGTTATTGTGAAAATTGATTCAGTTGTCGATGTTGATGATGATAACGATATTGAGAGGCAAAACCAAAATTTAAGGTACCAATTAATAAGATTAAATTTGTTATATATTTAAATTATTTAAATTTGTTCTATTCAATATGATATTCCGTATTTATGTCAATACAAGTATAGTTTAAGTGTTTTTAGTTGTATAGTCTATGTCATTTCTCAAAATGTTGTTTAGTTAAAAGTATGAGTTAAACTTTACGTGTTAACAATTAATTCAACCAAAAATTTAACACGATGATAAATTTTAAGATTGATTTTATACTCTAACATGTTATTTCTCACTTATCGATTAAGTTGTATCCAATTATCACTTGTATAATTGTGATATAAATTAAGCAGATTTAATTTACGTGAACTAAATTGAGTATTAGTATGTACGGAGTACAATTTTAACGCGTGACTGAGCGAATTTTTTTTCAAATTTTCAATTTTCTTCGGAAAAAAGTAGACAAATAAAATGAAAAAATTACGAGGTTTTATAAAAATCACGGCAGTCTCATACAAAATTAGTGTCTCGTTAAATTGAAAAAAATTGTTGACCGTAGGTCCGACCCGACCAAGACCAACAGCACCACGAGCACCACCACGAGCACCACCGCAACTAAAACAAGCAACGACGAAGGTGGCGACAACACCATTTGGAGATCCTCAGGCGAGTTCTCGTTCCCTAGACCACACGACGACGAACACAAAGAACCTAACGTCCCAGAAGATCGCCCATCCTTAGACCACTCAAACGAAAAGGGAGAAATTACTCACGACACGTCGAACTTAGACATGAATCTTCGACAAGGCGGTCTACCACCGTTGCCACCACCAGAGTCGAGCATGAGCCCGAACCAAAGCAATGACATTCAAAGTACCGACAATTACCCTAGTAGTTGTAAGACTACCGTAATTCACGGTAATAATAACAACAACAACTACAACTACCATCACAACGACGGGTCTAAGGAGATTCGAGTGTCGTTTCAAGAATCGTATTATTCGGATAAGCTACGACGTAGGACGTCGATTTATAGTACCATGGAGGGTGGATCATCTGTCTCATCTTCTGCCACATCATCCTCCTCATCATCGGGTGGTAATACGTGTAACATCGACGATGAGGAGGAGCATAAAGAGCATCATAATAATCAAAGCGGTGAAGCTTTGAGAGGCCGTACCTCGAATGTTAATAACAATGTGGGGTCACCTAGGTCATTTAGGGGGATGCCAGGGATTTCCAGGGCAAAATCTAGGCTATGGGACCCACCAACGACACCGTTGGACCAACGGTCTGGCGGGTTGCCTAGATCAGGCCCGATGACTAGATCGGGCCTGTTAGGCAAGTCAATGGTCGACGAAGACGAAGATGACCCGTTTTTTGATGACGACTTGCCCGACGAATTCAAGGGGGGGAAGATTAGTCTTAGTGTTGTTCTTGAATGGGTTAGTCTTGTGATGATTGTGGGTGGCCTAATTTGTAGCTTAATAATTCCAACATTGAGAGAAAAAAAATTGTGGAATTTAAAGTTATGGAAGTGGGAAGTGTTAGTTCTTGTTTTAATTTGTGGAAGATTAGTTAGTGATTGGGGAATTAGGGTTTTGGTTTTCTTAATTGAGAGGAATTTTTTGCTTAGAAAAAGACTTTTATATTTTGTTTATGGGTTAAAAAGAGCTGTCCAAAATGTGATTTGGTTAGGTCTTGTGTTATTAACTTGGCATTTTTTGTTTGATGAAAAGGTTGAGAAACATGCACAAAGTTTGCCTCTTAAACTTGTGACGAAACTTTTGGTTATCGGTGAAGTGGGTGCTTCGTTATGGTTATTGAAAACGTTGTTGGTGAAGTTTTGCGCGTCTAGTTTTCATGTTAAGGCGTTTTTTGATCGGATTCAAGGGTCGTTGTTTAATCAGTTTGTGATCGAGACGCTTTCTGCGCCTCCTATGTTTGAGTTGAATCATCAGCCGTTGGCTGAAGGTCGGGAGGAGGAGGATCAGGCGGCGATTGCCGAGATGCATTCGATTCAGAATGCAGCTGGAATTGATGTGCCTCCTGATCTTCAGTCTGCGGTTTTCCCACGGAGTAATAATAGTGGGGGGAGTGCGAGGACGCCGTGTAAGAGCCCTGTTGGGGGGCACAATAGTAGCGTAAGGCACTCTGAACCGTTGTCTAAGAAAGCGGAGGAGGCAATTCCTGTAGACCGGCTTCATATGCTTAACCAAAAGAACGTGTCGGCTTGGAATATGAAGAGACTAATGAAGATCATTCGTCATGGTGGCTTGACCACTTTGGACGAACATCTCGTTCAAAACCCCGTCATTCACGAGGACGACTCTGCTACACAAATTAGAAGTGAGGTTGAGGCTAAGGCCGCTGCTCGAAAAATATTTCGTAACGTTGCTAAACCAGGGTCTAGGTTAGTACTTCTTTCTTAATTTATTTAATTACCTTGTTTAAATGCTTAACAATTTTGTTCTAAGGATTATGATTTCGGTTATATATCAAATTAATTATTTCAGGCACATTTATTTGGAAGATATAATGAGGTTTATGAAAGAAGATGAGGCTATTAGAACAATGAGTCTCTTCGAAGGAGCTATCGAAAATGATAGAATCAACAAGAGAGCCTTGAAAAGTTGGCTGGTAAATGTTCTATGCTCTAATAATGGTCAGGACAGGGGTATCCTAGACAGCAGGTTTCAAGTTCGATTTCCTCTGTTGTACGTGTACCTAATACAATGAAATTTGTGCGTGTAGGTGAACGCATTTCGAGAACGAAGGGCACTAGCTCTTACACTATCGGACACGAAATCGGTAGTGAACAAGCTACACAAGATGATGAATGTTATAGTGAGTGGCATTATACTTCTAATTGGGATCATATGGCTCAACATTATTAGCTCCGATTCAGTGTTGTTTCTTAGCTCTCAAGTGGTGGTTGTGGCCTTCGTTTTTGGCAACACTTGCAAAAACGTTTTCGAGTCCATCATCTTCTTGTTTGTTATTCATCCATATGATGTCGGTGATCGTTGTGAAATCGAAGGTGTTCAGGTACGTACTATATATATTATGACCTTATTACAATGCTCGTTGTTTCATATTCGATTCAAATTAGTAGATTAGATTGAACATTCTAGTGTTTGCGTAATGCAATCATATAGTGTTGTGTTTGCGTTTGATTAGTGTTTTTTTGTAATCGAATCACCTTATTCTCGGGTTTTGTGTCGTACACTTAATACTTGTATCAATTCGCGGTTTTTTTTATAATCGTATACTTAATACTTGTCGGAATATAATGAATGTGACCTAATTAATTTCAAAAATTAATTGATTTAAGTTTTGTGTGTTGATTTTCAGATGGTTGTGGAAGAGATAAACATACTAACAACAATATTTTTAAGATATGATAATCTAAAGATTGTGTTTCCTAATTATGTTCTTGTAACCAAGCCTATCAGCAACTTCTACCGTAGTCCCGATATGGGTGATGCCGTCGAATTGTGTTTCCACATTGCAACTCCGGCAGAGAAAATCGCTGTTATCCGAAAGCGTATATTGACGTAAGTGCATCTCATTCCTTTCTTGTTATTATTCATTCCGACAAGTATTCAGTATAACATACGAAGTTTTTAGCTGTTTCACGCCTCATTTTAAAATTTGCCAGTATAATATATAATTTTTTTTATGTAATGACACAGGTACATAGAGCACAAAAGGGAACATTGGTACCCGACACCGATGATAATACTAAAAGATGCCGAGAATCTACACATATTAAGAATAGCCGTGTGGTTGCAACACCGTATGAACCACCAAGACATGGGTGAAAGGTACACGAGACGAGCACTTTTGATCGAAGAATGCGTCAAAATATTTCGAGAAATGGACATAGAATTTCGAGTATATCCGATTAATATTAATGTTACTTCTATGCCTCCTCTTAATTATGGCCAAAACTCCTCTCCTATGAGGAGTAATACTTTGATTTCTAATGATGGTGAAAGACGATAATTAATATAGGATTAGTTTGATTTTGTTTAAATTGAATACGTGATTTTATGTACAAATTAAATTCGTTTGGGTAATACGAAGTATTTCAGTATTTTCCGCCCCTCTATGTATATGATTCTCAATTTATTGTGTCAATTGCTTGTCAGGCATCACTGGAATTGATCTTAATCAATATTAAAATCAACTCCAGAGTAAAATGAAGTAAAATGGCAGTGAACAAATGTAGTGCGAATGTTTAACTATTACTCCCCTCGTGTTCCATAATTTCAGCTATTTTTCCTCATAAAATAACCTTTCTTATAACCTATACTACCTACCCGTAATCTAAACAACCCTAAACATTGTCATCACTTCCAAGTACGCTAAAACGAGAATAAACATTCACAATACGACCTAAAACCATTATAATTTCATAAACATTTTAAATGATTTCTAACACGTGCCCTTAACGTTTTTTTGGTCCAAAGATGTGCCTTAATGTGTAATAACAACAAATAAACTGCTCCGTGATTGTAAATATTATCTTTAATAAGATAGTTGATAATTGTTAAATTATTTTCATACTGAAGACACAGGTCAGGAAAACGTTATCTTAACTTACTTTTCAGGAAACACATGTTTAAAAAATGCTCAATAAAATACAATTAAAAAATATAGAAATATAAACAAATGATCGAAATCGAAACCGAAACAAAAATACCAAAATGCAACGACCTTTAAAAAGAGGAATTGGGTTGGTTGGAACACTAAACCCAGATCAAGCAACCTTCCAAACGTCAACCAAAAACCAGGTAAACTTCCGACATTTAATTAATTTATTAATTTATTTTATTTTATTTATTATTTTTTTTTTCTCATCAATAAATCAATTTCATGCATCTATTGATTTCAATTGAATCCCACAAAAAATTAAGATCAATTCAACTCTAATCACATCATTTTCCCACAATTCCATCAATTTTACAAACTTGGGTGAATCCCCAATTTATTTTCTGGGTAATCATCACTAAATTAGATTTCAATTTCATTGATTTAAGTAAATTTATGTTTGTGGGTTTGTTGATTTTTGATCAATTTTGGTTTGAATTGCAGCTTGGTGCTAGAAAGTGATAAACTTTTAGGTGGAATTCAATCCAATTCAATTCAATTGAATTTGATTTGATTTTGATTGAAGAAAAACCCTAGAAAATAAAAAGAAAAAGAAGATGGAGACAAGTAGAAGAGCAGTGGAATCATACTGGAGATCAAGGATGATTGATGGAGCAACAAGTGATGAAGATAAAGTGACTCCTGTTTACAAATTAGAAGAAATTTGTGAGCTTCTTAGAACTTCATCTGCTGGTATTGTTAAGGAAGTTTCTGAATTTTTGTTGAAAAGACTTGATCACAAAAGCCCTATTGTTAAACAAAAGGTAAATTTTTTTTACTTTTTTTTGAAAGTAGATCTACTATGGTTAAAGTGAAATGGGTCATTAAATTGGCTTTATTGTGGAGTATCAGTCAGTCGATGCGATTCTGGCGTAATTTTCATTTTGGGTCATTTGAAAACGGTCTCTAAGGTTGCGTACATTTGACCCCCCTCCCCCTTTACTCTGCTAGTTGTCGAGCTCGTAAGGCTTTTGTGTAATGTTGTTGTTGGTTTTGTGTATTTATGTTCATTGTTGTTTGGTGAGTGGTGCTATTTTGGCTGAAAATTGTGTGACTTGCTTTGGATTTGATCAAGGAGGTGTTTGGAATTTGGATTGAATTTTAGGAGGGGAGGCGAAGGAGGGGAAATGGAGCTAGAGTGTCTTTGTTTTGATAGTTGCTATGTCGGTGTGATTTTGGTTTGCCGTGTAGGAGGGAAAATGGGTCGCTTCATTTGCGTCGCCTCTAAATCACTCCAACCCAATTTCGTGTCCAAAACAAGAAACTTGCGTCCATAGCTCTTCCTCTAAGCCCCTCACTCTTTATAAGGGATAGTGAAATGTGCATGTGAAGTTAGACTTGCTATGTTTTGGTTTTGGATATGAATCACTAGATTGCGCCTCTTCTTATTATGAAGTAGTAGTCATTCAATTCAATATCGGCGCAATCTTCAACTTAGGTCAATCAAGAACAACCTCTATGTGTCGTTTAACACAGCGGTAAACCCCCGTACATCCGACCCTTCTTACCCTACAATTTGCGGGAGACATTGAGGCATTGGGGTGATGATGTTATTGTTCTTGTTGTGCATGTGAAGTTAGACTGAGAACCGTCCTAAGTTGAGTTTACTATGGTGGTTTGTGTTTTTAGGCGCTAAGAGTGATCAAGTATGGAGTTGGGAAATCAGGGCCAGAATTTAGGAGAGAAATGCAAAGGCACTCGGTGGCTGTAAAGCAATTACTTCATTACAAGGGTCAACCCGATCCCTTAAAAGGGGACGCTTTGAACAAAGCCGTGAGGGAAACGGCTCAAGATGCTCTATCGGCTATATTCTCAACCGAAGATAACAACAAGCCTGTAGCCACCGCCCCGGAGGTAACCCACAAGAGGATGGAAGGTTTTGGAAACACGAACTTCGTGATGCCACCAGATGATAAAAAGTCGTTTATAAGTGAGGTTGTGGGTCTAGGGAGTGCATCAATCAAACTAGGCCTGAGTACTTTGGCTCACGCTCATTCAAACTCATTCAAGAATCACGATGCTGGCAGTGGAAGTGGGAGTTATAGAGGTCCGAACCTCCAGAGATCATTGACTAATGAGCTCGATCGCTCAGACAGATATAAAACTACGGATTATCGAGGAGATACTCAAGGAAGTTCGGGTTTGTCGAAGAACGTGACATCTGGGCCTTGGGGACAGGATTCTGGAATAGGTAATCCCGAGGCCACTAATGGGGATTCTACAAGTCGATCTGTGATAAAGACGAGGGAAGAGAGGTTTTTGGAGACTATTGTTACCTCGGGTGGTGTTCGACTGCAGCCGACTCGAGATGCTTTACAAGCTTTCTTAACAGAAGCCACTAAGATGGATGCATTGGCTTTATGTCACGCGCTCGAATCAAAACTCCAATCTCCTCACTGGCAGGTGTGATTCTTACTTGTCGTTAGTTAATGTTTCATATAAGATGTAAATGTATATGCTGTTGAACGAACATATATGTTGCTCTAAGTCACAATAGTAGCCACCATACTCAATCGATTTCTTAATGTTATAGTTTGCATTCCCTTATCAAACCTTGATAAAGTATCGTTTTTATATTGTATAAACTCTGAAGGAGTAATGAGGAAATAGTTTTTTTTTTTTTTTTTTCCCAAATCGTTAATTTATTGATAAAATATTTATTTCGCGAGGGAGGAAAATGGATTCCCTATAACCCGATCTCTAACCGAGCAGCAGAATCTGTATACCTCCCTTTCCGACTCCTCCCTTTTGCTTTGAATTCCTTCGTCTACGTTAAAAACTGAACTAAAATGTGGAAGATAATCGGGTTTTGTTGCTTGGGCCTCGGAGTATACTTTAATGTGTCTTCCTGTTTCTTTCAGGTTCGAATGAAAGCTGTTTGTGTCCTTGAAGCAATTCTGAGAAAGCAGGATGATGAGTACTTTGTTATAATGGCTTCTTACTTCGGTGACCACGCAGATCTCGTAATCAAATGCGCTGAGTCGCCCCAAGCATCTTTGAGAGAGAAAGCTAATCGAGTAAGCTTATTTGTTTCGGAACTATTATAATTTGTTATCTTTTGAAGTTGCGTGTTATCACAAAATTTGAGAATGTCAATCTTCCAAGCACTCAAGTCCTCGTTATATGAGCCGTTTTACGCTCTTATGTTTGCGCCGTTACCCATATCTTACATGATCTTTTTAAAATCCAAAAAACGACATGTTGCACAGCTTTTTATCTTAAATATACAAATTTGTTAAAAATTTCTTCTCATCTTATTTTTCGTAACTTATCAAATAATTCAGCAAAAGATGACTTCATAAAACTTCTGAAAACTTTAGGAAAACAATTACGAGTACTTCAAAACACTATATATCAGAAGCCTTCAGACTTCAGCCAACCTATGACGAAGAGAACAGGTCCTAAGCGGTGAAATTTGTCTCGATTCTAATATTTATTTTTGTGAACTTTGTCTGACAGGTCTTAAGCCTCTTGGGTGGAGGGCACACTGTGAATGTATCACAGAAGGCCACGAAAATTGAGCAGGCTGCGGTTGAGATGCCAGATTTAATAGACACCGGAGACAATGATTTGCTCGGAGCAGAAGATCCTAAAGAAAACCAAAGTGACCATCTTGCCGGAATGCCACCGTCATCGTCCCTTTTAATTGACGATTTATTCAGCGATGGTGCAGGCGGTGATGCAAGTACACATAAAACCGACGACGATCCATTTTCTGACGTCTCTTTCCACACTGGCGAGGATAAAAACACGGGAGCAGATCTCTTCGCTGGGATGACTGTCGGAGATAACTCTACCACCACTTCTGCAAATGTGCCAAACAACGGTAGTTCAGACCCTTTTGATATCTTCGGATCTTCTGAACCTCAGGTAATGGGTGTGGATCCCGCAAACCCCATCAACAATTTAATGGCGGGTTTATCCGTGACTGAAAATGGCTCCACAAATAAACCGAAGGAAACGTCCCCTGCTGTTCTTTCCGAATCATTGTTTATGAACCCGACTCCACAACCTGTCTCACAAACGCCAAACCAATTTTTGAGCAGCGGATTTGATTCCAAGCAAGCTGGCATGAACGTTAATCCGATGTTTCCTATGGGATCTGTGCCGTACAGTATGCCACCAGGCGCTATGTATAATCAGTTCTATCCTGTGGGGCCAGTAAATTACGGTGCTATGGGAGGAGTACTTTCTCAGCAACAGTTAATGGCAGCTATGGCGAATCTTCAGTCGTTAAACCAATTGAACGCGCAAAACGCTGCTGCTGTTAATGCTGCTGGAACTTTAGGGGGAAACTCTGTTCTTCCCGATATATTCAACGCAAACTTGGCGACTCAAACACCAACTGTCACGATGAACACATCCAAAGAGGACACCAGAGCTTTTGATTTCATTTCGGTAATAACCTAAGCCTCTACAACTGCTTTTTTACTTTCACGTAGAACGAAAATATGAATGTGTGTTTACAAATGTCTTAATTTTCTGTAGGATCACCTGTCATCAGCTCGTGATCCCAAGAGGGTGATTTAGTTTTTCGCCGTTCCAACCCAAGAGCTAAAACATTTGAACCAATTTCGAAAAATGGTGCAAAACTGGACAAACTTGATTACTCGTTTTTTCCTGCTACAGAAGAGCTCGATACAAGGTGAAAAGCGTCCTTGACTTTGTGCAACATTTGTAATCTTTTAGTAGGGACGACGACATGCTGTGCAGTTAGTGTTATTTTCTTAAATGGATTTCGTCAAAAAGAATCGAAAAAAGAAAAGCCTTGGTCTTCGTATATTTCTTATCTTTGAACTGAATATAATTCTATTCGATACGATGTTTCTATCTGATTTTGAGAATTTTCTGTAGATTGTTTTTTTTTTTTGTCTTTTTTTTCTCTTGATTAGGATGGAGAAGTACATTGCTTCAACTCTTTTTTTTCAGATGAGTTTCTCAATAAAAGTGTACTAAATTCTATGCTTTGTATATCGGTTCTCACCGTGGGTGAACTTGATTATATTCAACGACCGCTATGCTTGGTGGATATCGTATTATCGTGGATGTTAATTACTAATAGTGTCGTTTTGCATGAAGTAATTTTTACGGAAAAAGAAAGAAGAGCAATTGAAGGATGTGATTTCCCATGTATGAACAGTAGGTTGTTCGAGGCAACAGAAGGGAAATGTAGGAATTTTTTCGGTACTACAGGAGAATGTATAATCCTTCTGACGTCGGAAAATGTTACTAGGACATTCCCGTGCCTCGTTTCTTTTCCTAACCTTCCTTCGCCACTCGTCTGTCGTAACTTACAAGCTTTCCACCGATCATAATAATGGTCACTAAAACGAATGAAGTATAGTTTTTATTATGACTACACAAAAATCTTAATCGATACGTAACAACCATCAATACATGAATGCATCAGATGGTTTCTTATACAGGTGTTGTACATCAACTTTTGTAGCAAATAAGACGGAGTCTCTACACCTCCGTAGCTACCAAAATTTCGACAAAAAATAAATAAATGCTTTTCTCTGCAAGTTATGCAACCAATACCAAACGCGTTCCTCTGCTACCTCGATGACTAGCAAGCGTAACCCAAGCACGCTTGTGATTAAGGGCTTGGACTCGAGAAAAAAGCCTTTGAGATGATGTTAGCAGACATGCATACCATTTCATCCTGTAAACGTAGGAAAACATCAGTCTAATCGTTTACACCAACCCATTTTAGAGTCGGGTTACTTCGGGGATAAAATGTCGTGGGCCCAGCTGACGACAAGGCATGACTCACGAGGCAGTGTACGAAACAACTTAAAAACCACAGAAAGCCAAGGAAATGGAAAATGTATAGATTATATACGTAGTAGTACCATGGAATGTGCTGTGCAACTTTGGCTTATACATTGCTTTCTGCTTTATTTGATATCATTTCCTGTAACTGTTTACGTCTCTCAACTCTGACGTCGAGTAAGCTTGGGGTAGCGGGCTCAAGTGAGCCGTACGTGTCAACAAGGTGAAAGAATTCCGTCTTTGCCATACTCTTCTTCTGAATAAGCTGATCGGCCACGGCATTCACGAGTTCCTTGTTTCGCTCTAGGATCTTGTTGAAAAAAAAAAAAAAAAGACGTCGTTAAAACAAGCTAAGCGAAGAGCTTTATCCTTTTCCACTACCTTGGAATAATACCTCTTTTGCGCGTTCGTAACAAATGTCGAGAATTCGTAGAGCCTCCAGATCAATGTCCTGTGATAAAAGTCGCAAGCTAATAAAGCACAAATTAAAAACTACACCACAGATTCAAAACTAAAACGTGCAGAGGCACGTACATTTATCTTCTCGGTAATCCAAAAATTGTTCAAACCATGATTTTTCTCGGACAGACCACCAAGAACAAAGGTTCGTGCTGCGGACCTAGCATTATCAGCTGTTTCTGCCCATATTGTGCTCAACTGTTTCAATGTATAGTGAAACGCAGTCGTAAGCGTATCAGTGAAACGTCGTCATCCACAACTTATAAAAAGCGTTATGGAGATCAACTGAAGAGCGTTAAGATTGAAAAGGAAAACAAAAACAGCTACTCACCTGATGCGAGCCGTACCATATCTCATCAGCTGCTCGAGGGGCCAACTGAACTGTAATATAATCCAAAAGGGACTGCCGGCTGCGTTTAAAAGCGCGACAGATACGAAAAGTTCAGCATTATCCGTTTCATATTATCAGAGATCAAGGGCCTTATTAGCAAAGAAACAACACGAGAAGAAATTGTCGTGAAGAGATAATTTAGCATAGTTTTCTACGGGAACAATTGCTTTTTTCTTTACATTGTGTTAATGTATATTTTACGAATTTCATAATATCAGTTTCGATTGAAGATGTAGGTTGTAAGTACCTACAAGGCCATGAGCCCATGACCAAATTAGTAACTAAGATCGACAACGAATAAACACAGTCATACACAAGAACACGGGACAGAACTAAGCAAGAGGAGCAGGATTACCTTAGCAGTCCTTCCGTAAATCTGACATGATCTAATTTGAAACGGACATAACCAAGGTCTCTACCAGCCCTAGGGGAAATATTAAGCTGCCAAGGAGAGAAACAACAATAATCAGTCACAAGACATCCGAAATTCGAGGACGAAAATACATACTCGTACATTGAAAGCAGTATTGTATCTATGAGAACTAAGAACAGATGACGAAACCAAACATTGGATCATACAAATTCTATATTCTTAAGATCAGGGAAGTTGACAGCTGCTACGGCTTGCGCCGCTTCATTAAGTGCTATTCGCCTCCACATTTCAGGACTCCTCTCTTTTCTATCGAGCATTCCTCTTTCTTCCATTTGCGCGGCTTGTAATAAATCATCCGTTGTTATCTGAACACCTCAAAGGATTAAAAGTGAGTAAATCGATAGTATGTGATGACTGAGTTTATAGAGGCAGTTTGTTTGAAAGTCAGAAGCTTTGTTTTAGAAAGAGCGAGGTAGACCAAGGCGAAAAAAGCAGAGACTGACGAGGCAAGGCTCGAAGCACACCAGTTTTGCAAGCTATAAGCTCTGATACGAATATTAAAGCCCATGCTTGAGCACTAAAGAAAGTACCTCACGTCGACCCTCTCGCAACATATTTATAGCAGCAACCTCAATAATGTTAGCCAGCTCCGCCCCAACCATTCCTTCCGTCATACTCGCAACAGCTGCGTAGTCCACGTCCTCGGCCATAGATTTCTTGCGAGCATGGACCTAATAAACCCAGAACAAAAGAGCGTCGAGGACAGAAGTTTAGTGCGGACTGTGAAAACTATTGAAAATAGCACTTCCGACATATGGTTTATGCATGTTACAGCTAGCTAACGAACCTTTAAGATTTCAACACGCCCTTGAGCGCTAGGCTTAGGAATATGAATTTTTCGGTCAAACCTTCCAGGTCTCACGAGAGCTGGATCTAAGATATCTGGTCTGTTTGTGGAAGCAATAGTTATGACCTCTCCTCTGCCTTCAAAGCCATCCAAGGATACGAGAAGCTGTCAATGATGAACACAACAAACGGTAACGAATGAATACAAAGAGATCAATAGTTACTCTGTATTTAATACCTCCTTCAAAAGAGAAATGTAAAGGAAAAGGACGTCAAGAAACCTGATTAAGAGTAGCATCACGCTCTTGCCCACCTGAACCCTTAATGAGGCCACGCTCCCTACCCACCGCATCTAATTCATCGATGAAGACAACTGCGGGAGCCTGCCTCGATTTCAGACAACCGAACTAAAGTTAAATCACATTCCAATCTCTCTTTCACATAGATCAGCAAAGAAACAAAAGCAACGATAAGATACGGTGCCATTCAGTGAACACGCAAAAGAACACAAAGTTACGGTTACTTCCTCTTTACAATAACCAAAAAGATTTAAGGAGACATGAAATTCGGAAAAAGCCATGCATCAAATAGTCTGAAAGCATCTTTGTGCTGCTTACATTGTCTTTTGCCTCTTGGTAAAGAGCTCGCACACGAGAAGCCCCAACACCGACATATATCTCCACAAATTGAGAAGCGGAAATTGAGAAAAAGCTTACACCAGCTTCACCTGCCACAGCCTTTGCTAACAAAGTTTTCCCTACTCCAGGGGGCCCACAAAGAAGAATGCCACCTACGAAAAGATAATTTACAAAGTTATACTGTCAATGCAGCAAGTTATGGAGACTTCAGCATAATGCACAAGGTTTTGCACTGTTTTCGGTTTTTCACTATGACAACCAGTTACACCCTTATAAGCAAACCTCCAACAGAAGATGTAAGTTTTGACAATTAATCCACCAAATTTAAATCAATAATACAATAACTAGTTTACAATCTAAAAAACACCACCAATATAAGAAGCAAGGTGTAACGAAACTCTTACCAGGTATCTTTACACCTCTCCTGCGATACATTTCCGCATGAGTGAAAAACTTAACAATCTCTTCCAGCTCAAGTCGTATTTTCCCAAGCCCCGCAACATCAGTAAACTTCACATCCACATCCCTCTCAAGGTACTGGGGCAACCTTCGGTTACGTGCTCGACGAACACGAGCACCAGACCTCATGAACTGCATAGCCATTTTCATGTACGCGTTATCTTCACCGGGTTTCACCTCTTCTTCATCCTCTATACCCTCCAATCCTTCCATCTGCTTCTCTAGCTCCCTCATCTTCTTCCTTTCCTCAGCTTCCGCCTTTTCGATCTTTATCCTGTCTTCGTAGTCCTTCTTCTGCCGCCTGTAGCTTAGGACAACTGTCCGATAAAAAATGTAAAAGAACAAGACTCCAAGACCAGTAGCGACATTAGGGTCCCGAGCCAAATCAGCCCACATAACCCCCATTCGCTGATTATTCACCCTCGCCTGACGCAAAGACGCCTCCTGTTTCTGCCTCTGCAACTCCCGTTTCCTCGCTCTCTCCTCCATCTTCTTCTGCTTTTTAATCATCTTCTCCATCATCTCTCGCTCCCGCCTCATCCTCGCCACCTCCTCCACCCTCTCCCTCTTCAACGACTCCCTCATCTTCTTCAACTCCAACGCCTTTTTCGACTGCGGCTTGGGCTCAAAAAACGACGAGAACTTCGAGAACACCCAATTAGGCCCCGTCGACAAGAACCCTAGGTACGGGACAGGTAAGTCCGGCTTCTTAACCGGCGGACTATACGCGTTAACACACAACTCATCCATTTTTAACTCATCCCACTTACTCCAAAACTTCAAATTCCCCTCTAAAGAAGGCAACACAGTCCTCAAAACCCTAGAATCCTCCAAAACAACCAAAACCCACTCGGGTTTCACCCTCAACGGCACCGTACTCGGTTTAATCACATGCTTAAGCTTACCCTCTTCCCTTAACTTCAACAAATCACTGAAACCTAACCTATCTGTAACTACAGGTAAACCTTGAGACCAATTTTTATACTGTTCTGGGGTTAAATACTCCACATTTTTCTTAGAACTACCTTTTTTTACAGCAGTTTTTTTAGCTGCCAAACTTTTTTGTGGCAATGAAGTTGAAATTACAGTAAGTGTAACAGACAATTTAAGCAATTCTAACCCACTATTTTTCTTCTCATTATCATCATCATCATTTTCAGTCACACTTTTGCTCAATTCACATGATATTCTAGGGTTTAAACTAAATGGGTAATTAAATCTACTAAACTTCCTTGGATTATTGAACAAATTACATGTGGGTTGAAGCAAAGAAGACATGATTATGCAATTCTAGCTCAGGAAAACAAAAAAAAAGATATGAAATTGATAAGAGAAAAGGAAAAAGATACAAACTTGATTGATAAATAGTGAAAAAGTTTGGAACTTTTGTCAGCAATGTTGCATATTGTTGATGAAATTCATCATGAATTCATAACAGATGAGATATGGTGTTGCAGTGAAATATATGAACTTGTAAAAAAGAAAAAAGAAAAAGAAAAAAATGGGATACAAATACGGTTGAATATAAATGCTTACATAAAATCGTCTCACGCATGGGATAGATTATTTGCAACTAAAATGTGTCTATTTTAATTTTAAGATATAAAGTGATTATTTTAACGTTTTAAGTGATCGTTTTATGAAGTTTTAAAGTGGTCACATTTAGCGTTAAGATGGTCACTTTAAGCATAAAAATGGTCACATTTTACTCAAAAGAACTTCGTCGCACGCGTGAAACGGTTTTATGCAAGACTTACCCACAATTAAATTGTATAGGTGAAGTATAGAGAGTCACTTAGCAAGTATATGATCCAACTATTGCTGATCTCATTCAATGAAAACAAAATTAATAATTCGTCGAACATTTCACAGGTAAAACGGTCAGTGAAATTACTGTTCTCACTATTCCATTTTTATGAGCAAATGAGTTGCTGACAAATGTTATCAACCAAAAACGGTTATATTCTAAAATTTGTCCTCGTTGTTTATATGCCTCAAGATGGATGATTTTAATCGAATCCTACAACCAAAACAATGTGTCTGATTTCATTGACAACGCATTGAGCATATCGACAAAGCACAAGTTTATTAAGTTTTTAAAGAGCTCCATCTGTAGTCGAAGAAGCTCACTTAATAAACCGATCGAAATTATATCATTAGTTAGATGACGGAATACTAACTCACCAAAATGACAGACGCAATAAAATCATCCGCTTGTAGCACAATCCTACTTGGAACCAGTAACTCGCCAATTAGATTGTGTTTGACAAAACTCGATATCGTTCAAAACAATCAAAACATAACTTATCCTATTTGGAGAAATACATGATCTCAAACACAAACAAATAAATGACAGTAGTATCGAAGATTCTCGAGTGGCCGCAATATGGCATCATCGAGAAGATAGATGTTTCTTCTTCTGCTCAATCTCTTTGTATTTTCGTCGTTTTTTTCTTCAAAGAATCAATTCCTGGCATAGACTTAACGATATAAAATACAAAACCCACCCTGTGGTGGTTACTAATTTACTATGATGTGAAAATTCTTGAACGCAATCACAATGATTTGGCTGCGACATGAAAAACATTAAAGATACACAATAATACACCCGATTCTCCCGAGGACCTTTCTGAGCCATGTAACTTAGACACCAAACATTAAATCAACAATCTTGGATACAACAGATTTCTCGGGAGAAGCAATGGCGCCTGTTTGTCGAGTCGTACTGGTCCCGTTTTGAAGAAAGGAAAGACGGCCGCCAGTTTTAGAGGAATTTTGTTCAGATTTCGACCCGGATGGAGGCGGAAGAGGCATAAAGCCTTGGCGATTGGCTTTTTCATCAAGAGCCTGCCGTTGTACTGGATCAACGGGTTTCACGCCTACTATTAGAACTCCGTTTAATTGCATGCCATTCTTGCTTAGCGCTCTCTGCGCACCAGCTCGATTCTGCATATTTGAAATTCAGTGATAAGCATTAACTGTGAGTTCTGTGACCATCCTAGTCGAGATTCAGTAGTAAGAAAAGATGAGCACACACACTGACACACGTTATCAAACGGTTGTGACCTTTACATTTTAATCCAACCCCTCTTATCAAACGGTTTTGACCTTTACATTTTAATCCAACCCCTCTTATTTCCATTCCTACGTTTCCCGACAATGTTTCCATTCAATCAAAGGGGTAAATGAAAATTCAAATTCAGTCTCAAAAATGGTTAACATCAAGCCACGTAGAGCACCAAAAACTTGATTAAACGTCATTCTTTGTTAACACTTCATCATGTTTCATTTTACAAAATAACTTCTTCAACAGCATAACAAAGCACGAAAGGAATTTAAATGAGGACAAACTTCATCATGTCCTAACACAACAATTTAACGACCGAACAAGATCAATCAGAAACCTAAAACCACTAATCTTTCATTCAGAACTTCGATATGAAACTTTTATCCAAAAAAACGCTTCTTAGATACGGAGTATGAAAATAGAGAGAATATGTGACTTGAGTGTAGCAAGAGAGTAAAATGGACCATGATGATAAATGCTACGAGTATAACATATTAACATCAACCGACAGCTACTTCAAGATGTAAGAGAGTTTCAGGAATTATTTTTGCGGTTGTTCGTAGGATTACAAGGATGCACAACGATAAATAGAAAAACATACATTAGCACATGATGAGAATTGACTTCGATAAAGTTACACGCTACTATATTTGAGCTGAGAAGTACAAAGCATTAATCAGTGGAGAAAAAAAATAATAATAAAGCCAAGGGCAAAAGTGCAAAAACCGATTCTTCGCTACTCGCACCGAGTCAAGGTCCTCGAATTGTTAGGTTCACATGAAATAAACCATAAGGAGGGGAAGAAACAAACAGAGAAACGACACAATGACAACCACAGCACATACTCCATCAATAACAGTAACAGTAGATCTGAACACACAAACCTGATACAAAATGGACATCCAATTAGCATTTCTCGGTCCTGGAACGTGCTTCACTATCACACCACATTTTTCAAACTCCCGCAACACGTCGTTTGTGTCAGCAGGGGAGAATCTGCAAGGAGGCAAAAACATTCATCAATAAAAATATCAACAAACATGGTGTCACAGAATACATAACAAAAGGGCTTCATCAGTTGAAGCGCGACATATAAGGCGCATGTGTAACGTACCCATAAACAGTGACCCACTCTTCCTCATTGAGGTTCTCGGTGGGAAAGCTACCCCTTTGTATCTCAGGCCTCGCTACTTCCCTCGGCGGAGGAAGCGTAATCAATGCCCCGGGTTGAACCACGCCCTCAACGGGTGAACCCTTTCCTTTCTCTTCTTGATCACTCGCGCTTTTGCCAGGAGACCACCAATTCAAACTCGACGTCCCTTGTTGATTTTGCTGACTAGACGTCAAAGGGGTTGATGTACTAGCCTCGGATTTATTTTTAAACGAAGATGAAAAATCTCGGCCAGAACTTTGAAGAGGAGTTCTCGGGTCTGACTTGGCCTCAGGGGACATTGGGTAGTCCATAATCCCGGACTCTGGTGAGAAATCCGACCTATCCTCTAAGGTGAACACAGGGGGTGGGGGAAGATCTGAGTTTGCGAAATTTTCACGCCATAACGCGGAAACCGCTGCTGCCTGTCCAGTAGTCGAGAATTTGCCCCTCCTAGAAGAGACTGGAGTGGCCAAATCGTTGAAGAACAACGATTGACGACCAGATTTAGGAGTTCTTTGCGCCGTTGTATTCATCTTCTAATAAATCCCGCAACAGACCACACTAGACTAAACAAACAACAATATAACATCAATTAAAAATATAACAAACATAATGTAAACAGGCAAATCTAATAACATCACACCATAAACCACGCTAAATCAAACATCTTGGCTGAAGGTTCCAGCCAAAAAGGAAGAGACTGCATATCGTAACTAATCCTAAAACGAAATCCGACGTATTTGAAAAGCTAGTAACAAAATAGAATAGTATTGGTCATTGCTGAATTAACGGTTGCTTAATTTCATCAAACACCAGGCAAAATTATTCGATGAAAAGGCATCAAATTTCAACACGAGTGTCGATTGTTAAACCCTAAATTGCAAGTACAGACCAACTATGTCACTTCAAAACTTCAATTAGCTGCCGAGTCACATGTCAAACACATCTCGTGTCCAACGATACGACATGACACTCTCGACACTTCACTTTCAACCCTAAAATCGAAAAAACTCCACCCAAAATTGATTCAACAAACCATATCTTTCAAATTGAACCTCGATTCGAATTCAATTCAATCGCGTTTTCTCAGTAACATACTGCATAAGCACAATTTCAACACAAAAAATTTCAAAAAAACTAAAAAAAAGACGATAATTCACAACAAATTCCACAAAAACCTAGGTTTTTTTTTTATAACAACAACAATTCTTCCTCATCAAAATTCAAGAAAATAGTCGGCAAAAAAAATCACAAAATCGTCGATTCAAACAAGCAATTCAAGTCGCACGAAACCTTCGCCTACAATTTAAATCTTGAATTACTGAATTCAAAGTTGCTTAACTTCATCAACCAAACAGTTGAAAAAAAAATCAAAAATAAACCTAAATTGATAAACCCTAATTTGGTGATGATAATAAATGATTAAGATGATAATTAAAGTTAATTAGAGAGAGAAACTAGAGAGAGAAAACATACGAGATTTAGTGAGGCGCGAGAGAGTGTTGTGGTTCGTCTGACGGCAAAACTTCGCAGCTTTCGGCGTTTTAATTTATTGTGGCCCGACCCTGGCCCGGGCCCACTGGGTTATAGTACCGTTGGCGTTGATTCCACGATTCAAATTTTCTAAAATATAAGTGCAGTAACCCGTTTTAAGCTTAAAACGCGTCAAGTACTTATCCATTTTACTTTTTGCTACACTTTTTACTTTTGTCTTATTTTAACTATTTGATCCGTCTTAACTTAAAACGGATATACCCGTTTTATATGAGAATTTGTGAATACGTGATGGTAGTGGTTAGTTATTTGTTGACCTTTTAATTTTGGGAATGAGGTGATTTTTTTTTTTTTTCACATGAAATGAAATAAAATTGTATGGCAAATTTTGAAATAAAATTGTTGCGTGCTTGAAAGACGATGAGAGGGAAAGAGAATAGTTGCAGCTGTGTAGGACGGTGGTTTTGGTCTCTTGGGCTGAAATTGGTGTCAACCATAGCGGTTTCGAGAAAAATTTGAGGAAAAAAAAAAAAAAATGCTGACATGGACACGTAAAGCGTAATAAGTTTCAAATGACACTATTTTGTGAAAAAGTTCTAAAGATTTACATGTATTTTATGTAAAAGTAATACTCTGTATATATAATAGAGTAGTATTTTTAAGAGCTGATATGTTAAGGTAAGTGATTATTTATTTATTTTCAAACTATTAGATCATCGCCTTCACTGTTCAAGCCAATGCACACGTCCACCATCAAAAACCCTTTACGACAATCTCAATTTATTTTACAGTATCCGCCTAAACCAACAATATTTTTTACGTACCAAACAACTAAATGAATCAAAAGTCCATTAGAAAAAACAAGCAGCGTTAAATAGCCTTTATTATTAAGGACATACTCTGTATTTACATCATATATCGAATTAAAATATCGATTAATTAGTACGGAGTACATTATTAACCCCATTAGTGTTTAACATTACCGAAGATAATTATAACAACAGCTCATGTGTAGAACCGTTCTATAATTATCGGACCGATAAGATTAAAAAGGGGCAGTAACAGGCTCTTTTTGAATAATGTCATCAGGAGAATCAATGAACAATTTTGCACATAAACAATTGTGTGGCCTTGTCGTCGTAGTAACAACATTGTTTATATCATCATTGTTATTGTTGTTGCTTTCATCTATCATGTTGTTCACGTCAAAGTTACCATTATGCCCTTCATTAATCAGCCCTAAATCTTCGATTGACTTAATTGATTGGAGTTCCTGCAAATTATACAAAATTTATGATTATTATTCTACTTATCTTTATTTGGGAATTTATCAACTTCATCACGTACCTCAATCGATAATGTACAAATGTTTCATGTTATTAGTAGCTTAAGAAAGCAAAATAGAAAAGACGATCACCACGGCAGTCTCTCTGTACGTGAAATTAACGTGATTGATAAAAGTATGTGAAAAATAAATATATGTCTATAAATGTCGATATAGAAATTACATCATCTATTTTTTTTATTTTTTCTTTTTTTTGTTTTTTTTACGAATTTTCATAATATTTTACCTGAATTGGCAAACTTGGGTCTTCTTCTGAATCAATCTTTTGAATCACTACAGCTAGTTCCTGTAAGTAAATGTGATTATTATATATATGCGTGATTACAGAAATAAATATTTGATGTCAAATGTTATGTACTCCGTATTAACTTTCAGAACTCTAAATCAAAATTGCTAAATGAAAAAGAAAATGATATACGGTGCTTTTCTCATTGAGATATTCAAAGTATAATTAAACATATTAACTTTTAATAATATATACCTTTCACTAATTGATTTTTTTGATGGAACATGTAATTTATATATTATTCTAAATGACTAAGAGAAGAATAATAAATTGAAAGTTTATACTTACCCTAGCATGGTTGAGTTGTATTGGATTCAAAGTCTTAGGCTCCAATTCAATGGCACATGGAATTTTAGCCATTATAAATTTATAATTATAAATTTATAATGAATAATGATAATGAAAACCTAATAAAAATAATAATCTTCAAGCATATACATATCAATTCAAAAGGATGTAATAAACTTCACTATATAATTATCTTAAGAAAAAATTACACTAATAATAGTTTTGATACTCGTAAATTCTCAACAATTTATAGGCTTATGAATGCATGCATGAATGCAATGTTCACGGGTTAATTTGACTTATATATAGTGGAAATATTGTGCATTCACGTACATCTCGTGCATTATATTATATATTAGCTGTATTTTTGTACGCAAATTTTTTTTTTTCTTATCTAAGGTTTTTAATTGGTTGAAAATAGCTAAGAAGCATGTATGAAGTTCACATGCATGATGTATATATATATATATATATTACATTTATTTTTTTGCTTTTTTTTGTTTTTAATCCGAATTTATGTAGTTTATGGTTGTGTGTCAATTTTACAAATAAAGATATTTTTGTGAGAGTGATGTGACGCATGAAATTATCCATTAAATAAAAATATCCTCGAGTTGTTGGGTGTTGGAGCCAATAGTAATAATGATGTTTAATTAAAGTACTCGGATTTATATATAATGATTATATTGAGGTAAGTTCTATCAAGGAAAGCTAAGTCATTAGGGAAAGACACAAAGGCGCGTTTACAGTCATTAGATCAAGCAAAATATAGGGCTGAGATTTAAATAAAGTTTCAAAAAAAAAAAAATGTATTAGCGCGTTACAGTTTCGTAGGCGCTGAATTGAAGTTTCACAGATTGGAGTTTCATAAAAATGTTACTCGTATAAAGTTTCAAAAAAAGGGGTTAAAGTTTTTAAGGCGGATTTAAGGCAGCCGCCTTGCTTGAACCTACTTTTAATTATATTTATGCTTATGACGAGAAATATAATGTAAGTATGACACAAAAGAAAAAGTATTATAAAATCATCTTTTGATCACTAGAGAAGTAGAAGATGACTTTTGTGAAGTATATAAATAAGACTATATTTATACCGAATCGTGGTCATTATTGAATGTAATGTGATCGTTAGTTGGAGTTATAATAATTAGTAGTTACGTTTTAATCAATATATATAAAGACACCATTAGCCTGCATAAATTAAAATCTACATAATGACATATTCGTCTTTCTTGAATTGTGAAATTAAAAACATTCTTTCACAAGACTTATTACTCCTCCACGAAATTTATCACCTAATATTTAAATAGACGATTAAAAAATTGAAAAAAAAAATTGAAAAATCGTTAAAATCAAATTACCCCTAATCATAGATGTCTGAAGATGTTCTCTAAATAAGGTATCCCATTGAAAATATATAGTTAATGAACTTTGACTAATGGTTAATGATACCAACAAAATAACTTTTTATGTTAGCACCATTTTATAAGAATTTTTCAATTAAGCGTGTTTTTAATGAAGAATAATATAGGATCAGTTAGTGACGTCTTGAATTGAAAAGTTACTTAAATCAGTTAAATGCGCATGACTTGAGTAGGAAATTAAAACGCAATGGAGAAAACTTATGTTGATTTGTGAGACAAGTAAGGTCGGGGAGCTACCATACATTAGTACGTGACTATTTGGTAATAGATCAACCCTCTAAGGCTGCGACCATGCGGAGATGTTGTGTTCTTATTGTTGTCATATACTGTACGCACTTGACGGGAGAGAATTTTGGAAACCTATATATAATAGCCATGCAAATTTACAAAGAAAGTAAGCTATGAAGTAGTTCAATTTATTTATAAAAAGTTGAAAATAAATAAGTTGAATTTATCAACGTATAAATTTGAGAAATTAAAATCTATAACGAGAAATGAAGATGACTAATAATATCATAAAATCAAGAGATTATATATATCCCGTAACTATTAATTATTAACAAAAAATAATTATAATTATATATTTATAAATTATTCCGTAGAACTTAATCTTTTTTTTTTTTTTTTTTTTTTTTTTTTTTTTTTTTAAATTTTTTCTCGAAAAAGAAAAACGACTTATATTTATTTAAATTTGAGAGAGCATATATATAAGTAGAGGCCAAATAATAAAACAATAAACAAAGTAAAATAATCGAAATTCAACACAACTCAGAAACCACATCTTTGATCTTCTCAACTATCAACCCTTCTGTAAGTTTCTCTCTTCTTCATCTCAACATCATCGTTTTTCTTCTCTTAATTTCTGCATTTAATTCAATTTCTGCATTACTTTTCATGTAATTCATCATCTTATGATCTCTAATTTTGCATAAAGATTGAATCTTTGGATTATTTGTACATGATCTCTGTGTTTTAAGCATTGCCCTTTATAATTCTTTGTCTCTAATGCTCTAAATTCAGTTCAATTTCTTGACTTTGTTCGATATCGAGTCGGATCTGATCTAACCCGAATGAATAAACCCGGTTTTTCGAGGATTTGGTTCGGTTGATTGACCCGATTTTGTGAATTTGCTGGGTCGTCAATGGGGGGTTGGATATACGCAGTCGTACGCTGTTGAGAGACGGTTTTATGATGACCATTAATGAAAGTTTTATCGGGTCGTTGGATGTATGCAGTCTTACCTTTGATCGGTGTGTTGATTGATTGCTACATATAAAATGGGACACTCGATTTAGTTCGTTGACTATTGATGAACTGTTGAATTATATTGATTGAATTATTTGATTTGTGCACTCGATAGTCGGGGAGGAATGTACTTTTGATTTTGAAAATGATTTTCATGATCAAGGTGCGAAATTGCTAGCGGTGTTGTGGATTGTGCATCAGTAAATATATTACTCCGTATTACTATGGACTATAGAGTATCGTATAACTTTTATTTTTACGTTTTGGGTCGTAGGTCGTTAGTTTTTCCGTTGGAAGACTTATGATGTTGGTTGTAGTAGCCTCATGTTTCATTTTGATTTCTAGCTTTGGCCAAAATCCTAATACTACGACAATAATATTAGACTTGACGGCAATTTTTACTTTGTTGGATTGCTTGAATTGATTGCTCGTTTGTTTTTCGTACAGTGTATTAGATTATAGGTTCTTCAAATACTGTATGAATGTGATCTATGGATATGCGGTATGCATTTATAAGAGCATATGGTCAAAGGTTTTAATCAAATATTGTGATTCGAATATGGGCGAACAAATCTGTCATCATCTTGTATCATGTTCAAAATTAGACTCTTTTTTGATAATTTTCAGAACGTGTGAGGATTCATGGCTAGTTTAGTTCAATTATAGCCATCTGGTTGAGGAACCAGAAAAAGTGAGACGGAGAGATTGGGTTGGAGAATATGAAACAGAAAAGGTGTAAGTGAGACGGAGATGAAAATGAATGGAGAAGAAAAAGAAGAGAAGTGGGTGTTAATGGAAGAGGAATGGAGGAGAAGGAACTCTATAGCTCATTTTGTTTGTGGTTGAGGAAGAAGCAGAGGAGAGAGTGAAAAAGTAACGACTGAGTTGGAGGACTGAGTTGGACGAGTCCCACTGGGTTGGACTGTTCATCGAGTCAAGAGACTCAAAAACACAATCCTTAAATCCCCCTCCACACTTTTATATAAGGGGGGGATTATATTTATAGATTTATACGGAGTATATGTATTCAATTTAATGATATTGAGCAAGTTTATTGCAATGCGATTTAAGAGAAATTGCACATATAAAAAGTTTAAAATTAGAGTGATATAAATTTTTATTTGTCGTTTAACCTATTCTTGTTTTAAAAATTAAAAGATCAATGTTTAATATTAAGTATGTTATTATTTACCCGTAATATTTCAAATTCTTTATTATTTTATAATGGCGTAGAATTAGAATTATTTGAGATTTATTTGTTGCTTAGAATGTTCTAACCATATACGTAGAAATTTAAAATTTAGTCAACCAACACTTCCTCAAATTTATAAATTAAAAAAAAAATGTGAAGAACTTTTAATCAATTCATCAACATGTTTTATTACAAAAATTTCAATTAAAATGATAATTTTATTATTAATTATGAAATTTGGATGTGAATTTGTATAGATTACATCGCTTTTGAAAATTTAAAACTCATGAAATATTTAATGTATACAATTAATTTAAGAATAATGATAATATCTTTTGATTTACATTAACTTATGTGTTACAAAATATATAATGACACTTTTATAACAAATTTAATAATAATGCCACATGAAAAAATTTAATGATTATAAAAAGGCTACATGGAATTAAATTTAATGATCTAGAAAGTCTTTTAACTATATTGTATAGATGTTTTAGATTTTTTTTTTCTTTTTCCTTTTTAAATATGAAATAATGATGTGGCTCCATGTCACATTAAATATTGCCATGTCACATTTATTTTGCCATGTCACAATTTCCATGTCACAATTAATTTGCCATGTCAATGTAGTCTTTTAATTATATTGTATAGATGTGTTTGGCCAAAAAATATTTTTGAGTCCAAAAACACTTTGAAAAGTTAGGCTAAACACACACTAAATATAGGAGCGGAATATAGAAAGTTTTCCACTCTCTTTTTAACAGAAGGATTAAGGAAATAAAATATGGAAGGTGAACGAAAGTGATGAAAAAAGAGAATATGGAAAGCTTTGTAGTATATATATATATATATGATTATACTCCGATAAGAAACATTGAGAATCACCAAAACTCCTTCTTGCATAAGAAACAGCGTTTACCAACTCTCGATTGATCTACTCTTGATATTGATCTACCCTTGTCATCGGCTTGCATCTTTCCTTCCTCAAAGCTCAAGGTATCTCTTTTTTTCTTTTTCTTTTTTGTTTGTTTATTGTTTTGATTAACATTACATACTATACAAGTGATCTAGTTTTAGCTACATGCTTGAGTGATTAATATTATTCAGTTAGTAAGTTTGTTTTAATAAGATGTGCAAATTATACGGACTTTGGTGGAAGTTAGTCAGATTTAAGCCTTTGGTTGAGCTGCTTTCTTGAATTAGAGTTTAAGATTTAAGTTTTGGTTGACATGGTTTCTTTAATTAGTGTTTAAGATTTAAGCTTTTGGTTGAGATAATTTCTAGAATTAGAATTTTAAGATTTAAGCTGCTTTGTCTGCACGAACCAGGTTGCTTTCAGTGGTAGTTTTGCCTTGACCCCCCACGATTAGTGCCTTTACTGGATGATCCACCTTCTCGTCTTGCCCCACGGCCACCGCCACTGTGTGGTCTATCTGCCCACCACTCGGGAAAACCATGGATTTGAAAGCAGTGGATTCATCGTGTCCTTTCTGTGACAATGAGCACAAAACTTGTCAGAATTATCAATAGACTTAGTTTTACCTCGTGGATAGAAGCGCACTTTGAAGGCAGCTAGATTGTCTCTAGGGAAATCACCCTGCCTCAAATTCTCATCTTGAATCACCCTTTGATTTGCTGCCTTGTATTAGATGATTGTTAGTAATACTAGTATTAGAAGATCCTACCTTGTATATATATATTTGAATAATGAAGCAATGAAAGGCACACCCTTCAAACGTAATAATTTAGCAGTATAAAATCAATCATGGGGATAAAACCGATCACGGGGACTTATCTATTCTGCCGCTAATATGATACCATACAAATTTCGCTTTCATTCTTCATGATCAATTTAGCTATCATAAAGGTAACTAGGTGTGATCTTGACTTCTTTTAATTAGTAAATTGTATATGTGGTGGGAGTTGGGGATTTGATGCTTGTATGTCTATCTTGTATGGTGATTTTTCGATTCGAGACATATCTTTTGTGGGTTATTTGTGGTTTAATATGTTATTGTTTGATGAAGTTGGTGGCCATGGGGTAAAGACTGAAACTTTGTCTGTTGAAGTTATGCCAAATTTCAAAACAGTTTTTTAATAGCAGCTTTTACAGTATACTGTAGTTTTATGTGCAGCAAACAAAACCTCTTTCATCAACAGCTGCGCACAATTTCAAAAACAAATTTTGGTAGCGTTTTTATAGTACTGTAGTTTTAAGTGTTTTAATGATTGATTGTTAGTCAATGAGTTCGACCTTTCAAAATAATTTGATTGTTTTATGCACCAATGTTTGGAGTATATCTGTTCTACTGAGTGTATGAATATTTGTTTAACGCTTTATTTGTTGGGTAAGTTCTTTACGTCCCTTATTGAGTTTTACAATGAAAAACTTTTGTATATTCTTCTTTATTTTTTCAATGTTTCACTGACATAGGGCCAAGGTTTGTTAAAACGTGTATGATGTTGCGTTCATGTCTATTGGATTTTATTACGTTTTTATAAACAAAGTTTCACATGCATTTTTTTTTTTCCAGGACTAATGGTCGATATGAGTGTTACCGAGGGTCTACTTGATGATCTATTGATAGAGATTCTGAGTCGGCTTTCTTGCAAAATGGCCATCCGTTCCAAGTCTGTATGCAAACATTGGAACTCAATTATATCAACTCCTCAATTCGCAGAAGGTCTTATTGGCCTCCAAGTTGGTTGGAAGGGTCCAGAAAAGCTGAGCATCAGCGAGTTCAATGAAAGGCAGTTAATTATAAGCCGTGATGCTGATTTTGTTGTATCACTAGATTACCTTCCCTGTTTTCAAGGAGAAACATCGCGGCATGGCTACATTGCATCGTCGTGTAGTGGCTTGTTATTGTGCTGTAATGCCGTCTCCAGAGACAAAGCCACATATTATGTATGCAACCCCGTTACCAAGCAGTGGGCTTCAATTCCATCATCCCCTTTTGCTTTTGACAACGTAATTGCTAGACTTGGCTTTGTTTGTGATCCTCACTATGATATTGATGATAAGGGAGGCGTTATCTTGAACCCACATTGCAGGTTATTACTCATTCGTCTCTTTTTTTCGTTGATTGTTTTTCAACCTTATTTGCGGTTCAATTTACGGACAATGCTTATGCTTTGTTGTGGCTATTGTATTAATGCAGGTTTAGGGTTGTTCGTGCATTTGGATCTTCGATAGATTCGGACGCTGTGTTTGATGTGGATGTCTTTTCATCAGAGACTGGTGAATGGACTAAGAGGTGGATTTCACGAAACAAGATGTACAGAGAGGGTGGTACTTATAGTATTGTGCCCGTTATAACCTATAATAACAGACTTCAATTTCAAGTAGGCAGGAATATTGTTGTCTATGATCCTTTTAGTGATACAGTATGTGGAGATGTAGATCCTCCGACTGAGGCAACTGGGGAAGATACTCTTCTGGACGGGTTCTGTTGCTCTAATGGATTCCTATGGGCGTGTCAATTGAGAAACCGAAGCTCAACACTATACATCTGGAGGCTTATAGGAGGAGACGAAAGCCAAAGATGGAATTTGGAAAGAAAAGTTGTTCTCCCAAAACACACGAGATCGACAACATTAGGAGAACAATGCATGAAGCATGGAAGAGTGCTCACCCTTGATCCTAATAATCCCAACATGGCGTATTTATGCGTTACTCATTACGGTTTAATTGTGTTATGGGACTTGGAAGTAGGGTCATTGGAAGTTATTAGTAAATGTAGGCCTAAGGGTTTCTTTACTTGGGCGAGTACCAAATTCTTAGATCTTCCACTTTGGCCCCGTTCTATTCCAAGTTTCCCCCAACCAATTTGTGAGTCAGTCTTGTACTCTTGTGATACATTCATGGCTTAAGATATGAAAATCGATTTTGTAAGAATGATATTTGCTTTCTTCTAATTATTATTATCCCCCCACTCTCGGCAAACGAGACCGTAGAAGAAATGATTTGTGAATAATTAACGCATTTTTAAAAATCTACAAGGTTTAGCCTATTAAAACCAGTTGAAAATCAACATGTATTTCCCCTCTCTTCCGTCGTAGTTTCAAATGTATGTGATATGTGAATGCTGATGATAGTAACTTTTTTTTCTCTTTAGCACAAGTACTTTTTTCTTTTGGCAGCCTAGCACAAGTACTTGTTAGTGCAAATTTTATCAGTTTGCTGAGGAATTATACACGAATGTGATGAGATGAGAGTCATATGCCTAGCAAAGTAAAAACAAGCCTAAGTCGATTAAAGTGAATTAAGAGTCCAAAATAAAGGAACTAGTTCAACAAGTCTCCCTTGTGACGGGTATATCCGTCACAAGCTTGTAACGGGTCAAATATACCCACATGGCTAGATAAAACAAAAGTAAAAGTGCCTAGATAATCACAAAAGTTTTGTATTTGACCCGTCACAAGCTTGTGACGGATATCGCCGTCACAAATGAGAATTTGTGCTAGTTTATTTAGGGGGCAATTAAGACCCCCTTCATTTCTTTCTCTCTATTTCTCACATAAACCCATTTAATAATATGTTCCCATTAAACACTATTAACCCTTTTATTTCTATGCGTAAATTAGAGGTGATCATTAGCGGGGATGGGCCGGACATGGACGGGCATGTCCTTGAAAAAATTGTCCAGTGGGCCTAATTTTATTACTTGTGTCCATTATAACGGGCCTAGTTTGATTGTCCAAGCCCGTCCATTAAAATAGGCGGGCCGGCATGCAGGCTCGTGGGCTCAAAGTTAAAACAAAAAAAGGCTGTTAACCTTAACAAAACTACTTGCGCATTCTGACTTAATTTGATTCATTTCGATTCGATTCGAACGATTCGATTGAGTTCGATTCGATTCAATTCATTCGATTCGATTCGATTCGATTCATTTCTTTTTTACAAATTAACTCTTACTTGATTCGATTCGATTCATTCCAATAAGTTCGATTCGATTCGATTCAATTCCATTAAGTTCGATTCGATTCAATTGACGTTTGATCAAAAAACCAGAGCCTTACTACCAAAAATAAAGTAGGTTCATGAACTGTTTTTTGCCGGATTTGAATTCATTTTGATCTAGTTTATGTAAAAAGATAGTTAGTTTATAGTTATATACGGAGTACTTTTTTTTCTTTTTCCTTTTTTTTTTTTTTTTGTTTTTTATGTTACTAAAATAGTTATTTCTTTTTTGGGTTAATTGTAAATAACTACCTTATAAAATACGTTTTTCTAAAGTTACTACCTTTTAAAATAAAATTCTAAAATTACTACCTTTTAAAAACAGTTTTATTAAATTTTGCTACCAAAAGACGTTTTTGACGATTAAAAAGTTAATTTTTTTTGCTATAGGAAATTTGTGTAGTACATCATTATCTCCAAAAATGTTTTCAAACTTAAGGAATTTGGTCTCAAAACATTCGAAACTTTGATTTTATTATCATTAAAAATGGACTTTGGTAGCAAATTTTAAACAAAATGCTTTTAAAAGGTAGTAATTTTTAAATTTTATTTTAAAAGGTAGTAATTTTAGAAAAACATATTTTATAAGGTAGTTATTTACGATAAACCCTTTTTTTTATGACGAAGGAACCCGCAACCGTTAAAAAAAGTTGTCATATAGATATAAATATCAAAATATTATTTTTAGCGGGCTGACCCCTGTACATTTTTCTTAGTGTAACCCGTCCATTAATTTTAGTGGGCCTATTTTTGTTGTCCATTACCCGCTATTTTAATATTTTTCATGATCAGGTCTGCTTAAATAGCAGGCCAAATGGGGCGACCCACACTTGATCAGCTCTAGCGTAAATGTACAACCTTTCGATGTTGCCAAGATGCAATCTGGACCGTAAAAGGAAATGGAGAGGATCTTGACTCTGGTGGGGGTGGTCTAACTAATTAAAGAACTAGGACTAAGCAAATACTTAAGATGATTTGAAAGTAGTCTCGGATCAAATACACATCCGCAACTTAATACCAACTAGGTTTGATGCTTATGCATTGCACGGATAATTAACTTCATTATCTTAAAAAAAAAAATTACAAATAAATTGATATATATAGTTTTCACACTACACCCTATTCTTCGTTTTTTCTCTTAGATATCCTTAAAATGTAACAATTTTCTCGTGATATCCTTGAGTTTATATAGCTTTTCCACTATACCCGATCGGCCCTAATTTGAACAATGCAATAGCTTGAGAAGGAGCTCATACTGCTGTTATTCTTTGCATGCCACTTGACTAGGCCCGACCCGGCCCATTTTGCCTTCACTAGTCCAATACTCCGATCAGCCGTCAAGAGCAAGTTGCAAGAATAAACAATGTCTAACGCTCTATCTGATCTAGGATTATAGTAGAAGGTCGTCATGGCACTTGTCTGACTTCTGTGAAGTAGATTCACACTAATGTCCGCGTAAATTTAATGTACGTCCTAACCAACTCAACTCCATACCCTTATTAATTCCCTACCTCTTTTTTCTCAATTATATATACAATTGAAACTCCATTACATTTTGACACACAATTAACACTTCACCATTACGGAGTATTATTTAAGGCATTATTCTTTTAGTAGTTTTTTTCTAGTGTCATTTAATTTGGTCGCAAAAAGTTATGGACCAAAAGATTTGGTGTTCGATTTGTGTAGTGGTAGTGTTAGTGATGGTAACGTTTGGTGGAGTTAAGGGAGATCCATTAGTGCCATGCTACTTTATTTTCGGAGATTCGTTGGTTGATAATGGTAATAACAACAATATTGTTTCTTTGGCTAAAGCTAATTACTTTCCTTACGGTATTGATTTCCCTAGAGGAGCAACCGGACGATTTTCGAATGGGAAAACCACAATTGACGTCATTTGTAAGTTCTTATATACCATAATATGATGCATACGAGTATAATTGTAATTTATATGTTCCTTTCTTCTGTAATTCGTAATGTATTTATTAGAAACTCGCGTAACATACATTATATTATGCATGCATAATAATCTTACGTACTTATCATTTCATTTAATAATTGAGATGTGTGGTGATGATGCATGCAGCTGAGCTCGGGGTTTGACGATTATATTCCACCATATTCACAAGTAAGAGGACAACAAGTATTGAAAGGGGTGAATTATGCATCTGCAGACTGCAGCTGCTGGAATTAGGGATGAAACAGGCCAACAGCTTGTAAGTCATCATTTTACTTCACCTACATGGTAAACTTGGCTAAAAAATTCATTTCGTACTGTAGCGGAGTTGCTCGGTGGCTCAGCAACTTTGCTTTAGTATCCTTGAACACCATTTAAGTCACGAAGTAGAATTTGAGCACATGGTATCACCTTATGACGTGTCCTAAAGTTTTTAACAAACACAATTTATAGTGTATTTAACAAATACTCCTTCCGTCCCGATCAATTGTTGTCCTTCGGTTTTGGCACAACGACCAAGGAACGAGAAATGAACAAATTATTACTAAATAGCAATTGGAACAAATTGATGGTGATAAAATCTCACGGACATATATAGAGTATGATCGATAATATAAACCGGAAAAATAATTTTTAGATGTTTAATTTAGTGATCTAATATTGAGAAAATGAATGCAGGGAGGAAGGATAACATTCGGAAGGCAGGTAATAAATTACCAAAACACAGTGGCACAAGTGGTACAAATACTAGCAAGTGAAAACCAGGCAGCAAGTTATCTCAGCAAATGCATTTACTCAATTGGACTTGGTAGCAATGATTACCTTAATAATTACTTCATGCCCACGGTTTACCGTTCAAGCCGACAATACACTCCTCAACAGTACGCTCAAGTTCTTCAACAATATGCTCAGAAAATTAGGGTAAGAGATTTCTCAATAGCATCTGACAAGGTGGTTGGTCTTGCTTAAAAGCGTTTTCACTCAACATATCTCACATTATTCTTTTATTTTCATATCTATTTTAATCGGTTGTGAGAGCCCTTTTAAGTTAAGACTGTCTAAAACAAGAATCGGTGGTAGCCAGGATATTTATTTAAGAGCCGATAATTTTTAGGGACTATAAATACAGTACAGTAAGATATAGTGAGTCAAAATTTATATAGCTAAACCGACGTTCTCATACTGACGGTTGATTCGAAAAAATTTATTAACTCGTACACGTGTTATGGTTTGTCAGAGTTCTAGATCGGAATGATGGGTAGCACGAGCAATGTTTTTTTAAAAGAGAGCGTTGCTTGAGCTTATTAAACATAATAAAATCGCGATCAAAAACGCTACGTAGATAAATTTTGTGGTCACATATAAATAATTTTATTTAATAATAAAAAAACAAATTAAAATGCAGATATTGTATAACTATGGGGCAAGAAAGTTCGTATTCAATGGAATAGGACAGATAGGGTGCAGCCCAAATGAGCTAGCTCAAAGAAGCCCTGATGGAAAGACATGTGATGAAAGGATTAACTCTGCTAATCGGATTTTCAATGCCGGGCTTAAGTCTCTCGTCGACCAACTTAACAACCAATTCTCCGATGCCCGATTTATATACATTAACGTCTATGACATGTTCCAAGACTTGATCAACAATCCTTCCGCCTTTGGTATGTCCCTTATTTCCCACAGTAACTAGACTATACAACCAGTTACGTAAATTTGGTTGTAGGGTTTACAAACAACAGAAAAATGTTATTGTACCTAAATATATCATATCAATACATTACACTAAATATTTGTTATGGAAATCTGGTTGCAGGGTTCACCAACACAAATAGTGGATGTTGCGGAATAGGGAAGAACAACGGCCAAATTACATGTTTACCCTTTCAAGCACCGTGTCTAAATAGAAACGAATACATATTCTGGGACGCGTTTCATCCAGGAGATGCAGCTAATGTAATAATTGGGAGGAGGTCATTTAGGTCACAAAAGCCATCAGATGCTTACCCTTTTGACATTGAGAGGTTGGCCCAAATCTAACGAGTGTTAAACATGATCATCTATATCAAACAAGAACGATTGTTATAGAGACGATTATCACATACTACAGATACATATTTTGATTCCCAATTTATACCATTGTTGAAGAAATATTTTTTTTCTTGTTTTTTCCATTTACTTTTGTCCTCTTCTTTTTGTTTTGTAAGATTTATGTGTATCAACTGTGGCTATAAGAATTACAAATATCAACTATTCTCTTATTTTCATGTTTTGTTTAATTTATTGGTCCTTTTAACGATAATTTTATAAATCAAGAAATATGTGTATCTGTTTGTGTGGAAACAAGCAAAGTATTTTAAGGTACCGCGGAGGTCGTAACTACCCTTCTACACTTTGTGATCTACCCTTAAATGCAAGGGTTCGAGTCACGGTTGTAGATACGTAATCTAATTAGTGTTAAATTACTTCAAGTAATTTAACACCTTTGGGTCGAAATAATTTAATAACCAAGTAATAACACAAAATTTCCAAATGATACTTATATATCATGAAATACCATTAACACAACACAAACCAAAGTCCTCACAAGTAATCCTTCCAGAATATCCAAGCATCCACGTTTAAACTCAAACCAAAATATTCTCGCTCTTCTGAGGACGCTTAAACTCCGCTCTCAACCTTCCAGGCCCTGAGCATAACATCCACGTTGCCCAGGGGTGATCATGTTGCGCCTGGTGCTGATTTTGGCTTTGGCCAATATTACTTTTAACGCATCACGACAGTTACAAATGTCGTGGAATGGCAGGTTAGGGTCATCGGGTTGTGCACCCTCCACCTTCGTTTTTTCCTCCATGCCTAGGAAAAAGGGCCTTTGTGACACTTCTTCAAAGTGTCTATCCATGAACTCATTGATGCCCACCTTCAAGGCCTCATTAGCTTCATTTGTCCTGAAGTACATCATTGGTGCGTTGAAACGTGATGGAGAAAAGAAAAGATCATTCTCCTGTGCCGGGATCAAATCCATAGTTCTGATTTGAATATATATTTTTTTTTTTTTTTTTTGAAATAAAATGAAGAGCTTTTGACTATTTTTCTCTTAATAAATTGATATTTTGTATATCGTCTAAATAGACTTCAGATTTTGTATGAACCAACTGGTTGTATTGGTTCGTTTTAAATAATAAGGACGCGAAGACGCTTCGTTTCAAAACCCTCAATACCGATGGACGTGTCTCCTGCCCTTCATTCACACGTTTCTAACCACGTGGCGGTAGTCTCTACCGCTTAATTAACACGTTTCTCGAAGGATGCTTTTTTACGGAACACGCAAAATCTAGAGGTGGCAAACGGGTCAATCGGATCGGTTTCGGTTCGGGTTCTTTCGGATCGGGTAATTTCGGTTATCCTTTTTTTCGATTTCAGTTCGGTTCAACTCAGGTTGGATTCAGTTTTCAGTTTTAATCGGTTGTAGATATTTTGGGTCGGTTCAGGTTCGAGTCGGGTTAATATCGGAGCAAATATGGTTCGAGTCGGGTCAATATCAAAGCAGACGAGATTCGAGTCAGTTCATAATCGGATCGGATGTGAAGGGATAAGGTCTTAATTCAAAACATTGAAAAAATACAAATATTTTTTTATAAAAAAAGTAATATATAATGTTTTTTTGTATAACTACGATTGAATATTAATTCATTGACGTCAAAAAGCTGATACTCATGTACAAAAAGACACCCTAAATGTGACACCTAGGTACATTCGGGTAATTTCGGGTTTCAATGTTGGGTTTCACTCATCAATTTATGGGTTGAAATCGGTTCAGGTATATATCGGTTCGGATTAAAACAGTTCAGGTTTATTCGATTTTGGGTCTATTTCGGATATTACGAATTCGGTTCGATTTCGAATCAATTTAGGTCGATTCAGGTTTCGGAGTGAAGTTCAGTTATACCGGATGTACGGTCGGGTGTCGATTCAGGTATTTTCGATCGGTTTTTCGGGTTCGGTATACTTTTGCCAGGTCTAATCATGTAGTCCTCACAAGGACCCAAAAAAATTACATCATCAAACTGGTCTACAAAAAATCACATCTTGATGGCAGCCACCCAGTGAAGTTCTTTCTTGGTCACCTTCCCCGTGTTTCGTGCCCAAAATCGAGTTGTCACTTCTTTCAAGACATTCCTAACCAACACAGAAGGATGTGTAACCAGAGTTAGAAGTCTTGCCTGATTCGCGACTCTCCAGATTGCATAGGTTACAGCTACATAAGCAGCACAAATCAGACGTTTCTGTAGATTAGTCCCCCCCATGTCTCCTGTTAAACCACTCACTTAGCATAGTTGCAGGAGCATTAGTATTCAGGGCCTGCTAAAGAAGGATAAGACATTGTGAACTGTAATATCAAGTAAAAAACAAATGATGATGTGATTCATCCCCATTACCACACAGAAAGCAATTGATATCTACTCCAACTCCCATCCTGATGCCAGTCGTTATGCACACCAAAAATAAAACCTAATACGATTAACAGAAGCTAATGGTAAGTAGGGTCGATCTCCACAGGGAGGTAATTTTCTATCTGTCAGTCACAAAGTTGGGGGTTTTGATTTGTTTAACTAACTACTAAAGATTAAGGGAAAGAGAAATTAAGAGCAAGAAATAAAAGGTATAAAATTGACGAATATAAATCAGAAGGAGAGGGAATATGCAAGGGGTTCGGTCCACCGTGTCATCAACAATATTAGAAATAACTAGGTCGGTCAGTTCGTTGGTAGGAAGGACTGGGTCGTCACCTTTCGGTCCTTAAACCCGACTATACCTTTCGGTCTTAAGTCGTCCTAAGGTCATTCTTACTTAACTTTCATCCTCATAAGAAATAAATTATTGTAATTAAACAAGTCTTACCCTTCCAATCTTTCGATCTAGGTCGGGGTTTAACTAAGCGAATGGTCTCCTGCGTGCACTCATTCAACCAAAACAACAATTATATTGCTTAACTACAATTCCTACTGTAAAACTGCCCTACCCGTAATACCTAGCATGTATCGATACGGCTTCCCTCATCCCCGCATACACAAGATTTAGCTACTCATACTATAATTACTAACAAAAGCAATTATCATAATCATGCTAATACTTGACATATTAAACGAATGAAACAAAAGCATAAAACTAAACTAGGGCAACGAGTGATAATTAACGTAATAAGAATAAAAGGAAGAATAAAGGATAAAAAGGAAGAACAATACAATCTCAAGCGATCCGGCGTAGAGAACGTAAGATTCCAGCTTTTAACCCACAACGAACGTAAGAACCGTAAAAGAGAAGTAAAGGGAAAGAAGAGATTAATATTGAACGATTAAAAGTCTGAAAGAGAGGTAGACAGATGATAAAAGAGATGTCCCTTAGGTCTGTCGACCTTATGTGTTTTTATAGTAAAACACGTACAAAGATTAATTAACCTACGGGCTTTTTAACGTAGCTAACCCTAAAAACCTCTCGATCGAGCCCTTAAGGTTCTCGATCGAGGAACAATCTTCAGCAACCTTCTCGATCGAAGAGTGAGACCTATCGATCGAGATCTTCTCCTTGCAGCTCTCTCGATCGAACATAGGACAGTTCGATCGAGACCTTCTACTCTTCAAGTCCTCTCGATCGAGCACATGACAGCTCGACCGAGGCTTTCTTCTCGTCCAGTCTACTCGGTCTTCGTTGACTTGGGTCAATAAGTGGTCAATGGCAGGTTCCATGCTATTCCATGCACGAGTAATCGTCTTTTGTGCTTCCATCTTCTAAATATGCAACTTTAAGGCGAGAAAAGCTTGGTTTTTGCTACAATCCGGCTTATATCTGCAAAATAGCAATACAAACACAAAGTAGCCTATTCGGGGCATAAAGCGATATAAAACCACTTAAAATCACGGAAATACATGCCAAAAGGGACCGTAAAAGTCTATATAAAATGCACGTATCAAACTTCCCCAAACCAAACCTTTGCTTGGCCTCAAGCAAACTAAATGCAACTAAGGACTTAATGGAAAGGAGTAAACTCAGAGCTACTAATAGTCAATGCCAAACCGTTTAATGCACTGCAAATTTATACATATCATGAAATAACATTGGACGTTCGACCTTGCAAGACTCTTTCATTTCGGACTCTCCCAGAATCTCTCTTCTCTCAACAAAGCAAATGGTAAGAATATATGTAAAAGAGAAAGAAGAAAATACAGTCTCTCACCTAGACTGCGACCAACAAATCACGTATGCTTGACTAGCATGAGTAAAGATTCGAACACCGTACACACGCATAACCGCCATCAATGTCTATTACATGCCGAACCTTGCAAGATTTGGATATGTGAGGCTAAGTGGGAAAGAAGGGGTAAAAACAAGTATGGAAATGTGAGGGTATAAGCCAAGCTAGTACCTAACAGACCATAAGAAACCGTATTCCGTTCTTCCGACTCGAGAGTGAATATAATGCCTTTGAAATAATAGGCATACTCAACACATTATCCTAAAATAAACACCTCCTCAGATTATATTTAAGCACATGAGGTGTATTCCTTTTGACTCAGCCATATTGTTCTATTTTTTTCATTTTTTTTTTCTTTTGGCTGTAACAGAATCTCTCGATCGAGCTTATGAAGACTCTCGATCGAGCACTTTTCCAACTGGTATTCCCTTCGATCGAGAGAAAGGTTCTCGACAAGGGACTTTTCATGGTCAACTCACGATCGAGCAAGTGAAGCTTCTCGATCGAACACTTTAACAACATTTTTCACTCGATCGAGCAAATAAGCTCTCGACCGAGCACTTTTCTCATTAATACTCACTCCAAGATTTATAAAACGAGCCATCTTGCTTATAAGACGATGATTTCCTTGACCACTACCTAACTTGGCACAATGGTAGGCTAAGTATGTGATGTAGTTAAGGGCAACAGGCAGATATGGCTTATTGTGGAGTTAATGGGGCAAAACGAGAAAAGGGGTGATGCAAAAGTTCACCAAACATGTAATACCGACCTCAAACCGATGCGTGCAGGCAATAAGAAATCAAGACTCATACACGTGCAAAACATGAAATGAAGGGAGTACTACTCACAATCCTAAAAATAACCGGTCATGGATGTCACCAGTTTTAAGGCTCTAAATCTCAGAAAGTTTAGTAGTTTGCCAAAATTAAGAGTCAAGTCTAATTGTCCAATAGAGAATTTCACGACAAAATTTGAAAAGGCAAGGAATGGCATATTTTGACTAAAAAGTGCGATATCATCATTGCTAAACTCCATTCCGACTCGATTAAATGCAAAAATAAACGTGATAAAATTTTTAATTTTTATAATTTTTATAAAATGCAATACATAAAACAATAAACGTGAATGCAAAATACGAGTGCAGACGCAAAAGGATGCACGATACCCTCCCCAAACCAAATTGGACAATGTCCTCATTGGCCGAAAACAACACATCAGCAGCAAAATGTGGGACGGGGACCACAATCCTAGTACATGTTCCTAAAAATGCAATAAATTAAAAAGATGGGAAGTACAAAAGACGGTACTTACAAAAGGCGGCTTCCCCAAACCGGTTGCAAAATACGCCGGAAGCACGAATCACATTAGCAATGGCCTGCATTGCGACCCAAAATCAACTTTGAATGTTTTCGACTGGTATGGGCGCCGTAATCTCGTCGGGTCACCTTCAGTCTCTTGCGCATCAGGACTTGCATTCCCATTAGTCCTAGCGCCATAAGCAAAAATTGCTCCGGACAGAGTCATGACATATGTATCATGCACTCGGTCGAGAACTTTCCTCCCCAAACCAAATCGCACAATGTCCTCGATAATAGCGGCAGCGGCCGCACCAGAGGAGAACGGAGCCATACCTGCAGACGACATGCAACAGCAAAAGCCGGATTAAATAGGCTTAAAAGTCGAAACAGAGGCTTCATATCCTAAATCAGTATACGAATGGAAGGGGGGATCAAATCAAAGCAATAAAACATTCAAAACAGTACCTGAGTAGACGACCCACAATTAAAACGAAATCAATCAAGTAATAAGCACAAGAATCCGAAATGATCGGACTATAAAACCCGAGTTTCGATTAAAAAGAGCTTTTAAAATAGCGAGACAAAGCACGGAAATCGAAGGTGATTTGATTGATCTTTACAATATTATAAGTGGGTAAGCAAGTTGTGGTTTTTTATTGGGTAAACAGGGGGATTTTGACAGGGATTTTTGGGGAACAGTAATAGAAGGAAGAAGAAGGGAAAAGAACAAGGGAGAAAGTGACAAAACCGAGGGAGGAAACTCCCTTTTATAACCGCAGAAAGTCACTCGACGAGAAGAAAATCTTCTCGATCGAGGACATTTGACATAGATCCTCTCGATCGAGCAAATATTACCTCTCGATCGAGAGGTGGCTGTCCCTTGAACTTCCTTGCACTCGATCGAGAACTGAGTCTCTCGATCGAGGTCTTCCTTTTCACCCTGTTCCTCGATCGAGAATGTGTCCATTCGATCGAGGTATTTCCTCTTTAGCACGCATTTCCACATATAATTCTTTGAACGCGGCTTTTTATCCCTGCAAAATTAACATTAAAAATATCCCAAATACCACAATATTGACTAATTGTCAAAAATTGTTAGCTACGCTAAAAAGAAGAAGTCTATAGTCTAAAAACGTAAATAAAGCGAGTATTAGAGCACACGAAGTCTAAAAATCTATTGTCTATTACAAATTGCACGGGGTTGCAAACCCGGCTACTGTCCAAATAAGTTTGTTAGGCCAACACTAGGCCTCTGACTTGCGGAATTGGCTTCCGCACTGGTAATCTCCATTCTCCCACGCCAAACATATGGCACATCTTCAGAAATATGCTCTAGTTCCAAGCTCCTTGAAGCAAACCGCGTCGCCTTGTCTTTTTCAGCCTTGATGTCGTGTCGTTATAACACCAAAAATAAAAACCTAAAGACTACTAACTAGAAGCTAGTGGTTAATAGGGTCGATCCCACAGAGAGGCAGGTATTTCTATTTAAGCAATTTTTCTGTATGTCACAATACTTGGGGGTTTGTAGATTGGTTAACTAAACTAAAGATTAAGGGAGAAATAAACTAGATTAAATCAAGGGAGAAGGGAGCATGCGAAGGAAGTCGGTCCACCGTGTCTTCTACAGCTAGGGTTTACTAGGTCGGTCAATTTGTTGGTAGGAAGGACTGGGTCGTCACCTTTCGGTCCTTAAACCCGACTATATCTTTCGATCTAAAGTCGTCCTAAGGTCAATCTTACTTAACTTTCATCCTCATAAGATTTAACTTATTATAATTAAACAAGTCTTACCCTTCCAATCTTTCGATCTAGGTCGGGGTTAACTACGCGTACGGTCTCCTGCGTGCACTCAATCAACCGTGGCAACAATTAAGGTGTTTAATTATAATTCCTACCTAAAACTGACCTAACATGTTATACCCTAGCATGCATCGACACGGTTTCCCTCATCCTCGCATACTAGAGAATTAGCTACACATAATTAAGGTAACAACAAAAACGATTGAAGAAAACATATTAAACATAATAATAAACGAGTAAAGAGTAAAAGGGAAGAAGAGTACGATCTCGTGCAATCCGTTGTGAAGAACGTAGGATTCCAGATCTCGAGCGTGAAACGTAAGAGGCAAGAAAGGTAAAAGAAAGAAGAACGGTAAAAGATTAAGAATTTAGGGTAAGAAATTTTCGATTCAAAAAGAAGTCTCTAAAAGAGAGAGATCTCAAATCTGAAGACCTTGGCATGCTTTTATAGTAAAGCATGCATGTCTTTTATTACAATACGGACTTTTCTAACGTAGCTAACCCTAATAAGCTCTCGATCGAGTACTTAAGGTTCTCGATCGAGGTATTATCTTCAGCAGTCTCCTCGAACGAAGAGTGAGGCATCTCGTTCGAGGCCTTCTCCTTGTAGCTTCCTCGATCGAACACAGGACAGTTCGATCGAGACCTCCTTCTTCTCGAGTCCTCTCAATCGAGCACAGGACAGCTCGATCGAGGCTTTCTGCTCTTCCAGTCTTCTTGGTCCTCGTCGACTAAGGTCTTCGTTTGGTCGACGACAGGCTCCTTAGCTTGTGTATTCTCTTTTGTGTGTCCATCTTCTGAAATGCATCTTTTAGGCCAGAAATGCTTGGTTTTGGCTACTTTCCCGCTTATACTTGCAAGATAGCAATACAAACGCAAAGTAGTCTATTCGGGGCATAAAGCGATATAAAACCACTTATAAGTACGGAAATACGTGCCAAAAGGGACTGTAAAAGTCTATATAAAATGCACGTATCAAAATTCCCCAAACCAAACCTTTGCTTGCCCTCAAGCAAACCATGCAACTAAGGACTTAATGGAAAGAATTAAACTCAGAGCTAATACTAGTCATGGCCAAACCGTTTTAATGCACTGCAAATTTATACATACCATGAAATAATATTGGACGTTCGACCTTGCAAGACTCTTTTATTTCGGACTCTTCCGGTTCACTCTTCTCTCAACAAAGCAAAGGGTAAGATATATGTAAAGAAGAGAAAGAAGAAGTTATAGTCTCTCACCTAGACTACGACCATCAAGACATGCATGCTTGACTAGCATGAGTAAAGATTCGAACACCGTACACATACATACCGTTATCAATTTCAATCACATGCCGAACTTTGCAAGATTATGGATATGTGAGGCTAAGTGGGTAAGAAGGGCAAAACAAGTTATGGAATTGTGGGGGTATAAGCCAAGCTAGTACCTAACAAACCATGAGAAACGTATCCCTATCTTCCGACTCTTAGAATGAACACCATGTCTTTGAAATATAGGCATACAACACATTATCCCAACTAAACACCTCCTCATAATTTATAATAAGCACATGAGGTATTTTCTTCCTTTTCATCAGCCATATATATTTATTTTTTCTTTTCTTTTTTCTTTTCGGCTGTAAACTATTTCTCTTGATCGAGCTTGTAAAGGGTTTCGATCGAGTACTTTCCAACTGGTTTTCCCTTCTGTCGAGGGAAAGGTTCTCGACAAAGGTCATTTAGCACACTACTCGATCGAGCGATTTGATGCTCCTCGATCGACTACTCTTATCATCAAATTCCACTCAATCGAGCTTTTTGAGGCTCTCGACCGAGTTCTTTTCTCATTAATACACACTCCATTATTTTCGAGACGAACCAAAACTGATACAAGACGATATTTTCCTCAAACACTACCTAACTTGGCACAATGGTAGGCTAAGTATGGGATGTAGTTAAGGGTAACAGGCTGTTTTGGCTTTAATGTGGAGTTAATGGGGTAAAATGAGTAAAGGGGAATTGCAAAAGTTCGTTAAAACATGTAACATCGACTTCAAACAGATGCATGTAGGCAATAAGCAATCAAGACTCATACACGTGCAAAACACGAAATGAAGGGAGTACTACTCACAATCCTAAAATTAACCGGTCATGGATGTCACCAGTTTTAAGGCTCTAATATCTCAGAAAGTTTAAGTAGTTTGCCAAAAGTTAAGAGTCAAGTCTAATTGTCCAATAATTATTTCACGACAAAATTTGAAACGGCAAGGAATGGCATATTATGACTAAGTAACGCATTGTCATCATTGAAAATTCCTTTCCGACTCGATTAAATGCAAAAATAAACGTGATTTTTTTTGAAATTTTTCGAAAATTTTTAATAAAATGCAATACATAAAAATAAACGTGAATGCAAAACAAATGCAGACGCACAAGGATGCATGATACCCCTCCCCAAACCAAATTGGACAATGTCCTCATTGGCCGAACAACCAACAACAGCAAAACAGGGGACGAAGGTCACAACCCTAGTACATGTTCCTAAAAACATAATTAAGAAAAAGATGCAAAACACAAAAGAAGGGAGACTCACAAAATGTGCGGCTTCCCCAAACCAAAGCTCGAAACACCGGGAAGCACGAATCACATTAGCTATGGCCGCAGTGCTCCCCAAGATCGGCCATTGAATGTTTATGACTGGTATGGGCGTCGTAATCTCTTCTTGCTCGCCCTCAGTCTCTTGCGTGATGGCCTGATCTTATCATTAGTTTGAATGTCGTAAATAAAGATCGCCTCGAACAGAGACATTCGATATGTTAGATGAACTCGTTCGAGATCTTTCCTCCCCAAACCAAACCGTACAATGTCCTCGAAGATAGCGGCAGCGGCCGCACCGTAGGAGAACGGTGCCATACCTGAGACGACATGCACAGTAAAAACCGATTAAGCAAAATCAAAAAGTCGAAACAGAGGCATCCTATCCTAAATCACCACACGGATGGAAAAGGGGGTCTAATCAAAACAATAAAACATTCAAATATAACCAAGTAGACTACCCATAAAAATAAGATCGATCAAATCATTAAGCATGAAAAATCCGAGATTATCGTACCTTAAGAACCCTAATTTCCGATTGAAAAGCTCTTAAAAATAACAGGGTAAGGCACGAAATCCAAGGGGGATTCGATGATCTTGACAATACAATAAATGGGTAAGTAGTTTGAAGGGTTTTTATTGGGTAGATAAGGGGGATTGTCAGGGATGGTTGGTCGGGAGTAATAAAGAAGAAAGAAGAAGAAGATAGAAAGGTTAGAATGATAAAACCAAGGGAGTGAACTCCCTATTTATAACCGTGGGGGTCACTCGACGAGGAGAAATCCGGTCGGTCGAGGACTCATGGCATAGATCTTCTCGATCGAGTAAATATTACCTCTCGATCGAGAAGTGGCTGTCCTTCAAACTTCTTCGCACTCGAACGAGAACTGAGTCTCTCGTTCGAGGTCTTTCTTTTCATCAAACCCCTCGATCGAGAATTTGTGCATTCGATCGAGGTGTTCCCTCACATTAAACTCTTCCTGCAAAATAAACGTTAATAATAACCCCATACCACAATATTAACAATTGTCAAAAGTATTAGCTAGCTACGCTATAAGTCTAAAGTCTATAGTCTATGGTCCTAAAAACGAAATTAAAAAGGCACACGAAGTCTAAAAGTATATTTAGTCTATTACAAGGTGCACGGGGTTGCAAACCCGGCTTAATAGTCAAACAAATTGTTTAGGCCAACAGTAGGCCTCTGACTTATAGAACTTGCTTCCGCAGTTGTAAGCTCCTCCTCTCCACACCATGCATAGGTCTCATCATCTTCCAACTCCAGGCCCCTATAAGCGGTATCTCTTGCTTTGCCCTTGCCCTTTTTCCTAGCTTTAGCATGGGAGCTGCAGTTGTCACTCGTAAGCGACAACGCTCCCCATCCAGGTCCTGTGCAGTGAACAACCATAGCATATTCCTCCCTTTCGCTCTCATTCCGAGGCGGAGGTGTTAGTGTAGCAACAGGAATATCAACAGTAGGAATAGGCAACTCATTATTAGGGGGTGTCTCTAAATCAATTGCATCGCATTCGAAAATACGCATAGACCCTTTATGAGTAGCAGGTTTAGCAAATACTAACTCCTCTCCACCGACATGAAACGTTAAAGTACGCAACCCGACATCTATTATTGCTTGCGATGTATGCAAGAATGGTCGTCCTAAAATAATAGGAGTGTGAGAGTCTTCGGGTATATCTAACACGATGAAATCTACAGGAATAAAGAATCGTCCTATTTGTACAGGAACATCCTCTAATACCCCTGTAACACCCCGATTTATTAAGGAGTCTTTAGCAAGGCATTCCCTAATAAACCGGGCTGTTACCATCTCGGTTTCCCGAGGTAGTGAATAACAAATCAAACTCCATGGCAACTTATATAATTTAATTAACTTAATTATTACAAACTTCCTTCACATCAAGCTACAAAAGGACTACAACGGAAAACATAAATAAAAGTGATGGTCTTCTAATAAATTATCTACTACTAAGTCTTCTGATCCAGCGCCTCACGCCCGTCTAGCTCCCATCCTATCTCATAAACCTGTCAAGTCTGCTCACCAATATTGGATCATCACAGGTGTTCACGAATACACAGGGTCAACCGCGAGGTTGAGTAGGGTAATACAATGCAACAAGTATGTATGATATGCATGCTCCTCCATCACCACCACCATCTCATCACATCTCATAACCCGAAACTCCCGGCCACACCGATCCCCGGTGGACACAACAATCGACCGTCGTCGATATACCAGCTCAACGGCTGAGGACACCAGGTCAGGTCCTGCAGAACCCGCCTGGGCCTTATCACAGTACCTGTCTCATCTCATCATCCTCCAACTCCGGTGCAAATGCAAATGCAATGCTCAATAGATATCAATGCAACACAATATGTATATCAACAACTGAACAATATAAAATCCATTGCATAGCCCACAGTCACATGTCAAATTAACGCTCACAACTTGAACACATGAAACACCAACAAGTAAACACAATTCACAACATCGATATGAGACAAGTGTATTTCCCCTACCTTAAAGTGCCAGCAAATCCAATTAAGCAGTTCAAGCAGTCCAGACAATAAAGCAACGAATCTGATTATCGATCCTTCACACATCCGTCACCTAAAACAATTATAATATTTATAATTACCAATTACTTCGTATAACAAATTAATTAATTACAACTATTCCCGTTCCCAAAATAAAGGTTACTAAATATAGAAGCTTCCCAAAATGGAAACTTTCCTAAAATAGAAAGTTAATAAAAATGGAAACTTTCCCGAAATAGAATCCCGACACCAAACCTCACTACCCAAATATATAAATTATACTTTGCATAATATATAATTAAAACGATTATTTATGACGTATTAACAATATATATAGCCGTCTCAAAACAAAACCCGTTTCAAAACTAATAATAACAACCCCGACAAGCCTTCTTAACCCGTGTCCTATCTTGCCTTCCCGCGGTCCCAAAGTCACGCCACCACCATAGACATCAACCCCAGTCCACGGTGGTCCCAGGTGGTCAAACCACCACCCCCAAAGGTCAAACACCAGCCCAAACACACGTCCCCAAAACAGGTCCTCGTAACCAGTTCCATACTTAGTTTTTAAAGCATATGTTGACATTTCATCGAACACTTACGCGACCGTCTTAAACCACACATTTCTGCCACCACCAGTCACCACCGTCATCACCACTGACCCACGGTGGAATCACTGATGCTGGCCCATCGTCCCTCACTGCTCATACCACACTGTGATGGTCAAACAACCACCACACGAAGCCAATAAAGACCCACGCACAAACTGCGATCTCTACAACCACCACGCAACAACTAGGATTCACGGCCACCACAACTACCACCGCCCCCTATGACTGCAACCATAGTCACCGCCGACGACAGGTGCCCTCATAGGTGGTCTCTAGTCCCCGTTAGGTCAACAATCCTAAGCACGGTGGTCGTCTTAAGACGACCACACAATCTCCCCTGTGCTGCCCTGTTTGTCGGTTTTCCGGCCACTTCTCCACCAACCACAACCTACGGCCACCACACAATACTCCCCAAGGTCGACCCAACCACCAGACGCCAACCCCGCCATGCCCAGGTCAATTTGGGTCTCAAAACGGGTTCAAAACCGTCTGCACGTCCTGATTGTAATTCCCTTTGGTCTCAGCCACCGTGGTGGCTCCCCTTGCCACCACCGGCCGCCAAAACCACCCCAGGGTGGTCGAATCTAACCCACAACCACCCCATAACCACCAAAACCCATCGTCGATCTAAGGAATGGTCTCAAATTAAGGTTTAAACTGGTGAAATGCGGAATGACGAACGGAAAGAGGCGTGTCTTACCTATTTCAGACGACTGTACCGCCACCTGCGTTGCCGTGAACCGACAACGACCACCCTTAGCGACTTCCTTGATGTGCCGTCACCCTCACTGCACCCTCGTCTTACCCTGACCGTGCGTGTGTGTGCTGTGGTGCGCGTCTGAAGGGAGTGTGGCGGTAGGGTAAGGTGCTAGATTAGGAAATCGATTTAGGGTTAAGGTAATTGTAATTGGGTTATGGTAATTGGGTAAATGGGTAGATGGATGAGGTAAAAGGTAATAGGATGATTGGGTAATTGGATACATGGGTTCAACATACCCCAACTCGATCCATGCCCCTAAAGCAAACCGACTCAATATTATGCGACATAAACTCGACTTATTAATTGCTTTACGATAATAATATAATCGTAATAATAATAATGACGATATTAATAATAATAATAGTAATAACATAATAATAATAATATATAATTCTAATTATAACTTATAAAATACAATTAACTAATTATTTAATTATTCAACTTACGTAAATTATTTACATAAATTATTACTAAATTACGGGGCATTACAATCTTCCCCCCTTAAAATGAACTTCGTCCCGAAGTTCACTCCCGACACATATCTGAGCATCGACCATCCCGATAACAACATATAACATATCAAAGTATTGCATAAGCGATCACATCCAACACAGTCAAAGTCCAGCATAAATAAAATATGAAATGTTACATTCTACCTCCCTTAGAACAAACTTCGCCCCGAAGTTTAAAGACCAACACCATTTCGCAACAAGGTCCACCGACAATCAAATCGTAACAATCAAATCGTGACATAAGATTACATAACACAAGATTTTACAATCCTCTCCAGCTAAAAACATGGTTACGTTCATCATAAAATATTCACACAATTGGAACAAAATAATTACCAACAACTTACAATCCTTAATTCTCATTATAATGATTAACAACAACGGTTAAATTTTAAGGGGATCCAATCATGCTTTAGTTCAATTATAGCTTAAAATATCCACCTCGTTGTACTGTGGGACAACACATTCATAGCAAACAACTATAGCCATCTGGTTGAGGAACCAGAAAAAGTGAGACGGAGAGATTGGGTTGATACTTCACTATATAATTATCTTAAGAAAAAAATTACACTAATAATAGTTTTGATACTCGTAAATTCTCAACAATTTATAGGCTTATGAATGCATGCATGAATGCAATGTTCACGGGTTAATTTGACTTATATATATATAGTGGAAATATTGTGCATTCACGTACATCTCGTGCATTATATTATTAGCTGTATTTTTTGTACGCAATTTTTTATTTTATTTTTTATCTAGGTTTTTTACTTTTTTAATTGGTTGAAATTAGCTAAGAGCATGTATGATGTTCACATGCATGATGTATATCAGTAGAGGATGCTATGGACAGTCTCTTTTGTAATCTCTCAAATTTTCTAACATCGGATTAAAATATTATTATTTTGGGTGGCATAAAAATCAAATAGAAAATGAAATTATATTATATTTTAATAAGTTGTGAGAGGAGAAGGTAAAAGATAAGGTAGAAAGGAGAAGGTAGATAAGAAAACTCATATCAGTATATATTTCTTTTCTTTTTTTATGCCTTTTTTTTTTTTTTTTTTTTATTTAAATGTATGTAGTTTATGTATGGTTGTGTGTCAATTTTTCAAATATATATTTTTGTGAGAGTGAAGTGAAGCATGAAATGTTGTTATCCATCAAATAAAAATATCCTCGAGTTGTTGGGTGTTGGAGCCAATAGTAATAATGATGTTTAATTAAAGTACTCGGATTTATATATAATAATTATGCTTACGTTTAATTTATGATAACAAATACGGAGTATCATGTAAGTATTACACAAAAGAAAAATATTAAAAAAAATATATCTTTTGATCACTAAAAAAGTAAAATATGACTTTTGTGGAGTATAAATAAGATTATATTTATACTGAATCGTGGTCATTATTGAATTTAATGTGATCGTTAGTTAGAGTTATAATAATTAGTAGTCACATTTTAATCAATATATAATAGTCACAATTAACTTGCATAAATTAAAATATACATAATGACATACTCATCTATCTTTAATTGTGGAATTAAATACGGAGTACATTCTTTCACAAGACTTATTACTCCCCACGAATTTTATTACCTAATATTTAAATAGACTGTTAAAAAATTTTAAAAAAATGAAAAACCGTTAAAATCAAATTAAATTACCCTTAATCTTAGATGTCTGAAGATACTCTCTAAATAAAGTATTCCATTGAAAATATATCATTAACGAACTTTGACTAGTGCCTCAGGTTCGATTCCCCATCCCCCGTTGTAATGGTCTAGTGCCTCCTATTTGACCAAAAAAAAAAAAATGAACTTTGACTAATGGTTAATGATACTAAAAGTACTACGTATATTAACAAAATAATTTTTCATGTTAGCACCATTTTATAAGAACTTTTCAATTAAGCGTGTTTTTAATGGAGAACAATATAGGATCAGCTAGTGATCGACGTCTTGGACTGTTACTTAGATGCGCATGAGTGAGGAAATTAAAACGCAATGGAGAAAACTTATGTTGATTTTTGAGACAAGTAAGGTCCGGGAGCTACCATACATCAATACGTGACTATTTGGTAATAGATCAACCCTGCAAGGCTGCAACCATGTGGAGATGTTGTGTTCTTATTATTGTCATGCATATATTGTACGCACTTAGCGGGAGAGGATTTTGGGAACCTATATATAATAACCATGCAAATTTACAAAGGAAGTAAGCCATAAAGTAGTTCAATTTATCTATAACGAGAAATGAAGATGACTAGTAATATCATAAAATCGAGAGATTATATATATACTTAACTATTAACAAAAAAAAAATTATAATTATATATTTATAAATTATTACTCCGTAAAACTTATTTTTTTATTTTTATTTTTTTTTTTCGAAAAAGAAAAACGACTTATATTTAATTAAATTTGAGAGAGCATATATATAAGTAGAGTCCAAATAATAAAACAATAAACAAAGTAAAATAATCGAAATTCAACACAACTCAGAAACCACATCTTTGATCTTCTCAACTATCAACCCTTCTGTAAGTTTCTCTCTTCTTCATCTCAACATCATCGTTTTTCTTCTCTTAATTTCGGCATTTAATTCAATTTCTGCATTACTTTTCATGTTAATCATCATCAAATGATCTCTAATTTTGCATAAAGATTGAATCTTTGAATTATTTGTACATGATCTCTGTGTTTTAAGCATTGCCCTTTATAATTCTTTGTCTCTAATGCTCTAAATTCAGTTCAATTTCTTGCCTTTTTTCGATATCGAGTCGGATCTGATCTAACCCGAATGAATAAACCCGGTTTTTCGAGGATTTGGTTCGGTTGATTGACCCGATTTTGTGAATTTGCTGGGTCGTCAATGGGGGGTTGGATATACGCAGTCGTACGCTGTTGAGAGATGGTTTTATGATGACCATTAATGAAAGTTTTATCGTGTCGTTGGATGTATGCAGTCTTACCTTTGATCGGTGTATTGATTGATTGCTACATATAAAATGGACACTCGATTTAGTTCGTTGGCTATTGATGAACTGTTGAATTATATTGATTGAATTATTTGATTTGTGCACTCGATAGTCGGGGAGGAATGTACTTTTGATTTTGAAAATGATTTTCATGATCAAGGTGCGAAATTGCTAGTGGTGTTGTGGATTGTGCATCAGTAAATAACTTTTATTTTTACGTTTTGGGTCGTTATTTTTTCCGTTGGAAGACTTATGATGTTGGTTGTAGTAGCCTCATGTTTCATTTTGATTTCTAGCTTTGGCCAAAATCCTAATACTACGACAATAATATTAGACTTGACGGTGATTGTTAATTTGTTGGATCGCTTGAATTGATTGCTCGTTTGTTTTTCGTACAGTGTATTAGATTATAGGTTCTTCAAATACTGTATGAATGTGAACTATGGATATGCGGTATGCATTTTGTAAGAGCATATGATCGAAGGTTTTAATCAAATATTGTGATACGAATATGGGCGAACCAATTTGCGATTTGATACTCCAATGGTTTTAATAGTTTATGACTTTGTTACTCTAATGGTTTTAATGCTGTGATACGAATATGGGTGAACAAATCTGTCATCATCTTGTATCGTGTTAAATATTAGACTCTTTTTTGACAATTTTCAGAACGTGTGAGGATTCATGGCTAGTTTGGAAGCTAACAGAAGTCAGAATGGAATTCAGCTTTTGCTGGCCGCAGAACAAGAAGCCCAGCACATTGTTAATGCTGCTAAAAACGGTATGTTGTACCCTTATGGCCATACATGTGATTTTCGTCTCCTTTGTGTGTCACATCTTTTGTGCTGACATTGTTCGGTCGTATGAACTTCCCTGTGATGATTGTACCGAAGTATTCTTTGTATTCTGAGCAATGTATGCGATATGCCAAAACATTGATTATGTGATATCTGTTTCTTCACCACTAAGATGACAATTACTGGATACACGAGTCGTGTTTAATTGAGGTGATAGTTTAGACCCATGAGGCTATGACCATGCGTGGTGATTTTTAGCAGGCACGTTCATTTTGCTTGTGCTGTATGATAATGACTGTCATCTACAATCACGGCGTAGCTTAGTGAGTGATGTTGTGGTCTTCTTTTCTTCTGATTATTATGTTGGAATGAATGTTGCTTTGGGGTACTTGCGTTGTACCTTTTTTGTTACTGTGTATCTGCTTCTTCTGACATAGTGTGGTCACCTGACAATTGAGATGTGGACTTGTTGAGGACGAGAAGGTTATCTTAGCTGTTTTGACTTTTGAAGTACTCGGGATTTAACTAGAAACATAATGTTAAAGTATTAATCTTGAAAAATCGAGGAAAAATACTCTAGAATCTAGATAAGTCCATCAAAATATCGTGTCTCATTTGTGGCGTGTGAAGTCTTAAGACTGTCGAGGAGATTTAAGTCGCACACTCTCACCAGTCTCCCCCTCGTCATCTCGTAATACTAATTCAAAATATAATAAAAATATCCTCTTTTTTTTTTTTTATATATTATGGATCTACAACAAAATGCTTCCGCTGCTAAAATTCCAAACGTAGCAATCTTCTTAAATCTCGATATGATGTGCAATGTAAGGACATTATGCTTTAGATGTATGGAAAACGAATTGTTTCCGTAATTCTTGTTTTCTTTGACATCGCTATGAAAATAGCAGATAAATTTATGCTTTTTTTTTTTTTCTGTATGAACAGCCAAGATGGCAAGACTAAGGCAAGCTAAGGAAGAGGCTGAAAGGGAAATTTCCGAGTTTCGTGCTCAGATGGAAGCCGATCACCAGAGAAGACTTGCAGAGGTAAATTTCAGATTAATCTACGGTTTGTATAGTAGTGTAAACTGTAAAGGATCATCTCATAAGATAATCCTGTTTTGCCCGGGAAAAAAAAAAACCCGAATTCCTAGCGTCTTCCTCCATGTAGATGTTAGCAAAAGTTTCAGTTTTCCTAGCTTAACAATGTTTGAGACTAGGAATTATCACTTTTTTCCTGACATGGTTCTTCATTGGGGGATAAAACTTTGCTGAGGAACGATAAGTCATTCATCTCCTTGACTCTCATCTTTCTTCCCACGAGTCAACAATTGAGCAAAGCTTCATGTTTTTCTAGCTGAATCTAAGACGTGTTCGCGAGAACTTTTTTTTTTTTTTTCCTGTCTCTTGCTAGTCTTGTCATAAGGGTACGAGTGTACGACTGAGTGTATTGGCCCTTCCTTACGTCATAAAATTCGTCTTATGAACATGCAAAACTGTGAACAAGTGAAAGTCGTTTTCTCCTTGTGTTGGGTGCTCTCTAAGAATCAATCGATATAAAAAACAAAAATAGAGCACTCTTGAGAATCAGCAGCCATCACTATATGCTACACAAGCCCCGTTACTAAACTTAACGTTTTATACCAGTGTTTGCTTAGTTGCTTTGCCAAATTTATGATTGAAAATACCGCTTGATTTGCTTTCATTTGTTGTTGTCTTTTCCACACATTTGATGTTTTTTTTTTGTTGTGAACATGGCCATTGGAACAGAGTAGCGGAGACTCAGGTGCGAACGTGAAGCGCCTTGAACAAGAGACCGATGCTAAAATCGAAGAGTTGAAGTCACAAGCATCCAGTATATCACCGGAAGTCGTTCAGATGCTACTGAAGTACGTCACCACCGTGAAGAACTAAGTTTTCGTGGAATTTAGAACGGTTTCTCGCCTGCACAATTACCGTCTTTCTTGCAGTTCCTTTGTTTCTGATAAAACTGCTCCCTTGTGGGCACATTGCCATGCTTGGTACTTGGTTCTGTATGTAATTGATTCCCTCACTTTACATTTTTTGAAAATTGTTTAAGAACAAACTCGTTGATTGTTTCTTTTATTTAAATGCTATCGAGATCTTTCCTGTTTCGAAGAAATAAATTGTAAACCTTCTTTGGAACGATCGTTAATAAATCATCTTGTATACGGAGTACAAGATTTAGGGTTTATTTGGTTGATATGGCAATTGGTTTTCCGTATGAAATCACAATTTTTATGAATATCGACCAATCTAGCTCATTGGCAGTCGTGACATGTCATGTCGTGTTGTACGTGACACGGGCTATGACCCATCGTGTCGAAATTCCAACACTTAATTTTGAGATTGTTATTTATTTTGTTAATTTTACTCCGATAAGTTTAGTTGTATCGTCATGTTGAGGCAAGTCGTTAGTCTTTTGAAAAATCAAAACTTAATTAATTAAGACCTTGCTTTTTGAACTTATAATCTGATCTATTCAGTTTAATACAATTTAGTTCGAATAAGCTAAGTTTAATTTGATTCAGATTAAATTCAGTTTATAAGAACATAAACTTAATTAATTATTGGAAAATGCATGAAAAAGTATTTCTTTGAACTTTTAGTCCCATTATTTTTCCATCTTTTTTATTTTTTATATGGATATATCAATATCAATATAACACTAGTATATTATGAATAATTGAGCTTATTGATAATCAACACTCATGTCCAAGTTATCCATTATCCATTTATCTCAAAATCAAAGACTACACTTGGCAAATTTTTAGCAAAAGATAATCAAACTTTATTTCTTTTGGTTTTACTTATGTATAGGAGAAAAATAATGCTTCAATTACACGTATTAACCAATTTATATAATAAAGTTTGTAAATACATGAGATAATGTGGATATATATAATGCCTTTAGAATACTTTGGATAAAGTTCCTACATCACTTTGTGAATGGTAGTGATGTATTCTACAATATTTTTGTTTTTATTATGGGAATTTGAAATTATTGTTTTAGATGTGTATTGGATTAACGTAACGTTCTTAACGTATATATACTGACTGTTTAAAAACATTACGTACATATTAAAACAAATACACTTGTAGGGTTGGTTACATACTTTATTCTATATGCTGGGATGGGATGGTCGTATGTATAAGTAGACTATTTATGATCAAAATGTATCTAGTACGAGTAATTAAAAAGTTTACTGTGACAATATCGATTTGAGGTAATTGTGACTAAGAAGTTTAAAAATGATAAATACAGTAGTGATCATGACAGTCACTATAATGGTCACATACGTCATAATCATCCCCTCATACGCCCACAAAAGAGTATTTTTTTTTTTTTTAATAATGACTACCAACACGTTTAAGTCGAATAATTCGAAATTAGTACCTAGTCATAATAAATGAAGAAACCGTCAAGATGAAATTAAACTAATAGAAACGAAAACGATATTTTTTTACTTATGTTCTATTGATCAAACACATAACACATTATAAAACAATCATATATTCTGTATAAGAGTTCCAAAATTTACCAATTATTTACTTATTATAAGAATTAATTATTGAATTTCAGTTGTCATCATCACCTTAAACTTAAATTTTGGTTGAGAAGATGATCTTTTATTAACATGGTACCAAAGTTCTATACCCTAAATTCTCAAGTTAAATTATTATAAGTTTTTCAGAGTCAGACAATATTATGTATATTTATATTTAGTGTCTACGGATTTCCGTACAAAGAAAAACACATTATTAAAACTAATTATAGAACTACTTTAGAAGCGCCGATTTTTCAAACCATATCAAATTCAACAAAAGTTAGTTTACTTAGCATACTAAGTTTAGTCTAGTAAATGTAAAATCAATGATTAATCAAAATTTCATTTTCTAATAATAATAATCAAATTCGTTACGTGACCTAACTATCATAACATTTTTAACACGTTTGGAAAACATACAAATTAAACAGAAACAAACTCATGTCTTTAGTTTCTCAAATGATACACGAGCACACAATATCATTATTATGTGTTACAACTTCAATCATTCATTTAAAAAAAAAAATAATAAAAAAATCATTTCTTATTCATATAAAAGATTCAATAAAGTGACAATTTTTTAAAGTTAAGTGAAAGTTCCACGGTTCTACCTACCTTCCCCACAATGTTATAAAGTATATTCAATTATATTTAATAAAAATATTATATTATTTTAATAATATTATGCTACTTTTTCCTCCTATATATGACCATTCTATAACTTCTACTCAATCCCATGCCCAACAACTTGTATTTTTTTTTTTTTTTTCATTGCTTTCATTCTCATACAAACACTAACCCTTTTAATTTTCTCTCCACTTCAAAACCAAAACCAAAACCAAATTAATTAATTAATAATAATTATTATAATAATATAAAAAAATGGAGCAAAATACATCAATGGTGGCTAAGAAAATATGGAACATAATGAGAATTGCATTTTTAATGCTAAGGAAAGGCATATGCAAGAGGAAGATACTTATGGACCTCAATTTGGTTATGAAGAGGGGAAAAATTGCAGGCAAAGCCCTACAAAACCTAATGCTTCAGGTTCAACACCACCACCAGCACCAGAGTTCAGACCCTGGGATGAGCACGGTGGGCCAGTCGAGCCCACCAGGAGAGTATGAGTTCAGCTGTAGCGACACACCCTTGTATCGCCATTATTTCACCAACAACAAGAGGAAAAAACACTCCCACTTCTTCATGCCCTCGCCTTTTGACCAAGGCATGAATACTGCTGAGGCAATCAACATATTCGATATGTTGATGTTGAATGGTAATATTGGCGATGCTGCTGCTGATGCAGCAGCATCGCCAGCTTTGTCAGGGTTAGGGCCAAAGCTGAGCCCTGCTGTTAAACAGCTGAGGATAACAGATTCTCCGTTTCCAGTGCAGAGTAATTCTGAGGATTGTAATAATCATGTCGATGAAGCAGCTGAGGATTTCATCAACAACTTTTATTCTCAGCTTAAGAATCAAAGTTAATTGCTTGGGAAACAAGATCTCCTTGGTGAAGATTGCGTGTCTTTTATGAAATGTTTGGTACCTTATACGTACGTACGTCGTGCATGCATGCATGGATATTATTCAAATGTATTCATATACTTGATGTACACGGGTAATTAGTTTAAGAGAAGATTAATTAATTAATTAATTCAAAATCATTATGTAACGTATTATATGATGTTTTTGTGAGAATTATTCGTTGTTTTTGTAGTAGTATTACTAATTTGTTAGGATATGCTCGATAATTGTAATATAATATAATAAAGTGTATTTTCCCTTTTTTGTTTTTCAAAGTACGTGGAAAATGGAAATGCACAAGAAAAGAATCATATAAAGTACGGAGTATTTGTTTTTCAATATTTTCTAAAATTCTTATATTCATGTAGTACGGAGTACTAACTTAATATCATTATCAAAATTCATTACTCATTAGCATGATTCGTAATTTAATACGTACATGTATACTATATATATGTATACTGCTTGCTTTTTCTCTATTTACGGAGTAGTAAAGTGTGAAGGTACTCTGTATAGTCGTATAGAAATCCAAAAATAATAAGGTTAAAATGTATGAAAATGTAGTTAATTAATAACTTAATAACATATGCGTCTTATTAAAGGAAGATAATCGTTGATGTTATTGATTGCAAATCATCAGTATAAATACAGAGCTAGGAATCCTACACAATGGGAACTAAATATTTCCTAACTATAAATAGACTAGATAGATAATTACAGATTATGGTAACACTAAATATTTCCTAACTATAAATAGACTAGATAGATAATTACAGATTATGGTAACTAAGCAACTAATGATATAGTAAATAAATTACATATATTTACGTATATTCTATCACTTATATTGATCAGTGATGCATGTGAGAGTTGCTTGCAATATAGTTTTTAAATGTACGAAGTAGTTAATAACTTAATATATGAGTCTTATATTGAGTCGTAAAGTGTGAAGATACTCTATGTACATCTTTAAATGAAGTTTAATTTTTACTTATTCAATTGATTGATTATTATATGCATATATATAGTATATGGTCTTAATTAATTTCGATTGAATTACTCCTCGACAAAACCACCACTATATATCCTGAATATATAGTCATCGTTTCAGGCCTTTCAGCTATGTGATTTAGGCAATAATAGACAAAAATATAAATAAAATACAAATTTAACCTTGCCTATATTTTATTTTTGCAAGTTTCTATATAATTTTTAAGATTATTAAAGTCGCTATGTATATTTTTTTTCTTGATATAATACAACATGCTAAATAGATTTTTCCTTGAGCCTTAATTTTGAAAACAAATTTTGCTATGAAGGTAATTTTTTTTGTATTTACGAATAATTTATTATCATTAGTTTGCATTGTTTGACACGTCTGATAAAATTAACCAAGTAACTATTTATCGTAAGAATTCAATAAATGGTTGGAATAAAAAAATACATTAATTATTACGGAGTATTTATTAATCATCTCTTAATTTAAAATTTCACTTTATTATTTATAAATTAAAGTAGTTAAAGAAATTTCGAAACAAAATGTGATTGGTAGTCCTTGGAGTAGACTGAGTACACACGCGCGTACTAGTTTTCTTAACACATAAGTTTTGGGACGACCTAGCTATAGTATTGTGTAACGTCTTTTATGTACAACTTGAAGTTGGTATCGTACGACTTTCTATTATTTCCTTTTTTTCTATTTGGCGTCCGATACTTGAATTTTATCGTCAAATATAATAAACACAAATGCTCGTATGTTTTTTTTTTTGCATTATACATACGTCTGCATTCTTTAACTGTAAAATAATTATTTTAATATTTAAAGTGATCAGCGGCGAATTTGGGTGGGTGCACCAAGGTGCACGTGCACTCACCGAGTCCACAAAAAATAACTAACAGTGATGCGTAAGAACGAACAGTTGTATGTTGTTGCTCAGTTGGCAAAGTATGTTTATTTTGGATCATTTGTCCTAATTTCGAATCCCTTATTCAGTCCAAAAGTACGTGACACAATGACTTCATAAAACTTTATACGCAATATAGCAATGGATACTGGATAGGCACAAAATTAAATCTAACACAAATTAACATACAAAAAAAAAAAAAAAATCAAAATAACATATCAATTTACGTCACAAAAAAAAAAAAAAAAAAAAAAAAAAAAAAACAATTTACGTCACGAGTGCACTTATATCATTTAGATCCTGCGTCCGTCACTGAAAGTGACTATTTAAAATGGTAACTTCAATAGAGCTAGTGATTATATTTTAATAAATAAGAGATCGCTGCACCGCCTGTACGCGTACAACAGACGACAGTCATGCACAATACTTATTCATTTATAGATTATAAAAGTAACAAGATTTTACTCAATATAATACAAAGTAATATTATTTCTATTATATTCAAGTTGAAGGGTAAAATAGCCATATACGCAGTACTCACTCGTAGTATTTTACAAAGTGAAACAAGTTTCGAAAATAAACGAGCATTTAGCGCTTGTACGTGATGGTACGTAATTAAGATAATGTTATATTAAAAAATTTAAGAAGCACATAAAAAGGTTAAAGTGAAAACTTCATAATCAAATGAGTAAATATCCTAATTTAGAAATTTTAATAACTTTATAATTGTAAAACTGATTGAGTTATGTTGGAGTATAAGTAACGACAAATACAAAGTACAATAAAAGTAAATGGTACATATCAAGTGCAAGCTAGCTAGTTGAAAGCAACATTACAAATTTACAACTAAACTTTTTATTTAAAAGTATACGAGTGTTACATAAATACAATGAATTTATTTCATAATCTAATTCATTTATGCTCTATTTTCTTTACTTAATTCCAATTATGTTCATTTTTACATTTTAGTTTATTTATTTATTTATTTTTCACTAAATGTAGGATTTTTCAATTTTGCATATAATTTGGTTTAATTTAATAAAGATCAAAAGATACTCAATAAGACTTTAATAATAAATAAAATAGTAATTACAATAAACTTTGGAACAATTTTAATTTATGTCAGAGTTAGGCTTTGTTCTTTTCGGCTTATAAGAGCTAAATTTATAGGAGTAGAACTTATAAAAGCTAAACTTGAGCTGAACTTATAAGAGCTAAAGTCAGTTAAAATTAAAATTTGGTGAGGTTTACTTATAGGAACTAAACTTATAAGAGTTGAATTTATAGAAGCTGAACTTATAGGAGCTGAACTGAACATACGTATAGGAGTTAAAATTAAGCTGCAAAGAATAAAGTTGTAGTGTTTAAAAGTTAAAACTTACAAAATAGCTTCTAAATACATGATGAATATTTTTAGTTATTTAATTACGATAAAAGATTAGTATTTTTTTTTTTTTTTTTTTAAGGGTAGGAGTATTACTTTTAATACATAATGATTATTTTTTATTTTATAATTTTATGTCCGTAATAGGTTGAAGTTGAATAAGTGCTGCCTTCGATTGCAAGTTAAAATTTTATTTGCACTTTCTTCAATTGTTCTTTGACCAAACAAAAGAAATGAAAGACCTTTGTTATACGAAACTTTCACTTTTATTCTTGAGATTTGGACTAATTATATTTTGTTACTTTAATAATGTTTTATGTTTCACTAACTTTATTTTTTGAAATTTATAATACGGAGTACTTTATTATAATGATGTCTTGAATTGTATGTAAATCACTAAAACTAAAATAGTACGAAGTATACTATTTAAACTTCATATAAAATTATCGAAAATGATTCTTGATATCAATATTCTTCTTATTTTGTCGTTCTTAATAAAATGAGACATATGTGTTCAAACAAATATTAACCTTTTGAAATTAGGTTGTAACAGTAGATTAAACGGGTGAATTTACGACCCATCATAAAATTTAGTAACAAAATATAATTTAAAAAAGTTTTAGATGAGAAAGAAAACCAAACTCAAATTTGTAGCCTAAAAATCAGTTACCATAACATTAATTTAATGGGTTACTGTTAGGAACCAATTCAACCAAAAGCTTAAACTGATGGTTGGAGGCCCAAGATCGATTATATACTCTAACACGCCTCATGGATGCAATTACAGGCCCGCTTGGTGCAAAATATACCACTTTGAAAGTGAGGGGTGGTGAGATTCGAACCCGTGACCTTTTAGTCACAAGGCTCTGATACCATGTTAGGAATCAACTCAACCAAAAGCTTAAAACTTCACACAATATGTGAATTAAATAAGAATGTATATTTGATTAAATTCTCTTCCTATTATATAATACGAAGTACGAAGTATTTCATTTTCATTTTTATGACGGTTTCACACACGATTAATCAAAGATTTAAAGTATTTGTGCTAGCAATGTTATTGAACATTTTGTCACATAGCTCTAAAGTTGGATTTTTTTTTTTTTTTTTTTTTTTTTTTTTTTTTTTTTTTTGCCAATTGATTATTTAAATATTTAATACTAAAAAAAGTAAGTAAAATGCAGCTAAATGCTAACGTAATTGGCGAACCAACTACGAGTAAATTTTTTGCTAAAAAAAAAAAGTACCAAATAAAATGTAGTCCAGCTATTATTTATTGCATGCTTTTGCCACCTTTCACGGACCTAAAAGTGTCCTAAACTTTAAAAATTGATATTAAGTTAAAACCAAGACGTAGGCCCAATCTTTTTTTTTTTTTTTTTTCCCCAAATTAATTCAATTCAAATTTACTAAAATTCGATACATTTGAGTAAAATTTATGTACGATTGAATAAATACATTATTAAATTCAGTTTGATTTAATACAATGAGACTCGGCAGTTAATAACTTTGAGTTTCATTCAAACGGTGTATGACAATATGATATATTTTACATCCAACGAGCCTCTTCAGTGTTTCGGCTAATTAAAGTTATGGGAACACCCTAATATTGAAAACACTCGGGTGAAAGAGTTACTTTTAATTAACTTTAAATTTAGGGAACTTGCTGCGACATACAGAGTATAAGTGTTACAATGTCTCACATTAAAAAATTAGTAGAAAATATATACGACGCAGAAAAAAAAATTAATCACCGTTGTTGCATTGTTATCATTTTGGAATGATTATTATTATTATACTCGTATATACTCAGCTCCCTCTGTCTCAATCATTTGTTTACATTTCTCTCAAATTCCCTTACAAAAAGTCCAAACTGTAAACAAATCACTGGAATAGAGGGAGTATATAATTTCGTTATAGTAATTTGTGACTCGTTAATGAATGAGACAATATAAAAAAACATTTCTTTTTGAAGTAAGTAGGCTAAAAGAGAGTAGCAATATATGAAGCTTTTGTTTATAATAACTCGTATATTTTAATTATAGTGAAACGTCGAATGTATTAAGATTTAACAAGATACGTATGTTGCATGGGTCCAAAATCATTAGATCGTATTTATAGTTTGTTATGACGTACGTACATGCATGAACAATGGATATTGTACATGTAGAAATATAAAGTCATTATTTGAATTAAAACGACACGTTTAATTACTTAGTCGCGCTCATAGTATATAATTAGGTCGAAGAGAAGAAAAAGTATAGCTTAGCTTAATAATGTGATCGTAAGTTTGCATAGTTTCGATCATAGTTCATAATATCGAGATTGATTTGTTGATTTGCGAAAGACGAAAAGGTTAAAAAGTGAGTAAGAGACTAGGGTTTAGAGGATGAAGCCATGAAGGGTGGAGAAGCGGAGGGAATAATTAAGGCGGTTTAAAATCGTATCTTATCAAACACAACAGAAAACCTTATACGGAGTAGACAGAAAACTTTAGAAGTTTCATTACTTAAGAAAACTTCAGACTTCTAGACAGAAGACTTCAAACAGCTTAAGACGAAAAAAAACGATCCTTAATACTACACTAATGATTTATTGATCTAGAAATTATAAAGATACAAGCCAAAAAGTGAAATTGACCTAACTAGCTATTTTTGAGACGTTCAAATTTATCATGCATAGCTTTTAGCCAAAAAGTATAACATTTTCTTTTTGAAACCCTAATAAAGTGGTGAAATATAAATGTTTCTTTTTCTCTTTTGGTAGGGAAGAAAAAGAGTTTTGGAGCTAATCAAAATTGACCCTTCTTGTATCCCACTTTTCTCGTAAAATGCCCCCGGTTTTCATCACCGTCTTACAGCATAGAACGAGGCCTATGTACCATGGTTTGATATTCATTCTAAAAAATCTCGTGTCACACTGTCAAAGTAAAATCGATGTTAATGAAACTTAGTAAACGGAAACGTTTTTCACTCTAGGCGAATATTAATCTAGGCGTGTACATTACAAACAGATGCCTTTCTTTGCAGTGTCGAATCTTTAAGAAAACGTTAAGGGGGTACAGATTTCAATCGTCGACTTTAAAAAGTCGACGAAGGGAAAACGAAAAGTTAGCACAAACATACCATGGTCTTGTCTACACCAAAGCTTTGTGAGATCCTCTGTACAAGAGCCTTACAATGCATTTTTTTACGCATTCTTGAATCGCTACTTAGGTCTCCAGCAAATCTTGTTGAGCTGAACTTTTTCCTGTAGTAAGAAATTATGATGAGACGGTATTACATGTACTTGGGCAACTTGGCTATCATTTACCGATTATTACCATGAGAGAGATGTTTGTTTACCTCGGTCTTGTCATCATCAAACCGAACGACATAGATGCATCTACATCCCTTGATGTCGTGCAATCTCCTTTGGATTTCCATGATGTGTGCATCGACGTACACAGCGTAATCAGGTCTCTCCTGATAAGTCATGCAAAAAATGTAGACGACATTCTATCTTCAGTATCCTGAACACAACGAGAAGTAAAAGAAAGAAAAACGTTGCATACACGAAATACAGCATACCTGGAAGCAAAGCACATGGTCTCCAACCTTGACCTTATGGCACTCTGAAGGGTCCAGAGGGACCGAACGCTCTCGAACGCCAGTCCTTACGTTCACCCATTCATCATGGGAATTACCGAAACCAGCAAACCTTACACGAGCTTCCTGTTTTAGATGACAAAACCTCATAAATATTGTTGACGAAGTTGTCGAATTGGAAAAAGACTACAAAAACAAAAATACAAAATGTTTGCAGCTTGAAGCAAAATATTACTTAGAGTAAGTTCAACTTGATACAATATTGTTGTCAAAGTTGTCTTAGTTCAACTTGACATTGCCGGCAAACAAGAAAAGCGGGATATCAAATCTTACATGCTCACCAGTAGAAAGAACCCGGTAGCTAAGAAACGTAGCGACGTCGTACCTGCCATGAAAGTTTGCATAAACATGAAAGTTACCATTTTGACTAATCACAATATACAATAAGGACCTGTTCTTTCCAAATTTATTTTCAAAGACATTTCGATTCGATTCACTTCGCCTGATTCGATTCATTCGATTCATTCCATTCGATTCATTCCATTCGATTCGATTCGATTCATTGACTATGTTATAAATTGAACTTCATGCGATTCGATTCGATTCGATTCGATTCATTCATTTCGATTCGATTCGATTCGATTCGATTATTTCGATTCGATTCGATTCGATTCGGCTCTAAAAAGTCCGAAAGAACAGGTCCTAACAACAGAAGATGACGAGTTTGCAAAATAATCTCGAGGACTCCAGGCATGAAGTCAACATGATCATAATGGAACAAAAAACAGATACTTCAAGAGAAGACAGTCACGAAATTCTATGAGCATGATCAAATCTTACCATGCATTGTCTCTAGAAGATCTGGCTTCAAAAGCCAGCTCTTGTAGTTCAGCAGCTGTACCGCCTGCGTGAAATTTCATAATCAGACAGAACGGAGGACGAACGGTTTTTAAGACTCGTATCTACAGTACAAATATAGAATTCAAATCCTTGCTCTATTAGCCTGTTCAGCTTACGCTACCTTTGAGTACTATAGAAGTCTGAGGCGTATTTCTTGTACACGATGCATCAGCAGAATCTTGTGAACCTTGTAGTTTATCTTGGAACCAACTCTGCACCTGCACAAGCATCGAGGCAGAAAGGCATTCATACGATATGGCTAATCATTTCACAAAATAATTAAGAAATCGAAAAAAAGTTACCTGCTCCCAAGTTAAGGATGGCTTTCCTACGCGACAATTGGATGAACTACAGAGAAGAACGACAAATAAGAATGTGATGAATTGTTGTGAAGCATTAGCGAAATATAATGACATTTTACACAAACAACTGTGCATCGGTACCTAAAACTTGTTGCAAGGTCTTGGTAAAATTCCTGGTTAAGTGAATCCTTTCCTATGTCCCTGAATATATTCTCCATCTCTGCAATCTGAAAACGAAAATTTTCACATCGACTAGGTCCTCGTGTTCCCCCAACAATAAGAAACAAAGAAAAATTGTTTATCACAGAATCAGAGAGCCAATCATTTGACTCTACCTTAAGAGCAAGTACATCCACCTTCCAAACACATGCATATTTCTGACCTCTTCACCTACACCGTCTCGTGTCTAAATAGCCTATAACTCGAGGTTTGAAATTGCCTAGAACTCCAAAAATGTGAAAAGAAGATACAAGGGGCACATCTTCAACACGAAAATTGTTTTTGTACTTGAAAGTAGAAATATTAAGATTTTTTTTTTCTTTTTAAAAGATGGGTTAATCATTAATTGTCACTATTGTTAGACACGTAATATACAGATTGTATTTCACTACTTTCGACGTGCCATCCTCCCTTTCCGCCTATTCATGAAGATCGATCAGATTGATAAGGCCTCTATATGCATTCCATATCCATACACTTGGGTAATGTGTCGAGCAAAGGTGTGGTCGTATAAATAAAGAGTCAAAGCATCGTAAGATACACGTTACAAAATCTGAATTGCGGGCTTGTTATACACTGTTATTTCACCTCCCATAGTCATGTTTAGGTAGTCTCCTAAAACTCCTTAAGTACGCTCTTGCTAAAACATCTAAAATGCAACAGATCATATCTCTCGGCCAAAATTAATGGTGGAGCTTTACCGGTTTCGCATAGTTAGACAAAGTTGAAAGCGAACCTTATCTTCTACCTGTATATGATATTCAGAGTATAACAACCCGCAAACCCTGTGGACTAACATCAATTTCCGAATCTTCTATATCCAGCTTATATCAGTGCTTGCAGTTCTACAAATCTAATACTCAATACTATAAAAGGGAATGGATATTCAATACCATGATCTATTCTCCAAAAGCACACCCTTGAGGACACTAGGCTAAAACGTCCCTCGAACATCACCAACAACCAACTTAAATCTCTAGAAAAAGTCTTCGTCTTGCCTGCTCTATTCTTACAAAATCTTCATCCTCACTCTCGTCAAACTACTAACCCAAATGTGCCTTCTGCCCAAGACGATAAATAGCTTATAATCATCTACTATCCTTCATTGGGTGTATAAAGATGCTCATCTACGTAAACTTCAATCAGAAGAAATTCAACCCAATTTTAGAGAGCGGTTTTCAGTTCTCATACAATCATCCTAAGTTCCTAACAAGATTACCATAGCGCCTTTACGACTCCCACAACTTGAGTGGAGGGGGATCAAATTTACGCTCCTTAATTCCTTACATTGTAACCCCACAATAAAAAGAAGTGCAACCAGTTTAGTGAGTCGTTTTACTTTATCCTCATAGGCTCATCCTATGTTCAAAAATCCCCCACAAAAGTTTAGAGCAATAACATTGAGGAAAGTAGAAAAAAGATTGTTTCTTTACGCAATACTCGCCTCTATCATGGAGTAACTTTCCTGTGAGTAAATTATGACCATTTCCAAAACATTAAACGGTCACGATAAACATCAAAGTGGTCACCTTTTAGTCACAAACTCATAATATACGACGGTCTCATTACAAAAGTTGGATTTCAATATTTCATAGAGGCATCAATTCGACGAAAACCCAGTTCATTGAATATATTGCTTGTGAATAAATGTAATGACAATTTAACACTACAAATCATACACTCAAATTCACACAATCAAATGCAAAATTAACAAAAGGGTAATAATCAAATATGCTCAAACATACCCCAGAGCTTGGGAAACATGAATTGATCAACCAGGTAAACATGAAATAAAGCATTAAAAAAACACAGTAAAAAGTAAGGTGGAAAAATTTACCTCAGAAGGTGAGAAAATGGAAGAAGTTTGAGAGGAATCATCAGGTGAAAATACATCCATTGTTAAGAACACTATTGAGTTTTACTGTCAGCCCTAAACTGGGGAATGTCAAATTACACACAAATTGGTGACTTGGGGAGTGAAGGGGAAAGTGAGTGATTGGAGTTAAAATATTAAAGAAAAAATAAAAATTGAAGAATACTCCGTATAATTCTTCACAAAAGTTTAAAATAAGACCGTTTTACGAGCGTCTTGGGTAGTATGTGATTTAAAAAGTGACCATAGTCGAAGTCATATTATTGAACCGGGATATGGTCGAATGAAGAGAAAGTTGTGATATTTTTCCACTAAGAAAATGATGATTACTTTGGGTTTTAAAATATCACAACTAAATAATTATGATACGGAATAAGTGTTAAAAGTAATTACTTTTTGAATATAAAACTAGTGATGTGTCCCGTGAACTTCACGGGACCACTTTAATTTATGTATTATTTTCCCCCCTCTTCAATTGGTAACATTATTAGTTTCGACACTATTCACCAAGCTCAATAATCTTTGTTGTTTATTACAATGTATAAAATATAATGTAATTGTTCAAATGGTAATTGTTGTTGATATAACGGAGTAAAATTCAAATTATTCAATCGTCTACAAGCACCAAATAAAGAGTACCCAAAAACCGATTAACACTCTTTCTCTGATTAATTTTTTTTACATTTGTTCAACATCCCCCTTACAAAAAAACAAAACCTTACATTTGGAGTGAGAATTAACTAAAACAAACCCCAATAATAACAATATTATTGCTCATACTACAGAAAAAACTTGAGTGTAGAATTAAGACCTGTATTGCAAACGAAGTTAACACCGTTGTCGAAATCAGACGAATTATATCGTCAAAGAAAGGGAGCTATTAAATGAGATTCGATAATGAAGAAGACGAAGATGATGCAAAAGCAAAATCAATTACAAAATAAAGCAAAGGAAACCATTAAAAGTCAAAGTCATATTGGATTGCATAGTGAGGAACAATTATACTAAATATTAATTAAAAATAAAAAGTAAAAAAGGAAGCAAAAGAAAAAAGGATGAAACATAAATTACTCACTAGCTGGGTGTTTAATCAATACAGAACAATCAAATTAATAAACACGTAGTAATAATTAACCACACTACTCCAATGAAATTAAAATACCAGCAATAATTTTGAGTGCAAACTTAATGTAATCATTAATCCACAATCTATTAAGAATGTCAAATAACAATATGCCAATTCAATATCATATTTTGGACTTTGTATGCAATAAGGGCAATAAGTGAAACATATGGTGTGCGTTATCGTGTGAATGGTGTACACATTTCCCACTAGGTGAGTTAAAAATATTACCGTTTCACAACGCGTAATCAAATCGACACAAATAATTCCATGATACAAGATTGCATGAAACACATAAACATGTGTAGTAGACTAACACATACTTATGCAGTAATAAATAAAAAAATATTTTAGTTCAATAGTTCATATAGCTTACGTCTTTAGAAATATTTGATTATAGAATGTCCAGTGTAAATTTTAAACAATAGCTTGATATGAAACGTTCATGATATGATTATTGGATTTGATGTTGAATAATTAAGGATCGGAAGGAAAATTAATGGAGTTAATGATAAACATCAATGGAGTTAAATGTTGATTTTTCGTATTTCGAAATGATCACATCAATCGCTCGGATTATTTTGGCTGTTGGAATTATTGTGGATAGAAGACATGGCAGACGTTGTATGTAGAGGTGTCAAGTTGAGGTTGCTTCTTGCTACAAGCAAACTATAGATTTTTTTATTTTATTTTTTGAAGACGGAAAGATCAATTTAGTAAGTAGTCGCCAAACGACACTTACAAAGGATCAAAATAAACGAAAACAAATATGGAACGAAAAGAAGAAATTTCTCTTGTAAAACTAAGGATCTCAAGCCATGATAAGTCTCTTCGGCACGTCCTTGTATTGCTATCCCGATGTAGCTTTTGAGGGGATCCATCGTTCGATTGGATATATGAGAAATTGATCTTCAAATTGCACCAAGTACTGTAGCCGAATAATTTGAATCCATTGAAGATAAGCGTAACGAACTATCAACGAATCATTCTTATCCTTACATCCATTAAAACCAAAACCTAAGATGATACGAAGGATTGAAAAAAATCCGAAAATGGAGACTAAAAATTAGATCTCATTAAAAGGGAGATTTTTATTGATAATACGATGGCGATTCAATAAAATAACTACGAGTAATAATTTAAAGATTTTCGGGGCGTACCATCGATTAAATGTCGATGGTAGCCCTTGATTTAATTTTTAGGGTTTTTTTTAGAGAGGAAATAAGGAGTGTTTTAAAGAGTTATCCTTAAATTATTAGATTATCATCATGAGCAAACTATAGATTCAAGTGAGAATATAAATATAAATTTAAATTTAAAATATTCAAATAACGAAAATTGAATACAATTTAAGAAAAAAATATTATCATACTGTTTTGAACTTTCATTATGAAATTAATAACGACAATTTTATCTATTACTACATCCCTTCAAATTCAAACACTACAATTTTTTTAAAACATTTATCGAGGCGAATATCGGAACGAAGATATCTTTAATTTTAAAAGATAAATTAAAATTTTCTATAAATTGAATATTAATTTTGTACTCATAAGGATTAATCAAACAAGATCACACATAACTATATTTTCACTTATAGATTGCCGGGAATTTCAATGATTTCCGACATAGTTGAACAGTGTAAAAAAAAACGAATGTAGTGTTTGGATTTGAAGGGATAGAGTATATTCTATAAAGTTATTTTTAATTTAATAAGTAAAAGAAATATTTTTTTTAAACATTTATCGAGGCGAATATCGGAACGAAGATATCTTTAATTTTAAAAGAGATCGAAATTAAATTTTTCTATAAATTGAATATTAATTTTGTACTCATAAGGATTAATCAAACAAGATCACACATAACTATATTTTCACTTATAGATTGTCGGGAATTTCAATGATTCCCGACATAGTTGAATAGTGTAAAAAAAAATTAATGTAGTGTTTAGATTTGAAGGGATAGAGTATATTCTATAAAGTTATTTTTAATTTAATAAGTAGAAGAAATTTTAAATTTATAAAATGTTATTTGTCATGGTGATAAATCATGAATGAAAAGTGAAACTAAAAAGGTGTAATAAAAGCTAGTATTTATTACGAAGTATTATATTTTTATTTTTCATTTTTTTTAATTGTGACACGTGGCTTAATATGGTGAAAATATAGACAAATAGAAGATTGTGGTGAGTTGTGATAAGTTGTATTCTTAAGTTGATTTAGTTTTAATATGTATTAGATTAGATTAGATTAGATTAGATTAGATATTCTTCCTATGCAAGTAGTATGTACTCCACTAAACTTATTCAGTTATGTTACGAGTAACATAAATGCTAAAATAACATTGTTGTATGTGTGAAGCTTACACTTTTATAGTGCTTTAGGGTACTCGTTCATTTTTGGGTGTGGCCCAAACTCGTCTTTGCTTTAACAATATGCGTACAACCACTAATAGCAACATTTTGACCAAATCTGTTGGTTGTTGTATAATTTTACTGTAGAATTACATTGACAAAAGTTATAAGTATGACAATATAATTTCAAATTGTATTCGTATCAAATATTCATATATTTTGCTCAACCCTAATCTTAACTAGTAGACTCGCTACTAGTTAATTTACAACCGCTGACAATCCACACCCGTAGACCGGGTCACTCGGTCAAGGAAAAATAACAAAAAAAAAAAAGTTAATTTGAACAGTAAAAAATAGTACGACTACAATAAAGTACAAACAACAGGTTTTGTTGGGAGCAAAAAAGTGTGGATGTAATAGTATTCTTATAGCATTAGCACTCACTTTAAAAGACGACATTTTAGCAGCTAAATATCTAAGAATTTCGAAGTTAATTGTGGAAGGTAATAATTTATGTGTCATCAATTCACTCCGTAACACTTGGCAAGTTCCTCGATTAGTTTCTAGTATTATCAAAGTTGTTAAATTAGCCCTTTAATTTTTCGATGAAGTGATAATTAAAATTGTTTTCGTGAAACCAATAAAGTTGCTGACTGCATGACTTCTATTGGACTTGTTCAAATCTTTCGAGGTGGTCTAAAAGCCGGTAGTTTCAACTTTCAACTTACTTCAATTATAAAAAAACGGAAAAAATAAGTTGATCTTTTAACTTAAATCTATATCTATCTATCTATATCTATCTATATCTATCTATATCTATACTCCCTAAAAAGCACAAAGTTTCTATGTTTTGTAAAACTGTAGATGTACAGTAGAGCCTCTCATCCTCACCCTCCAAATGCTTCCTACTCCCATGCCCTGCTCTGTTTTCTTCTTTCAAACACGCCACTTTCCTTCTCTTATCAATCATCATTTCTTTCTTAAAATTGGTTTTCTTTTGCTTTCACGTTACATTTCCACAAAAAAATCGTTTCAATTGTTCAAATTTTTCCGCTTTCCTTAAACCTAGAGCTAACAAAAACTTGTATCCTCCTTCCACCTTTGATCGGCTTCTTGACAAATTTCGTAAGGTTTCTTCTTTCATCTCTAACATGATCATCCTTGCTGAGCTCAAAGATCACAGCGTATATGGTAATCATTTCCTCATTTTCATCATTTGTTTCCCGTTTTTAGGTTTCTTTTCCTATTTAATTGCTTTTTATTTGTTGATTTTGTATGCTTGTTGCAATAATGTGCGCTATTGAGGTTTATGGCTGACGAGTTTGTGAATTGTGAGTTGTTTTTTTATTTTTATAAGTGCTTTCTCCATGCACACAAGGTGTTTGTTGAAATGCACCAGAGGATTGTTTTGGGAATTCATGCGAATCTTAAGATCAATTTGCTTAATTGGTACAGGTTAGTGCTTGATCGTTTTTATTGTTTTTAAAATGGTACAATAATTTGTCATCGATTTTTTTTACTTTTCGGTGTTTGGTTCATTTGTTTACTTGATTGATTATTCATGATTTTTTATCCTAATCATTTGTTTATATGATGCGGAATGTTGAGCGCGATCCTCCACCACCTCCACCAATAAATATTCATCAATACTCTTCATTTTCCTTTTCTACTTCTCTTTCGCTTTTTGGTTTTGATGATGATGATGATGATTTCGGTTTTCTTACTCTATTGTGCGACTTTTCGATTCTGAGCCATCTTTGTCTTGTGTTGTTGATTTATCTTCGATTTAGGTTTGATTTTGTTGTGTTTTGCCTGTCATTTGTGGATTTATAATTGAGTTACTTGCTTATCTTTAGAGGATTAGTTTCAGTTTCTTTTAAATTTTTCTAAGCTTGTAAACTGAATTATTTTCGCATTATTTCAATACGATTTTTGAACTCTGCTTTATTCTTTGTTTTTGATTAGTCGATTCAATGTTTGCATTTGGGATGAATTGGGGAAAAAGTGGGGTGAAATTACTGTATTTAGGAGGAAAGAGTTTAAATTTGATTGCATTTAAGCCACTTTACGATGCCTTCTTTTTTCACATTCACTGTGTGAATTGTAATAGACTGATTGAATCAATCCTGCATTTTTTAAGAGCTTCAGATGAAACCCCCGTATGGTAGGCACCTTATTACTAAGCAATCTTTTCCAAAGTGATGCTTTTTTTATTGCCATTGATGACTTGCATTGCCATCTCCTAGCACAAATTAACGCCTCCTAGGATTGAAATCTCGAATCCACACCGAAATTTGTTAAGAGGTATTGGTTTGAGCTAGGATTCATGTTTACGGTCACAATTAGTATTTGTCTTTATGTTTTCTTTTTGAGAGCTTTAGATTTAGTTTGGTTGGTGTTTGTCGTGTGTTTTTTTTTCCCCTTTTTTTTTTTTTTTTTCTGTTTTTCAAAAATAAAATAAAATAGAATTATAAAGTAGGTTTAATGTTGAAAATGATTTCAGGTGGTATCGAGGTATGTTATCTCATTTTTGTTCTTAAAAATAGACAAATAGTTTGATTTCAATTTAAAATTTTAATTTTCTACTTTTCTCATCGAGAAGTCGCTGAAAAAGACGGACCAGCAGGCGGCGAGCGTTGCATTCCTGGCACTGGTGAAGGTGATGGGTAGCGAGCTCTGAGAAGAGGAAGGAGGAAGCGACGAAAAAGCAGCAGAATCGCAAATTGGTAAATTTGCTTATGATTTATTTGTTTTGAATTTGTAGACGGTTATCTTTGAATATTAGAGTTTATCAATTTCCAGTTATTTAGGGGTTATTCATTTCAACTTTAATTCATTTAAATTTGATCTTTATCATGCATTCCTTTTGATTTTGCCCAACTCATAAATGTTTTGTTGTTGTCCAATTATTTATTATCGAACTATTCAATTCAACTTTTATTCATTTTAATTTGATCATTTTAATTGGTAGTTTAAAGTGAGTGAAATTTCTGGGGTATTTTTCTTACATGATTGAGACACCGTATGACAAAGTATTATTTATTATCGCCGCTACCACGTTGAATACTTTGTCATACGGTTTATCAGTTGTACGTGAATGTTTTGTTGAATACTTTGTCGTACGGTTTATCAGTTGTACGTGAACTATCTGATTTCCTTGTACATATGTCAAATAGGAAAGTTCAAACATCTTCCTGTAGTCGAAAAAGGTGAAGCGATTGCTTTTATCGAATCGAAACACTAAAAATAGGAACGAATGTTCAAGCCGGAACTAAAAAACGGGTTAAATCAGATTTGATAGACTATAATGAATTTTAGAAGTTAAATGAGTACAGATGATTCACATTTCGCCTGTCCAAGGTTTTCAGGAAGACATGTCTTTGACTTGGTTGGTCTATACGTTGACTACGAATCATTACTTTGAGGCAATTACTACATGATTATGTAATTAATTTATTTCTTCTTTTGGTTTCACGTATTCACATTAATAAAGGATTATTAGTGCTCAGGGATGTGATCGATTGCACTAGAGTGAAAAAAGAGGAAAGAAGAAGGGCATGTTCCCTACAGAGATAGCAAGCTAACGCGACTATTACAGGTAACAATATAACGAGGGAGTACAGTTTTTCTTTTCAGATGCAACATATTCACGGTTTATTTAATTCTTTTTCCCTGAAACAAGAATAGCTGTATGGAGGTTTTAGTACATAACTTGTTGTTTCTTATTTTACCGTCTCGCTAGAAAGTTGCCACACCTTTTGTTTCATCGTATGATGTAGTGTTTCCCTACTAACCAGTTTGATTTTTAACTACCAATTGCTAGGATTAGCTTGGAGGAAACAGCAGAACGGTGATGATTGGTATGTTTGCTCTGCTGAATCTCGATAATAACCAGACTTTTATCGCATGAAGCATAGGTTCTTCAGTTTGAATGCGGACGTTGTTTCTCATAATCTTCTATTCCCTTATAGTAGCTTGTGTTAGCCCTGCAGACACAAACACGGAGGAAACTCTCAACACTTTGAACTACGCAAATCATGCTCGTAATATTCAAAAAAAAGCTGTTGTAAGTTTCATGTTGTACAATTTCTGCTAGAAGGTTCGGTTTCTCTGTAGTTTGTATCTGATTCGGGTCCTGTAAATATAAAATTTGATTTAATATCAAAACCTTTCACCTTGTAGATTAATCGTGATCCAGTTGCAGCTCAAATGCAAAGAATGCGCAACCGGATTGAGCAACTCCAGTCAGAGCTTGTATTTTACCGTGGTGATTCAAGTGTATCTTTTGAAGAGCTTCAGGTATTGTTCTTAAACAAACAGAAGCTGTTATTTTTTTCCCTTAAAACTTTTGCCACTTGTACAGAGTGCAACATTAAATAAGGTGCCTTTCATGTATCTTCATGCTGCTGTTTCACGGTTTCACCTTTGTAGTTTATTTATTTTTTAGTTTCTTTTACATTTACAAGCTGTTGAAGATCCAATGATCAATATTGATCCCCTTGTGAAGATAATATAAGCGCAGTGTTAAAAATTGAAATATTAACGTATATTTATAGAATTAGATTTGTAAACTACTTGTTGAATAAATTGCAAGCAAAAGTGTCAAGAACTGAGTAGGTTTAAAACACTTACTGAGAACTGCTTGCTTCAGTTTGTTTTGTTTTGATCTTATACCTCAAAATGACCAACGCCGGAATAACACAAGAGTTAGGGTCACAATGAGTTGGTGCTTTCTTACAAAACTGACAGTAGCCAATGTGCCATTCGTTTATGAGATCGTGAAACAGTTTTAGTGTGCAATGTCATGGTTAATCGTCAATCATTTTTTGTTCTTTGTGTTTGGTAACAATGGAGTAATATTGTATTCCTTTTTGTGTCTCTAGGGGGCTATGTTTAGGGAAACTGGGAAGAGTTCATCGTCAAAGTGTAAGGGACAGCAGAAAAAACTTGCTTCAGACAATGGGAATAAAACAATGGCTATTCCCAGATTGGTTCCCCATGTAATTTCATTGAAGCAAATGATCCATCCTGGAATGGTATCTAGCAAAGATCAAGCAACCGCTCATTATGGAGGTGTAACGGGATTAAAAACAACTGAAGATGGGATGTATCATCTGAGTGCAGGTTATTTATTTCATACTTATTTTTGGTGCAATATTCACGTACATTTAGAAGATATTGTACATGTTTATAAACAAGGTAATGTCGATTGTAAGGGAATAGAAGACATTTGTGTTTGCATCAAAGAGAAAAAAACACAAGCTTCTATATACTACGGCAAGGTGAGGTATACTTATCTGATGTCATGGCTTAAGCAAGTGAGCTTGGCTTCGATATATTGGGCTACAAGTTAAGTGCCACGGAAGTGATTGGTCCTGCCTGTATCGACAAAGTTGCATTATCTGAAAACAAGTCATCGCAAGGAGGAAGCTATTCTAATGATTGTGGCCACGTATCTGATCTTTCGTCGAATCCCGAGGTTCCTCAAGAAGCGAATATCATTATATCAGGGTTTGAGCCAGGATCATGTAAATTCTCTGTGGAGGAAGTTGAACAGCTAAAAGCTGAGAAAGAGAACTTGGAAAGGGAATTTTCCCGATGTTCTCAAGATGTAGAAATAGCTAAATCTCAGTTAACGGAAATGGAAAATCAGCTGTCGGAAGTTAATTCGGAGTTGGCTTCCTCACGAAACATGAACAGTTTGGCCGAAACCCAGCTGAAATGTATGGCCGAGTCATACAAAACTCTTGAGAAGCGAGCTGCAGAATTGGAAGGTGAACTCAACATCCTGCGGAATAAAATGGAGTATTTGAACATTCAGCTTGAAACGGAAAGAACGAGTTGTCAAGAGGCTCTAGCAAGATGCAAAGATCTTGAAGAACAGCTGCAAAGGTTAGTTCTAGGCTTCTGATGTGTAAATGTGGATCATTGACGGTTATAAATTCTCCAAAATGAAAAAAAAATTCTGATCACTGAACGCTATCCTCCAGAATATTGGCATTGTTCGAATATAATTTCAAGTTTAATGCAGTGAAAATACTTAATTAGCTCAATAACTAACTTGCCGCTGTTGTGTTTCTAAAGGAACGAAGAATGCTCCGTATGCTCAACCTCTGCTGCTGAAGTAGACATTAAAGCCAAACAGGTACAATAACTCGAATAACTTGCGTTTTATGCAGCGAGCAAAGTTTTACATTTTTGTATATTAAGTCTCGATGAATATATTGAGTCCAGATAATTTGGGGATGTAAATAACATACCTACAGCTTCTAGCATACCTGTATCAATTATAGCAAATGTCAGTTATCTTGTATCTTCGGAAATGCATAGAGCATATGCTACACGAGTATTGTGCCGTTGCATCATTAAAACGGAGGGATACCTATTGGAGTATAAAACCAATCATGGACATTTAACTATCGGTTTGAACTTTTGGTTGAGTAGACTTGAAGTGTAGATACTACTACAGCCGGTGAGATTCGAACTCCGTGATCGGTTTTATACTCCAACAATACCGATTAGATTATTTTGTTAGCAAATTGGATTTCTAGGGAAATCCTCCATCTCAGTACCCTTCCTATGAACTGTAATATCTTACCCAAACAATGCGTCGTAGTTTTTTTTTTTTTTTTTTTTTACATTCCTTTGAACTGTAGGAAAAGGAACTGGAAGCTGCAACACAGCAGTTGGCAGCATGCCAAGAAACCATTTATCTTCTCGGTAAGCAGCTGAAGTCAATGCGACCTCAAACAGAACTCACGAGCTCACCCAAAAGTGACAGAAGCTCGAAACAAGCTCATAGCAAAAATGGGTCAACTACAACGGGTATGGATCAGGTTGATGCGGATACTGCAACATCTCCTGCTACTTTACAAAGAGTAGGATGTAACTCACCTTTCGACCTCTACAATACACCTTATAGCCCCTCAGATGTTGAAGGAAACATCCGTCGATCACCTGCGTCCTCGAGGAATCAAAGGCACCGTCCTACTAAGTCAGCATCTTCTACCGGATCTTCTACGTCAACGCCTGAGAAGCGTTCTCGTGGTGGTTTTACCCGATTCTTTTCTTCAAAGGAAAAGAACATCAACAAGGCTTAATTTTATATGAAGCCCCAAAAAGCATTACTCCGTATATACTAAATGTGAGGAAATCACTATCAATACAACTATTCAAAGTGGGAGAGCAATGATTATCAGTCAAAAATTCATCATCTTTGGTTGTCCTCCATCCTTTTATGTGCTTACTTTCATCCACATTCATAATCACATTCATTCATGATTTCATTCCAAACCCAAAATACTCCAATATACATTCGCGTTCGTGAATAGAAATGGGGCTAAATAAATGAAATTTTTAAAAAAATTTAGATATAATCATCTAAATTTTTAAATGAGATTGCTACATATTTACATGTGTATCTTTGTTATTTTAGTCGATTGTTATTATCTGTATTCATATTTGAAAACTAAACATGATTTCAGGTAAATTAACCTTATTTCCTTTTCGTGTGAAATTATTTCGACAAAATTCCCGGAAGAACATGATTTGAATAAGTTCAAAGTTGCTTGTAAAATATGTTATATACTAATATCCAAGGGAATAATGAAAATGTTTACTTGGCATACTGGTCAGTGTATGGAGCATTGTCTTGCCACTTGCACAAACACCATTGTGTTAATAGAGACACCAACCCGATTATGATCACAAGTCACAACCATCAAGTAAGTAAGAAGTACGAGAACTTTTATTCTTTTAAGATGCATAGACATTTTAATTGTTACAATTTTTGAAATATAATGTCAAATACTCCGTATAATTTATTGATATAGAATTACTCCGTATAAAATTATACGTAACAATTTTGAGCAAGCCCCTTAATTTGTAAACGGCGTTTTTTTTTTTTTTTTTTTTTGTTTCTTGTAAATATAAGCATTACCCTTTCTTTTGAATACCGCAAACAATGATTTGATATGTATTATGGCAATGAGAAATATAGCATGCGCCGAATGTAAGAACTCTATAAACTAACTACAAGTCTACAACAATGTAATTTTGGTTCACAATTAAATGATATTTTGACGGCTGGCGTCATATTTCGCTAAACGACAAAGAATTAACTTAATTTATAAAACTTTCATACAATAGTTTATATTGTCCTTCCAACGTCCCTTTACCCTCCTCAGATGAACAACTAAATTTAAAAGAACATAGCCATTAATAAAGGTGAACTGAATCAAAAAACAATTGTATCAATGGCAGGTAACAAATTTAAAATTTAATTAGCAAGCAAAATCTAAATTTCCAAGCAAAGTACTTGGTTAAATTTTCTACCTGACGGGGATAAGTTTTGAAAAATAGAACTAGGAATTTCTTTTTTGTTTTATTTTCTACCTGTCATCCAATTGATGTTTTTGTTACTTTGATTGAGTTTTGCAATAATTGGCTAAATTTTCTGAGGGTTTTTTTTTTTCAAACGACATTTTAATTTGAATATCAAGCAAATTAAGTAGGTTTTATATTCCGGCCATTTCTTAATTAGTTTACATTAGGAATGAAAGTTATAAGATTATTATATGAGGGGTAAGAAAAAGAAGAGACAAAGAATTACGAAAAGAAAAAACAATATTATAAGGGGTAATAAATAATAAGGTACAAGCGATATGATAGGAAAATAGGTAGTGAGGGAAATGAGTAAGAGGAGAATAAGTGAAAAAATGGGAGGAATAAGTAATAGTAGAGGAAAGGAGAAAAAATACACTTAGAAAGAAAAATAAAGAAAATTAGGGAAATATATGAGAAGTAAGGAAAGAAGAGGATGAGTTTGTGTTATTATAAGGGGTAAGAAAATAAATAACGAAGGATAACTGAGAGAAAAATGGAAAGTAGGGAGCAAGAGGAAAAACAAGAAATAATGGTGTGTAGGCAACATGAAGGTGAAAGGGAATAGAGGGAGTTAGTAAGAAAAAATGAGATGAAGTGTAAGATGTTTAGGAAAAAAAATAGAACGAATAACGAAAATAAGAGTATTGGGAAGGGTAAAAAAGAATAAGAGAATTATAAAGGGAGAATGAAGAGGCGGATGAGTAGGTGGTGAAAAACGAGTATCCTGACGGATAAGAAAATAAGAAGTGATGGGAAAGTGAGTGCCGAAATGGTAATAAAGAGAAGTATGAGGAGGAGAAAGAGGATGAGGAGGATAGAGAATCCTGAAAATATAAGTAAAACGAGCGGATGCGAAGAGAAATATGTTGAAAAGGAAAACATTAGGAATGACAACTATGAGAGTAGATAAGGGGTAAGAAAAGAAGAGGCAAATGATTACGGAAAGGAAAAAAAAGTATTACGGGTAATGAATGATGAGGTGGAGGAGCTGTGATAGAAATATAAGTAGTGAAAGAAATGAGTAAAATATGAGTAAGCGAGAAAATGGGAGAAAATGAGTAATAGTATAGGAAAAAGAGAAAAATATACTAAGAAAGAAAAACTAAAAGAATTAGGAAAATAAAAGTAGTATGAAGAGTAAGAAAAGAGGAGAAGTTTGCGTTATTATAAGAGGTAAGACGGATGATAACTGAAAGAGAAATGATAAGTAGGGAGCAAAAGAGGATCTAAAAAGAAACTGGTATGTAGGGAGCATGAAGTTGAAATGAAATACATGGGAATGTCTGAGAGGTGTAAGATGCTTAGAAATAAAAAATAAAAAGTATAACATGAATAAGAGTATTATGAGGGGTAAAGAAGAATAAATTGGAGCAATAATAGATGATCTAAATAGGAATATTAGGAGGAAGGTGAGGAGATTTGAGGGGATAAAGAGAGTATACGGGGTAAAATACGTCGAGGAAGGAAAAATGAATGAATAAAGTATTATGACGGGTAAGAAAATAAGAAGCGAAGGAGTAAGCAAACGAAAATTATTATTTGACAGCAAAGAAAATAAGGCAAATAGGAGCAAATTGATTAAAAGGAGAAGATGTGAGGGAACACAAATGTTGAGAAAGAAAAACAAATTTAGAAGGAGAAGAGGAGGAGGAAAGGGAATCGGGAAAATATGAGTTAGACGAGCGAAGGAAATATGTTGAAAAGGAAAACATAAGAAATAAGAGCTATTAGAGTAGTATATGAGGGGTAACGAAATAATTGGCAAAAGATTAAGAAATGAAAAAAGAGTATTGCAAGGGATAATAAATGATCAGGCGGACGAGGTGTGATAAGGTAATAGGTTGGGGAAAATGAGTAAGAGGAAATTAGGTGAGAAAATGGGGGAAAATAAGTAATAGTAGAGAAGACGAGAAAAATATATTAAGAAAAAAAAATCAAAAAAATAGGGTAATAGTAATAGTATGAGGAGTAAGGAAAGAGGCCGAGAAGGAGTTTGTGTTATTATAAGGGGTAAGAAAATAAATAACGATAATTAATGAAAAGGAAATGGTAAGTAGGGAGGAAGAGGAGATACATCAGGAAATTGGTAGGGGACATGAAGACGAAAGGAAATGGAGAAAAGTGGAGTGAAAAGAGATAAGATAAGGTGCAAGATGCTTAGCAAGACAAGTAGAAAGAATAACGAGAATATGAGTATTATGAGGGTTAAAGAAGAAAGAGTCGGAGTAATAAACAAATGTTTGCAAAGGAACATTAGGAGGAAGGTTAGGAAAAATGAGGGGATAAAGAGTAAAAAACAAGTAAACTAGGTGAAATACACTAAGGAAAAATGAATGAATAAAGGGAATAATAGTATTTTGACGAGTCAAGAAATAAAAAACGGAGGAGTAAGCAAATGGAAGAGTATATAAGAGTTAAGGAAGTAAGAGGTGACATGGAAATGAAAGCGGAATAGGAAGTGGAGATAATGAAGGTAAATGGGAGCAAACTACTCTGTACTTAAAAGGAGAAGAGGCGAGGGGAAAAAAATGTAGAGAAAGAAAAACGAAATTACAAAATGTAAAGAAAAATTGAGTAAGAGAAGTACGAGTTTACAAAAGGTAAATTGAGGAAGAGGAGGAGGACGATAGGGAATCAGACAAATATGAGTAAGACAAGCTAGGACGATGAGAAAATGTTAACAAGAATAATATTAAGAATGAAGGCTATAAGAGTAGTTTATGAGGGTAAGGAAAGATGAGACAAAATATTAAATAAAGTAAAAAGAGTATTACAAGAGGTAATGAATAATAAGGCGGAGGAGATATGATAGAGAAATAGTTAGTGGGAGAAATAAGTAATGGAAAAGTGAGCGAGAAATGGGGGAAAATGAATATTAATAGAGGAGGTGAGGAAAAATATATACAAGAAACACACCGAAAAAGAAAAAAAAAACCCTAGCATGAGGAGTAAGAAAAGATAAGGAAGAGAAACAAAAGGAAAATATTAAGTATGGAGCATGAAGATGAAACAAATGGAGGGTAGTGAATGAGAGAATATCAGCTGAGGTATAAGATGCTTAGGAAAAAAAATAGAAAGAATAATAAAAATAAGACTATTATACTGGGTAAAGAATAATAACAGCATTATAAGATAGACTATGAAAAGCAGATGAGTAAAAGGTTAAAAATCAATGCCATGAAATATAAGGAAATAAGAAGTGAGAGAATAATAAAAAAAAAGGCAATAGAGAGAAGTATGATAATGCTAATGATGATGATGATGACGATGAGGAGGAGGATAGGGTATAAGGGTAATATGAGTAAGACGAACGAAGGCGAGGAGAAATATGTAAAAAAGGAAAACATCTAATAAAATGATGGCTATAAGAGTAGCATGCGAAATGTATAGAATTGATTGGAATTTCCGAAAAAGGAATATGTATCGAATCAAATGGAATGAAGGAAGTATTTTAATTTAGTTTTTCGTCCATCCATTTGTATCAGGTGGATCGGTTATTAATCGGATTTGAGTGAAATTGTCGTCCCTAGTACGGGGTAGATTAGAATGTGGGTTTGGCTCAAATAGTAGTCGCGTCGAGGGGTTAGGGTTGCTTATTAAATTAAGGGATATTCTATATGACACCCCTCAGTTTTTTGACTTTCTACATGGTACCCCTACATTTTTTAAAACATACATGGTATCCCTAATTGTTGTCATTATCCGTAAATATACCCCTGAACTTTGTTTCCAAACAATTAAACTCAATTTTAGGCTTACTTGATGACTTGGGAGTTTAATTATTAGAATGTGGGGTAGATTAGAATTGTGTTTAAGTATTATTTTATTTTGTATGTATGATATTAATTCACATTTGAAATTTATAAAATTAAATTAATACCTTCATGGATATTATTATACTAACATCTGAATTTTTGGTTTTGATATCACTTTTTTCTTTGGGTGAATTGTTTACATGGATTTGTCTTACACAACCGTCTTAATATAAAAGTTAATAAAGGTATTTTAAATAAAATTACACTTGACGCATCAAGTCGGATTGAATTTTAATCCTCTAAATAAGAGGGGGTCATAATGGTGCGGGTCGGATCATGAAAAATGGGTGGGACCTGATGATATTTTAGAGATATTAAAAGTGGGCTTAGTGATGGGCTGAAATATGAAAAATGATGGGTTGATAAAGGTGAGCATTTTGGCGCGAAAATGTGGCGCCAAAAGAAGCCCTTAAAAGCGATGGAAATCCCAAAATCAGTGCATCAATTGGAGAACGCCGTTACATTAACATAAAAGCGAAGAAAAACAAAGAGAGAAACAGGGAAATCGAAGAGAGAGAGAGAGAGAAAGAGAGAGAATGTCGGGATGGGACGAAGGAGCGGTGTACTACAGCGAGGCAGCGCAGTTGGCGGGGAAGAGCGAAGGAGAAGGAAGCAAACACAGTGTGGTACTGAAATTGAAAGAGTTCATAAGAGGGTTTGAGAGTGAAAAGAATGTATACCCATACAGGGAGAGCCTCCTTAAGAACCAAACCTCACTTGTTGTCGACATCGAACATCTTGACGCCTTTGATCCTGATCTCCCTCCTTTCCTTAGATCTTCTCCTTCTGAATTCCTTCCTCTATTTGAGACTGCAGCCTCTGAAGTACTAACCTCCTTCAAGTCTAAACTCCCTGATGAAATCGACGATGATGAAGCAAAGAAGAATAATCAACGTTAGTGCTTCTCTACTCTTGTTTTTATTCTCCATTTCAAGGATCTTTATTGACCCTTAGAAATTAGTGAAACGTGGCAAATTTTCAGGTAACGATGGGAAAAACTATTTTACATGGCTACGAGAAAATTTTATGCCACGGAAGAAACATTTTGTGGCTAAAAATCACTTGCACCACGAAAAAAGATATAAACGTGGCAAAAACGTTCATATAGCCACGATTATAACTTTATCCGTGGCGCAAGTGATTATCTGCCACGAGTTCACTTATCATGTGGCAAAAAAAATGACAGGCATGGGATGGGGTCTAATAATATTGGTTAAGATTCTGTGATTTTACGAAGTTAAAAACCGTTTCAAATCAACCAGCATTGCATCGAAATCACCGCCGTCTTCAGTATCTAGCAATGTGAACTGTGAATTTTACCACCTATTATAGTCGTAGCAAATCAAACAAGTATCTAATCATGACCACAAAAAAATGCAAGGAAATTTATTATCAGTTTACTTATTGTTAAACTTGCCGGGGCACAAATAATAGCAAGATAAAACCATTTTTTAGAAATCGAGGTCTTATACTGTAATTGTGGCACAAATAATAATACTAATAATTCTATTATATGAATTCACATCCCTCTAATTCTAATATGGTACCAGAGACTTGTGACAAGTCGAATCTCACCACTAACAACCCCCTATTTCAAAGTGTATGCAATAGTATAAGATATAAGGATCTCGCCGTTGCGTCCACGCTTCAAGTCCAAATAGGATCATTCATGTGAGGGGGCGCGCGAGAGTATAAAACCAACTTTAGGACTTCAACTATTAGGCAAAACCTTTGGTCAAGTTAATTTCTCACAATGAGTAGAAAAAAAAAACATTTTAAAAACCGATTCCGAACGGAGACCGAATCGAATAGAATTAGAGTCTTGTGATCAGAGATCACGAGTTTGAATTTTACCACTAAACATCACTTCCTTTCAAAGTGAAATAATATAACATCGGGTATGGGGAGACCCGTCGTTGCATTACCAACAGTAACAAGGAGCATAATCAAGTAATCGAAAATAAGTATCAACATAGGTTGGAAAACTGAAGATGAAGGATAAATTAAGACAAATAGGGCAGTGGGGAGGGGAGGGCATGATGAGGAGAAAGAGGACAAAATATAATGGGATGAGGAGAGAACATATATACGAGAAAAAACACTAGAATAAATAAAGCTAACAGGAGTGAAATAGTAACCGGAAGAAGGGATGATGACGATTACAATAAAAAAATCTTTAATTCGGAGAGAATCACAATAAATACAGACGCTCTAAACATTGAATAGATAAACTACACTCCCTACAACTTCACTATATCCACTACTACCTCTGCTTAAATAAAAACACCCAAAACTGATGGGTAAGAATCCATCTGCTTAAAAAGCGCCACCTTTACGTTTGCTAAGAATAACAAAACAAAGGTAATGCTGATAAGGTAGTTACTGCCCACAAAAAAAGTTCAACAACCCAAATCAGTTAATAGATAGGTACCAAACAATACTACGAAGGCAAGAGCCAAAACTCGAAAAATAATACACTTTCAAATAAATACAGTTACGAAATACTACAAATCTGTACTGCACCGAATAGTGCTCCTTAAAACTACTTTCTTTAAAGAAATTAATAAGCAACATGTCAAAGAGTTAGCAGTGTCACCCCACAAAAAAGTATACTAATACCTGACTGTCGCTAAATACTTTACCTGCAGGTCAATCAAGTAAAATGGCACAAGATTCAGACAGTTCAGCAGATTCAACAGTCACCCAAGATCCATTCGACGTCGAATCGATAGCCGATCTCTGCCTGAGACCATACGCTGTAATCATTGCCAACATCCCTACGCCTAAACGATCAGAATAATGCCCCTACCAATCAAGGTCGAATGTCACTCACAAGGCTCGCCAGTCACAGACATCGCCCACGCACCAACACGGGTCCTTTCCAAACAAGACTTTGTTCTTACTGCGTGCGCATCCCGAGAACTTCCCAGAGGTCACCCATCCTAAGACTACTCCAAAGAAGCACGCTTAACTGAAGAGTTCTTAAGATGAGCCACCAGAAAAGAAGATGCATCTTGTTGATATGAGTAGTACTTACAATCCTTTTAAGCACTATGTCACTTGAGCCAACACATGAACCTCTTCAACGGGGTACCCGGCCCGAATAACCTCGGACAACACCGGGTGTTACAACGACGACAACTATGGAGCCCTTGGCGAATACCTACAGGACTATCTGGACGTCGACGTAGAACGTGTCATATCAATTTGGCGGATAGGAAGCGCCATCGGCTACGCTATTGTTGAATTCGGAAGCTCGCCAACAGCTTGCAAGGCAGCAGTGCGCTTAGAACGGACGTTCGAAAATGAAGCACATGGTAAGGAACAATGGTACGAAACTGGCGAAAAAAACGGAATATACCTCTGGCTAGCAAGACCAGCCGATGCGGACATGTTCACTCATCACATTGTCAGGTATCATACTTTCGACATCCCCAAACTCTGGAAGCTCCAGGCTAGAAAGGCGGCGGACAATGACGAGCGCAGAGTTTACCGTAAAATTCGACTCTACGCAGCTCGCTATGAATTCGTGCGCCTAGGAAACTAAACATTACAAAATGGTAGTTCCAATAATACTTTATCACCATTAGAAAATGTATTATATAGATGCAGGCTGCCTATGAAAGCACTACCGTAAATATAGACCTTAAGTAACAACAAATCACCCAGGTACTATCCTTCCACATCGTAGTTCCAGCAAACTGTTGTAAATAGCCGCTACGTAAAACGTATTTTGCCGCGCAAAACGCCGATCAGCTTAGGAAGCAGAACCTTTAGCAATATGTAAAGCAATCAATGTAAATATGGTACCAATGTAACTCTTTCTACGGTGTAATATAATATATTAGTAGCCCCTGCAATGGCCAATCCCGCTCAATAATTTTAATGTCAAAACTGCAAAATAAAATTGCAACGTTCATGGATTGCACTACGGTATTACCAAGTAAGCAACTACGCCTCCTGCCAAACCCGCTGTGCGGCTTCAAGATAATTTCAACTTATCATGTCAAACAATTTCAACCAGCTGTGTAATTTTAACACATTGTCTTGGTTGGATTTTATAGAATTAAATCTTAATCATTTTTCGCGTACTCAAATCTTAATCGTTTAAGTATCTGTAAACTCTGATATCATGTTTATGCGGATATGATTCACGAACTATCATTTTCAAGAACATACGTACGGAGGTAGTATTCTATAGTATAATTTTGCTCTGCTGATTACAATTCTTGACGTAGGTAATTATAGTACAAAGTATATGATTCTACGTTGTTACTCCGTATTACTTTTTTAAAAACAATTTGAACTCAGTCCTAAATTTGTTGTCGACAAGTTACCTTTCTTTTTGTACATTTAAGCGTTGCTTCAATGAAGGGTTAACAAATTTGAGATATATTGCAGAAATGCGAAACAGCGGATACATGAAGCGAAGTGACAGGCGATAGGTAATCTCATCTTACTAATTGTAGCACCTTGCTTAGATTATATAACCAAAAGCATCGACAGATTTTTTGGAGTAATTGAATATTGACATACAAATCATAATGTCGTATCTATAGACTTAAACTTACAACACATACATTTGTCCCGCCATAAATAATTTAACGCAATATCTTCTTTCAGTTCCAGGTCCACGGATTCTTCAAAACTCGACTGGGGAGACAATGTCTGTCTTAACTAGCAATAATATCAGTTCGAACAGCAACAGCAGTACGTCTGTAGCTGAAAGCCCAGATGAAAAGTACGTCAAACCCTACAGTATAATAATCACCAACTTACCAAAAGTGACGACCCATGGTTCAGACACAAAGAACCTCCACTACAATTCACCACAGTACCGGCAAACTGGAAATCAACCGCAATAGCGACAGCCAACAAAAAAAACCACACCGTAGTCCGAGGTATCCGCCTATTCGCCGCAGGATTCAAATACGCAAGCCGCAAAATGCTAAAAATATAGAACTATTTACGTACCAACTAGCAATACCATAAAAGACTATTGCTACAATATTTTTAAAAGGCCACCAACCACAACGCAACTCACTACGCTAACGGAATAACAACTTAGCTACGCCTCAGGTGGTAATCCTCATTTTGTAAATTGTGTAATAGCGTAGAATTATCCGGCTGAAAAATGTTTTCGACTATTGCAAAACCTGCAGATATTTTAGTAATTAACTACTGATACAATAGTTATAAGCAACAACAGATTATATTTGGTGCTAGACGAAAGCATGTTGAAATGTGTGTGCCTAACCCGGGTACCCTATTGTATTAAATCGTCAAATGTAATGTAGATATTTTAGTAATTAACTACTGATACAATAGTCTATGCTGTGCAATAAACAAAATAGACCGTCCACTTCCGATAACTATAAGAAATTCGCGTTAAAAAACTAACATACAATATTTTATATTTAAATATGCATCGAAAACTTAAAAGGAAATTCAGTAATCTGCTCAATGAGCATCTACTAGCCCAAACGTAAGGTAACTTAACAGAAATATAATTGCTAAGCCCGGATGTACAGAAATAATAAGGCCTTTATTTGGTATTTTGGATCGAACAATAAATTTAATTGGATTATTATTAATGTAAGTTTTAAACAAAAACAGATTTATAAGACAACATTCAAAAACAAAAATATAATAATAGTAGTAACATTCAAAAACAAAAATATAAGACAACATTAATCAAACTTATTATATTTTTGTAAAAGATTTTAAAATACAAAATATAAATAATTTTAAATAATGGTATCCCCTTTTTTTTTTTAAAAAATAATCCACACTTGTGGTCAAAGTATTGCAAATTGGATCCAAGAATTAAAATAAAATGAAAAAGAAAAGTGAGTAATTAGTTAGAGTAATTAATAAAAAAAAAAAAAAAAAAAATCAAAAATTTTTAGCCCATCATCATTACCAATAAAAATTAAATAAACTCCAAATAGAAGGCGAGCGAAGGTGGCGAAAACCCTCTGAGTCCTCTCCACGCCACCGCCACCACCACCACCACCAACACCACCACTCTATCTCTCCTCCGCCGCCTTTCACTCTCCTCTTTTCCTTCAGCAGGTACTCTCTCTCTCTTCATTTCTAGGGTTTCATTTCTCTCTCTTCTCAATTTCAATTTCAATTTCAATTTTCTAGGGTTTCTAATTTGTTGTTGTTGAACACCGTCTCGTATCGTAAGACCTATTGTAAACTAAAGCCATATTGAATGGAGAAGGAAATTATTTTTTGCGCGGTTCATTGTTTCGTGTGTTTTGCCGTACTTTTTGCTTTTAATGATTTTGTTTTGTGTTATTTGATTATGGATTGAGAGTGAAATTGTTGATGTTTTCGTCAATTAGTTAATCTTTGTGTCGTGTGGAGTGGAAATTAGGGTTTGTAATTGAGCTCGGTTCGATGTGGAGTGTGTTTCGTGTATTCGAGCTAATTCTTCAGTTTTGAATGTTTTATTGTATGTTCTTGAGCTTATTTCGTGTCGTTGATAGCTGCATTATGGATATTAATTCTCGGCACTTTCCATTGAGCTAATTAGCTGGTAAAGTCGCGTTTTTTAAGTAGATGATATTAGAAAAATATAGTGGGTGTTAATACTTTTTTTTTCGTGCGTCGTCTTCTATGTTACAAGGAAGATCTCGAATTTGAAATGATGTATATTAATTCTGTTACTTGAAGTTTCTTATATGAATAATAGTTTCGAGATTATCTTGGTTCCATTTGATCTTATGTGATGAATCGCTATGCAATCAGTGGTGCGGTAATTTGATGGTTACTACACGGCTACACCTGTGACTAACTGACTATCCACAGTCGGTTACATGGTTTGTGCTTTTAAGAATGTGCTTTTCTTATTAGAAACAGGGAAATCGAAGAGAGAGAGAGAGAGAAAGAGAGAGAATGTCGGGATGGGACGAAGGAGCGGTGTACTACAGCGAGGCAGCGCAGTTGGCGGGGAAGAGCGAAGGAGAAGGAAGCAAACACAGTGTGGTACTGAAATTGAAAGAGTTCATAAGAGGGTTTGAGAGTGAAAAGAATGTATACCCATACAGGGAGAGCCTCCTTAAGAACCAAACCTCACTTGTTGTCGACATCGAACATCTTGACGCCTTTGATCCTGATCTCCCTCCTTTCCTTAGATCTTCTCCTTCTGAATTCCTTCCTCTATTTGAGACTGCAGCCTCTGAAGTACTAACCTCCTTCAAGTCTAAACTCCCTGATGAACTCGACTCTTCACCACCACCTATTCATCATCATCATCATGTCCAGATCCTCCTTTCCTCCCTTGAGGACCCTCTCTCTATCCGCTCCCTTGGCGCCCAATACATTTCTAAACTTGTTAAGATTTCCGGCATCACCATTGCCGCTTCTCGCACCAAAGCCAAGGCCACCTACGTTACCCTTGTCTGCAAGAACTGTCGCAACGTCAAGCTTGTTCCTTGCCGTCCTGGCCTTGGCGGTGCCATCATTCCTCGCTCCTGCGACCACATTCCTCAGCCCGGTGAAGACTCTTGCCCTCTTGATCCTTGGCTTGTTGTTCCCGATAAAAGCACCTATGTCGATCAGCAGACTCTCAAGCTCCAGGAGAATCCCGAGGACGTCCCCACCGGTGAGCTTCCCAGAAACATGCTTCTCTCTATTGACAGGCATCTTGTTCAAACTATTGTTCCTGGTACCAGGCTCACTGTTTTGGGCATCTACAGTATCTTTCAAGCTTCCAATTCTTCTACTTCGTACGCTTCTTCTTCTTCTTTTTCCTTCCTCTCTTCTCTTCTCTTCTCTTCTCTTCTCTTCTCTTCTCTTCTCTTCATCTTTCATTTCCCCTTTCTCACTCTTGCCTCTACTCCCCCTTTTGCAGCCATAAAGGCGCTGTTGCTGTTAGACAGCCTTATATTAGAGTTGTTGGTATCGAAGAGGCCAATGAGAACAGCTCTCGTGGTCAACGTGCTTTCACCGCCGATGAGGTTTTGCATTGCTTCTCACTTTTGGTTTCCTACTTCCTACGTTTAATCTGTTATCTGCTGTTGTGTTTCCTACTGTAACTCTACTCTTCCCTGTCAACAGATTGAAGAATTTAAAAAATTTGCTGCTCAGACTGATGCATATGAACGCATATGTTCTAAGATTGCCCCCTCCATATTTGGCCACGAAGATGTTAAAAGGGCCGTCGCTTGCCTTTTATTTGGCGGATCTCGAAAGGTAGCCGTGTCTAGTCTTGTTAACGTTCAGTTACTGTGGCCATGTTTGGGTATTGCTGCCTTGTGTTGCATTCCACACTACTCACTTCTTTCATTTACTCGTGTGATTGTAGCTTTTACCTGATGGTGTTAGATTAAGAGGTGACATCAATGTCCTACTCTTGGGTGACCCCTCTACTGCAAAATCACAGGTTAACCCACTGTACCCCCTGTACTCTTCTTCTGCGTTAAACCCCGTAATACTGCACTGCTGATGTTCCCTTGCTTCTTCTGAATGAAGTTTCTGAAGTTTGTCGAGAAAACAGCTCCTGTTGCTGTGTACACTTCCGGTAAAGGATCCTCAGCTGCTGGTCTTACAGCCTCAGTGATTCGAGACAGTGGCTCTGTGAGTTTTAACTCTTCAATTATCTATTTTCATAATGCTGTGCTGTAACAATTGAAACCAACATCTTCTGAACATGAGTACTGTTTAATAACTGATTATGGTTATGATTCAGCGTGAGTTTTACCTCGAAGGAGGAGCGATGGTACTGGCTGATGGGGGTGTTGTTTGCATCGATGAGTTTGACAAGATGAGAACCGAAGACAGGTTAGGCTGAGAGCAAATATTTACAACTTTGAAGTTGCTTCTACACTTCAGACTTATTGTTAAATGCTAAGCTGCCACTCGGTTGTCTAGGGTTGCCATTCATGAAGCTATGGAACAACAAACAATTTCCATTGCTAAGGCTGGAATAACAACTGTGCTCAATTCAAGAACATCTGTTCTTGCTGCGGCTAACCCTCCGTCTGGGCGTTATGATGATCTAAAGGTTTGTCAATTTTGTACATTTGTCGAACAAAAGGGAATTATTGACGGATTGTGCTTTTTCTTATCTCACACATGATTACTTTACTGAATGAATGCTTATGGTGTTCCTTGCTTCAGACTGCACAGGATAACATTGACTTGCAGACAACCATTCTTTCTCGGTTTGACTTGATCTTCATTGTGAAAGACATTAGAATGTACAGTCAGGATAAGGTATATAGACTATTGTGTTAGCATCTTCAAAAAAAATTTCTTCCATTTGTTAGCTGGATTTTTACAGCAGCATTATCATCTTGTGAACATGTTGGAATACAGATAATTGCAAGCCATGTAATTAAAGTACACGCATCAGCAAATGCAATCTCTGGGGACTCTAAAACTAAAAAGGAAGAGAACTGGTTAAAGAGGTAAAGTTCATAAAGTACTATCTTGATATTACTGTGTCATGTTACTCCAGTGATATGGACGAGGAGTTTATTGGAGACATTGATGCATCTGCTGTCTTTTGTACACAGATATATACACTACTGTAGATCTGAATGCCATCCTCGTCTGTCAGATTCAGCTGCAAAGAAATTGCAGACAGAATATGTTAATATTAGACAGGTACTAAAAGATCATGAAACAACTGTTTATAAGAAACTATGTTTTGTGGAAATCCTGGATTCACAGTTTAGAATTGTGGTTCATGTAGAATATGAGGCAGCAGGCAAACGAAACTGGGGAAGCAGCTGCAGTCCCGATCACAGTGAGGCAACTGGAGGCTATAATTAGGCTTAGTGAATCCCTTGCCAAGATGGAATTGTAAGTGCGCTTGCCTTTTGCTCGATTTAGTTAATTTACATGCCTGATGCTTGATGCTCTGGGACAATCCATTGCTCCTGTGAACTAACTGAAAGGCAAACAAAGGGTTTGGCTGTGGAAACAATTCTGGCACTTATATTGGTTCTCTAATTTTTTATTTTTATTTTTTGGGGGGATTGTGTTAATAAATTGGGGTATCAGGTCTCATGTAGCAACAGAAAATCATGTACAAGAAGCCATACGCCTCTTCACTGTTGCCACGATGGATGCTGCACGTTCTGGAATAAATCAGCACTTGAATACTACTCCTGAGATGGCAAATGAGATCAAGGTTTCGCACATATCCTCTTGAACTTGAAGCATTGTCATTTGATTATGTAGAAGTCGAGCAACATAAAGGAAGAAAATTAAAACAAGTAATTAATATAATTTTATTTTGGTTTGGTTTGGTTTGGTTTTGGGCATGAGTAGGTAGCGGAAGCAAAGATAAAAAGAAGGATTGGGATAGGGAGCCACATATCAGAAAGACGTCTTATAGACGATCTAACCAGAATGGGGATGAATGAATCCATAGTGAGAAGAGCGCTTCTGGTGATGCACCAGAGAGATGAAGTTGAGTACAAAAGGGAGAGGCGTCTAATTGTCCGAAAGGCTTGATCTCTTCTACTACTAAATTCAAAATGTGGAGCTCTGTAATACCTCCATCATAATGACTTGTACTTTGTTGATCAATTCTTGATCCCAATCTTTAAATTCTGAATCATTTTCCCGTCTACTAATGTTCAAGTTATCCAAGTTCTTTTTAGGTTATGCAGTAAGTTTTTTCCAAAACTTTTTGAACTGATTTATTTGGGGTTAATTTTTGTCAAATATATATATCAAATTAAATTAGTGTCAATTCCAAATTTCCAAGAGGAAAGAAATGGGTTGGTTACTTACAGCAATTGCAATGTAGAGTTTTTTTTTGTATTGGGTTTGTAAATAAGAACTTTAAAAAAACTAAGAAATTCATGGATGATTAACCAATTACTTAAAATAAATACTCCCTCCATCCCAAAATAATTGTCCCCTTGGAAATACATTCAGTTAAGTTTTAATTGATTAAGTTCATATAATTAATAATTTTCTTATGAAAATACATTAAGATAAGTTTTTTCATTGTGACAAAATTTTTTTTATTATTGAGATTGTAAAAAATGACATGACAAAGGAAGAACTTTATAAAAGGTTCTTCAATTGCACTTGCCCTTAGAATATTAACACGCCTCTAATAATTTAATTTTACGATTTACTTTGACTTGTTCTTTTTTTTTTTTGTTTTTTTAACTTTAGAATCTAATAATTTAATTTAAAATGGCAAGGCCAATGAAATCGTACAAATCCTGTTTGTTTGTGGGCTAATAATTCAGGCTAGATTTCGCCCATGGATCATGGCAGACCTTAGTATATCAACGGTGTTTAGTTGGAGTAAAAAGAACATATTAAAATGAATTTGGTCAATTTTAATGTTCAATTTAACCTAATTTGAAATGGAGTTAGAATCTTATAGACTCTATGATACACACTAAAATATAAGAGGAGGATAGTTAGTAATCTTGTCTTTTATTTGCTCATCTCCAAAGCGTTGTATCTTATAAATATTCATTAGTAAGCTTGTAATTGGACAACCAAGAATTGAATAAATGAAAATCATTGCGGATTCTATGTCCCATTTGGTGTCTCATTACTTGATAACGTAATAAATCCTTAGGTTATACAATTATTTTTTCATTAATCGACATGAAAGTGGGACAGAAAATTCACTTTCCCTCATCTCCTTATCTATTTTTATTTTCACCACAGATTATAGTTTCTTTGCCCTATTAATTATTTCAATTGAATCGTTAAATACCACTCTAATTTCATCCTAATTGAGTGAATATGAAAACACTCCTTATTTAATCCAAAAATTATTATATTAGCATATGGGAAAATATAAAATATTGTTACATGTTGATGTAAGACGAAGCCGTCGACGATAGAGTAAAAAGCGAGACTTGTCAGCCTCATCCAATCTGTCCAACATCCAGGCTAACGCCTCCCTGAAATTGGACAAAGGAGCCTTGGCAATAGTGTCTTCGAAAGGACTTCCACTATTGTAATTCATCATCATCATCATCAATGGCATCTGCACGCTGCCTTTCGTCTTGTCAGTATACTACTAGCACTACTGCTGCTGCTGCTGCTCGTGTCCGCAGGTCTGTTTCTGTAAATTAATTGTAATTCATTTTATTTAGTGTCCTCTCCTCTCCAATTAATGACATCCGTAGGTGTGCTGTTCTTGGCGCTGGCTTCGCTGGTTTGTCTGTTGCCTGGCATTTGCTCAAGACTCCCCAGCAATTGCACCATAAATTGCATGTTGATATTTTTGACGAATCTGGCATTGGCGGCGGTGCCTCTGGAGTCTCTGGCGGTCTCATTCATCCCTATTCCCCTAAATGTATCTTCTTCTTCTGCTGCTGCTGCTTCTTCTTCTTTTTATTGCTTTCTTATGGAGTACTCATACTCCCTATTTCAAATCCAACAGTGAAGCTTCTTTGGAAAGCTGACGAATGTTGCTCAACATGCTGCTATCCCTCCTCCCCACTTTGGATTCGATGCTCATCCCTTCATTGTTAGAAACACGTCTCTCCCCTTCTTTTCTCCTCTTTGTTTCTTTTTACGAGTAATTAATTAATTAATACCGAGTACTGTCATAACAACAAACTGCTACCACTCTTTGTAAAACTATTAAAATGGTGGACTTTGCTCAATAGCTGTTTTGTCTTTCTTTATTCAGGGGTATACTGAGACCTGTCGTTCATGACAAGTACTTAGATGTAATGACAAAAGTAATATTTCTGTCTTTAATCTCGAATGCTATGGATATGGAGTTTTGCATCTACTATTTTTGAATAACGATTTTGCTTCTGGCAACAGAACGCCTTAAATTGTTTATCAAACTGTCCAATAAAGCCAGTTCATGGAGATGCCATAAGAGAGCTTGTACCAAATCTGTGCACGCCTCTAAACACAGCCTTCTTTATGCCTGAAGCTGTAAATGTCAATCCTCAGAGTTATCTTCAGGTAAGTATCATGTGTCTAGTTTTATTGCTTAGTTGTTGACTGTAAAATCTTACATTGTGCATAAACACCGTTTCCTTTTTTGGCAGGCACTCTATCTAGCTTGTGAAAATTTGGTTACGCAGGCTGTGACAGTAAAAGTATAAAGTTGCACAAAACGTTTGTGGCTTCGCTTCGTGACCTCGAAGGTGGTATGCTACTTTTGGTAGCTTAACGTGCTTTGATTTCCACCTACTCTTGCCTTATGCCTTGTGTTCATCTAGGTGAATATGATGATGTGATAATTTGCCTCGGTGCTAAAGTTGACATGCTTCCCGAGCTATCTGGAATACTTCCTATAAGGACATGCAGAGGCATTGTTGCTCTCTTACAGCTGCACGATGTTATGTGGTATTGACCTACTCTCTATTAAGCTGCATTAGTTGTCATTCTCGGCTAGAGTTTATTTGTTGTGGAGTTGGTAGAGTTTGCCACAAAATAAAAGTGAAAATAAGATGTCGGAGAATTTTATCCACGTATATCAAAAAAGGAGAAAATAATTTCCTTACCATATCAGATAAATTCTATATTATAAAGTCAACTTGGGTCAGCTAATATCAACCTCTCCATAAATACAGTTCATCTTCAACTCCTTTTGTTTCATCAATTAATACTTCTTCCATTCTAATGAGAAGAACATGATTGAACTATCTTTTTATGAAAGTGGAAAGACCATGATGAAATGGAGAGAGTATAATATAATTTGTAAACATCATACACCTAGGTATATCATCTTTTGTTCCGCAAAGAAATGTATTAAGATTAAGAAACATAGCCTTTCTAACTTAATCTATGTACGTCCTCCGTAATCATCACCATTTGTCTATGCTCAATTGTTATTAAGCAAAGTTTCAAGGTATTACCCATTTATTTGTTCCCAAGATTATTGTTATGATTTCAAACATCAATTTTGTTTTTATAAAAAGAGATTAGAGTAATTTTCTCCAAGCCGAAAACATCTTGTCGCCTCTTCAAATCTTGTTGGAAAACTTTGTTAGCCATGCTATAATTACGTCTCCCTCCGAACTTCTATAATTAAATGGATCTATTGCATATGGGACCTTTACTTGCTTTGATCCCATTTTTTGCAACATTATGTTGAGTTCACCTTTTGAATTCGTTGAATATTCTCGTTAAACCATGTTCACCTAAATGTTTACATTTTAACTCTCCTATTGTTCAATGCCACTGAATGAATATGTTCTCCATCGATAATAATGCTCATTCTATTTCAATTTTTATTTATTTCTGAATACTAACAATTATACCACGAAAAACAAAGTGATTAGTCTTTAGAATTGGGGGACTGGGAGTGTAACACTCCATGAGTTTAAGGTTAGTCCCACATTGGATAAGGAAAAGAGTTTTGATGCGTTAATAAGCGATTTCACCTACCACCAAAGTAACAAGGCCTTGTGCTTTTGGGTGTAAGTGAGGACAAAGTGCCCAAAAGTGTGCATAGCACTGTCTAGGTGGGGTGTATTACGACGGTGGTGGTGGGTCAGGCAGTTATAGGGGGAACAACTCTTTTCAGGAAAATATTGGGCAGATTGATAATAAGTTTGTAAAGCAACTGAAGCATTATTACAAGATTTATGGTGATTGTATCATAAAAGTGTAAATTGAAGTGAGAATATTATTGGTCATGATTTTTGGTTTTCTTAAATAAATTAATTCTGTACGTGTGTAAAAATGTCTGAAATAGAGCCATTGTGTCAAGTGTATTATACAATCACACTAATAGCCATTTTGTGTCGGATGCATATATTTCCCAGCACTATTCTATAAATTAGTTGAATTCAAAATTCTTGGCGGTTTGTTGTACTCCCTCCATCCCAAAATAAGTATCCCTTTTCTTTTTGGGTGGATTTAAGAGGTGGTAATAAAAATGATTTTTTTTTTTTTTTTAAAATCCTTTGTCAAAACTTACTATAAATAGAAAGGGACACTTAATTTGGGAAAAATATTGATGGAAAGGGGACACTTATTTCGGGATGGAGGGATTATGAAATATGAATGACCATTTCATATTTTCATAGTTATAAATTTCATTTCGATTGTGATGCAGTGAAGAATACCCAGAACATAGCCCTTCAATCCTATCAGATGCTTGGTTTGCTGTTCAGGGTCCCCGGAGTTTGTGTTTAGGTTCAACATGGGAATGGGGATCAAGAAATTACTCTTCTTTTGTCCCTCTAGAAGACGTGTTTGCTTCTGAACAAATGTCTTCTAAATGTACGTGTTTGTGTCTGCAGGGCTAACACAAGCTACTATAAGGGAATAGAAGATTATGAGAAACAACGTCCGCATTCAAACTGAAGAACCTATGCTTCATGCGATAAAAGTCTGGTTATTATCGAGATTCAGCAGAGCAAACATACCAATCATCACCGTTCTGCTGTTTCCTCCAAGCTAATCCTAGCAATTGGTAGTTAAAAATCAAACTGGTTAGTAGGGAAACACTACATCATACGATGAAACAAAAGGTGTGGCAACTTTCTAGCGAGACGGTAAAATAAGAAACAACAAGTTATGTACTAAAACCTCCATACAGCTATTCTTGTTTCAGGGAAAAAGAATTAAATAAACCGTGAATATGTTGCATCTGATAAGAAAAACTGTACTCCCTCGTTATATTGTTACCTGTAATAGTCGCATTAGCTTGCTATCTCTGTAGGGAACATGCCCTTCTTCTTTCCTCTTTTTTTCAGCTCCTAGTGCACTGATCACATCCCTGAGCACTAATAATCCTTTATTAATGTGAATACGTGAAACCAAAAGAAGAAATAAATTAATTACATAATCATGTAGTAATTGCCTCAAAGTAATGATTCGTAGTCAACGTATAGACCAACCAAGTCAAAGACATGTCTTCCTGAAAAACTTGGACAGGCGAAATGTGAATCATCTGTACTCATTTAACTTCTAAAATTCATTATAGTCTATCAAATCTGATTTAACCCGTTTTTTAGTTCCGGCTTGAACATTCGTTCCTATTTTTAGTGTTTCGATTCGATAAAAGCAATCGCTTCACCTTTTTCGACTACAGGAAGATGTTTGAACTTTCCTATTTGACATATGTACAAGGAAATCAGATAGTTCACGTACAACTGATAAACCGTACGACAAAGTATTCAACAAAACATTCACGTACAACTGATAAACCGTATGACAAAGTATTCAACGTGGTAGCGGCGATAATAAATAATACTTTGTCATACGGTGTCTCAATCATGTAAGAAAAATACCCCAGAAATTTCACTCACTTTAAACTACCAATTAAAATGATCAAATTAAAATGAATAAAAGTTGAATTGAATAGTTCGATAATAAAATAATTGGACAACAACAAAACATTTATGAGTTGGGCAAAATCAAAAGGAATGCATGATAAAGATCAAATTTAAATGAATTAAAGTTGAAATGAATAACCCCTAAATAACTGGAAATTGATAAACTCTAATATTCAAAGATAACCGTCTACAAATTCAAAACAAATAAACCATAAGCAAATTTACCAATTTGCGATTCTGCTGCTTTTTCGTCGCTTCCTCCTTCCTCTTCTGTAGCTCAAACATCACCTTCACTGCCGAGAATGCAACGCTGCACTTTCTTTGGTCCGTCTTTTTCAGCGACTTCTCGATGAGAAAAGTAGAAAATTAAAATTTTAAATTGAAATCAAACTATTTGTCTATTTTTAAGAACAAAAATGAGATAACATACCTCGATACCACCTGAAATCATTTTCAACATTAAACCTACTTTATAATTCTATTTTATTTTATTTTTGAAAAACAGAAAAAAAAAAAAAAGGGGAAAAAAAAACACACGACAAACACCAACCAAACTAAATCTAAAGCTCTCAAAAAGAAAACATAAAGACAAATACTAATTGTGACCGTAAACATGAATCCTAGCTCAAACCAATACCTCTTAACAAATTTCGGTGTGGATTCGAGATTTCAATCCTAGGAGGCGTTAATTTGTGCTAGGAGATGGCAATGCAAGTCATCAATGGCAATAAAAAAAGCATCACTTTGGAAAAGATTGCTTAGTAATAAGGTGCCTACCATACGGGGGTTTCATCTGAAGCTCTTAAAAAATGCAGGATTGATTCAATCAGTCTATTACAATTCACACAGTGAATGTGAAAAAAGAAGGCATCGTAAAGTGGCTTAAATGCAATCAAATTTAAACTCTTTCCTCCTAAATACAGTAATTTCACCCCACTTTTTCCCAATTCATCCCAAATGCAAACATTGAACCGACCATCAAAACAAAGAATAAAGAGAGTTCAAAATCGTATTGAAATAATGCGAAAATAATTCAGTTTACAAGCTTAGAAAAATTTAAAAGAAACTGAAACTAATCCTCTAAAGATAAGCAAGTAACTCAATTATAAATCCACAAATGACAGGCAAAACACAACAAAATCAAACCTAAATCGAAGATAAATCAACAACACAAGACAAAGATGGCTCGTAGAATCGAAAAAGCTGCACAATAGAGTAAGAAAACCGAAATCATCATCATCATCATCAAAACCAAAAAGCGAAAGAGAAGTAGAAAAGGAAAATGAAGAGTATTGATGAATATTTATTGGTGGAGGTGGTGGAGGATCGCGCTCAACATTCCGCATCATATAAACAAATGATTAGGATAAAAAATCATGAATAATCAATCAAGTAAACAAATGAACCAAACACCGAAAAGTAAAAAAAATCGATGACAAATTATTGTACCATTTTAAAAACAATAAAAACGATCAAGCACTAACCTGTACCAATTAAGCAAATTGATCTTAAGATTCGCATGAATTCCCAAAACAATCCTCTGGTGCATTTCAACAAACACCTTGTGTGCATGGAGAAAGCACTTATAAAAATAAAAAAACAACTCACAATTCACAAACTCGTCAGCCATAAACCTCAATAGCGCACATTATTGCAACAAGCATACAAAATCAACAAATAAAAAGCAATTAAATAGGAAAAGAAACCTAAAAACGGGAAACAAATGATGAAAATGAGGAAATGATTACCATATCTGTTTGTGATCTTTGAGCTCAGCAAGGATGATCATGTTAGAGATGAAAGAAGAAACCTTACGAAATTTGTCAAGAAGCCGATCAAAGGTGGAAGGAGGATACAAGTTTTTGTTAGCTCTAGGTTTAAGGAAAGCGGAAAAATTTGAACAATTGAAACGATTTTTTTGTGGAAATGTAACGTGAAAGCAAAAGAAAACCAATTTTAAGAAAGAAATGATGATTGATAAGAGAAGGAAAGTGCGTGTTTGAAAGAAGAAAACAGAGCAGGGCATGGGAGTAGGAAGCATTTGGAGGGTGAGGATGAGAGGCTCTACTGTACATCTACAGTTTTACAAAACATAGAAACTTTGTGCTTTTTAGGGAGTATAGATAGATAGGTCTCTATTTTCAGAGCTTAATTGAACTTGTTTGGAGAGACCTAATCCTCATTAATCAGGTACTAATCATTATATTTGTCCAATTTTATCATTTGTTGCCACTGTACCTTATTACATGCATCATCATCCATCATGAAATGTGTATTAGAGAGTATAAAATCGCTCTAAAATTTTCAGTCAATAGAATTTTTTGATCGAAGTCCATCTTAGACCGTCAATATAGTATAAGATCACCTTAGTAATACATTTTTATAGTCGATAAAAACATTTATTCATAAGATTCCAATGAACTCTATAGTTAGGAGATTAAGCAAAATTCAAGGTATCAATGACTTAAGACCAGAGGTCACGAATCGAATCTCATAACTCACCACCCAGTATTTCAAAGTGGATTAATATAAGATATAGGGATCTCCTATTTCGTCCACACTTCAAGTCCAAATATGATCATTCATGTGAGGAGGCGTGTGAGAATATAAAACCAACTTTGGGACTCCAACCGTTAGCTAAAACATTTGGTTAAGTTGGTTCCTCAATGTGAGTAGAAAAAAAAAAGAAACATTTTAGAATTGTTTCCGAAAAGTGACCGAACCGAATAAAGTTAAGAGTCTTGGAATCAGATATCACGGATTTGAATCTTACCCCTCAACACCACTCCCTTTCAAAGTAGTATAATATAGCACCGGGAATAGCCGAATAGGGAGCCCCGTCGCTGCATCCACACTTCAAGCTTGCATTTGTGTGAGAGGACGTATTAGAGTATAAAACCAATTTTAAGACTTTAACAATCAGGTAAAACTTTTGTGTAAGTTGGTTTTAACAAGTGTGTAAAAAAACAAACCCGTTTTAAAATCGAGGTCTCATACTGTAATTAAGACACAAATAATAATACTAACAACTCTTTTATATGAATTTTATTCGCTATAGTTCTTATATGGTATGAGATTCTTGTGACTAGAGGTCGCGGATTCGAATATCACCAACCACCACACCACCCTTTCAAAATGGAATAAAATAAGGTATGAGGATCCCCCCGTTACGTCCACACTTGAAGTCCAAATAAGAGTATTCATGTAGTGGGCGAAATGAGTAAGAGGAGAGTACGCAAGAAATTTGGGAAAAATAAGTAGTTGTAGAGTAGAAAAGAGAAAATATACTAAGAAAGGAATACAAAAAAAAAAAAAAAAAAAAAAAAAAAAAAAAAAAAAAGGAAAAGTAGCATTTTGAGAAGCAAGGAAAAAGGACGAGTTTGAATTATTTTAAGGGGTAAGAAAATAAATAACCAAGGGTAAGTGAAAGGAAAATAGTAAGCATGGAGAAAGAGGATTAACAATATGAAAATGGTAGAAAGCATGAAGACGAAAGAAAATAGAGGGGGTTGGGCGAGAAGAGATGAGATGAGATATAAAATGCTTAAAAAGATAAATACAAAGTATAACAGGATAAAGAGTATTTTGAGGGTTAAATAAGAATGAGTCGGAACAATAAGCGATGATCTAAAAAAATATTAGAAGGTTTGTGAGATAAATGAGGAGATAAAGAGTAAGTGAAAAGAAATGAAATGTAAAATGTGTAGGGCGATAAAAAAGAAAAAGAATAACAAAATAAAGAGTATTATGAGAGGTAAATAAGAAAGAGTCGGAAATAAGCGATGATCTGGAAAGGCATACTAGAAGGTTGGTGAGAAAATTGAGGAGATGAAGAGTAGGAAATAAGTAAACGAAGTGAAATACGCGGAGAAGAGAAAAAACTGAATGAATAATGGGAAAAATAGCATTATGACGGGTCAAGAAATAGGAAGCCGAGGAGTAAGCAAATGAAAAGAGTATTTGAGGGTTAAGGAAATAAGAGGTGACAGAGAAATGAAAACAAAATAGAAAGTGCCGAGAAGGAAGGTAAATAGGAGCGAACTAATTAAATGGAGAAGAGGCGGGGAAAAAATGTTGAATAAGAAAATAAATTTAAAATGAGAGGATTAAGATGAGGGGTAAAAAAAGAAGCAGGGAACTAAGGAATGAAAGAATAAGTCGAAGATTAAGGAATGAAAAAAAAGACTTTACAAGGGTTAAGTATGATGCGACGGGAAAGATGTTATAGGGAGGTAGATAGTTGGAGAAATGAGTATGAGGAGAGTATGCAAGAAATAAGTAATAAGGAGGAGGAGGACAAGGAGGAAATGGGGTAAGATGGGCGGGAATGAGTAAAAAGAAAGTTAGCGAGGAAATACATGTCGAGGGAGAAAATCATATTGAATAAAATGATACTAATGTATTGGCAAGTACTAAATAAGAGAATTTTGCAAGTAAAGAAAGTAAATGCCTATTGACTTCTACCAAAACATATTGTAGTTAATTTTCAGTCTGTATAAAGAAGTAAACACCCCTAAACACCTACTACGAGAAATATGTCAGAATTTTCAAACGAATGTAACCCCTGCAACTAGAACATGTACTACACGCACCAACATCTTTTGAATCACAGCTACCTATAAACTTAGCAGCGCAAAAAAAAAAAAAAAAAAAAAAAAAAAAAAAAAAAAAAAAAGAAAAAGTATACCCAACTGGAATTTAAGGTTACTTTGCGAATTCCCCCACGCAAGTAAATAAAACTTACTTTATATTCTTGGATTTGGTTTGACACAAATATAATGTACCCCATCTGAGTAATTGAGTATGACAAGTAAGCAAGTAAATCTAATATACCAAAAATTCTCAATAAAACCAAATATTTGCATGAGCAAACCCACATGTTAACCTACTTTAGTTAAAACTTACGGAGTACTTTATATGCAAGCTTGACTTATTCTATGTTTGGTTCGTTAATCATTTGTGGAGGGCAATTATTAAATAAACTTACTTTGAGCTTCACTTGCTCATGTTAATCATATATGCATCATCCAAATTTTGATTGCAGGCTATTAAACACAAGCACTGAGATAAGAAAAATAGTATTTTAGTAAATACAATTAATTACAGGAAAAACAATTCGGTTTTGAAGAATAAAAAAATGTTTATTTAATTTCAACCTCAAAATTCAACAACAATGTCGAGCTTAGACCGAACAAACAATAAAACGGCAACAAATAACGAAGAAAAAAAACTAATTGTAGAGGTTAAATTAGACAATACTACCTTTGATTATCACGGCTGAGCTTGAGTAGAATCAATTGAAAAAATTTGATTTTCTTCCAAAGTATGGTAAGTAGAGAACAAAAGGATAAACAAGAGGAAAATGGTAAGTAGGGAGCATGGAGATGAGAAAAAATAGAGGGAAGTGAGTGGGAGGAGTTGAGGTGAAGTGTAAAATGCTTAGGAGGAAAAATAGTAAGAATAACGAGAATAATAGTATTGTAAAGGGTAAAGAAGAATTAGAGTATTATAAGAGAGAAGATGAAGAGGCAACTGAGTAATTAAGAGGTGAACAAAAAAGTGCTATGATCGAAGGGTAATGAAATATGAAGTGAGGGAGAAATTAAAGGGTAAAAAATACTCCCTCCATTCCACAATGTTCTTCCCATTTCAATTTGGATCAAAAATTAAGGAAAGTGGATTGTGTGGATGAGATTAAAGTAGATAAATAATTAAGTAGATTGTGTGGATGTGATTAGTTAAAAATTGACAAAAATAGAAATGAGAAGAAAATTGTGGAATTTCCTTTCTAGGAAAGTGGGAAGAACATGGTGGAATGGAGGGAGTAATAAATAAAAGTATAAGGATAAAGAGAATAGGAAAAGGGGGAATTATGAGTAAGAAGAGCATGTACGAGGAGAAATGTGTTGAAAAGGAAAGCATTAATTGTTAGGGAAAGAATAAAGAGGCAGAAGAGTAAATGGCGAAAATTAAGTATATCGAGGTAATAGAAAGAATAGGCGAATTAAAAGTATTATGAGCGATAAAAAAGAACAAGAATATGTAAGGTAGAGAATGAAGAGTCATATGAGTAAAAAGTGAGACAAGAATACCATGAAGGTAAGGAAATAAGGTGATAGAGACAAATGAGAGAAGAAAAGGTAATAGAGAGAAGTATGAGGAGAAAGAGGACAAGGAATTGGGGTAATATGAGAAAGACGAGCGAAGTCGGGGGGAAATATATTGAAAAGAAACACATTAGGAATGAGGGATATAAGTGTAGTACATGAAAGGTGAGGACGGAAGAAGTAAAAGATTAAGGAAATAAAAATGTGTATTAAAAGGGGAAATGAATATTGAGGCTGAGGAGACGATATAGGGAATTAGGTAATTGGCAAAATAATTAAGAGGAGAGTAAGCGAGAAATTTGAGGAAAATGAGTAATAGTAAATAAGACGAGAAAAGATATAACGAGAAAGACAAATCAAACAAAATTAAGGGAATAGAAGTAGCCCGAGGAGTAAGGAAAGATGAAGAGGAGTTTGCGTTACCATAAGGTGTAGAGAATAAATAACGGAGGATAATTGAAAGGGAAATGGTAAGTAAGAAGAAAGAGGATAAACAAGAGGTAAGTAGTATGTGGTGACCATGAAGAAGAAATGAAATGGAGGGGAATGAGTGAGAAAAAATTAGGTGTAAGATATTTAGAAAGAATAATCGAAAGAATAGGCGAATTAAAAGTATTATGAGCAATAAAGAAGAACAAGAATATGTAAGGTAGAGAATGAAAAGTCAAATTGGTAGGAAGTGATAAATGAATACCATGAAGGGTAAGTAAATAAGATGATAGAGAGAAGTAAGAGAAGAAAAGGTAATAGAGAGAATTATGAGAAGGAAGAGGACAGAAAATCAGGGTAATATGAGAAAGACGAGTGAAGGCGGGGAGAAATATGCTGAAAAGAAACACATTAGGAATGAGGGATATAGGTGTAATATATGAGAGGTGAGGACAAAAAAGGTAAAAGATTAAGGAAAGAAAAATGAGTATTATTAAAAGGGGTAATGAATATTGAGGCGGAGGAGATGATACAGAGAATTAGGTAATGGGCGAAATAATTAAGAGGAGAGTAAGCGAGAAATTTGAGGAAAATGAGTAATAGTAAAGGAGATGAGGAAAAATTTACAGAGAAAGAAAAATCAAACGAAATTAGGGGAATAGAAGTAGTCTGAGGAGTAAGGAAAGAGGAAAATGAGTTTGCTTTACTATTAGGGGTAGAGAATAAATAACGGATGAAGCTGAAAGAGAAATGATAAGTAAGGAGAAAAAGGATAAACAAGAGAAAAATGATTTTTAGTAGTGAGGTTGATAATTAAAGAAAATGAAGGGGAACGAGTGAGAGGAGTTGAGATGAGGAGTCAGATGCTGAGGATGAAAACTAGAAAAAATAACGGAAATAAGAATATTGTAAGGGTAAAGAAGAACACTAAGAGTATTCTAATTTCAGCACACACCACCTCACCCTTACAAAAATAAAATAAAATAAGGCATGAGAATCCCGCGTTTCGTTCAAATTAACCCAAATATGAGCATTCATGTTAGCAGGTGTGTTAGAGTATGAAACCAATTTTGGGACACCAACCGTTAGTTTAACCTTTTGGTTAAATTGGTTCCTCAAAATTAGTAAAAAAAATAAAATAATAATTTTAAAATCAAAGCCTCAAATGGTAATTCCGACACAAACAATAATACTAACAACTATTTTATACGAATTCTCTTACTTAAGTTCTGATATGATATCAGAGCCTTGTAACCAGAGGTCACAGGTTTATATCTCACCAAACACTACCCCACTCTTTCAAAAAGAAATAAAATAATACATAAGGATCTGACCCTTATGTCTACACGTCAAACCTAGATAGAAGCATTCATGTAAGGGGCCTTGCTAAACTTTAAAATCAATTTTTAGAATCCGACATTTAACTTAACCTTTTGGTTAAATTGGTTCCTCACAGTGAATGCAAAAACAAAACATTTTTAAAATCGAGGTCTCATATTGTATTGTGACATAAACAATAATATTAACAACTTTATTGTATGAATTCACATCCCTCTAATTCTATTATCGTATGGGTTAAGGGTTAATGGTTAAGGGTTAAGGGTTAAGCGTTTAGCGTTAAAAGTTATGGATTTAGCATTAAGGGTTAAGCGTTAACTGTTAAGGGATAAGGGTTTAAGGTTAGGGTTAAGGATTAAAGGTTAAGGGTTAAGGGTTAGGGGTTAAGGGTTAAGGGTTAAGAGTTAAGAGTTAGGGGTTAAGGGTTAAGGGTTAAGGTTTAAGTGTTAAGGGTTAAGGGTTAATGGGTTTAGGATTAAGGGTTAAGAGTTAAGGGATAAGGGATAAACGAAGGGTTAAGGGTTAAGTTTAAAGGGTAAAGGATTAAGGGTTAGGGGTTAAGGGTTACGTGTTAAGCGTTAAACGTTAAGAGATAAGGATTAAGGGTTAAGCGTTAACGATTAAGTGTTAAGCGTTAACGATTAAGGGTTAAGGAATAACCATTAATGGTTAAGGGTTAAGGGTTACGGGTTAAGGCCAACCACAACGACCGAATTGATTATCTTCATGCACTCTTTTTTTTTAGATGAAATTTATTAAAATGAATCCGCCGCAGGAGACAAGAAACTTTATCCTGGTTTAGCATGACATGGGTCGTATGCCCCTGAATTTCTAAAGGTTGTGGGCAGGGGCGGACCCAGGAATTTTTATTTGGTATAGCCAACTTATATAATTTTACCTTTGTTTTTTCTTTCTTTTTTTCCTTTATTTGAACATTGGTTACTCATAATATATTGAATAAAATATTATCTTAAAAAATTAGTATAGTTTATTATAAGAGTTTGAAAGTCTATTAGCAATTGGATACTTTTTCTAAATTTTATTTTATTTTTTCTACGAAATAACTTGTAAATGGTTAAAAACTTAATACAGTTGGTGTTTAAAAAAAGAAAATCAACTGCAAGATTCGAACACACAACCTTCAACACTTTTACTGGGCCTTTGTATTTTCTTTCTACCACCAGGCCAATAGCACATCAGTGGTTTCAATACATATGGTTCATATATATATAAAGGGTTTCTATTTTTTTTGGTGTTGCCAGTGCGACCCCAATGCTTAAGGTAGGTCCGCCCCTGGTTGTGGGTTAAGGGTTAAGCGTTTAGCGTTAAAAGTTATGAGTTAATTGTTAAGAATTAAGTGTTAAGAATTAAGCGTTGAGCGTTAAGGATTAGAGGTTAAGGGTTAAGGGTTAAAGGTTAAGTATTAAAGGTCAATGGTTAAGGGATAAAGGTTAAGGGTTAAGGGTTATGGGTTAAGGGATAAGGATTAATGGTTAAGGGTTATGGGATGAGGCATAGTGGTAACCAAATAAGAGGTGGTAGAAAAATAATATTATGTCGAGTAACGAAATCAGAGGCAGAGTGGTAACTAAATAAAAACGAGTATTAGAGAGCTAACGAAATAAAAGGTTGTAGAAAAATTAAAACGAAATAGTTAGTGGGAAGAAGAAAAGTAGATGAGACAAACTGATAAAAAAGAGAAGATGTGAAAAAAAAGTACAGAATTAAAAGTCAAATGACTAAGGGAAATAAGATTATTTGGGAATGAATAAATAGGTATAAAAGTAAGCGGAAAACAAAAAGAATTGAGGGGTAACGAAAAAATAGGCGGAGTAGAGAAAAAATGGGTAATGACTAATGAGGAGGAGAAATGGGGAAGGGGGAATGAGTAAGATGAAGGTAGGCGAGTCAAAATATTGTGAAGGAGAAAAATCAAAGGAATAAAAGTATAGTGAAGTATGGACAAGTAAACAAAAAAAACCGGTTTTAAACCCGAATTCAAAAAGAGACGGAAACGAATAACTCCCAAAATTCATTTTTTGGGGGCTTATGTAATGAAACTGTTGTCAACGAACAATTACAACTACGGGGTGGATAGAATTTACCCTAAGGAAACAACATATAATGGGGCTGCATTTTGCACTTATATTAAATAATGAATTTAACCCACAATTTATTATTAACGACTGATTAAAAGTCAAAAATTACCATAAATTAACAGAGTTGTGACATTTTAAATGATTATTTTACTTTCACAATTTTATAAATAAGACTATTTTATGCTTCTACTAAATTGATTATGACAAATTGAATTGAACTAATGCGACAACACTTTTGAACTCAGGTAACCAGTCAAGGCTGTATTTGTGCAGAGACATGTGAGATTATAAAACCAACTTTGAGAGTCTAACTATCAGTCAAAACATTTAGTTAAGTTAGTTTCTCATTGTGAATGGAGAAAAAAAATATTTTTAGAACTGATTCTAAACATAGATCGGACTGATAATAAAGGACATAATGAAAAGGTAGATGGGTAAGAGGTTTTAAAAGAGTACCATGAATGGTAAGAAAATAAGAAGCGAGAGAGAACTGGGAGGGAAAATAGTAATAGAGAGAAGTAGGAGGAGGAGGATGAGGATAGGAAATCGGGGAAATATGAGTAAGACGAGCATATACGAAAAGAAAAGTGTTGAAAAGGAAAACATTAGGAATGAAATTAAGTGTATTATAAAGAAAGAATAAAGAGTATTAAAAGGAGTAATTAATATTTAGAAGGAGAAGATGTGATAGAGAAATAAGAAGTGGGGGAAGTGAGTATGAGGAGAGTAAGTGAGAAAATGGAGGAAAATGCGTAATAGTAGAGGAGGCAGGTAAAAATATATTGAGAAAGAAAAAGCTCCAAAAATAAGGAGAATAACAGTAGTATGATGAGTAAGGAAAAAGGAGAATGAGGTTGCGTTATTATAAGATGTAAAAAAAATATATAACAGAGGATAACTGAAAGGGAAATAGTAAGGAGTGAGAGGAAAATAGTATGTAGGGAGCATAAAGATAAAAGAAAATGGAAGGGAGTGAGTAAGAGGAGATAAAATGTGATGTAATATACTTAGAAATAAAAAATAGAAAGAATAACGAGAATAAGAGTATTATGAGAGGTCAAGAAAAATAAGGGTATTATAAGGGAGAGAATGAAGAGGTAGATGAGTAAGGACATGTTCTTTCCATCTTAATTCATCTCCTATAAGTTTAGCTCTGACATTAAAAGCACAAATTTACAAAAAATCAAAAAATAAGTTCAACTCTTATAAGTTCAGCTTAGCTCTTACAAGTTCAGTTTTATAAGCTCAGCTCATATAAGCTGAAAAGAACAGACCCTAAGAGGTGAAAAAAGATTACCATGAATAGTAAGAAAATAAAAAGTAATGGAAAATCGAAAGTGCAAAAAGGTAATACAGAGGAGGAGGAGGAGGAGGAGGAGGAGGAGGAGGAGGAAGATATAGAATTAGAGAAATATAAGTAAAACTAGCGGAGGCAAAGAGAATATGTTGAACATGAATACATTAGGAATGAGGCCAATATGAGTAGTATAAGTGAGGTAAGGAAAAAAGACGCAAATAATTAAGGGAAAAAAAGTGTATTGCAAGGGCTAATGAATACTCGTAATGCATAAGAGGAGATGAGATAAGGAAATAAGTTCTGAGGGAAATGCGTTAGAGGAAAGTAAGTGAGAAAATGGGGGAGAATGAGTAATAGTAGAGGAGACTAGAAAAAATATACTGATTTTTTTTTTTAAAAAAATAGGGACTAGCATAATATGACCGAATAAGGAATAATGAAAAAGGTTGAGGAGTTTGCGTTCTCAAAAGGGGTAAGAAAATAAATAGCGGTGGATAACTAAATGGAAAATGATAAGTAGGGAGTGAGAAGACTTAAGGATAAACAAGTGGGAAAATGGTACATAAGGAGAATGAAATTAAAGAAAAGGGAGGAAAGTGAGTAACAGGAGATGAGATGAAATGTAAGATAATTAGGAATAAAAAAAATAATAACGGGAATAAGAGAAATATGAGAGGTTATGTGTTAAGCGCTAAGCATTGAGGATTAAGGGTTAACAATTAAGGGTTAAGCGTTAACAATCAAGGGTTAAGGGTTAAAGGATAAGGATTAATGGTTAATGGTTAAGGTTTACGGGTTAAGGGAAAAGGGTTAAGTGTTAAACTTTAAGCGTTAAGAGTTATGGGTTAATTGTTAAGAGTTAAGTGTTAAAGATTAACCGTTAAGCGTTAAGGATTAGGGGTTAAGGGTTAAGGGTGAAGGGTTAAGAGTTAAGGGTTAAGAGTTAAGTATTAAGGGTTAATTGTTAAGGGTTAAGGGATAAGGATTAACGGTCAAGGGTTAATAGTTAATATTTAAAAGTAGAGGGTTAAGGGTTAAGGTTTAAGGGTTAAGGGTTAAGGGTTAAGGGTTAAAGTGTTCAAAACGAAATAACAACACAAATCCCGCCAAACAATAAAAACCGCGTTATTTCCGTTATTCTTTCTATTTCGACACACACACGTTCCCGCCTGAAAAATAAGGGTATTATTATGGTGAAAAGATTTTTTGGTAGCTTAATTGTTTGGCGGGAAAAATAAGGGTAACTATAATCACGTTCTTCAGACACATACACACACACACATCTTATTTCGACACACACACGTTCTTCGGTAAATTAATTCTTTCCCAATATATCCATTGATTGTTGAATTTCAATTTAGTTACTTACATATCTTCAAAAACTTAATTTAATTTGAAGTTTTTTCTATAATGACTTCATTACTGAAACAAGACACACAAAAAGAAACATAAGTGTACATAATCCAAAACATGAAATACTATAAGTGTACAAAACGAAACAACCACACAAATCCCGCCCAACAATTAACACCGCATTGGGGGACCGCGCGCGCTAGCGCGCGGTTCAACAACTAGTTTAAAAAGGGGGTTTATTAAAATCGTCGACGTTTTACTTAGAATCGTCGACGTTTTTTGCTGAAATGACCAAATTACCCTCCTCATTTTTTTTTGCACACTCTCTCTCTTCTCCTAAACTCTCTCTTTTCCTCCTTTCTCTATCTTTTTCTCAAAAAAACCCAAAAAAAAAATAACTTTATCACTTGAAATTAATAGTAAAAACACAATAAACTTAAGGGTTAGTTCAATGTCGGATGTCGAATCAGTGGTAAGGTTAACTAACTATAACAAGTTACATATTTGTAAGTTTACTTAATTGTAGATTTAGAAAAAAAATTATACACAATTTACTACAAATTTGAATGAACATTATTGAACAATGTGTTAGGTTTAATGTATTTATGTTAAAGATAGCCTCTTAAAGAGCTTCACATTGGTAGAAATTTGGACTTTGAAGTTAAATGTCGGACGAAAATGTGGACGAAAATTTGAATGAACACGTCGAAATTGTTGTTTTGGACAAAAATCTGGACGTCCAACCATGGATGGACGATGAATTTCATTGTTCTACCACAGAGAGACAAAAATCTGGACGTCCAACCATGGATGGACAAAAACCTGGACGTCTGTCCACAGTAGGACAATGAATTTGTTTGTCTAACCGTGGATGTAACAAAAACCTGGACGTCTGTCCACGGTAGGACGTTGAATTTGTTTGTCTAACCATGGTGGTAGTAAAAATCTGGACGTCTAAATTACTAAACAATGACGAATGTGAAGCAACATTAATTTTTAAAATTTTATTAATAACTTTGACATTATATAGTAGTACTTAGACACTATAAACTACTACTTAGGCGCGGTGGCCGGTGGTCAAGGCAACGTTTGCCAGCGGCGGTGAACAACGGTGGTGGCCACCGTCAAAATTGGATGAAGGTTTTTAGATCTCACTTTTGATAGGTTTTTGATTTTGATGAGGGTTGTTTTTAGATGTCAATTTTTGATAATGGTTGTTCTTTATTAAATGCAAGGTTGATTTTTATTAAATGCAAGGGGCTTATTTTCATTAAAAGATTGTGGGATGATTTTCATTTTTTGTTCTTTTGAAATCAAACACTTTGAGTTTTTTGTGTTGTTTTTTTCAGTTTTTTCAGAAAAAATCAAGAGAATGAAAGAGAGAGAGAAAGGGTAGAGAGAGAATAGGGGTAGCGAACGTAATTTTTATGAAAAACGTCGACGATTCTAAGTAAAAACGTCGACGATTTTTAGTAATCGAGTTTAAAAAAAAGAAAAGGGTTTTGTAGCGTCAATTTCTTGGTCTCATCACAGGATCAAACTCACATTCTCTGCATCATCTCCCTTTTTAAACTTCTGTTTCAAATTTTATTGTTCTTTTCTTAATAAAAAGAGACTGAACAAGTTGGTGAGAAGTTTCACCCACACTTCACCCATCAATTTAATTCACTCCAATTTAATTAAATTAAATTCCCCAAAAAAAATCTCCCTCTTTTTTGCAAATTTATTTCTCATTTTTTCCTCAAGTACAATTTCTTCATTCAATCAACATGATCTCCTTGCAAAGATCAACTTTCTTGGTAAAATTCAACACTTACCCACTTCAATTCCCTCAATTTCATCACTACCCATTTAATCAATTCCCCATCTTTCCATCAATTCATCACTTGGGTCATAAATTTATTCCCAATTTTTTTTTTTTGGTTTTGGTATTAATTTGATTAATTATTTTAATTGTGTAATTTTGCGTTTGATTAATGTGCAGAGTAACACTCCAAGTGTGTCCGGGAGGTTCTTGGGCCCGACCCGACTTCAGACGAGGAGTCGGGTCACTGTGGGCCCCTCAAAAGGCGATGGAAACGGTGTCGCTTTGACGGAGGAAGGTGGCAATTCTCCTCCTACGGTGATTGATGGCTGTGAGAAATCGACGGTTGCGATTGGTGGTGTTGAGGACGTGTACGGTGAGGATTCTGCCACGGAGGATCAGCTTGTTACTCCTTGGGCTTTGTCTGTTGCTAGGTACACTCATTTCGATGATTTCTATGTTTTGTTGTTTTTATTGTTTTGTTAAGTTGATTATTTCATATATATATTTTGTTTTGTTTTGTTTTTGATATAAAAAAATTGATTTTTTAGTTCGTTTTGTGACTAAAGACTGCATTATTCTTTTATAACATAAATTTGACTTTGTGTGTAAATTTATGTTTGTAATGTCAAAGTTCGAGCTTATAGTGAAATGAAATTAACTTATGAATGAAATTTGAAGCTTATAAGAATGTTCGAACCTATAAGAAATTGTTGAAATAACTTATAAAAAGTTCTAAATTAAGTTCTGAAAGAATAATTCTAAAGCAATCAACTTTTTGATCATGGAATATGAGTTTTGATGGCAAAATTTAATAAAATTGCTTTAATAGTAGCAATTTAGAAACTTTTCTTTAGAAAATAAAATGTAGTCCATGTTAAATTTGAGGAACTTTGTGATTTGTTTAAATTCTTTTACTACATTTTTTTGGGTTATATATGTGTGTACTTTGGTTAATCCGTAATGTGGAGTGATAAAACTTTCGATGGAGTGTTTCGTTTGATGGGTGAATTGAGTTGATGAATTTCGAGTAGTCGTCGTAGAAAATGTTAGCTAGCTAGCTTAGAGAGTGAAGTTATAAGGTTAAGGCGTGGTTCTCATGGTATAAGCTCAAAACCCGTCACCATCAATGTGTCATAAGCGGCTCCCTTTGAGGAAAAAAGAGTGTGTTTATAGTTTCGTCCATATGTTATTTTGTTTTAGTTTGGTGAAGATGTGAAATCGCAAGTAAAATATGGTGGAGTTTTTGGTCTTGAGGACTAACTAGTCACTCCAAAGAATTTGTCGACTTATTGTATTCTACTTTGTATTTTTGTGGTTGATATGTGTATATCTCGAATAAGGGCCTGATATGAAGTGACACGATCAGAGGTGACATGCACTTAAATGATCCGATAATAGCACTCTAGGTGGTAAAAAGATTATAAGGTTTAAGAGAGGAAACGTTAACGTCATCGAGTTAGGTAATAGTAAGATTATATGGTCTAAGTGTGGAGACGTTAACGTCACTGATTTCAACTTGTGACTTATGTATCCTAGTCATGATGCGTAGATAATTCATCCTAAATCTGGCCTTAATGAGTCCAGCATCTTCATGGACCCCAAATACAGAAAGCAATTGGCCCTAAAATGTTAAGGAGTGATGAGTTGATTGCTTACCCTACGTCAGTTGGCCCAAACACTATATCATTAGTATTTCTGTGGAAGGAAAGGTTTTGATTGAAGTCAATGGAGGGATGTCATTATTAAACTGTACTTCGTAAATCTTATCCTATTTGCTAAGTATATAGGTACTCGTATACGGTATGCCCACTTTTTGAAGCATATATTATGTAATATACTTTACTTTATGTAAATCATCGGCGTATAGCTTATAGGATTCAGAAAATTTTGAGTGGACAGTGCAACTAAATTTCATGGACAGTTTCTGATAACCTGTACGCAATATTTTAAATAGATTCTCCATTTTTAGAGAATTTTGATAGGTCTTCTGATTTAACATTGTCAATTTCATATCATACTTCGTGACACAGTCCAGAGTTTTTTTAACTTTACGCCTTATGCCGATGATTTATTTAGAAAAGTGAACGCTGAGCCCACATAAGTTGAAGGAACAATTAAGTACTGACCAAAATGCATTGGGATACCTTTGGGCATGCCTTGCGCAGAAGGCGCATTAAGCAAATAGCCACGCACAAAAATCTCAGCTTTGCTGTGATTAGAACTGACTTTCCCTTCCGTTTTTTGTTGAAGTGGTTATTCGCTATTGCGGGATCCTCGCCACAATAAAGGGCTTGCCTTCACAGAGAAGGAACGAGATGCACATTACTTACGAGGGCTGCTCCCCCCAGCTGTCGTCAACCAGCCACTTCAAGTGAAGAAAATGATTCATAACATTCGACAGTATCAAGTTCCTTTGCAGAAGTACATGGCCATGATGGATCTTCAGGTATATAATTGACTTGTTCTCAAAAATCTAGTAGCCGTGCACTAACTTGATCATGTCGTATTGGATGTGTTTGTTAGGACCGTTCTCCTCATCTTTTTTTTTTTTTTTTACTTAACTTATCCTACATTTCAGAAGCTTCAGACAACTTTAGGAAAAAGAGTACTTAGAAAAAACCAAATTTCATAAAGCTTAAGATTACTAACTTCAGTAAATAGGAAGAAGATGGTGAACAAAAGCTGATCCGTTTGTTGAGGCCGTCTTGTCTGTTATTTGCAGGAGAGGAACGAGAAGTTGTTTTACCGACTTCTCATTGAGAATGTTGAGGAGCTACTTCCGGTGGTGTACACCCCTACCGTGGGCGAGGCGTGCCAGAAGTATGGGTGTATCTTTAGGCAACCGCAAGGCCTCTTCATCAGCTTAAAAGAAAAGTATGTCGTCTGATTATGAAAGAATTCAATGAAGTAAAGCGATTTCTGTCGCAGTATTCTAATGAGTGTTGCAATGTGCCGTCTACAGAGGGAGAGTTTTAGAAGTACTCAAAAACTGGCCTGAGAGGCACATCCGAGTGATCGTAGTCACAGACGGTGAGCGAATATTAGGTCTTGGCGATCTTGGCTGTCAGGTATGCTATCTGTTTCCCAAAACACGAGGACTTGAATTTTCTTTAGATTGGAGTATAAAATTGTGAATTGTGGTGTTCTATTTTGGAAGATATTTATTGCATTGAACAACTTTAAGTTGATGATCATGGTGAATGGTTTCCTCAGGGTATGGGAATACCAGTTGGCAAGCTTGCTTTATATACGGCTTTAGGTGGCATTCGTCCTTCAACAGTAAGTGGTTTCTGTTTACATTGTTTCTTTCCCGCCTCTTAATGAAATATTAATACATGATTACTGAGGTGTCGTAGTGACCATAACTTTGGACATTACTTGGTTCTTACTTTTTCAGTTGTTCCGTCTTCAGCCAATCTCCCCAATCCCAAGCCTAGATTTAAGTCTTAGCTTTGGATTCTTGCCACTTTTCTGAATACTTCACATGTATTTTAGTTATTTAGCAAAAAGGTGCTATGATCTTCATTGTTTAGCTACATTTTGACGTTAATTGAGATGGAGATATCATAGGTTGCATATGTTGGAAAGCAGGAATCAGTTACACAATCGTATTAAGTTTTTCTTTTTATTGTATTACTTTCAGTGTTTGCCGGTTACTATTGATGTGGGAACAAACAACGAGGCGTTGTTGAAGGATGAGTTTTATATCGGACTTCGTCAAAGAAGAGCAACAGGGCAGGTGCTGTTTTCTGACATTTTGTCTATCAAAGATCACTTTTAAGGGTTTCTTTCGTAGCTAATGGTGTAATGGTGTCAACTACAGGAGTATGCTGAGCTCATGGATGAATTTATGTCGGCAGTGAAGCAAATTTATGGCGAGAGGATCCTCGTCCAGGTGATGTACCGACTAACTCAACTTGCTTATACTAGTAGCTCACTCTTTTCGTAGCTCTATACCTGATACCTGATACTCGATATTCTGGGGATTGATTTTGCAGTTTGAAGATTTTGCCAATCATAATGCATTCGACCTACTTGCGAAATATAGCAGTACACATCTAGTCTTCAATGATGATATACAGGTATGTCTCGGGTCAATAGTTTAAAATCGACTTTAGATTCAAGTTCATTCCAGCTTTAAACATACGTTCTCATGTGGATACAGGGGACAGCTTCTGTGGTTCTCTCTGGACTTATAGCGTCGGAGAAGTTGGTGGGGAAGTCATTAGCAGATCACACTTACTTATTCCTTGGCGCTGGAGAGGTAACGTGTCTACTAAATGAGTTCTTATCATGTGTGCTAAGAACACATTTTAGAAAACTGTTAAAAGTACTCCGTATTATGTAAGTTGATACTCTCTAATAAAATATCAATATAATTTCATTGATTATAAGTGAATGATTCAAGGCGCGTTTTATCTGCATTCGGACTCTAACTCTAACTCAACATGCTTTGATCTGATGCGCATATTATATTGACATGTCGGAGCTTTTACTGTGAACATGTCATGATTACTTCGTAACTCTTTCTCGTTGATGTTCTAGGCTGGAACTGGTATAGCAGAGCTTATAGCCCTTGAAATCTCGAAGCAGGTGAGACCACGAGTACAAGTAATCTGATCAATATAACTTTTTTCGGATAACAAACTAGAATGACGTCTATGTATTCTTGTAGACAAACACACCTCTCGAGGAAGCTAGAAAAAAGATCTGGCTTGTGGACTCCAAGGTTCCAAAACTCTGTCATGAGTGTCTTTCTTTTTCTCTGATCTTTGAATTTTTCTGATCACTTGCTACGTTTGATGCTACCATCAGGGGTTAATAGTCAATAGCCGTATGGAAACCCTACAACATTTCAAGAAACCGTGGGCACATGGGCACGAACCCATTAAAGGGCTCCTCGAGGCTGTCAAGGTGAGAGCATCTAATAACACGTTGCTTGAGACGATCTGATTTCTAGTCGTCTGATACTCTGTCCCCTTGTTGTGCAGGCCTTGAAGCCTAGCGTTTTGATAGGCTCGTCAGGGGTTGGAAAAACATTCACGAAAGACGTGGTTGAGGCAATGTCTGCATTCAATGAGGTATTGTTTGTCTTATTAACGATAACTTTTTTACAAATGATGATAAGAATTGTTTGCTATACCTCTCGATCTCTCAATCGTTCTGTCATTATATTTGTTGCAGAGACCTTTAATTCTCGCACTGTCAAATCCGACTTCACAGTCCGAGTGCACAGCCGAGGAAGCTTATACATGGAGCAAGGTAGGCTTTCAAACAATGCTACGTTTAGTGTTCACACATCACGTACTTTTAATTCGCAAGTATGAATTTCTTTTCCAATTTTTAGGGCCGAGCGATATTTGCTAGTGGGAGCCCATTTGATCCTGTTGAGTACGAAGGAAAAACTTTCGCATCTGGACAGGTAAGTCTGTATTGGCGATCTCCAAATTTTTCGGAATTTTCTTATCGAGAAATGAGAAATGCTAAAAATACTACGCATTTGTTGTTTCTTGCCTCAGTCAAATAATGCATACATCTTCCCTGGATTTGGTCTCGGGTTGATAATATCGGGTGCAATCCGTGTTCACGATGACATGCTCTTAGCTGCGTGTAAGTGTCCTCACACGTCGATTTATTTTGTCAGAACTATGGTTCAGCGCTTACTACGCTAATATTAATGTTTGCGGATGTGAATTATTTTGTGATGCAGCGGAGGCGTTGGCAGCGCAGGTAACCGAAGAACACTACGCCAAGGGTCTATTGTACCCTCCGTTTAAGGACATTCGCAAAATTTCTGCCCACATAGCAGCCAATGTGGCAGCTAAAGCTTATGAACTTGGTGAGAGTTTCCCCGCAATTCAATAAAGCGTATTCATAATAGCGTAAAAATGATAATATTAATTTCCGTGTCGATTTTTTGGCTGATATCCAGGTCTTGCAACTCGACTACCACAACCGGAGAATCTGGTAAGGTATGCTGAGAGCTGCATGTACAGCCCATCGTACAGACCGTATCGTTAAATTTCCTCGAAAGACACTCTACAATTCCTTGTTCATCAAGGTTTTATTACGTAGATTCGTTTGCATAGTTTCCTGTATTTGTTATATACTTCGTAAAACATGTCTTGAGTGTTTTAAGAAAGGAGTTAAAGGAGGTCATTCAGTTATGCATCGAGTTCACTTTGTGCGATAGCGCTTGCTGCGTTTGTTTGAATGTCTTCCATGTAATATACAACGTACGGACACGTTTTTATGTCAATTTTATTGAACTTCTGTCTGTGATGACTCTTTTTAACATGGCATTCGTTTCGAGGGGGCATGTCAAAGTATAAAACTCGTCACAAAATGTTAACCATTATTCTAAATGGTTTCTTACTTTCTTTACCTTGGTTATGAACTAAGGGGGCGTTTGGTATGCGCAGTGGAAAGAGAAAAGGAATCAGAAAGAGAAACAGGGAGAAAAGAATGGGATTACCCTAGATTTAGGTTGTTGTTTGGTACAATCTGGAAAGGAATTGATTATCCCTATGGATTCCCTTTGTAGTTGTTTGGTACAAAACAAAGGAATCAAACTATTTTTTTTTTTCACATGAAGTTAATTTTATTTTTTTTACTCTTTTTACATTGTTTTTTCAAAAAAGTTGCTACAAACAAAAGAAAAATTAATAATTAACAAACATAACATAGATAATAACCATACAAACACCCAAAATTATAATAACAATAACAATATATAACAATATAATCACCCAAATTTATAATATAACCTATAAATAACAATATAATATCAAAAACATTATAATAACAAATAAATAATAAATATAAAATTGAAAAAAAAAAAAAAAAAAAAAAGAAGGCAGATCTGCTGCCGCCTAAAGGGGTAGCCGGAGGCTCCACGGAGCGCCGGAGGAGGCATGTGGCGCCGGAGGAGGCATGGGGCGCCGGAGGCGGCAGGGATCGCCGGAGGTGGCAGGGGGACGCCGGATGCGGCATATGTGTCGCCGGAATTTAAAAAAAAAAAAAAAAAAAAAAAGAGAGAGAGAAAATGGTGGCGTCGGAGGCGGCAGGGGGACGCCGGAGGAAGGTCAGTGGGGTCGCCGGAGAAGATAGTGGCTACCGGAGAGGGAGAGGTTTTTTTTTTTTTTTTAATAAGAAAGGGGAAGGGAGGGAGGAAGGAGATTAGGGAGGAATGGAATTAGTAAGAGGAGGGGGAGGGGGGTAAGAATGAAAGAGGAGAAAGGAGATATTGAATAGAGAAATAGTGGAAAGGGAATGACAAAAATGACCAAACAAACAACCACTAAGGGAATCTAACTTTTTAAATCCCTTTCCCATTCCTAAAACCCTCATACCAAACGCCCCCTAATGACATACAATGGAGCCTTTTTGTCGTCATTGTAAAGTTTTTATAACAAGCGTTTGAACCATATGCGTTAATGAAAAACGGTACCACCGTGTAATTTTTTACATTCAAATGTTAAAATGTATGTATATTTTGAAAAAATCATGAGATGGCGACAAAAGTTTTTTTGAAAATGAGAAACTGAAAGCGTTTCATGCGTAAAAAAATTCTATTGGTCATTTCACGCGTGAGACGGTCGTATAAAAATTCCAAAATAAAAAATTCCGATGCCGGGAATCGAACCCGGGTCTCCTGGGTAAAAGCCAGATATCCTAACCGCTGGACGACATCGGAATGTTGGTTGTAATGTAAGGCATTAAGTTTATATACCATTATATAGTAGGAAAATACAACATTTGTAATATTTTCTTTTGTTTTCGATAATGCAAGCGTTGCACAACTATGAAATTGTGACCGATTTTTACAAAATCAAAAAACATAATTAGAAGGTTACCTAAGATGTGAGGAACATAAAAACAATGTACATTATATAAGTGTTGGAGAAAGATGCATAATTACTCGAAATTTCGATTCAACAAAAGTATATTATGGGAATACGGGGTTACAACTAATTAATTATTTCATTTTCCATGTTTCATGTCTCCAATATAATGTACCCGTAAGTTTCGTGTTGCAAGAAAACAAATATTTCAAACATGTAAAAAATATTAAAATATAAAAAATGCTTTTGCAATATCAAAATTTCACCCTTATTTATCAGAATTATGACCCATAAGGTCTTTTTTTTTTTTTTTTTAATAAGGTCATACTTGCAAGGTTTGTTCATTTGTTGCTTTTATTTAGAGTTTTAAGAACTGTTGCTTGAAAAATTAATTGGCCAATTGTAATTTCATACAATGTTATAAGCAATTTGAAAATTATTACCAAAATCTACAAACGTTATCAATTACGAAATTGTGTCATTACACATGATTTCATCTGGATATGTTGTAAGAAGAACAAGGTACAATAACTGACTAACTGGTTGTAAAATACGGAGTAATTTGTACGGAGCATGATTGTTTTCAAATTCACTTTTAAATCGGGTCATTTAGGAATAACAACATGTCAATGAACTTCTTATAGTGTCGATTAACTTCTCAAATAAATTCGAAAAAAAAAAAAAAAAAAAAAAAGCATTTTCTCCTAAACAAAAGTAAACTGTAAAAATGAAACTTTTATCTTATTTTCTTTATCGTCTAATACAAGACCTACTACTTTCGACCCCTTAGCCTTATTTCCAGTTTCCAAAACCGCACTCGTCCCACTTATTCGACAAACGCCTCAATTATAGAAGGCAGACCAGGCGCGCAAATTACCCTGTAACGAGGAAACCCCGCAGACAACAACAGCGTTTTACACTGCGCCTCGCTTCTCTCTTTTCCGCCTCCAAAATGCGCAATCATTTCTAAATCTGACGCATAAACTATGTCATCGATTGGACCCTCGCCTTCTTGCTGCACTAGCTGTTCGAATATTATGACCTTCCCCGTCTTCTCCGGCACTGCTTTTCGACTGTTCTTTAGTATTGTCACGCAGTCGTCGTCGTCCCAGTCGTGTAAGATTGACTGCATTTGAACCATATGCGTAAAACGACACCACCGTGTAATTGTAAAGTTTTTATAACAAGCGTTTGAACCATATGCGTAAAACGATACAACCGTGTAATTTTTTACATTCAAATATTAAAATGTATGTATATTTTGGAAAATCATGAGACGGTGACAAAAGTTTCTTGAAAATGAGAAACTGAAAGCGTTTCATGCGTAAAAAATTCTATTGGTCATTTCCCGCGTGAGACGGTCTTATAATAAAAAAAAATTCCAAAATTAAAATATTCCGATGCCGGGAATCGAACCCGGGTCTCCTGGGTGAAAGCCAGATATCCTAACCGCTGGACGACATCGGATTGTTGTTTGTTATGCAATTCATTAAGTTTATATAACAAAATACGACATTTGTAATACGACATTTGTAATATTTTCTTTTGTTTTTGATAATGCAAGCGTTGCACAACTATGAAATTGTGACCCATTTTTACAAAATAAAAAAATTACATAATTAGAAGGTTACTAAGATGTGAGGAAAATAAAAACGATGTAAATTATATAAGTGTTGGAGGAAGCTGCATAATTACTCGAAATTACGATTCAATAAAAGTATATTACGGGAATACGGGGTATACAACTAATTAATCATTTTATGTCTCATATCTCATGTCTCCAATATAATGTACCCGTAAGTTTCGTGTTGCGAGAAAACAAATATTTCAAACATGTAAAAAAAATTAAAATATAAAAAATGCTTTTGCAATATCAAAATTTCACCCTTATCTATAAGAATTATGACCCATAAGTTCCTTTTTTTTTTTCGTAAGGTCATGCTTGCAAGGTTTGTTGCTTTTATATAGAGTTTTAAGAACAGTTGCTTGAAAAATTAAAGGATTAATGACTTTTTCATATGATGTTCACTCCAGCAATTTAAATTAATTGGCCAATTGTAATTTCATACAACGTTATAAGCAATTTCAGAATTATTACCAAAATCTACAAACGTTACCAATTACGAAATTGTGACATTACACATGATTTCATCTGGATATGTAAGAAGTACAAGGTATAGTAACTAGTTGTAAAATACGGAGTAGTTTGTACGGAGCATGATTGTTTTCAAATTCACTTTTAAATCGGGTTATTTAGGAATAACATGTCAATGAACTTCTTATAGTGTCGATTAACTTCTCATATAAATTCGATAAAAAAAAAACACACACACATTTTCTCCTAAACAAAAGAAAAAATGAAACTTTTATCTTATTTTCTTTATCGTCTAATACAAGACCTACTACTTTCGACCCCTTAACCTTATTTCCAGTTTCCAAAACCGCACCCGTCCCACTTATTCGACAAATGCCTCAATAATAGAAGGCAAACCTGGCGCGCAAATTACCCTGTAACGAGGAAACCCCGCAGACAACAACAGCGTTTTACACTGCGCCTCGCTTCTCTCCTTTCCGCCACCAAAATGCGCAATCATTTCTAAATCTGATGCATAAACTATGTCGTCGATTGGACCTTCGCCTTCTTGCTGCACTAGCTGTTCAAATATTATGACCTTCCCCGTCTTCTCTGGCACAGCTTTTCGACTGTTCTTTAGTATTGTCACGCAGTCATTGTCGTCCCAGTCGTGTAAGATTGACTGCATTTTCCGAAGATACAATTAAAAACCAATCCAAAAATACGATCTAAAAGAATTGGATGAATCGAAGGGAGTCGAGTCGTACCTTCAAAATTACAACATCAGCAGTAGGAATGGACTTAAACATGTTCCCAACGACATGAGTAACACCCTCAATTTCTGGTGCAATCGCAATCACGTGAGGTAAATCGAAATTTATACCTTTAATATGAGGATGTGCCTTGACAATTTCACGCACACCGGACCCGGTCCCACCCCCGACATCCACGACAGTCTTCACCGAAGCAAACACGTCTCTGTACTCTCTTGCCACGACCCTAAACCCGAGCCTGGCTGTGAACGCTAACCCTTCGTGGAACACCCTGTTAACGTCCTCGTTGTGTGCCAGAAACTCCCACAGAGTGAATTTATGCGCCTTCTCGAAGGCCACACCTCCGTCTTTTATTGCAGTGCTGAGGTGGTGGAATGCAGACAGCAGTGCAGGGTGGTTGTGCATCAGAACGACAGGAGCGTAGCTCGTGTTGTTGTCGTTGTTGGTGTCCTTTACTAGCAGTCGTGATGCGGGGGTTAAGTCGTAGAAAATGTCGTTATCGTTACTGACCTTAGACGATGTGAAGATTTGTCTGCGCGTCAGGACCTGCATGACGCGCGACAGGCACCTGAGGTCGGGTGATTTGGCGTCTAATGTGGAAGCGATTTGGGCGATGGTAACAGGGCCGCGGTTGGAGTGAATGATGTTTGGAATGTCGAGCTCGACTGCGCATTTCAGCGCCATGGCGTCAGTGAAGCCGTAAACAGGTCTGAGTAATGTTGCTAGAGTTTCATGTCCTGGGTATTTTTGTTCCTCTGACATTGTAATTTTTTTTTTATTTTTTTAGTTATTTTAATCAACGAATAACTTTGAAAATGCTAAGCTAATGGACAAATTAACTATTTATTTTGGGAGTTTTGATGTAACTCATAATTTATTAATGTTGATTTAATGGGTTTTTATTAAAGAGTAAAATCACTAAATTAATGTATGTCTCATTATTTATTAAGGGTTTGTTGATGTAGAATCAAGCAAAACTGCTGATTTAGACTTCTTACGGAGAGTAGTAACTTTCACAATTTATATCTTATAATCAGCCTTCTTATTCAAAATAAATAGGGTTTTTTTTGTCAAATAATACTTTTTATTTTGGTTTATTTAACAGGAATAATACGAACTATCACAATTCTTCTCCCAATAATCCAGACTATCATTATTCCCGCAATAATCCAAACTACTATACCTATATTCTCAAAATAGTACCACATAAAATATGACCGTTTTCTTACCTTTTGGTTCCGGTAAATGTTGTGGGACCCCTATATTTTCTAATATAGACGTTGTAGCATCTTGTCTTCTTCATTATTACAATTCCTCCATTTTTATACCAACTAAGCTTCAAAATTGAAAAATTAATTCAAAAATGAAATCTCGTATGTCATGTTCATCGTCTTCAAATACACGGATTTCAAACATATCAACCGACGTCTTATGCAACCACAATTTAGGCGCTGTTATTAGGACAATTAAGAATGGCCGAAATATGGGCAAAAAATTCTTCGGTTGTCCTTTATGGCCGGTAATGTCAATGTATTTTATAATACTTTTTTTTTTTTTCCCCCTTGTTTTGGTTTAAATCTTTGTGGTAATGACATGTTGAATATGTAGAACAATCATTGTGGGTTCTTCGTGTTGATGGAAGATATTGAATCGGATAATTATTCAAAAGTCCATGAATGTCCGCCATCGGATTTTGAGAAGAAATTTGCAAATAAGATTTCAAAATTGAAGATGAAGAATGAGAAGTTGGTCGAAGAAAACATGGAATTGAAGAATTTAATGAACAAACATGCTAAAGGGGAGAAAGCAGCTCTGATCGGATTAATTGTGTCGTGGATTTTTTTTGCATTTTGTAAGATGATAAACTGATGTAGTAATTTTGTAATGGGGTTGGATGTAAGACGTAAAACGATTAATTTAGTAATTTGTGACGGATGTGTTTGTCGATTAAAATTTGGACAGCATGTCGACGTTAATACGAGGTCCCAAATTCATGTATTTGCAACATGATCATCAACCAAAGAGCCTACCATTTTCGATAGCATGTATACATTATTACGAGCTCCCAAATTCGTAGCTGTTGCAACAGAAACGATTATCAAAATTAATAATAGTAGTAATAATAATAATAGTAGTAGTAGTAGTAGTAGTAGTTGTAGTCGTTTACTTCGGCTTCTGGGGGACTTTACGATGTAAAGCATAAACTTGGATCGCCCTACAATTGTAGCGACGAAATAATAGTCTACTTGGATAATACTTGAGTCACGGATACCGCTTTCCTTAGAGAATATTCCGACCCTTATAAGCCTTGGGTTACACGAAATTTCTCGCAGGATAAAACAAGTACGACCCCTTGCTTCTTAGGCTTAGAAACAAAGAAATATTTCGAGTCTTTTTTGTTAGTTTGTTGTAGCGAAATGTGCAAGGAAAAATAGCATGAAAAATGTTATGAAATTCCTCCAACACCACCCTCCCTTATATAGGAAATGAGGGGGCGCAATGTTTCGTATCAAAAGACGCATCCCTTGAATTAAAGATAAATCAATTAAATCAAGAGACACATCCCTTGGATCAAAGGTGCATCCCCTTAAGGCAAGACATCCTTTCAACGAAAGAACACGACTTTAATAAAAGACGTAACGCTTCACTTTTGATACAAATCATCATTCAATGTAACCAAATTATTATATTATTGATCACGTTCCGTAACATACAATCATTTCTATATGAGCGTGCACTCCGCACTCCCGACCCATATTATAATGTCGTATAGTTACTACATTTCACACAAATCCCGACTACACTTAAATTACCGGCAATTTACACTTAAATTATCAACAGTAGTAGTAGTAGTAGTAGTAGTAGTAGTAGTAGTAATAATAATCAAGATTAATAATAACAATAATAGTAATACTAATAATAGTAATAATAATAATAATATAATGAAGTGTGAGTTTTAGAAGAATGAAGATTTGAATGAGTGAAATAAGACTTTTTCTTTATTTAATTTTTTTTATTGATTAAAAAAATTAAATTTGTTTTTACCCTTTTTTTGAGATGGACCATTTTGAGAATATAAGTATAATAGTTTGGATTATTACAAGATTAATAATAGTATGGATTATTGAGAGAAGAAGACTCATAGTTTGAATTACCGGTTTTCCAGGTAGTAGGTTACCATGGACCATTTTGAGAATATAGGTATAACTAGCATAATACCCGTGCATAAATGCACGGGATGTATAAAAATAAGTTAATAATTAATTGAAAAATTTGGTAATTAAATTAAATATTAAATTAAAATAAGAATAATATATAATATAAATACAGCCTAAATTTTCAAACCCAAAATACAACAAACTGTATTTTACCCGTCCACATATTTATTTAACATGTAACCCGCGTATATGACTTGTTTAACGTAGTTAAGTATTATGAAAATATTTAAATCATTCAACCCGTATTTGTCTTCTAATTAACCCGTTTAATAGGTTTGAAAGTTTCAATTTTGATATTTCTTAATTAACTATCAAAATTTAGATGATGTAAACGTTGAAAATTGTAACAAAAAAATTAGAATAGTGGAACATTTAATTTTTTTTTTTTTTATACAAATAGAGTTATAATTTTATTAAAAAAATATATCATAATTTGGTGAAAACCGATCAAAGTATCGCAATACATTGTCTTAAAATTCATCATTTATAATAATATGGTAAACCGCGCTTAAAATGTTATACTGAAAACACATTAAATAAAAATGGTTAGTTTAAGAGATAAAATGTTATATTGAAAACACATTAAATAAAAATGGATAGTTTAAGAGATAAAAAAAAATATATACTACGTATTTCATAGGAGATATTTACTTATATGACATAATTTCAAAAATGAAATAAAATAAAATAAACGAAAGGGATAAAAATAAAATAAAATAAAATAAAAGGAATAAAAATATGTAAAAGTTGGAGGGAAAATTGGAGGGAAAATTGGAGGGAAAATTTGTGTAGGATGGTTTTTGTTATATATAATTACTAGTTGGCGTGCCCGTCCCCGTCCGGGCTATCTATCATTATTATTAAGATTTAAAAATAAGTATAAAATATAATTTTAATACTCCCTCCGTTTCAGTGAATTGTTTACAGTTTGACTTTTTTGTGAGGGGAAAAAAGTCAAACTGTAAACAAATGAGTGAGACAGAGGGAGTATATTTTTTCTAGTTTATATATTTACCAATTATGATATAATTTTCTATGATATTTAATATGACAAAACTTCTAAAACATAAATACTAAGGCCATGTTCTTTTCGGCTTTTATCGTATTTAATATGATAATTTTCTAAAATCTATGATTTATCATATTTGTTTTTTCTTTTCTTTGCTAATTATATTTTATAATACTTACCTAATACTATTTTTTTTTTCCTTTAACTTATTTATTAAATTAAATATTATTTGACTTTTTAAAATTCTATGAATTACCATATTTCTTTTCTCTTTCATTTTTTTTTTTTAATATTTTAAAATATAACTTACTTATATTTTTTTTTCCCTTAACTTGAATATTTAATCCAATATATTTAAGGCAAAATATGTATTCTTCAATTTTGCTATCCTACAATTTTAAGTATTCCAATTGTAGATTTAGTATTATATTTTAGATTACATATGTTAATTATACTATACCATCTTCTTCTTTTTTCTTTTTTCTTTTTTCTTTTTTCTTTTTTCTTTTTTCTTTTTTCTTTTTTCATTTTCTTTCTTTTTTTTTTTTTTTTTTTTTTTGTGTTTTTTTTTTTTTTTTTTTGTTAATTACATATATTCTCTTTTTGTTACGTTAAAATGGGGTAATAAAGAAATTGGAATTTTGTCATTAAATCAAACTTTATCCTATCACTATACTAAACATATGTTTTTTTTTCTTAATTAGTAGATGTTCTTATACAAAATTGAGATTAACAATCAAATCAAAACTTAATACTATTAAACTAACTAAAAGATTACGCATTAAGCATTACAAATATTATTATACAACCATATCTAATAACTTGATTTAAAAATAAGATAATCGGTAGATATTGTACATCACTTTTACCTTTCATGTTACATATTCTTACCTTTCATGTTACATATTCATTAGTTTTTCTATTGGGTTATAATCAAGTTTGTTCAATAAAAAACTTCAAATCTTGAACGTAAAATATAAATCTACAACATACAAAGAAAAAAATCGTGATAATTTAATCAAGCTATGTTTAAGTATCAAACATAGTAATTAAGAAATAAAAATATTCAAATTTTAAACACTCTTATCAAATACACCGTAAAAAATAAATTTAACACAAATTGTAATCATAATTAAAACATAGTAAAGTAAAACTATTTAACATAGTACGTACCTAAAAAGATCTAGCTAAAGTTTTTGATACATAGATATACAAAAAGGGATGGGGACTTACCTAAAAATTAAATAAGGTAATTATGTGTCATATAATTGTTTATTTTGAAATTATTATTTTTCTTCTCAATTAAAAACATCTTCAATTAATTTTTTTTTGGGAAAGTTCTAATATAGTAAAGATTTCAATTGTAGATTTAGTTTTATATTTTAAGTTACATATGTTAATATTTTTTCATCTAAAATCATAGCAATAGTAGAATTATAAATAATACTAATATTAATTTTTTAGACCAATTATAATGTGTGAATGTATAAATGTAAGTAGTAGTTTATAACTTTATATATATATATTAGATATAGATAGATAGATAGTTTAGATTATTGCGGGATTATTGATAGTATGGATTATTGGGAGAAGAATAGTGATAGTTTGTATTATTCCTGTTAAATAACCCTTTTATTTATGGTTATTTGTGAAATAGTACCTTTTATTTTATTTTTTGGTTATCTAGTACCTTTTATTTCTTAATTTTTGTTAAAGAGTACCAAATTATGAATTCCGATGAAATTAGTTCATTTTGTCGTACTATCTCACGAATAACCATAAATACTAGAATTTGTGTTTGATCTGGAGTAAAAGGTATCATCTGGAAGAAGAAGAAGAAAAAAAAAAAAAAAAAAAAAAAAAAAATTCCTATTAATTTGCAGAGTCTTCAAATAAATAATAGAATGATGTTTACGTGAGAGAAAATGGGAATAAAATAAATGGAGAGATCTATTTGTGTTTGATCAAAATGACCCCATTGCCTGGTCAACTGTGACGCAAAGACTTATGACTTTGTAAGACAGAGTTTTCCAGTTGGCTGAGACTTGGTTATGAGATGGTCTGAATTAAATTACAAAAATCAAAATTAGATTTTAAATTTATATCATCAAAGAAAAAAGACCCAGAAATAGGGTAGAGATGGAAGGAGATGCAGAAAATGCGAGCGAACAAATGTCCATCGATGGCTACTGGACCTGTCGTAGAATAGCTTTATACGTGTGTATGATTCCAGTTGGGCTGGTGTGTGTGATGGGGTGTGTGATACTACTTGTGACCATATACTTGTTTTTAACAGGGTTGTTGGTGATCTTAAGTTTGAAGCAGTTTGGCAACGCCACCCAATTCAAATCTATCCTCCGCTTCTGGATATGGGTAGACGTTAGTGCGCTTCTGTTAATGGTGTTGCTGATGTATCCCGTGTTCAAGTTTGTGTTGCTAAAGCATGTCGTGATCATGGGGTTCACTATCGCTAACTGGCTTACCATATTTGCATCCTTTGCTTCTCTGTATCTGCTTGACTTTTTCATGAAAGCACTTCTGCATTTTATGCAGCAGCCTTACACATTAAAGCACGATGAGAGCAGCCTTAAATTTCGAGCGTGTTGCATTGTGCTCACAGACTGCATACTATTTCTGATGGCAGAGTCTATTGCTTTAAATCGGATCCCTTGGTTTAGGGAACAGAAAATAGTCGGTCTGTACGTGTGGGAATTGATCGAGGTGACGATCTTTACTACGGTCGGGTACAATGCAATCATAATGTTTACTCATCGGAGTGTGGGGTTCACAAAGATCTTAGCGGATATAATTCTAAATCGCGCCAAATGGATGGAGCCGCAGCGTAAGTTGGTAGTAACGCAGCTGTTTCCGGTGCAATATTCAGTCTATTATACCAACGGACTCAAGAGCAGCATCACCTTTTGCTTGAGCTTGGTTCTGATTCGCCTGATGTGGATCTTGTACCTCAAGTCGTTGGTAAGCAGGACACCATTTGCGGAGGCTATCGTGCAACTCAGTACTCCTACTTGGTTCAGCATCTTAATTTGCTCCGTTTTATGGTTTCTCAAAACGTGTCTAGTCTTATCATGGGCTGACACCGAAATATATACTCGATTCAAATCAGACATCTTAAAATCAGGGACACATTTGTACTTTCTTGGCATCCTTGGTCGCCACAGCCACGACATATTCAAGCTAAACTATTTAGGATCAGCAAACGCTCCAACTAGTACTTCTTCAACATCTTACATACCATTATCTGGTCAACCAAATAACAGTGCTGGGAATGAAGTTGAGGGATCAGGCTACTGGTTTGAGGTTAGGGCACTGCACCAGTGCTGCATGGATAAAGGGGTGCATCTGAGCAGCCAACGGGCCCAACGCGACCCACTATATTCACCAATTTCTGCATGGTCTGAGGCAGTGACAGTATACATCATCAGCTGTCTAATCGAACTGACCGAAGCTGATTTCCCTAACCGGAGCATTTGGGACAAACGGGATGATGACGACATGGAAGAAAGCTGGAGTTATTTTCAAGTAAGAGTAAAAAAAATGTCGGCAATAAAGAGGAAAATCACGAAAGATGACCTGCTGATGCACCACAAGACTCCGACAATGCATGATGTTAAGCGGGTGTCACAGTACTTGATTTCAGCTAAAAAGGACTTATCTGATCAGAAATTCATATCATCCATTCTCAAAAGATTAAATGCACGTCCCGGTTCGGATTTCAGGTATCAAATTTATACTTCCTCCATTCCGTTTGATTCTATACGTTTGACCAAAACACGGTAATTAAGGTAGAAGAAAATCAAGTGGGGTAGATAATGGAATTACTTAAATACCCCTACTTTATTGTTTGCAAGTGGGTTGAGTGGGTATTAGTGAAGGGTATATTGGTCTTTTAGTTTAATAAAGTAGAGACTAAAATAGAAATGTATAGAATTGATTGGAATTTCCGAAAAAGGAATATGTATAGAATCAAATGGAATGGAGGAAGTATTTATTTTATCGCTGTCTTCTTTAATGTAAATTTACATTTGAAAATTATTAAATAATATCTTTGTCAATTTTACTTAAACTCAAGCGAATTAAAAAGGTCAAACCGATTTTAATTTTAGATAGAATAAGAGTGAGAAAAATTTAAAAGCGGTTTAACTTTCTTTTCAGACTCGCTTGAGTTCTGCTAAAATTGACAGTGATATTATCTAATAATTTTCAATAGTTGAGATTATTTTGAGTTGGGATTAATATTGGAAGATGGGTGATAGTTAGGATTATTCATGTGAATTTTTCCTTAAAAAAATCTCCAAACTCATAAATATGTCAAAAAGTGTAAATATGCAATTGAATTTGAATGGACGGAGTAATAGGTATCGTGGCGTGGTGTGACGTGAAAAGACGCAATATAATTATAGTTATGTATTCATCAATGTTTTAGTGAGAAGGTGAGGCAACTAATAATAGATGAGAAGACGAACAAGGTTACTGGTGAAATTGATGAAAGCATGGATGTTCAAGTGGATGATTGGGAATACTTTCAGCAAGTAATGTTGAAAAGCAAACCTTGCTCCGAATTATCAGTTCGAAATTGGCTGGTTTGTCGTGCTTTTATTTTTAGCTCATTTCACTTCCGTTCAATTTAATTTAGTTAGATCGATCGAACATGTCATTAATGTGTTTAAATAATGACTACTTTTTTCAATTAGCATAATTTTAAATTCAGGTTAGTCTGATGATATACGGAGTAATATATACGGAGTATCAGTATTAAACACTTTCCAAACTAATTTTTATTTAATTTATACAATTGTGCTTGGATAATGTTAGTCCAAACAAAGTCTTTGATATATTATTCTCTTCATTATACTACTTTCTCTGTGTTTCAGTCAATTGTTAACATCTACTCCATTTTATTTTCTTCTCACAAAAATAAAGCAAATGTTAACAATTAACAGGAACAGAGAGAGTATATTTTGCTCATTTAATTAAGGGAGGTAAATTATGTGAATGAAATTAAAGTAAAAAAATAAATAATAAAGTAAATTATGTGAATGAAATTAATGAGAAATTGACAAAAATAGAAATCAACGAAATTCTCATTTTGGGAAAGCGGGTAAAAGATGATCAATTAAGTGATATCAACCATCATGTTAAGATCGAAGCTTTTGTTAAAATAAGGTTAAAAAATTAAAAAATTAGCATTTTGGGTTGGACTAAAACTTATTTAGCAATATGGGGTCCAACTAGGATTGGATAGCCCTTACCTAAAAAAATTAAAAAAAAAAAAAAGAAAAAAAAAAAAAGAAAAGAAAAATAAATTACAATTAACCATCATGCTCTACCTCCCAAACACCCATCAGCACCACCGATGCAAACCACCTTCTCCTCCTCAATTTTGGTCCTCCTTCAATAACAACACAACAACCAACATCGAGAACTCCACAATCATCATCGTCACCACTCTCACCGGACCCATGAAGGTGACCATCAACCACCATCTCCAGCGTGGTTTTCACCAAAACCCACTGTCGGCGGCCTTCTCACGCGCCACCACCTCCACCACCTCTCTCGGCGGAAATCGCCCAAGTCACCACCGTTGCCCGACATTAACGCCGGCCGGCCTCCCTGCTCACCAATCCGGTCACCCGGCTACCGATACACCGAAAATCGTCTTTTAGACCACCGTGGCCACCACGATGACCACCATGAGAATCGTTGTGTTCATCTCCTCCCACCGCAACACTACTTGCTTCTCCACCTCTCACCGGAGCTCCGACCACCACAGAAGTCATGGTAATTAAGGCGGCGACAGGAAAGCAAAGGATTGTTGTTGTGATTCCGGCGATTACGGTTCATCAAAATTTCTGGGCTGCGGTGGTTGATAGAGCTGGTTTTGGTGGTGATGGTGTTTGTGAAGGTTGAAGATGATATTTAGCTTTGGGTTATCCAATCCTAGTTGGACCCCAATTTGCTAAATAAGTTTTAGTCCAACCCAAAATGCTAATTTTTTAATTTTTTAACCTTATTTTAACAAAAGCTTCGTTAAGATCCAACCACCGTTTGATTTTTTTGTGAGTGAGATTTCAGATAAGTGTAAACAAATTATACAGGAAAACGGAGTGGACAGTTGCTTATTCATAGGAGATGCGCTAAGCAGTGCCAATGAAGTAGTGGATTGTTTAGACAAAATTGTAAGTTGTTGTTTGATAGCAGCAACCTTCATTCTGTGGCTTCTACTCACTGGTTTGGCAAGCACTGCAGTACTTGTTGCCGTTGCGTCACCATTATTGGCTGCTACATTTATTTTCGGAGAAACTTGCAAGACTTTATTTCAAGGGATCATCTTTGTGTACGTGATTCAACCAATTCACGTCGGAGATTTGTGCTCTATCGGTGTCCACAAGGTTAGTTTGCTTGAATCTATTATTCATACTAGTTACTACTTTGGACGACTATTTTTCGGGTTTTACCAACACTTTTTTTTTTTTCCGCAAACCCAATAAATAGGTTAATTGATATTTACTAAGATCATTTAAAACACCAGATAAAACGTTTCGAGGTAGATTACTCAACCAAAATCTCACACCTATGCTCCATGGTCGAACATGAGCTAGACGATCGTGGGAAATTTTATTTGCTTTTCTACTTTTATAGTCACACAAAACAGAAGCAAAGTTATTGGAGTGAGATAACAAAGAATGTCTTCGATAATGCAGTGATGCATATCATTTGTAATCTGAATCTGAACTACGTACTTCTCAATATTTATAAAAGCATTTCTCTCTTTTGATAGTGGTTATTGTAGTTATCACATCATTAGTGAGACGCGTAAAATCAAGTTGTTTATCTTTTTAGAAACTTTTGTTAAAATAGAGTTATTTAAATAAATATTCAACGTTTTGAGTCGGTTTAAAAAATATTTAGGAAAATAGGGTCTACGTAGGCTTTGATAACTACGGACCCAAAAACGTCACTTCGCGTGACGTTTTATATCTCTAAATGTGCATTTTCAGAAAATTGAAAAAAAAAATCTTGGAACACCAAAAATGCCATGCCGCATGGCGTTGTTAGTGAAAACGTCACTGAGGATGACGCTTTTAGCCCTTCAACTTTTTTTTTTTTTAATTTTTAGAAACACTCATAAAAGTAGAAAACGCCATGCGTAATGACGTGTTTGGGTCCCTATTTATCTAAGCCTACGTGGACCTTATTATACATCCAAAACGTTAAATATTTATTTTAGAAACCCTATTATAACTAAAGTTTCATCTTTTTATACACATTGTTATTACTCCCTCTGATTAGTCAAATGTTAACAATTGGATTGATCTGAGAAAATACATTTTATTTTATCTTTTTTGCTCTATTATAACATCAAAATACTTTAGGATAAGTATTAAGTTCATTCCAATTACCACTGAAGCGTTCATGAGAGATAATTGAACTTGAGACCAATTTCACCTATATTTTAATCAGTAGACTACACTCTTACGAACAATATAACTAATATTTTCTCGTTGTAATTAAATAATTAGATTTAAAATTGAGATTTAGCAAACCCGACATAATATAATGTTGACTTACCGTAAAACTTACTTGAATGTAGATGGTAGTGAAATCAATTGGTGTATGGAGATCAACATTTTGCAAGATAGAAAAACTTGGTACACGAGAGGAAATTTCGTATCCAAATTCACAGTTATCAAACAGTGTCGTCATCAACCACTTAACTGAATTCGATTGGGAAGACGTCTTAGAATTCGATCTTGGAGCCCTACAAATCTATGATGTCCAAAAATTGAAGCCACAGATTGAATTGTAAGTACTTTCGAAATTCCACCACGTACCCCTCTGTTTTTTTCATTTGCTATATGATATTTCCTTCATTCCAATAGGTTCTATATGTTTACTTTATGCACGTACATCAATACTCGTTTTGTTTCGTTCATATCTTTGGTTTCGTATTCTCGAAAATTTTAAAATTTGATATTAATAATGTGCTTGATAAGACAATTAAAACTAGATCATACTTGGCTGTTTTTTTATTTATATGTTAAAAGCTATATCGAAGATTCTACACACTTATGAATAGTGTCCAAAAAGTGAAACGTATATAACCTATTGGAATGGAGGAAATATATTTTACATTTAGAAAATTTTATGGTAGTTTTTTGAGCCGGTTAAAGTTGACTAAAATATATTATTGGAATACTTTTCAATAGTTGAGATTATTCTTGGGATAGTTTGAGTTAAAATTATTTATGGAAGATGAGTATTAGTTAAGATTATTCATGTGAATTTTTCCAATAACTTATTATACTTGATAATTTATCATTTTTTCTTCTCCAACTTACTTTTATTAATGTTAAGGAAGGGGGTGATGATTTATATTGAAGTTGATTGATGATGAATGTTTTCTATAAATATTGAAATTAAAAATGGACGAATTTGATGATAATTAGTTGTTTATAACGATAAATTGCGTGATATAAAAGATAAAATGGTTTAAAATGATAAACTATTGGTTGAATGAATAATTTAAGAGTCGTGATTTGTATATTTGTAGATTATATAGGGGGTTCAATTTATTTATATTGAAAATAGTTATATTAGAAACAAAATTTAAAATTTAGGGTTATATTCGAGAAAAGTTAAAAATGTCAAGATTATACAGTAGAATTCTAAAACAGTGAGGTTGTCAAGTGGAAATTTGAAAAACAAAGAGATACATCGCATAATGTCCCTTTATTTTTTTATAAAAAAGTTCGATATGACTTTTTGGAATTTCATACAAAATATAAGGGAAAACGTAGTCATGTAGCCACTATGTAGGGATTTATTTTTATTTGATTTGTTGCATGCTATGAGTACAATAACAATATCTATTGTAATTGTTTATAAAGCTAAAGAAAATATTGTTACGATATATTTTCATTTTAATAAAACCGTTTTATCAGACTTATAAAGAGAAACCCTGGCGAGTATATCCCGTACGGCTATAGCGCGACGGTCAAAGTGGCGGAGGATGCCTCCACGATTGTAATAAATCTCCGGTACAAAATCAGTGATGTCCAAGATTGGTCCCATCTCCAATGTGTAAGGCGCAAGAAAAACCTACAAGCTGAGGTCTATCAACTTATACGCAATATTGAACAACAATCCGCCCCTAGTTCTAGTGGCGGATCTTAAAATTTTTATTTTATGGATAAAATTAAATAGGAAATTCTATGGGGTACGGAGTATCTCTTAATTCTTCTGTTTCTTTACATTGTACCTTAATTTTATTTTTCTTAGAATCCTACAAGTACTTCCTTCGATTCAGTTACTGTACTTGTTTACCTTTTTTATTTTAGAATGGAGCATAAATGCATCGTTATATGTAATTTAATTATCAACCATAATCAGTTAGCTTTAAGCGATATCAAGATCTTTCAAAATCAATGACAATTTTGGATCAAATTATTTTGTTACTAGCATAGTGCCCGTGCACTTACACGGCAAAAAATTGATTTGTTATTTCAAACATATATGTCATATTAATCACTTTATAATATGACTGACTTATTAAAAAAGAATTTATGTTATATTATCAAACATATATATCAAGATCTAATGAAGTGTTTGTTTAGAATTTTCAACGGTATTATTTATATTATTACGAATTAGAAGTTCATGTACTCCGTAATAACATTTTATTATATAATGTTATTTTATTAGAAAATATAACTAAGGAGTATTAATTTACGTAAATACAATCTTAAAAAGAGAAAAATATTACATATCATACGTCATATTAATCACTTTATAATAAGACTAACTTATTAAAAAAAGAAGTTATGTTATAATTTAGACTGTAATAGCTCTTATGTTGAACTATATTACACCATACAGTTAGAACCATATATTATTTTAAACAAAATACTACTAAAATTTGGTTTCAACGGAATGTTTGTCGCTTGGAGGGTGCTGTTCTACGACCAGAGGTTCTAGCTACGCAAGTTCAACGCGCAATTTTGATGAGATTGGATGCATTAAATATGAAAAATGTGAAGACGGGTGATCAGGTGTGGTTACGAGGCTTAGGTTGATCTCCTTGAAAGCTTGATTAGTGATTTATGTATTGAACAGTGTATGTCTTGGTTCTAATGCTAATGAAATTTACATTTCTACCAAAAAAAAAAAAAAAAAAATACTACTAAAATAATAAATTAGCACTATTATATTGTTATATGAGAGATCGCACGATAAATTTATGTTGAAGCCATGTCATATGGAGTAAAATTTTATAGATAGATTTATATAAAGTAAAATTTTGTAGTTTTTTTTACAACATCCAAATTTAGGTTTTTTTTTTTTTTTTTTTTGGTAAAGGTAAAATTCCATCAAAAACCAAATAACAGTTTACAACCCGATCTTCCTCTAGACACCTTCACCTACAAAGTGGCTCTAACCTGCAGTTCCTATCATGGACTTGAAGAACCCCACTAGCTAGTATGTCTTACTCTACCTAAAACATTACTCTTTACATGATTGATCAATAAGTTAGGTGACATAACTTTACTATGTAGACGACAAATATTTCTAGCGTACCATACAAAATAATACGACATCCAAATTTATGCAACAGATTATATGGATTATAAATATATTAATTAGAATTGATATAAAAAAAAAATTAGAATTATTACATTTTAAAAAAATTCAATATATTAAAGAAACAACTACCAATAGTTTTATGACACATGTCGTTCATTGGAGTCTTTGAGTTTCGGACTTTCGGTTTATATATATAGTGAAGTATTAGATTATATTAGATTAGATATCATACTCCAGTTAAACGGGTCATTAGAAATATAAACGGGTCGTAGTTGGGTCTAAGTGAGGCAAATTTAGGTTAAGAGGGTTTATGATCTGTTCATATGGCACGTAAACACGAGTACCCGACACAAAATTCAATCAATTTGTCCGGACAATCTTTGGTTTCTAGACTCGGGTCAATTTAGCTTAGGTATCGATATGTACCGAGTACATGTTTTCACTTACGACCAATCATATAGTAAAAAATTATAAACTTGTACGCAGTACGCTACAATTTTCTTTTATGAAGACGGAGGAATTCAAGTATGATTGCTCTAAAGAAGGAAGTTAAGCTCGTTGTGTTCGAAACTTGACTTCATTTGAATTGAAGTGAAAAAGAAATGAATTCAGTAATAGTCGAATGACACCTGAATCCGAATATATCTAAATTGATAAGAAATAACCTCATTCACCTGAATTATGAATATTTATTTTACTTAAATACATCCTACTTTATTTTATTTTTTTCATTGATTCTTCATGTATTAACGATAATTTTGACTTTTTCATTCAAGATACTTTTTTTTAATCCTTTAACTCATTAAGTCTAAGACCTAATAGTAATTCTCATGTGAAGACTTAAAACTCGACCAACTAGACTGATGGGGACCCGATCCAAATCATAGCCGACGCAAAATAATATAAACCGATTAAATTGACTACTCGAAATGAAACTAAAAGTAAGGTAAACCGATTTTCAATCGAACCCAATTAGTCCTATCTGAAATTGAACCAATGACCTGTTCGCCAGGTACAAATTCACGGTCTTCAAATACTACTCCCTTCTCATCACAATGTTTATCACATTTACTTTATACACAGTCTCCAACGTTATAGTTTGACCGTCTTTTTCTTTGGCCGAAGATGACGTTTTTCGTTAAAAATATAATTTTTTGAAAGATGTTTTAACGACGAATATGAATATCCTATTGCTATATTCTCATTATTTATACATTTTAAAATATTGATGGTCAAACTTTTAAAAGTTTGACTCTCAAAAAGCTAAATGTGATAAACATTGTGATAGGGAGGGAGTATAATTTACTATAACAATTACATGTAACTACTTTAATGTTTAAATTAAATAATTTTAAACAAATACTTATAAATACACGGTTTTAAACAGTAAGACGGTCTCATAATAACATAACATTTGTATTCAAAACTTAATCTCCCCAAAATGAAACTAAAACCTTTCCACAACCACCGTCAACTCCGGCGGTACGCCACCACATACACGGCCAAAATAACCTCAACCACCAACCTCGGCCGCAACCTCTCCGCCACCATCCCTCTCTCTCCACCGTCCTCCTCCGCCGACTCCGACTCCCGCGGCTACCCTCTCCCCCGCCGCCACCTCATCTGCCACCTCACCAACCTCCTCACCTCCACCACCACCAATGCTTCTCTCGAAACCCTAGAAACCCTAAAAACCCTAGAAACCCTAACAACCTACGAATTCTCCCTCATTCTCAAATCCCTGGCCCACTCCCCGGCCCTCTCTCTCCGCTTCTTCCGCTTCGTCGCCAACACCGTCACCAACTTCCGCCACGACGCCTTCTCCTACAACCGCCTCCTCCTCACCCTCTCCCTCCACCGCCACGTGGACGATGTTCGGCGGGTTGTCCGGGAGATGTTTGACGCCGGAGTTGTCGGGAATGTGGGGACCGTGAATATTTTGATTGGTGCTGTGGGTGGGCCCGGTGTCGAGTGGTGTTTCGAGGTTGCGAGGAAGTGGGGGGTGAAGTTGAATTCGTATACGTATCGGTGTGCTCTTCAGGCGTATTTGAGGTCGTATGATACGCAGAAGGCGGTCGAGGTTTACGGGTTTATTAGGAGGTCTGGGTTTAAGCTTGATGTTGTTGCGTATAATATGTTGCTTGATCATCTTGCTAAGCGAAATAAGGTAGCTTTTTTATTGATTCGAGCTTCGTTATTTGTATTATTTAGCATGTGCATTGTGTTTGATATGGTGAAATTCTCAAGATTTTAGACTTTGGCTGAAATGTTAGATGATTAGTCGATTACACAATCGAGTTTTTTTTGAATTGTAAATGTTGGATGGTGGTCCAAAGTTGTGTTCTTTGAAGACTCGATATAGTGATTGAAGTTGTATTTAGGTACTTGCTTTGTAAATTTACACTAATTTAAGTCACATATAGTTCAGCACGGCAAAATTAAGGAAAAAAGAACGAGGCCTTAGCTTATGATATATTGCATGTTTCTGGTCACTACTAGCAATATAGAGTACTCGTATGATACATTAATCACTCTTCGTCTAGAGTATATAAAATGGGTTTGCTGTGAGTGTGTTTCATATAGATGGATGGTGTATGTGACTTGTGTTTCTTTTTCTAAGGTCTGCCTGTGAATCTGCGTCTAAGAATCAAAGAATGTTCCGTTTGTGAATTTTAGAACAGGTGTTGTTTATTAATATCCGCCTAGTAAAGGTATAATGTTCACTGCTTTAGTAAAAAGTTTGGATCTTTTGTTACAAAGATAGAGTGAAACGCCATTTTCTTTGTTATTTGACCTCTCTGTAACAAAATCTGGATTTTCGCCTTTGCTGCTTCTCATCGTCCCCTATGTCAGAGCCTTCAAGGGTAGTCTCCTTCCGTAGAGATGAAAAAACTATTTTGAATCTTTAACGTGTGTTGAATTGCTATCCTCGCAGTAAAGGAGAAGTATAATGTACCCCTTTGCCCTCGTTTTGAAACTAGTGGCATGAACCTGATCAAGCCTAATTCATAGGATCTTCCTAAATCAAAGGCGATAGTTTATGCTGAATACGTCATTGTGGTAGTCTTGAGCAGTAATTCGTGCAAGCTCTCGTAGACCGTAGACTTCAACCTCTGCTTATCACATTAGCGAGAAAGCTTTAGCTTTTAAATGTGCATCGTTTTGGTAATTACTTATTTTCTTATCGAGTTGTGGTATTCTTGCATATGATGGTTAGCCATCTATTAAAAAAGTCGCCTTTGTTTCCTTGTCTGATTGCAATAGTAATTGTATATAAGCTTCTTATTTGTAGGAAACTGTAGTCTTTTTGTACCCAATTTCATGCGTAATTTCTAATGATCTAATGCGCAGTTTTCAACAGTTTGATCAGGCCTACATGGTTTTGGGGGATATGAGGAAGAAGTTTTGTGAGCCAGATGAGATCACATACACTATCATGATTAGAATGACGGGCAAGATGCAGAAGCCAGAGGAATCGTTGACGTTATTTCAGGAAATGCTGTCGAAGGGTTTACGTCCTAACTTAATGGCATATAATACAATGCTTGAAGCACTTGCCAAAAACCGTATGGTTGAGAAGACACTTTTTCTCTTCTCAAAGATGATAAAAAATAACTGTCGACCCAACGAATTCACATACAGTGTGATTCTGTTTCTTCTCGTGTCCGAAGGTCAACTTGGTAGACTAGATGAGGTTATCAACCTATCAAAGAAATTCATAACAAAAGCAATATACGCTTTTCTTGTAAAGACACTTGGGAAACTAGGTCATGCAAGCGAAACCCACCGTCTATTTTGCAATATGTGGGCATTTCATGATAAAGGAGACAGGGATGCTTACGTGTCTATGATCGAGAGCTTGTGTAATGCTGGTAAAACAGTTGAGGCTATCGATTTATTGGATAAGATTCATGAGAAGGGTATCGTCCGTGATACGAAGATGTTCAACATTGTTTTATCAGCTCTCGGCAGATTAAAGCAGACTTCCCATCTCTTCGACCTTTATGAAAAGATGAAAAATGACGGTCCGCCACCAGATATGTATACTTACAATATACTTATATCGAGTTTTGGTCGAGCAGGAGAAGTCAACGAAGCTGTTAAAATTTTTGAGGAGCTTGAGGAGAGCGATTGCAAACCTGATATTATTTCATACAATTCGTTGATTAATTCTTTGGGGAAGAATGGTGATATTGATGAGGCTCACATGAGGTTCCAGGAAATGCAAGAAAAGGGTCTAAGTCCCGACGTGGTCACTTATAGTACACTAATTGAATGCTTCGGGAAATCAGATAAAGTCGAGATGGCTAGCAGATTGTTTGATGATATGCTTGCTCAGGGATGCTGTCCGAATATCGTGACATACAATATCTTGCTTGATTGCTTCGAGCGAAGTGGAAAAACAGCCGAAGCCGTAGATTTATATGCTAAGCTGAAGCAACAAGGTCTGACTCCTGATTCTATTACTTACTCGATTTTAGAGCGGCTACAGAGTGGTTCACATCGGTCATCAAGAGTTCGCAAACAAAATCCGATTACTGGTTGGGTTGTTAGTCCTTTAAAGTGATTATTAAACGGTATAACTGCTACATGAATGGATCTACCAATACCAACCCGACCCAAAAAGCTTTATTTGAGACCTGAACCCGAGTTTTCCATACCTGGTCAGTACTTAACCCGACCCGAGATGTCTATGGACTCTACTTTAGTCGAATCCATTTGGTTCCAACAGTTGCTCTGATGTTGTTGAACTGTGCTCTACTGAAGGAAGGCCAAGTCTAAGACTGAATTAATGGGCACATTTCTGAATTTCTGGCTTCTTTGTAGAGGTAACCGGAGTTTAGGAAACACCACGTCTTCTGAGCGGGGCATTGTGTGGTGTGGTCTCGAGTTCTTTGTCGGGTTTTATAAATGTCGACAGAGATTTGATTGTACATCAGAAAGCCGTTGGCAAGACTTCTGAAGGTTTCTCAGGGAGTCGGAGATTCGGTGTTGGAATAAGGTTTGAATCTATACATTTTCCGACATTCCTTGATAGGTTAACTAAAATATTTTCGAATTTTAAACAATTTATAAAGTCATCGAAAAAAATCTCTATTATGAATTCATGTTGGAAAAGAGAAGAGTTTAAGAAAATTTTGCATATCAACTTTCAATTAGATTAAGAAAGAATTTATGTGGGTTTTAGGAAGTTTAAGTGTATTTTTGATTGGTAGAACTAAAATTGAGCTGAGGTGAGCCGAGCTTATCCGAGCGGAATTTATAGGCTGATATTCATTCTACTATACTGATTTAGTATTGTTTTATGATATATCAAATGATGAGACCCTAATATATTTTTCGTTTTTGTAATTTAAGTAAGCAGATTACGTTGTAACCTTTTTTTTTTGGGCAAATTTTTCTATAATTTGTGAATATTTTTCTCTTCAATAAATGAAATTGAAATATTGAGCATGTCAACTATTGATTCTTTTTTGATCAAATTCGTATTAGTCTTATAATCGGTTCGAATATTCAAATATTTTGCTCATCGTTAACATTTCTATGTTAATTTAGTATCTCTAAGTTATTCCCGTAGAAGTATAGAGCTAGGTTGTGACTGTTGTCTCTGTCACCATCGCCATCACCGTTAAAATCCATTAGACATGGTAAAAGCATTGCGACTTCGAATCAAAAGAGAAGGACGTGAAAGTAAGTTTAATCTCCAATGGGAAATTGTTTCATAGAGTATAAGTTTTTACAATGGGATTCTTTAAGTTGAAAATTTCCCAAGTCCTTTTCAATAAGTATAATTTAATACAATAAGTTTTTCAGTTTTAATAATATGGATTTGTGTCGAATTCGTGTTGAGAAATGTATGGATTTGTGTTTGTATTATGATGAAACCTGAAAATAACCCCGATATACGACTTGTTCTCCGTAACTTGTAAGAGTAAGACTGAGTTTTATGCATGAAAGTGGAAGCATTCACCTGGCTAATGAGACTTGGTGCTGATGAAATGGTCTTCGAAGGGCATAAAAATTCGAATTCAGTTTGATCGTTTAAAAAAAAGAGAAGAAAGTTCACGATGAAGACAGAGAGAGAGAGAATATCAGATGCGTGGGTATTGTTCCTTTCGATCTGTCGTACACTATCTTTATACGTCTTTATGATCCCGGTAGTGTATGTGGGTGGCGTAGTAACGCTCGTAGTCATGCTCATGTTTTTCATTGGTGCATTTGTGGCCTTGAGTGTGGTACAGTTTAATCGACATGGTGCTGACTACGACAAAGCGACCCAACTCAAATCTGTCATCCGCTTCTGGATACTGGTAGATGTCGGTCTACTTCTGATCGCTGATGGTCTGATGTATCCCGTGTTCAAATTCGTTTACCTAAAGCATGCGGTGATCATGGGGCTGAGTATCGCTAACTGGCTTAGCATATCGGCGACATTGTTTTCTTTGTATCTACTTGACTTTGTCGTGAATACGCTGGTGCATTTTATGCCGCCAATCCCCTTAGAGCACAATGAGAGCGGCCTTAATGTTCAGGAGTCGTGGGTTGAGATAACCGACTGTGTAATTCTTATGTTGGCAAGGTGGACCGCTTTAAATCGGATCCCTTGGTTTAATGAACAGAAATTAGTCGGACTATATGTGTGGAAATGGATCGAGGTGACTGTCTGTATTATGGTCGGGTACAATATTCTAATCGTGCTTACTCATCTGAGTGTGTGGTCGTTACGGAAACTTGTGGGTGAACATCTTGATCCTGCGACAATGACGCATCCGCAGTATAAGTTGCTAGTTGAGAAGCTTTTACCGAGACAATATCTAGTCTATTATGCTAATGGATTGAAGTGGAACATCAACTTTTGCTTGAGCTCGGTTGTAATTCTCGTGACGTGGGTCATTTTTTTTAAGTCGCATGTAAACACGACGCCTCTCGCGGAGGCTATTGTGCACTTTGGCACTCGCACTTCTCTTAGCCTCTTAATTTGTTCCGTTTTATGGCTTTTCAAAACGTGTCTAGTCTTATCGTGGGAGGACACTGCCATGTATACTCGATTCAAAACGGATATCTTAAAATCAGGGACACAATTGTACTTTCTTGGCCTACTTGGCCGCTACAGCCATGACATTTTCAAGCTGACCTATTGTGGACCAGCAACGAGGACGGCAACAGCTAACGTTACCACTTCTTTAGGGGGTTATGAACGATTACTTAGTCAACGTGAAGATGCAGCTGCGAGATCCGGTTACTGGTTTGAGGTTACAGCTTTGCACCGTTGCTGCATGGATGAAAGGGTGCCGCCAGACAGCGAAGGTCGCACGCGACTTGGGTGGTTCTGTCAGGCAATCGCAGCATACGCCTGCTGTATTCTTGAGCTGACGAGTCCCGACTTCTACAACCACAGGATAAGGGACCAACTGGAGGACAAATTGGGCGATACGACATGCGATAGTCGACACCGTGTGAAGAAACTGTCGGCAAAGAAGAGGAAGACAGCCAAATATGACCTGCTGATGCAGCAGAGGACTCCGACGATGCATGATGTTAAACAGGTGTCACAGTACTTGGTTTCAGCGAAAAAGGACTTATCAGATCAGACATTCGTGTCGTCCATTCTTGCTAGATTACCTGACGAGTCCAATGTCATTTTCAGGTATAATAACTTCTTCGGTAAATATTACTCATCTCGTTCATTTGAAGAGGGTAACTATTCCCGCCTAATAGAGCAAAATAGCAAATATTGCATTATGTTTCTCATTTTCATCTTTCGTTATCATCCCTTCCCCCCTAGTTTTTTGTTTACTTTTACTTCTTTTGCACCCGTGATAATTACCATCATTCTAAGCGATCCCTAAATCTTAAGAGTTGGCCATCAGATTAAAGTATTGTTTATGATTGTATTGGTGAACATGTTTGAACATTGTTGTTACATGCAGCGATACGGTGGAGGAACTAATGTGTGGTATACCTAGAAGCAGCGGGAGCGGATCTGCACTTTATGAAAGGAAGGATGCAAAGGATGATTGGGAGTACTTTCTGCAACAAGTTTTGGAAAACCCAAATTGCTTCAAGACAACTTTCGGATATTGGCTGGTATCATCTACGGAATACTTCTTCTTCTTTCCTTTATTCACACCGTTAAAGTTACACAAATCTGACACGAAAGTCAACGAAACTGTACTGAATTTACGTGAGTCCAAGAGTATATATGTTTGTATTGAAACAGGAAAATGCTCAAACCAGTTGCTTGTTCCTAGGAAATGCTCTAAGTAGTGGTAAGGAAGCTGTGGATTGTTTGAACAAGATTACGAGTTGTTGTCTGATAGCAGCAACCTTCATTTTGTGGCTACTACTGACGGGTTTAGCAACGACTAAAGTACTCGTTGTCGTCGCTTCACCGCTACTTGCTGCTACTTTCATCTTCGGCGAGACTTGCAAGACCTTATTTCAAGGTATCATGTTTGTATATGTTGTCCATCCCATTCATGTCGGAGATTTGTGCTCTATTGGCAACGACAAGGTTAGTTTCCCAGTTTAGAGTCGTATTTTTCATTTTAAATTATCTGAAATTTTTAAAATTTTACGACATACTAAGCTCTACATAGCTGTTTGCGTGCGTGTAGATGGTGGTAAAAGCAATTGGCATATGGACGACGATATTCTGCAAGGTTGAAAAGCTAGGTACGCAAGAGGAAGTTTCGTATCCAAATTCAGAGTTATCTAAAAAGGTCGTCGTTAACCACTTAACTGAATTTGATTGGGACGACACCGTCGAGTTTAATGTTGGATCCCTGCAGACCTCTCAAATCCAAGAATTGAAGAATGATATTGAATTGTAAGTATATAATCACCGTCGAGTTTAATGTTGGTCTTCATTTTGCTAAATTGCTAGCAATAGTTTTGGTGTTCTGCCTAGAACCGTTCAAAATCAATTCTACGTGAACCCATACATATTAATTGTTAGTAATAACGGCGACTGCTTTATAATCGTAAAACTTTTCATTTATCAGGCATCTGAAGAAGGGGCAAGACGATAATGTGCCGCGCTCTCATACAGCAGCGGTGCAACTGGTGCAGGATCATTCAAAGATCATAATCCATCTCAAGTATAAGATCAGTGATATCCAAGATTGGTCATATCTTAAATGTGTTAAGCGCAAGAAAAAGCTGCAAGCTGAGGTCCGTCATCTTATAGTCGATATCAAACAACGTGTTCGTTCTGATTTCGCTATGCATTTCCAACATTGAAATTCACATTACTACTCGTCTTAAATGGAACTCATAAATGCAAAAACAATTTGCATTTTGTTAATTTTTTGATCGTTTTATTACATTGACCTAGCGTGCGTTTGAAATAGTCTTTGAGCACTTTATAATCGTAACTAGGATGTCGAATTGAGTATCTGATGTCACAACTGGAGAGGCGCGAGTTTTTGCGCCAAAATGAACCGTTTTAGTTCTTCGAGAACAACATTTGATGCCAAAGTTATCGGCAAAAGAAAATTGGAAATACGTTGGACCTGATTTTAATTCGCCCAACGCCCAAGTGCTCGAACTTGATTTGTAACCGCATCATTTACTATCGTTACGTTTCTTATTTCGTTTCTAAAATACTTCGTAAGCAACAAAATTAGAAAACCACTACATTAATCGCAGAATTAGAGACGAAGATTCTCGTGGAGTTAGGCTAATGTCTTAAACAAATTCTTTTATTTAAGTCGGATATATTTGTTTTAGATTTAAAACAGGTCAAGTATCACATTACTCTAATGCATAAGACTAATATTTTATTTTACTCTATACATTATACTTTTATTTTACTCATAATACTTACTAAAATGTTTTATATTTAAAACAAATATACTCCCTCCGTCTCAGTGATTTGTTTACGTTTACTTTATACACATTTATCGATGTGAGGAGAGAGGTAAAGAAAAAACTAATAAAATAATAATATAAGTCTGAAAGGGGTAAAACTGCTTAAAATTATGAAATGTAATTGGTTAAGGGAGTAGAGGTCCACCCCCACATGGGTCACCCATGACCATTTATGGAAAGTGTAAACAAATGACTCGTACCCCCAAAATAGAAAGTGTAAACAAATGACCGGGACGGAGGGAGTATTTAGTTTGCTCCATAATATGCTTGACTTTTTGGTCAATTAAAACAAGGCAAAATTATCAATTACAGCCTTATAAAAACACAAAATTAAAAATTACAGCCTTATATAACGTTTTTTTTAAATTACAGCCAATACTTTAACTCCGTTCAAAAATTGCGGCCAAAGTATCTTTTAGGTGAAAAAAAGACAACATGACCGAATTGCCCTTCATTAATGATTCGGCCAAATTCAAGTTAAAATTTTGAATTTTGAAATATATCTGAATTATGAACCAGCTTTCTCCGTTTTGGCCTCAATTTTTGAACGGAGTTAAAGTTTTGGCTATAATTTTAAAAAAACGTTATATAAGGCTGTAATTTTTAATTTTGTGTATTTATAAGGCTGTAATTGATAATTTTGCCTTAAAACAATGTCTTTTGTGGTTGGGGATACTTTGGTGGTCATTTTCTACTTCTTCCACTTTTAAATATGACGCGTTTTTGTGGCATTAAATCATAAAAACTTTATGCAGAATATGTTGTTACAATTGTAAATTTTATAAACCCTTGCGTACCCCAAAATTGTTACATTTATTTTTGTGTAGTCACGTAGATAGCGATGGTGTGATTACAAGAAAAGGTCAATTTAGCAACCAACGAAATTAGTCGCTAATAGTCTTAAATTGGTCATAAAACACAAATTGATCACAAAAAGGTGTTAAATTGGTTGCAGAAGGCTCAGTCGCTAATTAAATTGATTGCTAAATTGGTCGCCTGAGTCCTGTGCTTTTTGTGGTTTTCTCTTGTGACAAGCGGTCTAATTTTACAAAAATGAATAAGTTTCTCGTGAGACGTATTTACCGTAAGTTAATGTGAGTTTAATTATATAAATTGGATTTAAAGGGTATAAACATGTATAAAAGATGTATTAAAGTGAGTAACAGAATTGTTAAAAAAAAAAAAATAGTTACAATTATCATAAATTCGATATGAAGTACGGAGTATAAGTTTTTTGAAAATTGTTACATCACTATAGTTAGAGCCGACAATCAGGTCACTCGGGTCGGGTTGTATTGGGTTCGGGTCGATTTGGGTCATAACAGTGTTCGCGTCGGTTTCGGGTCGTGTTCGGGTCATGTCGGGTTATAACATTGTTCGGGTCGGTCTCGGGTCGGGTCATTAAAGCTAAAATTGTCGGGTCAATCGGGTTCGGGTCAAATTCGGGCCACTAATAATTTTGGCGCCAAAACAAATTTTGAAATTTTAATATTTTTCAAACCAATATTTGAATTTTTAACTATATCCCAATCTCAAAATGTCAAATATTATATTTGGTGTATATTTGAAAGATTGAAATTTTTGAAAAATTTAAAAAAAGTTTCAAAATTTCTTTAAAATCTTTAAAGTTTCGGGTCAATTCGGGTCACGGGTCATTTCGGGTCGGGTCAGCTATATATCAAATGAACTCGGGTTGAATCGGGCGGGTTCGGGTCATCTCGGGTCGGGTCAGGGTCGGTTTCGGGTCAGACTTTATCGGGTCGTGTCGGGTTACGGGTCGTCATCGGGTCGGGTTCGGGTCGCTATAATTTCGGGTCCTATCGGGTCAGTTTTGCTCGGGTTCAGGTCGGGTCCAGCTTGTCAGCTCTAACTATAGTATCACTACTATCTATAAAAGAGGTATAAAAGCTATGGAGCTGAGTATATAAATGATCGCAGATGATAATTTATCGTAAACTCGTCATACAGTAAATAATGTATATAAAATCATATTTTTAGTGTGATTGTGTGAATGAAAAATCTATAATAGAAAATAATACGAGTAACGTAGAAATTAGATGAATGAAGGGAATATATTCCATCTGTTTTAGTCATTTGTTTACACTTCTCTTAAATATCTTTCACAAAAAAATTATACTGTAAGCAAATAACGGGACGGATGGAGTATATGATATACATACAAGTTGCATGGATGAGATTCTATTTGTAGGTGATAATTTGTAAGAAACAAAACTATAAAACAAAATGTGTCTACCTTTTTGGTTGTATGTATGTTGTGTTGTAGTGTAATGATCACCCAAATTAAAGTTCATTTATCCATTAGTTTAGGGTTCTATATATTGTAGGTACTTGTTTAGCTTAACTTCCATTTTAAAGTCCACATCTTTAATTTATACTTTAAGTCACTTTTGTACTCCATAATTGTATGTGGTGTTAGTTCTAGTAGCAACTCAAGTGCAACATCAATTGAAAGTGGAGTAATTCCATGTAAAAAATCTAGTAAAACCGTCTCATAATATCGAACTTACTAGCTAGCTAATTATGAAAACCTCTAATGACTTAATTAACCTACATACTCATTTAAGGGCGAAGACTAACAGTAAGTCAGTAACGTTATCATGTCACTGTCTCACCCAAAAGAATTGATAAGGTTTTTATGTTTTTTCATTCTTACTACTCCATAGTTACGGTAGCATATGAAAGAATATAATTGAAAAATATAAAAGTTTGTTAAAACTAAAATCTTATCTAATTATTCTCCAGAATCATTTACAAAGTAGCTAAATTGATATATTCAATTTATTAATTTCTAATAGTTAGTGTTGAAAATTGGAGATCATTGTTGAGCCCCTTGCACTCTTAGCATTTGTGTGACCTATCTATATCAAAGATTAAATTATCCTTTTGTTGCACAATTGTAGTGAATTTAAACTCTTACATGCATACATGCAATAGTGTTTAAAAGTCTATTTACCCCAAAGGTGAAAATTAGAAAGTCAACCATAGCATAGAGTTATCGTATGTCACGTATCAAACGATCTAACATATCAAACATGTTACTCCGTAATTCATAAAAACGTCATCATTTTAAAATTAATACTCCATAGATATTATTATTACCAATTTTATATTTCTAAAAATGATACGGAGTACTTCGTGTATATTTTACGTTTTATCATTAATATGAATGATATTTTGTGTAGTAATATATATTTTGTTGAGACGTAAATCTGCGATTGAATTAGTGGCATAAGAATATTAGTCAAATCAATATCTTCACTTAACATGCATTTAAATTTGGAGAGACCAATTCAATGTAGATGTAATGTCGTTAATGAATAAAGCAACAAAAAAAAATAATTAAAGGTTCCTATAAAAATTCCTTGTATTTTTGACATGTACATCGAGAAATAAATGCAAGTGATTACACATAAATGTTTTATCACAACTGAGTGTTGGATGATCCAATGTCTTTAATGCATTTCTACAATGTATTTTTCTCCTGGTCATAAATTTAAAGGAATTTGTATTTTTCTACGAGGTAATTACAAATATATCGAAAATACTAATTTTGTACGGTAAACAACTTAAATGAAAGTTATTCATCATGGCTAAATTGTCGTCAATTTTATTACTGTACTTTTTGTAAATCTCACTTAACCGGTTTGAATAACGATTCAATAGTAGTTTCTACATCATTCTAATCATCAATGTGATAAATCAGTCTAGTATACGACGTAAGAAATTAGTTCAAACAAAACAACACTTACGGAGTACATTATTATTGGAAATAGTCAAATAGTAAAGTTAAACGGAGTCAAGGGCATATTACTTCCACATTATGTTTTTTTTTTTTTTAATATATAACTGATTAATATCTCTTTTTTCGGGTTGATTTTATAGAAGTGTTAGTAAATAGAAGACCACTCAAATCAATTGATGTCAAAATCAAACCCACCCTTAAAAACCTTAAATTTATAATTAACAAAGATGTAAACAAAACAAATTAAAAATCTAAACCTATTATTATCTTACCAAATAAGTTATACGGAGTAATATTTTAGGTATTACAAGAAACATTGTTAATGTCGATCACACCTTTTTTTTTTTTCTCTGATCCATTTGTTACACTATTATCATGGCAAAAGATACAACTAAATAGCACAACTACTTATTTCCAGTAACATCATTTTACTATACGATTCATATAGAAAATTAAGGGAAAAAAAGCCATAAAAAGGTATCAGAACTTTAGATAACACGAGTAAGTGTCTTACATGAAACCGACTTTATTTCATCGTGAAACCTGTTGTTATCAAGTAGAAATTAAATTTATCGTAAAACCGTCTCATAGCTATAATCTATAATTACTCCCTGTAATTAACACAACTAAAATATAAGGACAATATCATCATAAATTTATTATCGATAATTATTACGGAGTATAAATTTATAATTTATAAAGTGATTATGATAGAAACAAAAAAAATGAAATAATGACACCGGAAATAAATGGTACGAGAAGGAGGGGTAGGAATCATGGAAAGGGAGGAGTAGGGGGGTGCGTAGGTGTGGGCATAGGGACGGACATGTCTTAATAACGTACGCTTTCGATGTGACCGTGCGATAAATGTAAATAAGTGAATTATCACTCCTTCACATTTACTTTCTGTGGGGCCCACAAATTTTTCATACTTCACCTTATATTATAAATATAAATAATTACTAGTATAAAAAAAAAAAGTTTGGTAAATATAATCAATTAGCTAGGGTTATAAAATTGTATAGGTATGTGCTTATGTTTATATAAATTTGATCCAATCCACCTGTTAATTTAGTGTTGGTATAAGCCCAAAGCGGGTTCTGTTTCTTTGGGAGCTTGGTCAAATAGGGGGAAAAAGACAAAGAAGCTAGTGGGGGGAGAACAACTTTAACTCCTTGTCACTTGTCTTTTATTAAGATATTTAATGTTTAACTTGGTTTAAGGCAGATTCAAAATGCTTAAACAAGAATTTGTGGTTAATTTATTAAATTGATCATAAATAAGTTTGGCAAATAATGAAAATATCGAGTAGTAAGTGAATAAGTAGGTGCGGAGTATATGAGATTAGGGTTGTATCTTTTTAACCTTTGATAAGCAATCTACCACACAATGATTACTACAAGTAATTAAGTAGTAATTAAGTAGTAATTAAGTCAATCTTTCCGTTATTATCTACTTCGATGTGATGCTGTAATAATGTTTTATAACTTTGTATTTCATTTCTAAACTGTAAACATAAAATCCTGGCAATCATATTAAGTCATGCACAAACTACCAGTTTCGAGATAAGCTAACATATACCCCGTAAAAATTTAATGTCATGATCAAACCTATAGATATACCTAGTCACTTTAAAAAACATTTTTCCACCATCTGTAACATTAAAAGTGTACATAAGTTAAAAAAAAAAAAAAAAAAAAAAAATGATATCACTCTTACCACCTTGTACATAATACACATACAATTTATGTATCCCGTCTATACAAGTGCAAATAATTAAGTTTTAGTGTTATTCAAAAGTAAAAAGGAAAAAACCATAATAATATTTTTTTTTTTGTTTGCAATGTATATACTCAATAGATGTTAACTTTACAATATATGTATCGACATGTATGAAATAATGTGTCTTTTTCCATTTAGATAATTAATAAATGGATTAATTATTTTCTATATATATCACATTTAATTTTAAATTTTAATGAACTGCATACATCAAACAAACCTGTTAAAAAACAATTTTAAAACTCAATTATACTCTATCATACATTTAATATTTCTCAATTACACTTTATCATTATTATTTATCATTGATAAACATTTAATACATTTAAACTACACAAATTATTGCAACTCCAAATATGCTAAAAATATCAAACACCACCCCCTAAATTTAGCAAGAAAAGGGAAAAAAAAAAAGCAAAACTTGTAGCAGATGCATAACTTGTTCCCTCAATTTCCTCAGATTTCACATCCATTATTATTATTATTATTATTATTATTATTGTTGGGAAATTCTCATCTATACCCCTAAAAAAATGACTTTTCTCATTTATACCCCTGCAATTCTTCTAATCCCACTTATACCCTTGACCTTTATTAGTGAATGTCATATGTGACCAAAATTGGTTTAAATGTTAATTGGAGCCGTTAAGTGTCACCTTAAAATCCAATTAATTTTGACGAAAATTAGGAAAAAGATCATAAAAACGAGTTTCTTAATTGGTGGAGCATAATTGGAATCCATGTCTTGTGTTTAATTAGTGCCAATAAGGCAATTAATTTACTCCAATTGACGTCAAAGTCAATTTTGATCATGCTTGATATTCACTAATAAAGGTCAGGGGTATAATTGAGATTATGAGAATTATAGGGGTACAAGTGAGAAAAGTCATTTCTTCAGGGGCACAAAAGAGAATTTCCCATTATTGTTGTTACTTCTTATTATTTATAATATATTATATTTTATTTCATTAATAAAAATAATATATTTTCCACACATACATCAACTTCTATACTACACCATATATGAAACCCAATTACTCTCTTTTATTCCTTTTGTTCTTTCATTGCACTCTTAGGTAATTTAAGTCCACTTTACTTCTTCTTCTACTCTTTGCATTTATTTTGATAGTGAGATTCTTTGCCTTTATTATTAATTTCTCTTTTGTGTTCTCTTCTTCTCAAGTCTTAGCTAGGTGTTTGTAGTATTTTGTTTTCTCATTTTTAAGCTACTTATTGGTGTACTTAAACTAAATATAATAATAATAATAATAATAATAATAATAATAATAATAATAATAATAATAATAATAATAATAATAATAATAATGGAAAAGGTGGTGTGCTATAATTAATTAATGTTTAGGTTAAGTGTTATTTATGAATAAAATTTTAAGTACAGATAAAATGTCACTGGTTTTCTAACGTGTGTCGAGGTTATGTTAATTAGCTGATTAAATAAAGAAATATTTTCAAGAAATTACATTGAGAAATTGATGAAATGAATAACTCTTTTTTACAACTAATGAAATATCCTCGAGAATCTTTACCTATTTAACTACTTAACACGTACGTGCCCTTAGAACAAAACTTTAGAAAACCCAGAAATGATATTCAGTAATTATTGATGATACTTTGCAATTGGGAAGAAGGACGTATACATATATATCATCATGTGCTTGTGTCGTTACGTTCCGATGTTATATATAAGTAAAATTCTTCTTAAAATACAAAAATACTCCGTACAAATAGATAACAATTGATCAACACAAATAAAATTTTAAACTTATCAAACTTCGAAATATCTTCTTGATATAAAGGTATTCTTATTACATGTGAAGTAAATACAATACCATGTTTTTACATACAAAATTCAAACATTATCAACGTGAAGAGATAAACAAATAATTAACTTATACATGCACCTGAAATAAATTTGATAAATTAAACAAGAGATCATTAGACTATATATATATATATATCCAAATAAAATTAATAACTCAAATTTAACATATAATCCATATATCTCCAATTATTATAAACTTTATTGATCCAACATATTTCAAAACATCTTATTGTTATCCACACATTTTGTAAGCATATATACAAGTCAAACTATCAAACACACAATTTTTTTTTCTCCAAAACAAAAAGAGAGAACACTATTCTTTCTTTTAGGGCTTTTTTAATTATTTTACTAGTACTATAGTGTATAGCAATCACAACATCTATCTATCTATTCATTTACACAAACAATAAAATAAAATAAAATAAATTTGATCATCTTAATTATAATTATCATAAATATTATTGTTTCATTCTTAAGCAATCTAACATCATCTAGGGCAAGATATGCTTCGATCTTCCTCATCTTATAGCTCTGAGGAAGATCACGACCACCACCGCGGCCACCACCAATCCTCACCGTCTGAACTTCCACTGCCGCCGCCGCCACCACCACCGCCACCGCCAATATCGTTTAACCACCACCTATTAAATACATCAACTACACCACTATTACATTCTTCTTCACCATCTACTTCTTCTATAGCACCATCTCAAGTGATACACCCACGTCAACTCCTAGTAACTTGTGCTGAATTAGTGTCTCGTAACGAGTTTTCCTCGGCCTACCGCCTTCTTAGCCTCCTTTCAACCGATTTTGCCTCGCAATCCGGTGATTCGACCGAGAGACTTGTGTACTACGTTTGTAAGGCCTTAAACGGTCGTCTAAATCGATATTTGTCCACTACTTTTGTTACAAACCCTAATACACCTCCACATTATGTTCTTCAACAACATGGATCATCCATTTTTTTGTCACCTCAATACCCTAATAATAATGTTAACCCTAGTTTGGTCACTAATCCTGCCAGTCTGACCCCTCCTAGGGGTCAGCAGCTGGAAGGATTAGTGACCGATATTAGGTTTTCTTCATACCTTACTCTTAACCAGGTGACCCCGTTTGTTAGGTTTACTCATTTGACCGCTAACCAAGCTATTTTGGAAGCGGTTGATGGGTGTATGGCTATTCATATTCTTGATATGGAGATCATGCACGGCGTGCAATGGCCTCCACTTTTACAAGCGGTTGTGGAGAGGGCGACCACCTTAGGTCGCCCTGCTCCAGTTATTAGAATAACTGGAGCAGGGTGGGACCCAGTTTTGCTAGAGAGGACGGGTGACCGGCTATGCAGATTTGCTGAATCACTAGGTATCGAGTTTCAGTATCACGACCTGGTGCTCCAGAACTCAGAAGTCATGGACCACGCCGACGTGGTCGCTAATGCTTTATTACTAGTTCACCGCCAGGGCCTCATTGATCATGACAGGACTAATACTGATGAGGCCCTGGCGGTGAATTGTGGAGACTACCTCCACCGCCTCCTGAGGGAGTACGACACACGTTCCCTCAGGAGGTTCCTCCACAGGGTCAAGACCCTAAACCCTAGGGTCCTGACCCTAGGAGAGAGGGAGGCTGACCACAACCACCCTCTCTTCCTAAGACGGTTCAACGAGGCGCTAGACCACTACGGAGCCCTATTCGACTCCTTAGAGGCCACCCTTCCACCCCAAAGCCCAGAACGGGTGGCAGTCGAGGAAGGGTGGTTTGGAGACGAGATCAGGGATGTCATTGGAGCAGAAGGGGAAGAAAGAAGAGAAAGACACCAAAAATATGAGTCATGGGAAGTGTTGTTAAGAAGTTCAGGGTTCAAAAGTGTTGCATTAAGTCCATTTTCATTGTCACAAGCAAAGTTATTGCTAAGGTTACATTACCCTTCAGAAGGGTATCAACTACAAGTTGTCAACACTAATTGTTTGATGTTAGGTTGGAAAAATCGCCCTCTTTTTTCAGTCTCTTCTTGGCATTAATTATTGTTATTATCATTTTAATTATATTTCTTATTTTTCTTCAGTAAAGTAATATAATATATATTTTTGTTCATCATATATTATTTGCTAATTAATGATGATATATGTAATGAACTCCATTATTATCTTCTTATACATGAAATTATATATAAGAGTAGTGTGTTCAAATCAAATGATGAACGTATTTTCATTTTTGCTAGGGTTTCATATAATTATTCCCTCCATTTTAGGTTTCTTTAATTCCCACCATTATCTATATATAAACGTTTCATAATTTTTTCTCATTTGTAATTTTTTAATTTAATTTTAATCTACCATTTACTTGCAATTTTGTGGTAATAGATTGTGTTTTAATCATATTATCTGCTTTATATGCTTTTGATTTTTGGTTAAAATGCAATAATTTACCCTATCATTCCAATATTTGCTTTTAATTTTTTGTTATCATTCGAATATTATCGCCATGAGTTGAAGAAATTTTCTTGTACAAAAGTATAATATAGTTTGAATAATGCATACATAAACATTGTATTTTCTTTTGCAATTTTAGCTTTTTTTTTTTTTTTTTTTTTTTTTTTTTTTTTTTTTTTTTTTCCTTTGGTCTCTCAATTATGGAAGAATGGAAGAATGTTTTTTCATTAATATTCAATTATTTTTGTTTGGAAATGCTACGTACAATATTTTTTAGATAGTTTCTTCAACCTTTTCCTCTCTCATATAATAAAATCTGAAGTATTACACATTTTTAGAGTGTAAGAGTAGCAAATGGTTTAAGACGGTCCACACAAATTTTATCGCCGACATTATTCATCTTCGTCTTTGAATGTAAATTATTTTCTCCCTTATTTTTTTTTTCCAATAACACTTTATTAATTCCTCAATCAATTTTTTCAAAGAAGAACAAAAGAATAGTGCATGTAAACAGTATATAGTTAATACTTTTAATGAAATATACCTATATTATATCTAGAGAATAAATAAGCTAAACTTTTAAATGGTTAGTAAAGTAGGGAGTATAGTAAAAAGTATGTCAAAAATACTTTTAGTAGAAATTGCAATCTAAAAATGTTTAGATTAATTAAGAATATTCCCTTTATTGACTACTCTTTTTTAGGGCATCCCTTTGAAGATTTTGTCAATTTTGATTCCTTCGAAAGTTGTCCTTTTTGTATTAATAGCTTCACTCGTGTGCTTCACTTCTTCCAATTAATTAATTTAAATTAAACTAATTATGCATATATTAATTTGTTTAGTAATATACTCAGGTGATTATCATATACCAAGGTCCAAAATAAATCTTATTTGTGGATTCTATAAAAAACGAAATAAAATTTTATTTTAGAAGGACTTGACTTCTTGATAAAAATCTGAAATATAAGTAGATAGTTTGTAATTTGGATTACTCCGTAATAGTTTTAAAATATTTTACATGTGAGACAGGAACGTAAAGGAAAAAATGTTACTTATTGTCGATGTTTTAATAGACACATAATACCAGTTTTTTAGGCTATAAATTGACTTTCAATGAAGTACGTACAGACTAATAAATTAATTTAGTGAAATTTATAAAGACATTTTAAAATTAATTAGGAAGTGATCGTTTAAATAAGTAATTGTATAATATATCTCCCTAAATATAAGAACCACATATATGTAAGATTAATATTACTAAAAAGGATATTTATATGCGAGTGTTGATAATTTCACTCGATCTAAGCTACTATTTCTTGTTGAATTGTTGTAAGACGAAGCATTTAAGTACTTCAAAATTTAATATACAAAGTCAACAAATATCTTACTCCAAAAAAACATTAGCAAATCACCACTTTCAATTTCATTACAAAATTACACACATATTTGAAAAATATAAAAAACGAAAATAATCTCAAAATGAAAAGGACTAGTATGTATACTCCCTATATATAACAAGTAGTATAATCAATTTTTAATAGAAAAATTAATAATTAATTATTTAATCCCCTCAATTAGCCGAAAGTGTATTGTCCCTCAAGCATATTAATCCATAAGCGGATAATAAGGCAAATTGTCTTGTTAATTAAGTTCACTTAAAAACCCTTTGTCTCCATAAATAGGTGTAACTTTAAGAACAATATGCTTCTAGGGTTTATTTATTTTTATTTTTTTATATCATATAGTTTTCAATGCATATAAATTATAAATTAACCCTTGTGTACGTAAATTGTAATAGTAATTATTGTTGTTTGTTTTTTTCAATAAATTTTAGCATCATTTATTTCACCCTAATAATAAGGACATATGTTCCCTCAACAAAACCATGGAAGTTCTCAAAATTAGAGGTAATGTTGCCAACTTTGCCTCCTAAACAAGCCTTTTGTTCTTTGATATACTCCAAACAAAGGATCTTCCTTGTCCTATGGTTTTTACTTAGCAAATTCCACCATTTTCTTTAATCTTTTTTAAATATTTAATTATTTAAAGTAAATTATCTTCCCTAGATTACTTTATAAATACTCCCTAATAACCAAGTTTTTAAGCTTGGGATCTTAGGATCCTCACTTCTTTTTAGTGTAGAGTCAACACCAATTAATTATATTTTATTAGTTTTATAAAATTATATAATGTATTTTTTTTGTAATAATGATTATCGTTGGAAGATATTACTCTCTCTGTCTCGGTCATTTGTTTATACTTCTCTCAAATGACCCTCACAAAAAAGTCATACTGTAAACAAATTACTAGAACGAAGGGAGTATGATATATCAAATGTATACGATTTTTTAGAACTATGCAGGCATATAATCTCTCCAAAATTATTAAAAAAAAAAAAAAAAGTCAATTTAAAATTTTATACTAACAAAAATTGTGAAACACAATCATTATATATTTTTCATATACTTTTAAGAAATTCGGAGTATATTTTAATAATAACATATGTATTTTAATAATAACATATGTAAATATGGTATTATGTTACAATTTTTTCATTTTGTAATATAAATGAGTTTTTGTGATTTTGATAGGAAAAAATTGAATGATCTCTAATTCCAGTATTATTATTATTTAGAGTTACAACGGTATGAAGATACGAAAAATATCAACGGAGTAATAGACATAAAATAGTTACCATCCTACCACTATGAAAATAGTACAGCTACACTCCGTACAATAATGCATGATCACCGACTAATACAACAAATTTAATTTATGCGAAATACACAAATATGATTATAAATAAAGTAATTCTACAATAATTTATCGTAAAATTATTTGTCATACACTGATAGCTGACATTTAAAATTAGTGGAATATAATCGTTCTTAGGCTTGATATATTTTTATTTTGCTTAATAATACGGAGTATTATGCATGGTTCCATAAGATGTCTTTATGTAAACATGAGCCTATAAAAAAAATTAATAATGGCCTTCTTGTTTATACTTGAATATTATTTGATTGTGATGTGTGAATATTTTATAAAAATTATTTTATTAATTTTAAACTAGTTTCATGTTCAAATGTTCCTTTTCACATTGCAAATGAATCAATGGACCCATAAGAAATATTTTACACTTCATTAGTAACCTTTTTTTTTTATTTTTTTATTTTTTTTAGAGAGTAATTACTTATCATTGATTAACTAACGTGCAAGAAAAATAATCATAACGATTTTACTTTAATTTTCTTATCATTAATTAGTTCAAAAATAATGAATCAAATTAACTTAAACGATGATACTCCATCTTAGAGAAAATTACTCGTAAAATCCTCTAAGTAAGTTAATTAAAGTTGAAACAATTAGATAAATGAAATTAAAATTACATTGTAATATGAGGAATTAATAATAAAAAATGAAAAATGCAAAATTATGGATGTGATAATGATTAAAGAGGATCTTTTACGTGTGACAAAGTAAGAAACGATAGATGTTGATGTGTACCACCATACATACTCTTACATGTTTTACTACGTGAATATGTCGTTGTTTCCTTTAATTTCATTTACTCTACTTTTTTTTTTTTTTTTTATATTTTTTTTGAGAGAGTTTTTATGTCTTTTCTATCTTTTGCCGTGAATGCGAATATTATTTTTATACTATAAATCAACATGATTTTCACTATTCTTATGCTCCATTTCATTATTTCAATAACTCCCTATTCATTTTTCGCTCTCTCATAAAGTAGTCATAATCATACGTCTATAAGTTGTTTTTAATTATTCATCTATACTCCGTTCTAAGATGGATATATCCGTTTTAAATTAAGAAGGGTCAAATATTAAGGAAGAAGATAAAATATATTTGTCCTTTATGTGCAAGTTGGAGATACTTAACCCGTTTTAAGCTTAAGACGGATATACTCGTCTTAATTAAGACTTATTGAGCAATTAATTACTCCGTATAGCTAATATATCTAAAAGTCTCACTTTGCATAAACTTTGTACGTGTTTTAAACCTAAAACTTACCACAATTAAAAAATATAAATAAGCGCTATTAACTTATAGAAATACACACCCTAAACTATCACTCAATAGTAAAAATAAATAAATAATCCATAGCATTACAATCATTATATTTATTTAAAATAATGATGATTGTTGTTATTTCAATTCCGAAAAGTTTCAACTTAATTCAAATCTAACTTTAATAAATTCAGCTTAATTTTATTTTGTTCAACTCATTTCAAGAAAATTCTACTAAGCTCAACCTCGTTCCAGGTGAAAAAAAAAAAACAAGGCAAAATCTAAATCATACAGACGTATTGCAAAAATATGTATTCAAAATACTCAAACGCACAACTAAACCAAGAACAACCGTATCCGACCCAACTCAGCCACAAGCAACCATATCCAACCCGAGACCATAATATGAGGGTGGTTACGGTGCAAGTGAGTAGTTTCGAATAGATATGAAAAATGGGTCATTTAGGTCAAGTCTAAATCAATAACTTATTGGGATATCTCGTCACGAGTCATTTCAGACCAAGTCACTTTACATCATTTTGGATCATTTTGGTCACGATTAACTCGAATTGATCATTTTAAGTATCTTTGATCCATCGAGTGAGTTTTGATCGAGTCATGAACTTGAGTCCATAGAAGGATGCAACTCATGCAAGGCTACAAAGGGTTCATGTCTTGCTCCGGAATTGAAATATAACATAAAATATAATTACATCTATTTCTAGCTGGCAAAAAAAAATAAAAAATTAACAAAAATTTCCCACAATGAAAACTATCATACCTATAAAAAATTACCTGTGTAACGATGTCGTAACAGAATAATAAGGTTAAATTGAATCCGCGAGGATAAATACACACCTGGGAAATTGAGTAATACCTACGATGGACGAGTAATACCTACGATGGACGAGTAATGTCGCCTACGGATGCAACAGACTTGTACGACACTCATTTTCTATGTACGAGATTCACACAGTATCGATGGCATGGTGTGACCAGTGTGGTTTCGGCAATTACACGATACATGTTTCCTACTACTCATACTCACATCACTTGGCTACACTACTGAAAGCTAAAGAGGAAAATTCACACGTGATAGTTGCTGGAGTGACGAGGCAGTGCAGACCGTTAAATTATAAAAAGTGGTAGCCTCTGTCGCCTGCTCGATGTTAATCAATTTGTTCAAACGGCACCCGAACAAATAACTGTCCGTGCAGTGTAACCACGGCTGATGTCTGCTGCGGGTCGATTCTCGACGGTAAGCTAACAACCTGATTGGCAAGTATAAATTGAAAAGAAAACAAAGAAATTTAGGAGGGAAAGACGATTTTAGCCTATCAATTATCGAAAACAAACTATCAGCGGTTGCCGCTATATTTTTGTGACGCCTCATTGCACGAGAAAAAACAAGTTCATATGAAGTCTATTTCTCTCTTTCAATGATAAGATTCGATGAAATTGCAAAATTAAAAAAATATCACAATTTGCGTCATCTTCTGCGGTGACTCTTCAAAGAAACCTAAAATCGTACCTTTTTGAAAGGCGTGACGTTCCAGGGATTGTCTGCATCTTCCGGCTCACCAGAAATAACCAAACGGCCTGCTGGATCAGACTGGACGCGTACCTGGAAACAGATATGTCGCAAAGACTTGAGCTTTCTACGAGAAACAACAGCATAACGGCATCAAATTCATTCTAAAGAATAGTCCTTTATATTACATGATGCTGTAGCTAACATCAAAATACGTGATTAAAAGCGTAGTTCCACAGTTCCTTAACCAAACATCAAAATACGTGATTAAAAGCGTAGTTCCACAGTTCCTTAATCAAACATCAAAATACATGATTAAAAGCGTAGTTCCACAGTTCCTTAATTTCTAGTCTTCTTATCATAAGGTGTAGCAAACATCAAAATACGTGATTAAAAGTTTAGTTCTACAGTTCCTTAATCAAACATGAGATTCAACTTAAACATTATACGGAGCAACAAAGGGAAACAAACATCTAAAGAAGCGCCCAAACTATCATGAACAAGTGAACATCCTACAAAGATAGATGTAAGAAAGATGGGACTCAAACCTCTTCCCGCAGGAGCCCCGGAACTAAAGCATAGACCTCGTAGCAGTCTCTCTGATACAAATAATTCAAAACAAGCACTTAGAAATCTGTATCAACATTGCAAAAGACTGATTTAATGCAGTTTTACAAACAGAAGTATAGCCAAAACCGTACAGTAGCTCGAACATTAATCTTGACCCAGTCAGCAGGAGACCCAATGTCAACGACGGTGGCATCCATTCTGACAGAACGAGGAAAAAGCACATGATTAGACGAACGAAACTGTTGCATGAAAAGTTTTGGAGTTCTCTATAGAGAAAACTACAAGTGCGTTGTTATATTTTATTCAGCCAACATTCATAAACTCATACGTCTTAATCAGATAAAAACAATAGCAACCCAATCTCACATCCTGAAATAAGTGTTCAGCATTTCACTATGTCCACGGAAACATATCCCCAACTGTGCCAACTTATGATTCATTCCTACACCAAACAGCACATAAATGACAACGTGGGGCCTAAATTGACAATCCGTTGTTAAAATCTGTTTCCATACTACAAAGGCACGCAGCTCAATAGCCTTTGGGGATTGGAGGACTGTCGTAAAATTCCATCAATAACGACAGCAGTTGGAGGTTTATTCGATATCAAAAGAAGTAAAGAACTAATTAACAAGAAAAGAGAGCGGCAAATACTGGTCCACTTCTTTTGGGCAAAATCAGGTTTGCACTTCTTCCTGTTCCTCATTATAGCGAAACACTACGATTTTAGTACGCTGAACAAGGAGTGACAGGCAAGGAGAGATGCTAATTAATACGAAGTACTCCATTTCATTTAATAGACAACCCCTCACTCAATTCTCATTTGACAGATGGAGTAAGTAACAAAGTTACAACTGAAGCTCATTCTGAAAGGATAGTGCTGTTGTAAAAAATTAACTCCCTCCCTAAGTTACATATTCAATCCTCTTTCCTGCTTTCAATGTTTTACTAAGCATCCCTCCAGCAATAAGTGAATAAAAAATGCTCAACATGCAAGTATGAAACATGCTTACTGATCACTCTATGGACTTAACTGTGTTTTTGGCATTTTGATACGAGCACACCTAGTATCGTCGTCAGAGGATAGTGTTTTACGTTTCAGATTACCACCTGCATGAATGAGAGGAAAGATTATCTATATCAATAAATTATCATGATTGCCTGAATGTTCAATATGAAACTATTTAGATGGCGAAATTTGGAAGGAAAGGAAAAGAGGAAGAATGAAGATTGAAGAATCATATCGGAAATGGGAGCTTCCTCTTTCCTTCACCTCCTCCTCTCCCTTTTCCCCTTTCTCTCTTCCCTCACCTACCTCAGACATTGAAAACAATATAAGAAAGTTCAAATGTGGAAGATAATGACGGCGAAGAAAAGAACCAAACCTAAGCTTTTTGAACCTTTATCTTTCTTGTTCAAAGACGCAGTATTCTTCTCCTTCAAGAAGAAAAAAGGAAAAAAATGAACAAAGACATATTTATATTTATCATTATAAAAGAGCAACCCACTGTACTACGGTGCCCCTGCACGCCTGCAAGGCGAACATATGGGGAAGGGTCACAGGGCAAGCCTTCCCTTGTCATTTTAGCAAGAGGCCGCTCCATGGACTTGAACTCATGACCCCCCAATCACAAAGCAACACCTTCACTACGTGCACCAAGGCTCCCCTTCTTATGTTATACGGAGTATCATTATAACAAAAATATATATATTTATATACTCCGTCTATAGGATCCAGTTTGAGAAAAAAAAAAATTTATAGACAGAAATAAGTACACAAACCTTAATGATTGGATCAGTTATTTCACCATTGTCAAGAATACGTTGTGAATGCCATCCCTGCATAGCACGAGCTGCAGAATCTCTACGTGCTCTTCCTGATCCAGGTGCCTGGAAAATTGCCGGTAATGAGCGTAAATGTGTAAAATCACCAAGGCATAGAGGAGAACAACTTAACACTTAACAGAACCTTAAATGCTCAGAGTACCATGAGAGAAGTTGTAGCATTAGTAGTAAGGTTCGTAACCGTCAATTTGCCACATATCAGTATAAATTTGCATATGTTAATTTTAATGGAAACAAGGCAACTGTTTGGTTTTAGAAACACTATGCACACCGAATTATAAGCCCACAAATAAAGGTTTATATGACATTTCCAACCAGATCTTAAAAACTTTAGGCATGATACTCATGCATAAAGACAAAAACCAAGTAGTTTCTTTTCAAATGACATAGCGAAGGTTGAAAATGTCAAAACAACATGCTATTAGCTGCAAAATAGTCTCAAACACAAATAAGACACACACACACACACACACACACACACACACACACACCCATACACACACACACACACACACACCCATTAAAAAAAAAAAAAAAAAAAAAAAAATACTCGGTTAGTAAGTACACCGTATACTTTTTAGATACCTGATTTTCAGCAACCATAGGAACTGAGAGGGAAGCTGAGAGAACAGAAGAATCTGTACTTGTCCTATATCTCTCATAGTCAAGAAGCGCCTACAATTTGTGACAAATTACTGCATGAGGGGTAAGCCTACTCAACACTTCAACAGGCGAGGATTATCTCATCCATCATCTACTTGATACAAGCAAAACACCAAAAGACAAGGAAACAAGAAACTAAGTATCACTAAATCTTCATTTCTTCGAGCATTGTCTGACAAGTTTGAACTCAACATGGATATACATGAAAATATCCATGAAGTAGCTAAGTATAACCTTAAGACGGCAATTCAAACTATTATTGTAGCCGAGTTTGAGTAACATTGTGAAGCAAATACCCATTACAGGATAAAAATTGACCATTGATTACTTCATGAAAAAGAAGAGCGTAATATTTTAAGACATTTTGATAATCCATGAGATCCTATAGCAACAACAATCATTGGGACCTCATCAAAAAAAAAAAAAGATTTTCCATAAATGGATTGTTAATCATTCGAAATGCAGAAAATATAAAAGTTCATGAAAAATATACTAGGGTGATTCAAGAGCAATAGAGAATACAGAGAATATATTTAGATCAATCGGGCAGTAGCAAGTTAGCAACAAAGGTGAGTACCTTCTCATAGAACACTCGAAATGTCCAGGAGATTGTAGTGCACGTCCTGAGAAATGAAACAAGAAATTATTAATACACAAGTCCGGTTGCCAAGTTGTATGACTGAAGGTCCAAGGGCATAAACAAGTAAGAAAATTTTTTTTAAGATGAAACAAAAAAACGTGAAGTGAAAGTAAATATTGGGATTCATATTAACACGTGTTCTACTGATTTTCCTCAAGCTTTGACTAACAAGTGACAACAATGATCGTTCAGATTAAATTTGACAATGAGAATCGTCAAATCATGCTCTTTCCAAGCGTATAATTTTGACAAGGAAAAACAACTTTCCAGGCATCTTAATTTTCGAGCGAGAAGATCCATACATCACATCTAAACACCCAAAGATCAGCTATGTCTAATACCAAATGTACATGTGGTGTTGTCTACTGATTTATCCACATCATATACGAAAGCATTGCAAAAGAGAGAAACAGGATGCATTACTTAGGAGGTCTAAATGATTCTCCCACTTGTCGCCAGTCTTTACATGCTGTTACCTGCTTAGAAAAACATAATACAAGGTACGCATTATAATTAAAATATACGGAGTATGCATCAAGAGTACAGATAACTATGCCTTTAGGAGAAAACAAAGACATGGAAGATATGCAACCCATAATCTGGTCTGTACACTTTGTGGAAATTTAATCAGATTTCAATATGGGGTCGTAGCAGCAAGGGTTACTGCTACAGTAGTGCTACTTGGTGAGTTGGTTCATTCAATGAAGAAATATAAAAAAACAAATCACCTACAAAAATATACTTTGCTTCTGCCATATGTCAACAAAATCCATCTTATAACCCAAATTCAAGAAAAATAAAATCCGAAGAAAAGTTGCACCAAAAAAAACCACTAAGACTGTATACTCCAAATCAAGAAATTATCAACCACATAATAGAAAAGAAAATGTATGGTACAATTACAAGTAACACCAAGGAAACAGTTATCCAATTTCATGGTGAAATCGCCAACCCCAATTCCTCTATGCAAACAAATAGATTCAGTATGATCAAGGAGCAAATCCTAGTTTTTCTCAAGAAAACGGCATGCCACTAGTGAGAGGCATCAATAATGAGGTCATGTGGTGCAATTAGGTATTCAATGTCATCTGAGTTTTCTCGACAAGAAGAATATAACAGGGAACACAAGACTGATATAGTGTGGACGCCTGCACAAATGGTGTAATGACCACGCCATTGTCTCCGACATGGACCTACTTTGTCACCCTGAAGCAACCTTGCACCCATCGTACCCCTATAGTCCCCGTGTCTGCTGTTTGGTACTGCCTATATTGCTTCAACACTTCACTTAGGCACCTTGTTAAGTGTGAAACATTGTGACACCTAGACGTGACACTACATCTCTGTACTAAATCTTAGACCAAAATTAGGATATTTCGCAAAATAGCCATGTCCGACACTTTAACATTGTGTCGCATTCGTTCTTGTAAACGAGTCCCTGTAACATAGGCCCCCACAGCGCACAAAGTTGGTTTGATAGGACCTTCAGCTCTTTAGGAGAAAATAAGCACAACTAAGCAGCCAATTTAATTAACTAAAAACATCTCGGATAGCAGTAAAAAAGTAAAAACTGATGATAAGTCACACCTTATCATAGCCGCCTAACTTGAGAACAGCTCTCCAAAGCCTGGTAGAAACATAATAGAATAAAAGTCAGCCATTATGAACCTAAGTTGACACAAAAAAAAAAAAAAAACCAACGACCTATCTGAACGTCAAGAAATAAGCTACGTGAGAAAAGGTCTTCCCAAAAGAGCTTTGGCATACTTTAGCAAGTTCAGAGGAACTTTATAGAAATTTGGTGGCTTGAAGTCCAGATTTCTCTCTTTGTGGAACTTATGGAGCTCCATCATAAATGCTATTTGCTCATCTTCAGTTCCTGAATCCCCTCCACCAGAAGTATCGGTGTCAAACATCAATAATTCACTAGGTTTTACGCTCTCAACATTTGTAGGACGTTCTTCTACCATCACATCATCATACACTTCTTCCTTCGTGTTCTCTACTTTTGGGGATAAAGACTGAGGATTGGGAGATGCTTCCGCACAAGTTTTTGAAATCCTTTCATCATCTACGCTCTGACGACTTACTGAACCACAAACATCCAGTTTTACACAATTGTCCCCTTCACCGTCTGGTCGCGTGGACTCTTCATCTTCCTTGCCAAAACTTTTCAAGGAGTCCACTGGTACACTGGGGTCTATAGGAATTTTCCCCACCCCAAGAAGAAGAGGCAACACACATTCAATCAGTGAGATTGGTTAATAATAAAACATACATAGGTAATGCTAACTCAATCAATCAACAGAACACAATAGAATTTTGAGTCTGGCAATCAATATGGTTGTTAGAACCATCTTATTGCAGGTAAAAGTAATCTTACCACAATAATCCACATTGGATAAAACGTTCACCGTTTGCAGATCTTTGTCGCTTTCAATTGCATCGATTGAAGAATCTACGTTCGCATCAGAACCTTTTTCACAAGCACCCTCCATATGCAACTCAGTTTTACCATCAACAGGTGCATCAACTAAACTAGGTTGTACTTTCTGCTCCTTCTCATCCTCTGACTCCCTTGTCCCCACATTTTCTTCATCATTATCATTATCAACAGCCTCGCCCTTTACCTCTTGATCATCAACCTCTTTCGTGGCATCCCTAGTACTGTCTTCTCCCATCTCACTTTCAATTGTTGCAGCAGGGTCATCGTTTGTGCATTCAGGCTTGTCGTCACTACTTCGCTCCGCTTCTTTTGTCTCAGTCATGGGGTCAATTCCTTCAAAAGTTGAGCATGATCCCCATCATTAGAAAAAAAAAAAAAAAAAAAAGGAACATAGGTCAAGTATCTACCACAATGCGGTGCACATGAGGGCATCAAATTACATGCTGTTGTTGGATTACAAAGAGATAAGAAATCGTTTGAGCTGCAACGGTCATAGTTAGTCAGACTCTTCGACACAGTGTCGTAGTGTCGGACACGGCTATATTCTGTGAAATTTTCAAACTTTTTGGTCTAAAATGAAGTGTCGAAGTGTCGTGTTGTGTCGTTCACGACACGTGTTTGACACGCGACACGGCAGCTAAGTGAAGTGTTGGAGTAACTATGGCCACGGTTACTAACTTAATAGAATCAATATTCTAAACAAGTGTAAGGTCTATGGTATATAAATTTTACAAAATAAAATAATCCTCAAATGTCTAGAAATCAGTCAAAGGCTTGCAAGTTGCAATTAACCGTTTCCAAAAATAATCCAAAAAGAAAAGCACCATACTTTCTGACTTTCTAACTAATTGAAGCTTATCGCTAATGTAGAATTTGTAAAACATCAATCATATCATCTCAGGAAGAGCTACTGCGCAAAAAGCACGTGAAATAACCAGTAAAATTGAGCTTGTTTTCAATCAATCATCAAATTTTCGAAAACGAAAATGCAAGTCCCTAATAGCTAATCGCAATTACTACCACCATGATGTACGTAAGTGGTCGGCCGATTTCATCCTTAACTACGAATTTCTTCAATTAGATAGGGATATACAAATTACATCATCTTTGATTTATCAAAATAACTACTTTCATATCATCAATTTGGAAAAATAACAATTGAAATACGGTAAGAAAGTATCGCCCCAAATCGACATTACTCGACAACCCTAAGAAATTTTTTTAGCTTCATTTCCTCACTTTTTAACAAGAGCTCAAAATTAAGCTAAACATAAGTTGTCGTCTATTTCGGTTTCGATTAACATATATGCTCTATAACCCTAATTATACAATTCAACCTTGTAGTTCACTCCAAATTTGCGGCACAATGCATAAACAAAACAAAGGAACCAAAATTAGGGCACAAAAAAAAAAATCGACAAATTTTTGCAGTCAACTCGAAAATTCCACGATTTTGCAACAGAATTATTTCAAATTAAGACGACAATTAACGAATTAGGGCAAACCACTAATCAATTCGAGAGCACAGGAAAGTGATAAACATGTACTGTAGCAATTTGTTGAATTATATGATTAAATTCGAAGAAAAATTAGGGAAATTGATACCTAGGGTTAGGGAAGACCACCGTCGACGGAAGAGAAAACGGCGGCGGTGTCGGAATTGTCGCCGGGGAATGTAAAATCGGTGGTTGTTGTTTTACAGGGTTTGAGATTTTAACTGTGTGTGTGAGTAAATTAAAATGCGACAAATTTTAGTAGGTCCGACAGAAAAAAAAAAAATTGAAACAAATACACGTTTAAATTACCTAACTCGAGCCCGAACCCGAGCCTATTTGTATCCGAGCGACAATGCTTTGCGCCCGCTTTCAAAGCGAATGGCGAGAGCCGTAAGTATCGTTCGTATTTTTGTATTTTCGGTTTGATTGATGGAATTATAATATTATTATTATTATTACACGTAAATTTGAAAAAAAAAAAGAAAAAAAAATTTGTGTTCATTTTAAAAGAGTAGAAAATTTGAATATTTTTGTATATTAAATAGAGTAACGCTTGTGGAAGACGGTATGTCATTAATAAAGTGTCACATCAGTATCATTAGGTACATATTAATGGTTATCATTAGCTCTGGGTGAAAAAATAATGAGGAGTGCTATGAATCTTTTCTTTTTACCTTATTTTCTCACAATCAATTTAAATAAATAAGAGAGACTACAAAAGAGACTGTCGATAACATTTCTTAAAAATAATTCTTAAGTTATTTAATACAGAGTACGTTTTGTTTACGACTAGGCAAATTAAAAAGGGTGATAATATTAATTAATCCATTATTATAGACAATATAATATACTCCGTAGTACGGAGTATATTAAAAAGGAACCGAAATAGATATAAAACAAAAACAGAAAGAAGAATGGACTTGGGTGGCTTGGCTTGATCATAGTATAGCAACAGAATCAGCAAAGCCTCAAGTATTGCGTCAACATAACCATTACTAAGCCATGAGGATAATGATGATGATAATGGTGACGGTGACGCTGAATATTGGACCATGATCGAGTCAGGTGAAGACTCGCTTGCTAATTTACGTCAAAGCGTGGGAATACCCACCGGTCATCAGGTCCTCATGTGTTTTGCGTAGATGACTCTTAGACAGTCCATGTCAAAGTCAGGAATCCAGTTGTCTGTTGTAAGCATTATCGTTCTCGTAGACATTGAATATCTAACTCAAAGACGATCTCACCCTGCCACGTACGTACGTGATTTCAGGTTCTTCTTACGGAGTCCCAGTTCAGATACTTAGAGAACCCTGTGTCACTGTGTGTATGATACTCGATGTATATGACGTTTTACCTTGTCTAACTAAACTGCCCGTTTTTTGTATTTCGTGTTTGTCAGCTGCCAAGGCTGTTCCTGGAAAGCCAACGGTGAAGGAGGATAACAGCGTGAAGATGAAGACACCCAATGCTGACGACTCAAATACTCCGCAGAACAATAAGAAAAGCCAAGATTGCCACACCTCAGAAACAACTATATATGCGCGCTCCATTCACGTAAAATACTCGAATGAACCATGATCCATTCGCGTAAAAGACTCGAATGCACCATGGTCCATTCGAGTAATTCACTCGAATGGACCATGGTGCATTCGAGTATTTTACGCGAATAGACCATGGTTATTTCGCGTATTTTACTCGAAATGTACCTATTTAGTGCAATTTTGAATTTTTTTTATTTTAACGAAATATTTTACTTGTTGAAATATTATCGTCGACCAAACCGTCCCCATGACCGAATTCACTATCACCCAAATTGTCTTCATGATCGACTTCATCGTCACCCGAAAACGCCATTTTTGTGATTTAATTCAAAGTGTGCTAAGATTTTTTTTAGTTTTAAAAAATTCAAATTAATCAAACTAATTTAAAGGGCAAAATTATTATAATATACGACGTAGAGCTGATCATGACTATTCATGAATGGCTGGGATGAATACGACACTTACGATACCAAAATTTTGTGTCGTATCACCGCTTATAATGGTCGAAAATGATTGCCCATGTCCGTTATAGCGGGCTGAAGATGATTGCCCATGTCCGTTTAAAATAGTTTGGCGAGCTTTATAGCAGGCTAATGGACAGAGTAAATAAAATATTCGCCAAAATTAAAAGTTCATATACTAAACATAGTTTCGTTGTTGAACTTAAAAAGTAGAATAAAAAATGGTTATAAATACATACTTATACTTTTATACTCCGTATTAATCATACTAGTAAAATAAGTGCATTTGATGCATAGTGCCTAAATACAATGTAATTTAGGGTTTGATGATTTTTCTATTTGGGATTTTGTAGTTTTTTGTACTAATATTTTGTACTTTTATATTTTTGATAATAAAAAAACTTACGACGGAGTATATTTTATTTAAACGGGCTTGGCGGACCTGCCATAAACATAAAAATTTTGTTCATATCCGCCTATTAATTTAGCGGGCCTAATAATTTTTGTCCGATACCCATTAAAATTTTTAAATTTTAGTGACCAAATCCGCTTATATAGCGGGCCTTACTGAACGGGCCACATGGGTTTGCCCGGCCATGAACAGCTCTAATATTTACGACGTTATTTAACTTATATGTGGCGCAATATTATACTCCTCCCTAAAAATGGACGGCAAGGAACCACAGGTGACGAGGATATGGCTCACAACTAACAAATCTTATCCTTTCATCGTACAAACACATTTATTACTAATTAATTAATTTTATTTGTATTTTAATTAAAAATATTTTATTAATTAGATGACAAGGTCAAGTACACATCTTCTCACATGATTGGTAGGATAACGTCGAATCTATTAAGATAAGATTTATTTTTATCTCTTTTATGATCCATTCACATTGAAGACACCCTTATAATTTGCGACATATAATTCGACGTATTAAAGAAATTATAACTACATTTCTAATTTAAATATAATTATACTCTAAATAAATACTTCGTAATACGGATTGCTCCATATAGACTAGTCAATAGTCATTGGTTATATTTAAAAATCATGCATGATAATACGGATTACTCCATATAGACTAGTCGTAACTTAAATGCTAAAAATCAGACAACTCAAAATTTTTTCCCTTTTAATCCCCTCATGATACTCCATTCATTGAAATTAAAACATTACATAAAACTATATATCACATACAATACATAAATTTAAAGAAATTTTTAGTATTGTAGGTAACAATATATGATTGAAATTATAATCACTTAATCCGTATAATATTTCCTCTTACTATATTACTCCCTTTGTTCCAGTGATTTATTTATAGTTTAATTTTTTCGTGAGAAAGATTTGAAAGAAGTGTAAACAAATGACTGAGACAGAGAGAAACATGGAGAATTATAGATCGATATTATTGTTACAAAATACGTAAATGTTTTACGAGTATTTAAATTTAAATGGATGGATATTATACATGCAAGTGCATGGAACTATGGTGCATCCATATCTCAAATCAAATCAAAGTTATCCTTATTCGTTGATTGACTTGGATCATGGTTATGACTTATGACTTCACATGCGATGATTTTGGGTGGTGGCATAGTCTACTCCGTTAAAATTTCGAGTATTTATAATAAAATTAATTTTGCGAGATTTATGAATTTATTATTTTATTTCACATTTTTAATTTGTACTTACATTAGTCTATACTCCGTATATCAGACTCCTCTCGTCCTGGCCATTCGCTTACACTTTCCATTTACGCTGCATTTTGGTCATTTGTTTACACTTTCCATAAATGTCTATGATGACCCACTTGTGGAGGTGGACCCAACTTCCTTAACCAATCACATTGTTTTATTTTACTCACTTTGTACTTATATTATTATTTTTATAGTTTTTTTATTTACCTCTCTCCTCACATCGATAAATGTGTATAAAGTAAATGTAAACAAATCACCGAAACGGAGGGAGTAGTAATTTTCAGGATTATAATTTGATTTATTGTCATATATATATGAAAATGATCTAACCAAAATAGAGGGCTACTTTGTTCACATCAAATACGGAGTAGTATTGGTTTTCTAATATAGTCGTTGTATTTAAAAAACTTATACGGAGTATATAATATCCAAAATACTTTTCATCTTAAATTTTTATTATGTTAATAGATAGATGTGTGTTGTATACTCAATATAATGTAAAAACATATGTAGCTTAATTTTTTACACTTATATTGTGTTTCACACCTCGTAATACTATTAATATACGGAGTATTAATTTATCTATGTTATCTTTTGTTCAATTTGTTGAATATTTAAATATTTGAGTTAACTTAATTATACAATTTCGATTATACGCTCGATTATATGTAAAATTACACAATTTTTAAGTATGAAGCAGATGCTTGTTTAAATATGAGAAAGCAATTAATATGTGGGAAAAAGAAAGGGCCAGTGGGGAAGAAAGATGTCTCCCACTGCATTTCTTTGTCTTTTCCCACATATTTGACTGTTCATACTTAAACTAAGCAATTCTTCATATGACTTTACACGTAAAATTATATCAAATTTTTACCTAGTTTAATTTAGATTATATTTTATTGACTATGTAAATTTAGTTTATTTATTAAATCGATTTCCAAAATAAAAAGGTACAAAGTAAATAAATAACTAAAACGGTGACAGGTGTCATTTACTTATAATGGCTTAATTAATGAATGAGGATAAAGGCAAATGACAACAATTGGTCAAAACCATGTGGCTACAAATTGTCTAGATAAACATTGTATATATACATTATACACAATCCACATGAAACTTTCATTCTTTATATTTTTGTGCATTTATTTTATTTTAACTCACATAATATATTCTCCTACATACACCTTACAATTCATAATTCATAATAATATTATCAATTATATTGCTCAAAATTAATATGGAAAGTGTACAAGAACATGAATATACAATGAGTGATTTATATCATAGAAGAAATTGCAAGAATAATGTTAGTGTTGATGATAAACAAGAAGAAATGTATCCAAGTGATGATGAATCAACTTCATCATATTTTGAAGAATCTAATAATTCAAAGGGATCTTCTTCTTCTTCCTTAGACTTGCTTGATGATGCATCTTCCTCGTCTTCGTCGTCGTCGTCTTCACCGTTGTATGGCTTATCGGAGCTCATGGATCAACTCCCTATCAAGTAAGTCTATTGGATATAATAAACATGTTCGCATAATAGAATTTATTAACTGTTGTACGCATATAATAATCTTATTTTAAATTAAGGGACACACAAACGAAATTAATGAGCAACTGAGATACTATTAGGGCTCCTACTACCTTAGAAAATCTAACCCGTTATTTATTTATTTATTACGGTGTATTATTCTAGTGATTTATTGCATATCGAGGATGTGCTGGCTTAGTGGTTAAGGTTGAGTACCAGTGATAATAGGTTTGAGGTTCGAATCCCCTCTCCCGTTGTATTGCACTTGCGGCTCATATTGGACCAAAAAAAATATTAAAAACTTACTTTAATTTCATTTTATGTAATACTTTTCTACTAATATTAGATAAATGAGATTAATAAATATGATGATTTAAATTGTGCAGGCAAGGGTTATCAAAATTTTACAAGGGAAAATCACAATCATTCACAACATTAGCAAGGGTAACAAGTGTTGAAGATCTTGCTAAAAAAGAAACACCATATCAAAGAAGATTAAAAGCTTGTAAAAGTTATGGAGGTGGTCTTAATAATTTTAAATCTTATACTCACCCTAAACCTACCATTTCTAAGAAGCTTTCTAAGGGTTCTTTATCTAGTTTATCTTGTTTAAATAGGAAAAATAGTTTTTTTATTGGTAGTTGAAGAGTTAAAATGTGTAGCCAAAATGTATGTAAATGAAAATACATCCTTTTGTGTATTTTGTTTGGTGTTGTAAATATAATTGTATGAGTTTGGTTATGATAAGTGAGGAAAAAATAAGTTATACAATTTTAATATTCTGTTTGTTTTAATTATTTGTTTATCTTACAAATATACATAAGGGTGAATCTATTGGATATTCAATTTAAATTCTTAAAGCAAAGAAAATAACTAGGTATTTTTACATTTAATTTCATACAAAAGGTTAAAACATATTCTATTATGTTGCAATGAATTGGGTATATAAATGGTACTTTCTCCATTCCGTTTGATTCTATACGTTTGACCAAAACACGGTAATTAAGGTAGAAGAAAATCAAGTGGGGTAGATAATGAATTACTTAAATACCCCTACTTTATTGTTTACAAGTGGGTTGAGTGGGTATTAGTGAAGGGTATATTGGTCTTTTAGTTTAATAAAGTAGAGACTAAAATAGAAATGTATAGAATTGATTGGAATTTCCGAAAAAGGAATATGTATAGAATCAAATGGAATGGAGGAAGTAAGACTTAAGACTAGGCTCTAAAATACAAATTATATTCGATATAATGTTTACTATATCCTACATAATATCTGAATATCTTATGATTAATGGTTGGCTTGGTTAACAATTAAACATGATAGGTGAAAAATATACATTAAGGATATTTTCACATGTATATTTACAGTTTGTATGTTTTAGTCCGTATTTTGTTGTTGGGATGAATAAAGTGGAAAACTATAGTCGTGGTTTGAAATCTACTTGCCTTAATTAGCCATATTGTTATCGTGGTCCCTAGCTCCCTTTTAAATAAAAGTCGACGTTAAGACTACAATTGATGTAGACACGACATGATAAAAGACAACTAACATAACAAAAACTATTTTTGTTTCTAGATAAGAAAGAAATTACGGAAAATAAATCTCACGCGTTCTTATACACTAAATACGGAGTACGGAGTAATATTTATTAAAAAAAAAAATTAAAAAAAAAATTAAAAATGTGGAAACTTTATTGGATTAAACATAGAAGTATCTTTCAAAAACATGCTTTAAAACAGAATAAAGGGAAACACAATGTTTAATAGTAAGGGCACTTTTGAAGCAAATTAATGGGATCCAATTCATCCAATGTTATCCACAAATTAGAGAAAATACAAGACAAACTTTGATGTGGTCTAAAAGATAAGCAAAGTGATAAGATTAGAATGTCTCCATCATTGTTTATTGAATTTTACCCAATAATTATAATTATTTCACATAAAACAATTTATGTTTATATATATTATTAAAAAAATGTTATTTCAAATGATATAAATGAGAAATACTCCCTCTGTTTCATTGAATTGTTTACAGTTTGACTTTTTTTGTGAGGGACAAAAAAGTCAAACTGTAAACAAATGACTGAAACAGAGGGAGTAGGTGTTTTTCATTTATTTATTTTCATTAACTTTTACAAAATATTTTTTAAAAGTGGCTGTAATTCGTTCTTATTGGGAGGTCGTTTGATTCAATGTGGGAAATAAAATTTCCAAGAATTTTAAAATCACATTAATTGAAAATTCACCTAAATTGCAAAAATCTGTTTGATTAGCAGGGTAGAATTAACTTGTTGCAGGAATTTTGACTTATCTAAGGGTTTTGGTAAGTGATTTCCTACATGATGGAGAAGTTCCAATCCCATTAGTTGGGTAACCAAATAGGTGAAAATTTTTTCACTTCACGAGAATTCAACTTTTTATGAATTTGAAGGTCAACCAAACGTCACCATAAATTTACACAAATTCTTTTGCAGATACGTCTCACGATAACGTTATTGTTGCGACACAGTGACAATCTTAAGATTTAAAATTGAGGGTGTCACTTTTTTCCATGTCGTGAATAAAGTTGAATCAAAAGTGGACTTTATTAAATTATGAATCAGTTCATTTTTATGTAACGATTTATGTTGGGCCGTACAACTTAGCAAAACCCCGAAGTGAATCCTCGTAAGCCCAATAGATCAAGACAATTTACTAGGCCCAAAAACTCTAGTTCATATTTTTTTATTTTTTTTTCTTAAATAAGATAATTTTATAAGAAGATCAGTCCAACCATTAAAAAGGTCCAAAAATTATTTGTATAATTTTTTTCATCCTTTCATTCATTCAGTGTAATGCCATAAGAAAATTCTACGAAAAAAAATGTTGTTCCAATTTGTCATTTGACTATTCTTGTTTTATGGATCGTCGATAATTTTTGGTACAAAATACTTCATTATGCAGATAATTGTATAAGTGGTTATAAGCTGTAATAACTAAATCAACTATATATGTCAGATTATAAACTTAATCATCTTTAATGATCTAGCTTAAACTTTTAATTGAAGGTGTTCAACTTTTCATTAACGTGGTACCAGTCTACCAGAGTCATTAACCATTAGCGAAGCCTTATAGTCGCTATATAAACCCCATTTTGGTCCCGACTTCAAATCTCAAGGTAGAGAAGGCATTTCACATCTCACATATCTTCTATTTAGGCATTTTTAAATTAACGTTTACTTTTATTTTTTCCCTAACAATTTATAAAAAAAAAGTATATAATTAAGTTTTTAATAATGCACAAAATCAAGGTAAAAAAAGGTGAAAAAAAAAGTCTACATCAAATATTCAAACTACACTTGGCTAGTGGACCAAAAAAGTAGTGTAGTGTTCCAAAAATTCAATCTCAATCAATTCACTTATCTTGTTTTGTTTTGCTCATGAACATTATATTTAAAACTCTATCAATTATCACTTCACCTTTTCTCACCATTTTTACTAGATATTGAAGTGAAAGTGAAATGATCACGAGTGTTTTGTAACTTTTTAAATAAAAAAAAAAAAAAAAAAAAAAGTCGACACTTTCAGAGAGGTAAAAGTGTAAAACTGTGAAAGTATATTGTAAATTTCTGATTAATTTTTTTTAGGTTGATAAATAGTGTCAAAAAAAATATATTGTCATAACAGACACGAGATGAATCGATTACAGACAACGGCCGGAAAAATCATTTTAAAATGCATATATCTTCTATGACATTAAAAAAATTTGGTTGTTAGAATGGAGGAGGTATCAGGGACAATGTGTTCCAATGGTATTATGCCTTGTCATACGCAAAACAATGGAATGTCTTCAATACAAGAACATTTTTTTGCGCTCTTGCGTATATTATCCTAAATAACCGATTTAAAAATAACACAATTTCTTGGGTGAGTCAGGTCATACAATAAATTATTGTAAGTTAGACTCATTTGTATCCGATTATATAGTTTTTGTACAATTTTAGTGATAACTGTGATTTACTAAATTATTTAGTACCTCTATAAGTGACATTAATAAATTTGTTTCATGTTTTTATACCATTTTAAATGCAATTTGTACTTTGATCTCACATTAAATTGATGTGAGGTTTGTCTCACAGGAAACTTATCGTAAAAATAAACGTAAATATAAAATTAAGTGGAAAGAAAAAGAAGGTAATATTATCACATACAATAAACGGCTAAAGTAAAGAACAATATGGAGCATACAAAATATAGGCCCAACTAAAGGAGAACATCCCCCCTAAAAAATGCAAGTCAAGTCTACTAAGCACACTAAACTTTTCAATGGTTATAATAATTGTGATTATTATGCCATAATTAATAATTAATAATTATTAATTAGGCAACTCTCAATGATTATGACACTTCAAAACACCCCCTTTCTCTATTTGAATGACATTTCATAAATTCCTTTGGACCACAATGACAACATTCATCAAATGTTTAAAAAATTTCTTTTACTATTTTTTCAAATAATATTTGTGGGGATTAAATAGTAACGAGCTAATGAGTAGATTATGAAATAAACATGACGATCTATTAAAAAGAAACGAAACAATCAAGATTGTGTCAACAATAATCACTAAATTAAGTATGGTTAAAAGTTGAAACTTGTGTCACCTATGATATCAGTAGCCTCAGCATTATAAACAGTGGCGTAGCCACGTTGTAGAATGAGACCCCACAACTTATACGATAATTAACATTTGTACTGTATAGTAAGTATTGTGTTAGAGTTGATCCATTGGTTTGTAGGTTGTTTTTCACATAATTGATAGGGGTTCGATTCTTGTAAGCATCTTTTTTTTTAAAAAAAAAAAAAAAATCAACATCTACTAACTCGATATATCACATAATGAGTCAACAACCTTATCGAAATTAAAACTAACTCGATAATCGTCACAAATGTGAAAGTAAAACTAAAATTTCAAAACTATAAATTGGCATGAGATTATAAAAGGGTTCTTGTATGAGGAGGCCTCAATGTTCATGAGAATGACAACTCCTAACAACTAAATCATCATCATACTTCTAAATATATTATTTTTTTTTTTTTTTTATTATTTTTTTAAGTGTGAAACAACTTACGGAGTACATAGAATAATAATACTCTTTCTGTCTCGATCATTTGTTTACACTTTTCATATTAAGGTATACGAGTCATTTGTTTACACTTTCCATAATTGGTTAGTGTGAAGCTATGTAGGAATGAATTAGTTGTTTTCTTTGTGACATGTGGTTTATTTTGTACTTTTTTGTATTTTTAATATTATATTTTTCACTTTTCACATTTAACTCTTTCCTCACATAAATATGTCTGCATAAAGTATATGTAAATAATTCACCGAGACGAAGGGAGTACTATAATTTAAACGAGGATAAAAGATGCCGAATAATCTTATTAGATGAAAAAGATGCTACATGTATGTATATGCAATTTTACCACTTTTGGTATGACATGAATTTGGTCTAATTCTATCACAATCAAAACTTTATAAAATGGTGCTCCTCCTCACTATTAAAAAGTTTGTAGACTTGTAGTAGTTCCTATTTGTGCCACTTTCAATTACAATTTGCCATGTGTGTTTGAATAGTTTTAATTGTTGGGTTATTATCGTTGGTAAGGATTGTAACGAAACTGATTTGAATTGAAGAAGTAAAGTTATCTATAACTATTTTTAGTATATAAATTTTTATTTAAGACTTTTGTTATATATTTACATAGCTACATTATTACATAATCATCATTTGCACTTGGATAGATCGATGAATAAATTAACAAATTTGGTGTGTTTTTAAGTTCAAAATAATGAAATATGAAGAAAAACATTATAGCTACAAAATATGAACATTAACATTAAGTAATTTTCGCTAAGAGAAAAGTATCTTAGTAAAGTACATACTTGAAGAGCTAGAAAAACACAAATTCTCATATACACAATATATTTCTCGGTTTCACCCCATAATACGATGCCATATCATTCATCACCCATCTATATATCAGGTTTTAATTCATCTATTTGTACAGATAAATCGAGCTTTGGATAAAATGGGAGAACGAACTATGAGACTATGCACTTCTACTAATGCATAGCTTTTATTTTAACATTTTGGTGTCAAGAGTTTTAAACTTCTAACCAAAAACATATACTATAAGTTTACAAAAATATACAGTACTAACTTTATTTATTGCCGAAAAATCAATGTTAGAGAATACAAAATCGGTTTTAAACTGACAACCATCAGTTTAAACTTTTAATTGAATTAATCTTTAACATGAGAAGTAAACGTGATAGACGTTATCAACTGATAATTTAATTTAATACTAATACAAACAAAAGTATTTATTTTTCCAACTTAAATAACAGTACATTTCATTGATAAAATGAAGTTTGCACAATGTTTAATGGGGAAAAACATAATACAACTTAAATCCATAATTCACATCACAAGTTTAATTTGACAAGTTCTCTCCTTCTTTACATAGGAAATTTGACAAATACACCCAATAAAAACACACAATAATAACTCTTTTTGCTTAAACTTCACCACTTAGCAATTTCATTAACCAAAAACTTTAAAATCTAATTTAATTAAAACACCCTAAATTAAACCTCAAATAAAACTTCTCTTCACTTTGATCCATCCTCAACCATGGCCTTGCATTCCTTACTTCCACCTACAAATCACAAACCGTGTCGCCATGAGACAAGTTCCCACTTTCGACACGTTCTATAAGCAAAACAAAGTCTAAATAAAAATTATCGACATTCTCAAAAGATAATACCGCCTTTACAATATTCAGTTGTTTACATATAATTAGAGGTGACAAACTGTACGAATTGAACCTATTTTTAACCGATTAGGCCCAACCGGACCAGCTACACATAAATACTTATTGGATCACAATATACAAATACGAGTTCAAGGCTCGTACGATTGTCAAGAAGACAAGAACACGAGTTTATCGGTATGAGTAGGAGATTCGAACTTACGACTTAGCGTAGGGAGGTCAGAAGTCTTCAACACTCGTAGCCTTTTGACAGTTGACACAAACATGCTGCCAAAAACAGGAAAAAAACAAGTGTATCATTGTCAACCTTCAGCTTAATAATTCAAAATTGATGACATATACTCCGTACATGCTTACAACATCAGATGCTCTCACTAATAATAAGTGATTAATAAAATCAGATAATCTTTAAATCTTTAATTAATTATGTTCATTAAACAAACAAGTCACTGCCAGAAAAATGAGAAAATTTTTTTTGGTCAAATAGGAGGCACTAGGCTATTACAATTCACTGACGGGGAGGGAATCGAGCGCGAGGCCTGCATCGCCAGTCAGATCTCACCCCACCAGTAGGCCAGGACATCCTCGGTAGAATAATGAGAATATAAACTCTACACAAAACGACACGAAGTTAAAAAGATCGCAATGTAATTGCAAAGTTTTGGATTAACGAACGATATAAAACTAAAAAAAGAATAAACAATTTACAATTAAAATTACTTTTTTTTGTACAACACGATGTCATGCAAGAAAAATAAAAAATGCGAACGAATGTAAATATTTTACGACTATCCTATTCTCCTATAGTCCTATGTGTTCTAATTTTCTTTCATGTATAGTTTTCTTAATATTTTGAAATAATCTCTCGAGTTGCTTTTGGATCGGTTTTAAAAACGTAAAGAATTAGATGAATCAGACAAGATTGTCAACAATATGGCAACATAGATTTGAAAACACAATATAACATTCACATTGGTTCATGGGTAGGAGACTAGAGAGCATGACTACACAACAAAACACAAAACCAAAAACCAATGCAAATTATTGTCAACTAGATAGGAATCCTAATCTAGTTTTAACATTAATTAATCGAGATTAAATTAAAGCAGCCTAATTACCTTTATTTAAACCTAGCAACCAATGACAAGATTACGAATCACAATTAATTATACACGCTAATGCGGGGATTAATTAAGAAATAAAGATGCTTACTGCCACGGGACATCTCCGACAAGCATTCTGTCTCCTTCGTTGTCCTCGTAAACGAGAGTATATTCCCCGGTTCCGTCTAGCAATCCTGTTATCGGTTTCTGCTCGTCATGCTTGTTCTCGATTCCACCGGCAGGAGAATCCTTTTGAGCTACATTAATTAAAATTACGGGATTAAACTACATGCGTAAATTTCTTTCACTCGAAAAAAAGCCCAAAGTCCAAATAAATTTACCTCGATTAATTATCAAAATTAAATACGATAAAACATGCTAGTATGTCAACCCTATGAAAAATTCTTACCTAAACAATTTGACATTAGAGAGAAAATCTGTATGTCTAGTTCACTACTTGCAATTATTCTAATAAAATAAATACCTTGGTTTATTTTAATTTTTTTTTTTTTTTTACTAACTTACGTTTTTTCAGTCAAACTTTTGTACGAAAGATTAAATTAAAATGTGTCTTCACTAAATTACATTTTCCATCCGTAAAAAACAAAATTCAAAAGCAAACGTAGAGAAATAGACAGATCAAAACCAAATAAAATATTCACTAGATTTATTATGGAGTAGTTAGCCAAAAAGTTATAAATGCAAATTGCTCATGATCTAAACAAGATCTAATATGTATTAACTATAAATAAATTACTTCGTATACATGACTTTAGCTTTTCGTCACCTTTTTAATTTCGGCCGTGAAACTTTATATAAATTACAACTATTTTTATAGTGTTGATGACTATTTTATCATCATTTGTGTGTCCTACATATGGCAAACTATTTTATACGGAGTACGTTACGAATATAATTATAAAACCGTTGTATATATCGTACACCAGTCACGCTGGAACAATGAGATTGCAAAATAGGAGAAGAATGTACGTATGAGGCGCAAATTGTTGTGAAAAATGTCGACGTACCTGCGAGAAGGCCTCTAAAAAGAACATCAACAGCAGATGAGAGGTGATCGTAGCAATTATAAGCATTCAAATCGATTTTGCGACCAATAGGGACGCCGTCCATATTAATCTTGACAAACAGACCTTTGTTGGCGTTTTCAGCAGGTTTCTTGTCATTAACAGCCTTGTTTGGGACCGTGTTCTGTAGGTCGGAACCCGTCTTTGCAGAGCTTGAGCTAGCGAGGTTCTTCCTGAAGGACCGAATTGGAGGCCACCCTACAACTGGAGACGGAGCAGCTCTTCATTTGTTTATCCACAAAAAAAAAAAAAAAAAAAAAAAGACGACTTAGTTAGAGTTAAGAGATTCACAAAACACACATAATTGATATTAGCCATGTCAAGAGTCAAGTTATGATGACGCTTATGCGTCAGTGACAAACGTCGGAACACAAATACACAATAGATACTCGCATGATTCATCTGTTTCTTTAAATTCATTCATATTTTTACGTTCCCGTTAACAATAAAATGTTCAAAAATACGATTTCTCTATGACTATTAGATCATCACCCACCTTGCATATGCAATTTGGGTTGTTGAGGGTAGGTGAAATAGAAACCTATTGGTAACTTTAATGTTCACAAAATCCCGACTCACAAGTAAACGTAAAGAAAAACGTAAATCATAATAGAGAGAGTATTTGAATTGCACACTAGTTTGTCCGATCCTCCTAGTCGCGTTTTAATAAAAACTAAGGGCGATTTTTACGGTCAAAGTCGATTAGACAAGACAATTGAAATTGAATAATACACTAAAGACTAAAGGATAAACATTGCAACTATTGTTTTAGATCAAATTAGAATTATTAATCTCAAGTGTAAAAAAACAAAGCATTTGATGCTTTGAAAAGATGTATGATGAAAAGACAAGACTAAAACCAAAACCAAGAACAAAAAATGGCATCAAATCAATCAAATAGTATTAGCATAAATATGCCAAAATATAATTAAAAAAAAGTCACATAATTCTTCATAGAATCAAAACAATGTTTGGACTCAACTTAACTGCAGACATATTATCTGCCACACTATTATTTTGCACTTCAATAAATATTTGTACTTCTAATCTACCAACTCCCCAATTTTTAAAATTGATAAATCGACAATATTATCCCGGTGCCTGGAACGATGAATCGACAAAAATAAAGCGTATCCAACGTAATTAATGGAGCGAGTATTGAACGAGAAATAATAAGATCATATCACCACCGGTCGCTACCTTTGATTCTACACGTATTTCAAAGCGGTTGTACTTACCGTGTGTTCGTAATTGAATATCACAAATTCTCATATAAAACGGGTAACCCGTTTTAAGCTTAAAACGGGTCAAATAATTAGGATAAGACAAAAGTAAATAGTGTAGGAAAAAGTAGAGTGTTTTGTTTTATGTGTGCAAGTGGATAGATACTTGACCCGTTTTAAGCTTAAGACGGATAACCCGTTTTAAGAGAGACTTATTGATTGAATATAATAAAAAAAAGGCACCCTAAAAACAAGACAAGATGCAGTCATGTATGGACCACATCACACACACACACACAAAAACATCCACTAGAGTACTACCATCAATGTTCAAATATTAGTAGTACTGATGAATGATGATGAATATCCTCTGATTTTATTATTTTGATTTCATGTATTCATGTTTATCAGTTTATGTTTAGTACACATTTGTGTATTAAATTTACATATCACCAAACACACAACTCCTACCATGGCCGTGCTCTAGGGGAACGTGTCGGAATCCTAATCGACTTTCTCGACTTCTCGTGCAGTCGTATTGAGTTTTAAAACTACACTTACTAACAGAAGTAAAAAGGGCATTTCAGAATGAGACCGTTTAACGTATATGAAAACATGAGAAACAGTATCGCAATAAAATAGTGTAAGACATTTCCAATAATACTCCTACATAACACGTCCCGAGTACTATTTACTCCTATTTCATTCTCGATTTGTTTTAAGCATAAGACGATTTTTCACCAGAACTACAAAACGAAGTTGAAAAGGGTAGTACCTTTTCTGAGAGGTGTTAGCCACAGATGGTTCATGTTTGTTCACCTCACCACACCCAACCCTACCACCACCACCACCACCACAACCAAAACCACCACCGTTGCCGCCACCACCGCCGCGGCCATTAATAGTATTAAAATACTCTAGAGAGAGAAGTGGGCCACTCTTTCTCTCTCTAACCACCCAATCTTCCTCACATGGTAAACCAAGCCTAAGTTCAAGCTTATTTTCCTCACAATTTGTTGTTTTTGTTTTTGTTGATGATATTAATGACCCTTTTTTTTGCTCTTTTGGTATCATCAAATCCAACAATTTTGGTGCACTTTCTCCCATTTCACACCACAATTTTTAATTTTAACCAAAACCCAAATGAAAAACAACAATGATTCTTCACAATTTAGTTGCTTTTCTGCTAAATTTATCACCAAATTATCTGAAAAAACACACACAAAAAAAAGTAGAATATTATTAGTAAAGATGAAACCTTTAGTACACAAAGTAATGATTTTTTTTGTATGAAAAACTTACGTGTGCTCTACTTTACAAAAATCAAAACTTCTTGGAATTTAATGTTTTCTAAGAAAAAGTAGAATTACAAACATAAAAATTGAAAAGTAACATAATATATCTAATTTTCTACGTATTTTTTTGTGGAAAAATTTGATTCAATAAAAAAAAAAATTAGAGGAGAAACATACCTAAAGTGTTAACCAAAGCTCAAATTTAGGAAGACCCACATAATGTAATCATCAAACCAAGTTGTAAAATTAACACCTAAAAACAGATAAATTACAGAAATTACACAATTTATATATAAATATTTATATATATGTGTATAAAGTTGTGAACTTTATGACAAGAAAACACAGAAATTTTGACCAATAGTTATCAAATATTTTGAAATCCTTTTTTTTGGTGAAACAATTGTTCTAAAAACAAGCAAAATTCCAAGGTATATATGACCCCTCAAAAATTTAAGCCCCACAAATGAAAAAGGAAATTTAAAAAAAAAAAAAAAACACATTAAATAGAACTTACCTACCTTTGCTTTTTTGGAGGAAAAAAAAAAATGTGAAAAAAATTAAATAAATTTATTAGCTTTCTTTTTTTGAAGCATGCTTAAGTGGGTCTTTGTCCTTTCATTTGTGTGATAAAAGATGAATGATTACACTAAATAGTTTGTATGATTAACTTAAAAACTAGAGAGAGAAACAAAAAAATGAGTTAAGTGAAAATCTAAGTTATACTCCATTTTGGAATAATACGAATTGGTCCTTTTATTCATTAAATATTTAAACTCGAATTAATTCATGAATAGTTGATAAATCATACCAGTATAAAATATTGTACTTTGGCTAATTTTAATCGATTCTAACACGTAAAAAATTGATACAAAATCTCAAAATTACATACATAAATGATAAATTACATGCATAAATGGGGATGTGTTTTACGCAGTCGGCAAATTACTTTGCGCAGTCGGCTTTTCTTTTTACTAATTACACTTAACGATTTTAATAATTAAATACAATTTCACTATTAGTATTATTTCTCTACTTTTTAATGATTATTTGAACTTTTTAAAAAAACCGTCTATTATAAATATATAAATTATCGAAAACGAAAATTTAAAAAAAAAATATGGCACGTCTCAAGGAGACTCTTTGAGATGTGCCGGCACATCTCAAGGAGTCTCTTTGAGATGTGACGGGCCTGACGGCACATCTCAAGGAGTCTCTTTGAGATGAGCCGACACATCTCAGGGAGACTCTTTGAGATGTGCCGGCACATTTCAAAGAGACTCTTGGAGATGTACCTAGATTTGGGTCTTTTTTTTTTTTTTTTTTTTTTTATTATTAATTTTTTTTATTAATTATTAATATTATTAATTTATTATTAGGATAAATTTGTAATTTATTTTCAACTTCAAATGTATTTGATAAATTATTGAGTCTTCCGTGATTTAATTTTTTATATATATATATAATTAATATCTCGTTTTTGTATCGACTACATTTTTAATCTGAAGCGGGCAGGGGTATGATTTTTTTTTTTTTTTTTTGGTTTTAAAATTATTGTTAAATGGAGCATTAAAATTGTGGTGATATAACGATTAGGAAATCAACTTTTAAGTCGTAAGGACAACGACAAAATTTTCAGATTTCGTGAAAATTTTAAAATTTAAAAAATTATAATTCACAATTTTATAAATTATATTAATAACATAAAATGTAAATTAAATATTAAAATCGTTAAGTGTAATTAGTAAAAAAAAAACCGACTGCGCACAGTAATAAGCCGACTGCAAAAAGCAAATGGCTAGATTAATTACGATTTAATGTCGAAAATAATCTCAAAATTAAAAAGGAAAAAAAGGAAGATTCTTTACAAATTGGAATTGGAGTCATTTCATGAGAATATGAGATCATATGTCAGTCACTACTCACTAGTACTGATGACCTACTAGGGTTTGTAGGGGCCTTATCTTAGACCATCCCCATTGAGGGTGTAGTCATGAACACAATATTTAGACTATATATTACTTTTGATGTGGTCATGACCATATCACTATTTTTGCTCATATTGATGACCAACAATAAAATATGTGTGTAACCAATAAAAATGCATACATATACATTAATAATGGTGAAAGTGTTCATGAACGGTGTTAAATGTCAGCATAACCATGAACGGTTAAGTCATCAATACATGTTTTATTAATTTTTTAATGAAAAAGGTGATCATGATCACTTGAAAAAAGTTCCAATGGGGATGGTCTTAATTACTGTTTTTAATGTCTCATTGCTTTTACTATAAGTCCGGACTCAGATGGATATATACGTTTTAATTTATACAGAGTATGAGTAATAGTAGTTTAAATAAAATACTCCGTAAATTACTCGAAAATTCGTTGAGTAGAGGAGATAAGCAAACATTTATCTAATATGTTCAATTGATATGATATTTGATCCAGCAATTATATTAATCTTAAACGAGAATTTGTATTGCTTATTACAAAGTTATAGTGACTTTTCTGATTAAACTGAAATTTTTGTACAGCCCATTTTTACTATAGTGATATACTTATATGTAACTATTCAACAAAACTCTTTAACTCGGTTATCTTATCTTATTTCTAATAAATTATCTAAAACTTTTTATCCAATTAGTCTCTCTTAAAACGGGTCAACCCGTTTTAAGTTAAGACGGGTCAAGTACTAAGAATAAGACAAAAGACAAGTGGGGTTAGAAAGGTACAATAAATTTGTTTTTTTATGTACAAGTGGAGGGTACTTGACCCGTTTTAAGCTTAAAACGGATATGTTGGTCTTAAACAACAATTTGTGTAAAAGTTTAGTAGTTTCGCTCCAATAAAACATGATCAAAATTACCAACATAAAAAGTGAGAGAGTAGAAAAAGTAAATGATGAATGTCTCCCAAGCAAAGTCTGCAAAACCAGGGGATACAGTCTACTTTTCAGCCTATACCACCTATGCTATGCTATGCTATTTTACCCCTATATTTTTGCATCTATACCACTAGTTTGGCGACCGGCCCCGGCCGGGCGAATTTTATTTAGCTTAATAAATTCGAATTTTAAATAAATCTGTATTGTATTAAACATTTATCTAGTTTATATATTTACTATTTATGACATATTTGTATGGAAATTCTTGAAATCATAATTAAGAGTAATTATTAACCATACTTCAATTAATATAAAATTATTATCAATGTATACCTCATGAAAAATATTACTCCCTCCTATCCATCCATTTTTTTGCATCACTTTTTACACGGTTTTTAAGAAACATGCACAGTACATGGTGGTGTAAGATGAGAAAAAAGTGAAGATAAAGTAGTATGAAACTAGGAGGAATATAGTCCTCCATTAATGGTGATTCTTGAGATTTAGTGAGAGAAATTCTGTTGTATTAGTTTTAGAGAGAGAAGTAAATAAGAGTGTTTGTTATATCATCAAAGAAAATCAGTTACAAAATAATGATAAGTGTACTTTTATACTAAGCTCCTAAGATCTAACTAATCAACTGTACACGGTCCTAATAAGCTATACAAAACCGTAATACACTAATACACGATATACATAGTTCCATATCCCCCCCTCAAGGTGGACTTCGAGGAACGTGGAGAAGACCAAGCTTGGAGCAAAGGAAATGATGTTGCGGAGCTCCCAAGGCCTTAGTCATGATGTCCGCCAACTGAAGAGAGGAACGAACGTGAGAAGTAACGAGGAAACCTTCTTTGAGCTTATCACGAGAGTAACGAGAGTAACAGTCACTTGTTTTTTAGTTTTCCAAGAAACCAAAGAGGTGCCGAGAAGAATGCAGTAACCACTCAAGGAACGGCAAGTAAAGGCACAAGTGCCCCAATCGGCGTCACTGTATGCGTGAGCTATGAGAGGAGAATCAGAAGAATAGAAAAGACCAAGATTCACAGTGGTCTTAAGATAACGAACAACATGCTGAGCGGCCTGGAAATGCGGAAGGCGAGGCTGAGTCAAAAACTGACTCAGATGCTGAACACAGTAAGAAATATCAGGACGAGTAAGATTAAGATACAAGAGGCGGCCAATCAAGCGCCTATAAATGGTAGGATCAGGCAACAAGTCGCCATCATCAATAGAGAGACGTAACCCTTTAGGCATGGGAAACGACGTCTCCTTGCAATCCTCCATTTTCAAATCAGAAACGATATCAACAATGTATTTACGCTGGTTCAAGTAAAGGCCGTTGTCAGACCGAGTAACCTCCAGACCCAAGAAATATCTCAGGGCCCCAAGGTCCTTAATAGTAAACTGGCGATCAAGAGCCTGCTTCAAGCGGTGAATACCAGGGGCATCGTTACCCGTGATCAAAATATCATCAACGTAAACCAAAACAACAATGAGAGAAGAAGAAGCTGGGGTAGTATGAATAAAGAGGGAATAATCGTGCCTGGATTGCAAGTAACCCAAGCTAAGAAGAAAGGCAGTGAGCTCTTTGTTCCATTGTCGAGAAGCCTGTTTTAGGCCATATAAGGACCGTTTTAGGCGACAAACAAGACCATCTGTGGCCTTAGAATAACCGGGGGGAGGTTTCATGTAAACCTCTTCATCAATGTACCCATGCAAGAAAGCATTGTTAATATCGAGCTGGTACAAAGCCCAGTGTCTAGAAGAGGCCAAAGCAAGAACAACACGAACAGTGGAGAACTTAGCTACAGGAGAAAAAGTGTGTTTATAATCTTTATCCTTAACTTGGGTGAAACCCTTGGCGACCAAACGGGCCTTGTAACGAGCAACAGAACCATCAGGCTTGTGTTTGATCTTATACACCCACTTGCTCCCAATAGTTCTCTTGCCAGGAGGAAGAGTTGTGAGATCCCAAGTATCATTGCTTTCAAGGGCATCAAGCTCTTCTTCCATAGCAGAAACCCATTTGTCATGTTGGACGGCCTGGGCAAAGGAATGAGGTTCAACCTCAGTGAGAACATTAGACAAGGAAGCGGTATAAGCATGACCAAGAGAAGAGCAACTGTCAAGTACTCTTGCAGCAAAAGAAGAGGAGGGAACAGTAGAAGAAGAAGAATGCAAGGGACAAAGAAAATTCTTAAGGTGCTTAGGAAAAAATTTAGGCCTAGTAGATCTTCTCAAAGAAGGAGAAGAGACCAAGGGTGGAGATTCTTGTACAGAAGTATCAAGAGAGAAAGGATGAGAATGATCAGAAAGTACAGCAGTCTCAAGTGAAGGTACAACAACAGTCGACCAAAAACTACAAAGAGAAGAGTCGACCGTAAACTACGAGCAGTCGACCGTAATGTACAAAGCAGCTGGTACTCAGATAAGAACCAAAGGAGGAGACTGAGCAATGGAAATAAGAGGCTGATCAGGGGATTGACCAGGAGAAACAGCACGTTGAGCATGTTGCTGCTGCGCACCAGAAATAACTGGTAAGACAAGAGAAGAAGAGTCAACAGGAGAAATAGGAGAAGAGGAATGATAGGGAACATCCCCTAGGTTAACCAAAACAGAACCATCTGAAGTATCAGAGGAAACAGGAGCAGAAGAATTAGAGAAAGTAGGAGAAAAAGGAAAAACAGTCTCCCGAAAGACAACATCCCTGCTAGAAAAAACCTTGTGAGTCTCAAGGTCATACAATTTGTACCCTTTCTGACCGAAAGGATACCCAAGAAGGATGCATTTCCTAGCTCGACATCCAAATTTGTCAGAGTATGTAGGAGGCATTGAAGCAAAACAAAGAGAACCAAACACCCGAAGGTGATCAAGCTTTGGTGGAGAACCAAAAAGAAGAGTATGAGGGGTTTGCCAATCAAGAATAGGAGAAGGCATGAGATTAATCAAGTAAGTAGCAGTTAGAAGAGAATCGCCCCAAAAACGAGTAGGGAGATGAGCATGGAGTATAAGAGATCTAGCAGTGTCTAACAAGTGCCTATGTTTACGCTCAACCCTACCATTCTGTTGAGGGCGACCAACTATACTAGTCTGATGAAGGATACCACGATCCTTAAAGAAAAGAGAGCACTGATCCTGAATGAATTCAGTGCCATTATCCGTCCTAACAATCTTAACACGAGCATGAAAATGAGTAAAAACATAGTTAACAAATTTCTCAATAAGGAAAGGAACTTGAGACTTATGATGAATCAAAAAAGTCCAAGTATTCCTAGAATGATCATCCAAAATAGTCAGAAAAGATTTAGCACCAGAAATAGAAGCGACTCTATAAGGACCCCAAACGTCCATATGAACTAAATCAAAACATTTATTAGCATACGAAGTACTCCTTTCAAAAGGAAGCTTATGATGTTTAGCCCTTATACAAGTTTTACAAAAGAAATCAGAACCGATAGACAAGGAAAAAACACGTCGAAGTTTGTCGACAGAAGAATGACCAAGTCTAGCATGAAGCAAAGAGAAACTAGAAACAGTACCAGTAGAAGACTTGTCTACATTATTAGAAGAAGAGACAGAGGACACAAGAGGCGCAGCAAACAACCGATAAAGGCCTTCGGACTTATGACCAACAGCAAGAACCTTTTTAGTGGAAGGGTCCTGGAAAAGACAAGCAGTAGGAAGAAATGTTACAATCATAGAAGAGTGCTCAATGAGCTTACTGACAGAGAGTAGGTTCTGTTTAAAATCGGCAATATAAAGCACATTATGGAGAATAATAGAAGAAGAGAGAACGAGATCACCAATCTGATGGACTGACTTAACAGAACCATCAGGTAAAGCTACTGACAATGGAGTATGTAAAGTCCTAACATCTCGAAGTAGGTGAAGATGAGAGGTCATATGATCAGTAGCCCCGGTGTCGACAATCCAATGATTAGAAGATAAAGTAGGAGAAACAGAAAAGGCAGAAGAAGAAAAAAATGTACCAGAAGAGTTCATCGAATAATGTGCTTGAGGAGCATCGGAAGAAGTAGAGGGCTGCCCAGAAATAGCATTAATCATTTTAGACATCACGTTTTGGACAATATCCTGGACCAAATTAGGGTCAAGAAGATGCTCAAAAGAACCAGCAGAAGGAGCAACAGGAGTAATGTCCACAAGTGGAGTATCGGCTACAGGAGGAGGAGAAAGAGCTCCGGCATTTAAACCAGCTCGCCGTGGAGGATAAGAGGAATTCTGAGAAGGCCGCTTGCCTCGAGAATTAAGAGCCTTAAGCTTGAAGCAATGATCCTTAATATAACCCTTAATGTTGCAAAAATCACAGGTCTTCAACTTAAAACACTCGTCAATGGAATGACCACGACGTAGGCAATGAGAACACTCCCTAATACTGATGTCTCCTCTATCAATACGAGGCTTCTTAGATAAACGACCAGAAAAAACAGAAGGGGGCTTATTTTCAGCAGCACAAGCTGAAGCATCATGTCGCAGAGCACCAGAAGAATCAGAAATTTCCTTCTGTGTTTCGACTTTCTGTAGTAAACTTAGAGCCTTATTAATAGGAGGAAGAGGCTCAGTTGAGAGAATGTGAGTCTTAACAGACTCATACACTGAATTAAGCCCCATCAAAAGATGAATAAGCTTGGCATGAGTATCACGATCGAGGAGTCGTTTCATTAACTGACAGGTGCAGAGCTTTAAAGCACCACAAGAACAATCGGGTACAGGGTCGATACTGTCAATAGACTCCCAAGTACGCTTCAGTTGACTATAGAAATCCATAAGAGAGGAATTACCCTGAGAGATATCACTGAGAGCCTTCTTTAGACGATAAAGCTCAAGAGCATTCAACTGACCATATCGTTCATTCAATTCAGACCACAACTCCTTCGCAGACTTCGCATAACGAACGTTATCATAAATGCGCTTGTGAAGAGAATTTAGCATCCAACGCAAAACCATTAAGTCACAGCGATTCCATTGATTACGTTTCTTGCGTTCATTAGAGGAAAAATTACAAGAATCAGTGAGAAAAACATCCTTATTTTTGGCTGTCAAGGCCATAATCACATCACTTCTCCATTCAAGAAAATTTTGACCATCAAAAAGATAAGAAGTCAGCTGCAAATGAGGTTGATCGCCTTAGTTCGTCAATTCGATTATCACTTCAATCATCACACACTCATCAATTCGATTGCTAAATTCTTCATTGCAGAGCTGGAAAATCTTACTGATAATGATGAATTGCAGATGAATTTGTTATTGATTTGTGGAAGAAATTGTTGAATGAAGAAAATAGCGAAGAACATAAAAAAAAAAACGAAGAACAAATAGGTTCAATAACAAAGAAAAAACGAAACAATTAGGTTTCGTGCGTAGGAAAAAACGAAATGCGGAAGCGAAAAAGATCCGAGGATCGTCATGGCTTTGATACCATATGAAACTAGGAGGAATATAGTCCTCCATTAATGGTGATTCTTGAGATTTAGTGAGAGAAATTCTGTTGTATTAGTTTTAGAGAGAGAAGTAAATAAGAGTGTTTGTTATATCATCAAAGAAAATCAGTTACAAAATAATGATAAGTGTACTTTTATACTAAGCTCCTAAGATCTAACTAATCAACTGTACACGGTCCTAATAAGCTATACAAAACCGTAATACACTAATACACGATATACATAGTTCCATAAGTAGCCTTTGAAAGGTTAAATGTTTTCCAAATAAGAAAATCCAAACAAATGAATGAATATTCCGAAAATAGAAAGTGCAAACGAATGGATGGATAGGAGATTAGGAGGGAATACTTTGAACAAGGCACTGAGTGATTATAAGTTAAAATAATAATTTTTTTTATATATATATATAGAGCGATTGATTAATTTAGATTATATATGTTAAAATAATAATTTTTTATCAACCAATTATATTTTGACAAATGTCGACCATAGAGACTATGGTTTCGACTTTATAAGCACTGAGTTGAATAATTTATGCATAATTAGTAAATAATGAATAATTAATACCGAGTATTAAAATTATGAGTAAGCTAAGGATCCTCTCCATTTCTCAAAAAGAAATGGAAGTCCATTAACAATCAACAGTTCAGATTAAATTTAGGCGTAATCGGACGGTTGTAGATTTATGAAAAAACAAAAAGGTAAATGGGTGAGATAAAATATACGGAGTATAATATAATACTCCGTAATGGTTTGTGAGAGGAAATGGAGAGAAAAAAAATGGAGATGATCCATTTTGTAAAAATATGGGGTGTTCAACAATGATTTTTAAACTTATTTGTTACTCCGTACAATAAGTAAAATAAAGACAAATTTATTTTTTTAATTAAGATTTGGTCAATAGAAAGTAAGCAGAGCCCTACATACAAAGTACAGTTTATTACTTCGTACTTAGACCAAAGACATTATTCCAAGAGTAACCAGCAGAGCCCTACATACAAAGTTTATAGAGCATCACACTCGGCAAATACAATCCGGTTGTTGATGCTCATAAGGCCAACTAAGACAATTACCGCCTTCCGGATAACCACTGGTACGACACAAATCATCGCAGGCCGCCTCGGTTGTGCACCGTCCAATGTATGGAGATGGTAACCGTGGTGCTAACGCTTCTGTCGACGGTAATCCTGTCACCATACATACGTTTAATTTGGTCGATCACATTATATGTTACGACAAATGCGATAAATTAATTAATATGAACAAACTTTTTGTACAATATTGTTAATAACATGCAAAACAAAACAAAACAAAACAAAACAAAACAAAACAAATAAAACATGCGTTTATAATGCAAATCTTTGTTATTCAAAACATCGATAAAACTATAAAATAATTTCCTTGTATTCAATGTATATACCTGAGGACAAGAGCATAGTGATGAGAAGAACGAACATGAAAACTTGTTTAGAACATGTCATTACTTTTCAAATGATTCACTAATTATGTTGATGGAATGAATAAATATTTGATTAAATAGTAGTAATAAAGAACAATTTAATTATTTTCGATATTCATATCAATATTGATATTGCACTAAATTTATTTAAAAATCATATTAATTTCTTAATTTACATATTCATACATTTAAGTTAATAAAATATTTTAATTTCTTAATCTACATATTCATACATTTAAGTCAATAAATAATTATAAATATCTTCGCGATCCTGCTTAGAATATCTTTATTGTATCTCAATTACAAAAAATTAAGGGTGTTACTCAATTATACCCGACTTTATGGAGTACTAGTTTTGGTACCCGGTCCCCCCGGGCTAACTATATTTTTGTCATATAAAATCGAATATTAAATTTGCATTATATTAAGTACTAGTCCAGTTTATACATTTACTATTCACTACAAAATAACAAAGTTATTTATGATTTGCATGATTCCGCCGCAAAGACTATTTCATGACGGAATCTGATTTAAACGCATTCTTCGAGCCATTTTGTCGCAAATTTTCATTTGCGATGGATAATTCCGTAGTAAATATATTTGGACGGACAGTTGTCGTCGCAAACGATAAGAGAAGACGTCGTAAATAGAATAAGGCGTAAACGGTCGCAAATTTTAAAAAATCCGTCACGAAAATTATTTGCGACGGCAAATTCCGTCGCAAAAAAAGTTGCGACGGACTAAATCCGTCGCAAATATTAGGTCCATTTTGCGACAGAAGTCCGTCGCAATTTCTAATATTTCCGTCGCAACGCCTGCCTGTAGGGATGTCAATTTGACCCGAACCCGAAAAAACCCGATCCAAATAAATGGATTGTAACCCGACTTAAATGGATGAAAGATGGGTGATGGATGAAGTGGATGATGGATCGGGTTGGATTCGGGTGGGCCTTCATCCAATCCGTCACCCGCTAACCACCCGATCCGACATCCACCCGAATAAAAATACTACTTTTTTTTTAATAATTACCAAGATATTAGAAAAAATAAATAAATTTGAGACAACTCATGTTGTAATTGTTTATGAAATTAATCACCTTTTAACTATCTTATCGAAAATTTTAGGGAAAAACGGTAATAAGTTATGTTTATATTCATTTTTATTTTTTTTATATTATTTTTTGTCATCCATGGATTCACCCGATTCACCCGTGGACGACGGGTGGATTGGATTCGGGTGATAGGTTATCGGATGGATGATGGATTCGGGTGGAGTAGGTGGAGTCGGGTGATGGATTCGGGTGAGGCTCCACCCGACCCGAACCCGATCCATTGCCATCCCTACTGTTTTTGCCGTAGCAATTTTTTTTGCTCCCTACCAAAACCTGCATTTTTATTCATTTGCGGTGTTCAATACACCCAAAATAGACCATATAAACACCAAATCATCAAACACACAACACACATATAAACTTAACATATCATATATTAACATAAGGTGTCCGTTACAAACACCCAAAATACACCATCTAATCACTTAAACCCTTTAAGTTTAAATTTTCAAAGTTTAACAACAAATAGGCATCAGTACAATGGCATATCTGCGCCGCCACTACCACTAGCGCTGTCAACGTCAAACGGCCTACGCCTAAAAAAGTCAAAGTCGCCGCCTTGATTGCAAGTCGGAGGAGGCTGCGTACTTAGGCGTTGAGACGCGATATACTCCTCAATTACCGCCAACCTTTGACTCATCGATCGGTTCTCCTCTGTTAGGCGTTTCAGTAAGCCGGGAGTATACGAAGACTGTTCCCCGGCAGATGAGTGACCAGGGGGCGGATGCTCGTAAAACATAGATATCGCTGAACCTGTGCCGTAGACACGTCCTTTCTTGTCGTGTCCGCCGACAACCTCGTAGTACAACCGGTTCTCGTCGACGGGAGTGTCCGGCTGGGTAGTCTCGAGCTCCTCCACTCGTGGTAAGAAGCGGTTCTAATAAAAAAACATAATACTCGTGGGGAGACGTCATCGCTGTTTGGTGGCGACCTACTATTCAATAGTATTGTGGTCATGATGATCATTCCCATCCTTGAGGACAAGGGTGATTTGGAGGCGGTGGGAAATGATAATGTTAGGATAGTCGAGTTTATAACATGTATTCTCAGTGTAACACAATCGAGGTCAGCTTCATTAAGCATTTTGCCTCCTTCGAATATCTCGAGCTCTTACGCTAGTATCTGGTCATGATTCTTGTACATTAGCTCCCTAAGTTCTCCCCCATGCTGCTTGCAAGACCGACCGACCTACTCCTTGCTGCCACTACTGTGGTACTTGAGCCTCTTCAAATTTTGGTACTTCATTCAAGTGGCTTTCTCTTGTTCCGTGTTTCGGTTTCATTCCATTGTTAATGGTTTTGAGTCACCCACCTTTGTTGAATCGAAAATTGGTCGGAAATGTTGGGGTATGTATTCAACGTCATTGATGAGATATTCATTACGGGAGTTGATACGTGGAAAGTGTGTAAGTGCATTGATAGACAATCTATACAAGAGCTCATTCCTTGTCCAAATATTTGATCCAGGAGGAGGAGGGTCACTGTTGCTACACATTAATGTTGATAGGGTGTCTTCTGCTTTTTCAACAAAAATTGGTTCAGTGGATAATAGGAGTGACGTCTATGCGCTAAGACTTGTGATTTTCGTCTTCGATCCCGGTGGTTTACACACCATCATTTTCAAGTGTAGCAACTTAACTATTAATTGTGTAATCCCCTAATCTTGGGGGTTATGATTATATTCCTATATATACAAAGTACAAGGACTCGGGTTTCGTATATACAACGAATATACACAAGACTAAATACATTGGATCATACATGAATTAAATATTGACATATTTATATACTAATACACCCCCGCAGTTGGAGCGGGAGGAGGCCGAACGCTCAATCTGGATCTAAAACGAGTAAAAAGATATCGAGGCAGTCCCTTAGTAAAGATGTCAGCATACTGGTATTTGGCGGGGACATGAAGAACAAGGACGGATCCAACTTGGACCTTCTCGCGATTAAAATGAATGTCGAGCTCGATGTGCTTTGTTCACTGATGTTGAACGAGGTTGTTGGCGAGATAAACGGCAGAGATATTATCGCAATAGACAAGAGTAGCCTGGCGAACGGGTACGTGAAGCAGATTCCTAAGCCAACTAGTCTCGGCGACAGCATTGGCGACACCCCGATATTTGGCCTCAGCACTAGAACGGGAAACTGTAAGCTGTCGTTTGGAAGACTATGATACAAGATTGTCGCCCAAGAAAACACAATAACCAGACGTGGAGCGACGGGAGTCCGGATAACCCGCCCAATCAGCATCCGAATAAGCAGTGAGAGACAAAGAACGAGATGCCGTGAGCGAAAGACCGTAAGCAAGTGTACCTTTGAGATAGCGAAGGATGCGTTTTAAAAATTGTAGATGCGGCTCCCGCGGTGCATGCATAAACAGGCAGACTTGCTGAACAACATAAGAAATGTCCGGACGGGTAATGGTAAGATACTGAAGTGCGCCGGCTAGGCTGCGATACAAGAACGGATCACTAAGAAGCGGGCCGGCTGTAGCGCTCAGTTTGGCGCCAGTGTCGACGGGCGTAGAGGTGGAGTTGCAGGTAGACATGGAAGCACGACTGAGAATATCCTCTGCATATTTCCGCTGAGACAAGAAAAGCCCAGACGATGTACGAGTGACGGTGATGCCCAAGAAATGATGCAGAGTGCCCAAAGCAGACATGGCAAATTCCTGAGAAAGGGATTCAATAATACGGTGCAAAAGAGTCGCACTGGAAGCAGTGAGGATAATATCGTCAACATATAATAATAGATAAGCCATCTTAGAACCAGAACGATAAATAAAAAGAGAAGTATCACAAACACTGCTACGAAAGCCCTGCGAAAGCACAAAAGTAGCAAAGTGTTGAAACCATGCGCAAGGGGCTTGTTTCAGCCTGTAAAGAGATCTGCGCAGACGACAAACGTGCGTCGGGGCAGAAGGATCAACAAAACCAGGGGCTGATGCATATGGACTGTCTCGGCCAAATCACCGTGAAGAAATGCATATTAACTTCCGAAATGATACTTATTCTTTCGTCGAGTACATGTGATCCTTGACCTTGAGGACAAGGATAGTTTCGAGGGGTCGGTATTGATACACACCGAAATATTAATGAGGGTATTTTAGTAATTTTGTTTTATATTTCCTCTTCTCCAAGGCATTATAGCCTATAAATACTCATTAGTTAGCTTCTATTGACTAAACTAAAAAAGATTTGATTGAATGAAAACCACTTTCACCATTATCTTCTTCGTGATTTTCTCCACACCAATCAGCACATATTTTAGTTTGTTTGGCCTATCGATCATTTCGATCGAACAGTCAAAACCGATCGTATCATATTATTATTATTATCAATTTAAAATCTTATGTGTATTATTATGGGTTTTTCTATCGTGTGTCATTATGGCACATGATAAGGTGTTAATTAAAGAATGTTATTTGTGGATATTCTTGTAAGTAAAACAAATATTATATCACTTTCCAATTTCTCATGATATATTCATGAAAATGTTGTCTTAATTAGCACCTTATCATGTGCCATAATGACACATATTATTATTATTATTATTATTATTATTATTATTATTATTATTATTATTATTAGGCGTGTGTGTCCCCTTGTTAGGCGCGTCCCTTTGTTAGGTGTGTTCTTGTGTACGTCTATTGGTATGCCTTAGGCTTGGGCTTACACTGCCCATTCATTTTCCTTTGTTAGTCTATATAAACCTTGTACTCAAATGTTTTGGTAGACACATCAATAATAACAACTACTATAATTGATTAATAGTTATTGTTATTATTATCAATTTATAGTTAAATAACTATAACATTGTCATACATTTTTAATATATATTACGCTTGCTATTATTATTATTATTATTCGAATGAAAGGATAATGGTTAGCACTTAGGCGCACACACATTTTCCTTTGATACAATACGGTTCAAATGGATCTACAGTGTAACAAAATTTCAAGCAATCGTCTTCGGTCTTGCATGGAAATGCATCATACTTCGAGCACTCTTCTTCGGTCATGCATGGCCGAAGTGGATCATACTTCAACCTTGCAACAACTTTCATCACTGGCATGCCTACAATCATAAAAAATTATCATACATTAGCACTAAAATAGATGTAACAATTATACCACAAAAAATATTAAAAATAAAAGATAATAAGTAAAATTTTGAAATTAATTATCTCAATGACTGAATAGGAAATTAAATGTAGACCATCTCATTGAAATATTTGTCAAACAATAATTCTCCTGTGAGGCTGAACTCACAGTAAGTTATGTGAGAGACAAAGGTACAAATTGCAGTTAAAAGGGTACGAAACAAATTTAGCAACAATTAATCGTAATTATCACTTAAATAGTACAAAAGCTATATAACGAGTACAAATGAGCTAGACTTACAATAATTTATTGTAAGGCTGTCTTATACAAGAATTTGTGTTTGTCGAATATGTTAATGTATGTTAATTATGCATTGCTCTACACAAGGCCACAATCATCTGCAAGTCTTGCTACGGTATGAGAATGTCATATTGTACCTTGTAAGGTCATTCTTATATATTTTTTTATGACCTATTTTATGATAAAATTACTATTCTACATGAAAATAAATTTTATCGACTTTAATACTTCGTAAACTATCATATGAGAGACTTAGAACTCGTTTCTGACTTTTTAGAAATGAATGAATCAATCGAATCAAATGAAATGAGTGAATCGAATCGAATCAATTGAATCAATCGAATGAATCGAATCGAATCGAATCAAACGAAGCAGTGAAATGAACAAAAATCGAGCAGATTATTATTATTATTATTATTATTATTATTATTATTATTATTATTATTATTATTATTATTATTATTATTAAAAACCAACAAAGTTGCAACCAACAAATTTTTATCTAACAATAGCATGAGGATATGTATTTAACCATAAAATATTGACAAATACCAATTTAATAGTTTCTACAAGTTTTAAGAGAAGATCAATTGGTATATTCAATAAGCTAAGGTTACAATCCTATTGGTATTTATAATGACCATGATGATGACCATGATGATGAAACACATCAAGATGGTGTGGAAGTCGATAACGAATAAACATAGATGATATCTTTTGAGTTTATGATATCTTTGTTTTCAAGATTATGATTTTCAATAATAATAATAATAATAATAATAATAATATTAATAATAATAATAATAATAATAATAATAATGATAATAATAATAATAATAATAATAATAATAATAATAATAATAATAATAATAATAATAATAATAATAATAATAATAATAATAATAATAATAATGTGAATCGAATCGAAATGAAATTTAATCGAATCGAATCGAATCAATCGAATCGAATCGAAGTGAAGTGAATCGAATCGAAATGATAATAATAATGTGAATCGAATCAAATGAATGAATCGAATCGAATCGAATCGAATCGAATCGAATCGAATCAAGTGAATGAATCGAATCAAATGTCTTTGAAAATAAGTCCGAAAGAACAGGTTCTTACAATAAGAAAAAAAAATGATGTTTACATATAATTCGGAGTATCTTGATATAAAACATGAAGAAGATAACATAAAATTGTTGAATTTGATTTTTTGTTTTTTTAATTAAATAATTTCATTTGTTCAAATGAATTATTTATTTACTTGCTTTTTTTTTTGTGTGTGAGGAAATAATAGAATAAACGTAAACGGTTGATTGAAACACAAAGAGTATAATTAAAATAGCAAAATAAAGAGTAAATTAGAGTTACAACTTACAACCTATACATGGAGAATAATTTAATTCAAATAAAGTATGTATAGTAGTTGCATTAAAAAGGAACAATAACAATAACAATGTTTAGAAATAGCTAATAAAGTACTCCCTCCATCCCACCTTTTTCCTCCCATTTACCCAAAAAGGAAATCCCATCTTTTTCTACCCATTTGCAAACTTTCCTTTTTCATCCATTGTTTATTATTATTTTACCCACTTGCATCATCCTTCTCCCATTTTTTATTAATATTTATTCCACTTTTTCAACTTTTACAATTTTTTATTAATACTTTTTCCACTCAAAATACTTTATCAATTGTTTATTAATATTTCTTAATATTTGGTCCAAAATGAAATGGGAGAAAAAAAGGTGGGATGGAGGGAGTATACGTTAAACGGATCAATCAATCACTTAATGATGTATGACACAAAAATTAAGAATATAAAATATACAATAATGTATGCGTAAAAAAATAAGACTAACATGATGCAATCACAAAAATGAGAAGAATTATGAATGTGAGTTTGATTGAGGTTTTCTTCATTTTTTTTTGAGATATAATAAAAGAGAAGTAACAAAATTTAATTAATCAGTGATGCCGTATTGACTTATAGTGAGCGTATTTATACTAATAGACTCCATATAATTATGGCACCAATACATTTCCGATTTTTTTTTAAAATTTATTTGTTTCTATATAAAAATCTAAAAAAATCATAGCTGATATTTACCTTGATAGACAATATATAGATGATACTGTCTATCAAGGTAAATATCACCTATGATTTCTTTCGAAGTTTAGATAGAAAGAAATAAATTTTAAAATTATTTACAAATGAAAATTAATATTTACAACTATATAGAAAAATACTTCGTCAGTAATTTTCCTGTAAGGCTGAACTTACACTAATTTAATGTGATACCAAGGTACAAATTGCAGTTAAAGGGGTACAAAAACATAAAACAAATCTACTAAAGTCACTAACAGAGGTACTAAAAAAATTTAGTAACAACTAATCATAATTATTACTTAAATAGTACAAAAGCTATATAATCGGGTACAAATGAAGCGGACTTACAATAATTTATTGTAGGTCTTGACTTACACAAGAATTAGTGATACTCCGTATATTGTCTATCATACCTAATAGAACCACTTAATTAAAGATATATTCTAATTCTAATAAGTACATTTGACATATATTCACGACAATAACACACAAAGGTGAACTCATTGTGTACTACATTTGGCGTATATGAAAGGGAGTTACTATATATCGCCCCCTTTATATGGTCTACAGTATAAAAGTAAAAGTAATAATTCTCATCATTTTAATGAAATCAACCTAGTAAAATAAATGAAAAGTTTAACATGAATTAAAAAAATTCAATTAACTTAAATCAATTCTATTGTAAGTGTCCACAAACACCACATTGATTAAGTGAATAGATGTTCAATGAAACGAAAACAAAACCCATCATTGATTACGCAAAGTCAAGTTTGCATTGCTGAGCCGTGATATATAACAGACTTCGAGTTCGAATCCCCTCCACGTCATTGCATGTGCTTTGCAAGTCGACAAACACACGCTAACAGCTCTATATATCGGCTGAAATAGCGTAAATGACTCATGAATCCACCATTTTATACAGGGCCGAAGCAGCACATGGTCCGATGAACGAAACCAAAGACTCAAAGTCACCGCTTGACATAGAAGGCCACGGGACACACTGTGCCTCAACAGCAGCAGGGTCAGAGGCCGCTAACGCGAAAATGTTCGACTTTGAACAGGGCACGGCTCGTGGGGTGGCGTACAGGGCCCGCATTACGGTCTACAATGAGTGTTGGAGCACAGGGTGCTATGAATCAGACATACTGGCGGCCATGGACCAGGCTATCATTGACGGTGTCAACGTTATTTCGCTTTCTGTTGGGGGGAGTGCGAAGGCCTATGCTAAGGACTCTATCGCAATTGGCGCTTTTCACGCTGCGCAGAGGGGCGTGGTGGTGTCTGTTGCTGGAGGGAATGCTGGGTCTAAGAATTTTACTGTCACGAATGTTGCTCCGTGGTTATTGACTGTTGGAGCTTCGACGATTGACAAGGAGTTTTCTGCTGATGTTGTTTTAGGTGATGGGAGACGGTTTAGAGGGGTGTCTTTGTATGATGGTAAGCCGTTGGACGAGAGCGTTTCGTGGGGACTTATTAATGCTAAAGATGCTGGCAGTGCAATTTGTGAAGACGGTATGATTACTCTAAACTACATTGATTGATACAAATGAAATATTAATCAGTATAATAATGGAGTCGTAACAACAAATTTTGTGTTTTGTCGTGTTTTACGACAAGCAAGCTTGACGCAACAAAAGTAACAGCGAAAATCGTGATCTGTGATAAAGGAGGAAATGGACGAGTCGCCAAAGGGTACGCAGTTAAACAAGCTGGTGGTTTCGGAATGATAGTGGTTAACACTGTCGCATTCGGTGAAGAGTTGATAGCTGATGTACACTTGCTCCCGGCTACTACGGTGTCCTATAACGTAGGAAACAAAATCAAGGAGTACACGTCTTCCAACACCAACCCAACAGCAACTATCGATTTCCAAGGAACCGTGGTGGGTCCCACACCTACGTCTCCGAGGGTGGCCGCGTTCTCTAGTCGCGGGCCTAACAAAGTCACTCCTGAAATCCTCAAGCCCGATTTAATCGCTCCCGGCGTCAACATCTTAGCTGGTTGGACTAGGTTTACTAGCCCGACCAACTTGAAAGTGGACCCTAGACGGGTCCAGTTCAACATTATATCAGGGACTTCGATGGCTTGTCCACACGTAAGCGGTTTAGCCACACTACTGAAAAACGCGCACCCAAAATGGAGCGCGTCAGCTATTAAGTCCGCTCTCATGACCACTGCCTACAATCTCGATAACTCTGGCAAGAACATCACAGATCTCGGGACTAGTACACCATCTAAACCGTTTGCTCATGGGTCGGGTCACGTTGACCCAAATAAGGCTCTTGATACGGGTTTAGTCTACGACAGTGACATCGACGACTACATAGACTTTTTATGTTCTATTGGGTAACCCCAAAAACAAATTTCCGTGTTCGTAAAAGACTCTGTTGCTATTAACTGTACTGCAAGGAATCTGTCGCGCCCCGGTGATCTAAACTATACCCGTCATTCTCGGTTGTATTTGGGTCGAGTCAGAAAGAGGTGAAGTACACTAGGAAGGTCACAAATGTGGGCCCCTCAGCGCGTGCAGTGTACAGAGTTACTGTCAACGCTCCGGCTAATGTAAGAGTAAGGGTAGTTCCGCAGACCGCAGACATTGATTTTCACAGCCAAAAAGCCGACGTTGTCGTATGAGATCAGGTTTACTAGTACCATAACGGATCCTCAAACGGTAAATGGGACTTCGAGTTTTGGGTCAATTGCGTGGAGTGACAAAAGTCATCGGTGTTGGAGTTATGATCCAAAATATTGGTGAATTAATTTGTTGCTATATTAAATTAGTGGGAAATTACAAAATTTGTGTTAAGTTATGTTAGTGGAAGTTTAATAGTTAGTGAAATTAGTGGGTCTAATTAGTGACATTAGTGTTAGATTATTAGTTGACTGTCTTGCCTATATAATGACTAAGTTAATTTGATACGTATACGACGGCTGATTAAATTACAAAAAGAGGTGAAGTACACTAGGAAGGTCACAAATGTGGGTCCCTCAGCGCGTGCAGTGTACAGAGTTACTGTCAACGCTCCGGCTAATGTAAGAGTAAGGGTAGTTCCGCAGACATTGATTTTCCCAGCAAAAAAGCCGACGCTGTCGTATGAGATCAGGTTTACTAGTAGTGTAACGGATCCTCAAACGGTAAATGGGACTTCGAGTTTTGGGTCGATTGCGTGGAGTGACAAGAGTCATCGGGTCAGGAGTCCGATTGCGGTGAGATGGGTCATCAGCGGTCCAGCGAATTTTGTTGCTTCAATTTGAATCGTAATTTTCCAATATATTTGTTTGGCCTAAATAAGACGGTTAATTTGTTCGCTTACTTCGTTAAAATTATTTGAAAAACCGTATCAAATGTGAAACCTACTAATTATTAAAGAAAATCACCTACGACACTGAGTAACACAACTTCGGATCAGGTCTTTCCGATCTTATCAGTTTATTCACGTCTGTACGTGTGAAGGATATCACAATTTGTTACTAATTCACTAAATAGGCCTATTTTAAATATGTTGCACTTTCGGTAATAGATGGTATAAATACTTACTTAAAAAAAAAAAAAAAAAAAAAAAATTACCCCTCAATTTACCACCTTTAAAAAAAAATTGTCGACTAACACCTTTTGCCCTGAGTTGACCAAATTCCGACATTGACTTGCCAGAATTAACGTTTTCTCTTCATTTTTATCTTCTTAGTTCCCTCAATTTCGAATTTATATCCTTCAAAATCCAAAATACACTATCTCAAACCAAAAAATTTAACCACTAAAACTTGAAAATTCGTGTTTCCAACTTTAAAAAAATGTGATCCGGTGACCAAAAATGTCGGAATTTAGTTGACTTAAGTCAAACTAGGCCAAAGGTGGTGTTTGAAAAAAAATATTTTTTAAAAGTGGTAATTGACAAATTTTATTTTTTCAAAAGTTAGTGTTTGACAAAATACGTTTTTTAAAGATGGTATTTTACAATTAACCCTTTTATCAATTTATTTATATTATTCTTGGTTGAAAATATATTTTGTGAAATGTTATTATATGACAAATGCGCATAATTATTACGGAGTATTATTGTAATCCATCGTGTGATTCACGACAATTGTTCTATACAACGTGAATACGAGTAAGGATCCATGGAGGGTCCATCATATACTTAATTAGTCATTTGTATCGACCTCAATACACGTAATTTTGTGAATGAGCGCATCTATTATCATCCACATTTAGGATTTCTATTACTCCGTATATTGTAAATAAAATTGAAATATAAAAGGCCTAAATTTCTTAAATTATACTCGGTATATTGTAAATAAATTTGAAATATAAAAAGCCAAAAAAATGTAACTGTGTTTTATTTTTACACGTTACTTCATAATCCTCTCTATAAATACAGAATATTATCACTTGTTACATTATCACTAATCAAACTACAAAATAGTCAAGATGATAACACAAAACTCATATTATTATTACCGTAGTCTTTTGATTTCGGTAATAATCACTCTCTTAATCTCCGAAACTCACCAATCAAAATTAAAATCTACCTACATTGTCCATACGTCAGAGCCTCACGACTACCACTCCATCCTCCATTCTCTTTCCTCCACGCCGTCTAATGGGCTTAGCCCACGCCACCTTTACTCCTACACCCACTCTACCACGGGCTTTGCGGCCCATTTGACCCAAGCCCAAGCTGCCGAGCTAGAACACCACCCGGCAGTCCTCTCTCTCATTCCGGACCGAGTAAATAGGCTCTATACGACTCGGACTCCCGAGTTTCTGGGCCTAGGTAGTGGGCCGGGCCTAGGGCCCAATTGGGAATACGGGTTAAATGTCGTGATTGGTGTCATCGATGGAGGTATTTGGCCCAATATATCTTGTTTTAGTGATGACGGGTACGATGACGTGCCTGGCACGTGGAAGGGGTCTTGCGAAGTGGGTCCGAGCTTTCCGGAAGGTTCTTGTAACCGTAAAATTATCGGAGCACGTACTTTTTACCAAGGGTAATTTTCTCTACTTGTAGTTTTTGCTTGTGGATATTTTATGAATTTTTGTTTTGGTAATGTGAAAATATTTGTATTACAATAATTGCCTTATATATTGTGTTTTTAGGTATTTTATATTGTTCGTCATTTGTTACTTTTTTATTTAGAAAATAAGAGTATTGGCTAATTTTTTTACATTAATAAAGTAGCTCAACGGAAGATAAAAAACTTCACAAAGTACAAACTAACGTACTTTACGTCTTTACATTAATAAAATACTTTACAAAGTAATGCATAGATAATATTGCAACATAGGTAAAAACTTGGGCTTACAACTTTATTTTTCGACTATAATTATACGTTAAAATGTCTATACGATTTTATTTGTATTGTTTTCGGTTGAATATTATTTTTCTAGGCTTTAATCTATGGTTTAAGTGTAAACGACGACTTATGGGTCCGCCATTTTATTCAGGTACGAAGCTGCTCATGGTCCGATAAACGAAACCACAGAGTCAAAGTCACCACTTGACACGTATGGCCACGGCACTCACTGTGCCTCGATAGCAGCAGGGTCAGTGGTTCCTAACGCAAACATGTTCGGCTTTGCACAGGGCACGGCTCGTGGGGTGGCGTACAGGGCCCGCATTGCCATATACAAGGCGGGTTGGAAGAAACGCTACTATGACTCAGACTTACTCGCCGCCATGGAGCAGGCAATCATCGACGGTGTGCACGTCCTTTCGCTCTCGCTAGGGGCACCTATGTTGGACTATACCAAGCAAGCTACTGCAATAGGGGCTTTTCATGCTGTGCAGAGGGGCGTGGTGGTCTCGATGTCTGGAGGGAATAAAGGGCCTCGGCCTTTTACAATCAAGAATGCTGCTCCGTGGATTTTAACTGTTGGAGCTTCGACGATTGACAGGGAGTTTCGTGCTGATGTCGTGTTAAGTGATGGGAGACGGCTCGAAGGAGAGTCTTTGTATGATGGTAAGCGGTTAGATGAGAGCGTTTCTTGGGAACTGATTCATGGTAAAGACTGTGCCGACGGTATGAATACTCTAATCTACTCTCCTTCGATTTGCTTTAACGAAACATCATATGAATGCTAAGTTATTATGTTGGGATGTATTACGACAGGCACGCTCAATGCATTAGAAGTAGCATCAAAAATCGTGATTTGTGATAGAGATAAATACAGAGGAATGGAGCAGGACTACGCAGTCAAACAAGCTGGTGGTGTAGGAATGATCTTGGTTAACACTGACGAACAAGGTGACCAACTGACGGCTGAAGCGCACTTGCTTCCCGCTACTGCGGTGACCTCTACAGCAAGACATGAAATCGAGGATTACATGTCTTCCAACACCAACCCGACAGCAACCATCGACTTCCGAGGGACTGTGGTGGGTCCCACACCACCGTCTCCAAGGGTGGCAACGTTCACTAGTCGAGGGCCAAACAAAATCACCCCGGAAATCCTCAAGCCGGACGTGGTCGCCCCTGGGGTCAATATCTTGGCAGGTTGGACCGGGTTTAACAGCCCGACTATTTTGAGCGAGGACTCTAGACGGGTTCAGTTCAATATTAAATCAGGGACGTCGATGGCTTGTCCACACGTCAGCGGCTTAGCCGCACTACTAAGAAACGCAAACCCTAAATGGAGCGTGTCAGCTATCAAGTCCGCCCTTATGACCACTGCTTACAACCTCGATAACGCCGGGAATAACTTGACAGATCTCGCCACTAGTGGCCCGTCTACACCGTTTGGTCATGGGTCGGGTCACGTTAACCCGAATAAGGCCCTTGATCCGGGTTTAGTCTACGACAGTGACGTCGAGGACTACATAGACTTCTTCTGTTCTATTGGGTACAACCAAAAACAAATATCCTTGTTCGTAAAGGACACCGCTGCTATTGACTGTGGCGCAAGGAGTTTGTACAGTCCCGGTAATTTGAACTACCCGTCATTCTCAGTTGTATTTGGGTCGGGTCAGGATGTGGTAAAATACACTAGGAGGGTCACAAATGTGGGTCCCTCAGCGCGCGCTGTGTACCGAGTTACTGTCAATGCTCCGTCTAATGTAGGAGTCCAGGTTGTTCCACAGTTTTTGTTTTTCTCAGCAAGAAAGCCTACATTGTCATATGAGATCAGGTTTACCAGTAGTATAACAGATGCTTCATTGGTAAATGGAACTTCGAGTTTTGGGTCAATCGAGTGGAGTGATAGGAGTCACCGAGTCAGGAGTCCGATTGCAGTGAGATGGGTCATGGGGGCTTGAGAAAATTTGGATGCTTCAGTATGAGTCGTAATTTTCCTAGGAAGACGAAAAATATTTGGAAGGGCATTTATGTAAGAAATTGTTTAGCCGAAATAAAATGATTTATATATTATACTGCCTTAGTCCCTTATTTCGTTTAAATTGATTCCGATACATTTCTATAATCTATATTTTCAAGATTCGATCGTGATATTGAACAAGATCAAAAGTGATTTTTATATTTTGTGTGCGACAGAAGATACATAGTTAGGACGTACCTGTCGTTTTCTCTCTTCATCGTCATAAGGTTTGATTGCGCAGATGAATCAGGTGGTTCATTCCGGATTCCGGAACCTCACCACAGCATTGTCATTTAAATTACGCCTCTGTCGATATTCAAAACAAGTACTCCGTTACTTACTTCAGTCATATTGCCTTTTCTCTGACGAAAGGCCATCAAACTCTGCACGTGAATGCTGTCTGTCGCTTCATCGCTGTTTTCATCTCTGTGACCAGCCAACAAATAAACAGTCATTATTTCACCTACCCACGAACCAGTAATCGACTCGTGACCTTCACATTTTTCTCTCCACCTGATAGGGCGAGACTGTAGTACGCGTTAATCAATAATTAGCAAGTTGATCAATAATTAGCAAGTTGAGATCAAAGAGAAGCGAGAAATCAGAAATTCGAGTTCATGAATCCTCCTCACCTGTAGATCACGAATTAGAGGCAAGCTTCCAGTAAGTGAATAGGGTTTGACATGACCGACAACTTCTTCAGTAGCTTTGCATAAAACGTGAAAGACACGGGAATTGAGATCACAAGCAAAGCCTGAGTTGGGCTCGTCAAAGGTTACTGTCAGTCTGGAAAACAAAAGAGCATGTGTATTAATAAGAACATAACCACAATAAGCGGAACAACTTACGACAAAAGTTGTAATGACGAGGTATTCGACTAACCTTCCCATTATTTGTTCATCAGGTAAAACAAATTTGGAAACGGGTCCTCTTGTTTCCAATTTTTCGATGTTGGAATTTATGTCATCCACGTATTCTTTTAGTTTATTCACACACTCATTTATGCTGCAGCAAACATACAAATTAGACGTGGCAAAATTGACACCTGATATTGTTTAAAGTAGTAAAGGCAGGATGGTGCTTACTCGTAGAAAGGCGTTAGCCTGCAAGAACAACGACGAATTAATCAGATATATCTTTCGAGGGAAAAGAAGACTGTGGACACAAAAGACGGTAATGAATAGGTAATAATTTACCTGACGTCACCTGATACACTTGAACCTGTGAGAGCAGTAGCAATGGGTGAACTTATTAAGTTCTTCCCATGCCAAATCACCATTTTATTAAGGCGAAATTGCAAATAACTACCTTTTAAAACCACTTTTTTTCAAATAACTACCTTTTATAATTTTTTTTCCAAATCACTACCTTAAAACGTATTTTTGTTTTCAAATCAATACCAGTTTCTCGGAAATCTCATTTAACTCAAAAAAATAAAGATGGAAAGTGCTGAAAAGTGAAAGAATCATTGTTTGATTGAATAATATGAGAGAAAAAATTAAAAACAATGGAAGAAATTTTAGGTAAAGAGGTAAAGAGAAGGAAATGAAGAGGTTAAGTTAAATAGAGGAAAAAGGGTTAGAAAAGGGTAGAAGGGTAGAATGGGTATTTGACATGGGTGTTTCAAATAAAAGGCAACAAAAATTTTCAAAGTGGTAGGAATTTGATAAAATATGACGTTTTCCTGAACCCAGATTGATTTGAAAACAAAAATACGTTTTAAGGTAGTGATTTGAAAAATTTTTTATAAAAGGTAGTTATTTGAAAAAAAAATGGTTTTAAAAGGTAGTTATTTGCAATTTCGCCTTTTATTAATATTAAAATCTAAGGGCAAGTGCAATGGGTGGTTCTTATCTAGAGTTTGACAATAAGAACTTTAAAAATAAAGTTTTCTCCATTGTAAATGTCCTTGAGTTTGTCAAACTAAGAACTAAGTTCTTATTTAAGAACTAAGTTCTTTGTTTTTTCAAGAAATTAAATGAATGTGGTAGAGATAAAAAAAATATTAGTAAATTCAAAATAAGAACAAAACAAAAGTTCTTCCACTAAATCAAAAAGTTCTTAAACTTAGAAAGTGGTGAAAAATGACATGGCATTGAAAGAACTTTATTTAAAAAATTTCCATTGTACTTGCTCTAAGAACTTTTAGATGCAATAGAGAATTTTTTTATATAGTTCTTAAGTGGGACCTACAATTAATTTTTCCTCCCTCATAATTTATTTTTCTTTTAAAAAAATTTGAAGAACTTAGTTCTTATATAAGAACTTAGTTCTTATTTTGAGAAACTCAAAGCATCATACAATGGTAGAACTTTATTTTTAAAGTTCTTGGTGAAGAACCCAAGGGTAAGAACTACCCATTGCTATTGCCCTGATGTAAAGAAACAACAAAGTCCGCAATCTAGAATCTTAAAAGTTGTCGATTGTCGAGTGAAATTATTGCAAGAATGCACCTTACAAGCAAAATTCCAAGGTATATACTTCCTCCATTCCGTTTCGTTCTATACATTTAACCAAAAAAAGGTAATTAAGGTAGAAGAAAATCAAGTGGGGTAGACAATAGAATTACCAAACTACCCCTACTTTATTCTTTAAAAAAGGACATTGCAAGTGGGTTGGGTAGGGTATTAATGAAGGGTATATTGGTCTTTTAGTTTAATAAAGTACGGACCAAAATAGAAATGTATAGAATTGATTGAAATTTCCGAAAAAGGAATATGTATAGAATCAAATGGAATGGAGGAAGTATGACACACACACACCCCACCCCCAAATTTAAGCCCCACAAATGAAAAAGGAAATTAAAAAAAAAAAAAAAAAAAAAAAAAAAAAAAAAATAGAAAACATTAAATAGAACTTACCTACCTTTGCTTTTTTGGAGGGAAAAAAATGTGAAAAAAAATTAAATAAATTTATTAGCTTTCTTTTTTGGAACCATGCTTAAGTGGGTCTTTGTCCTTTATTTTGTGTGATAAAAGATGAATGATTACACTAAATAGTTTGTATGATTAACTTAAAACTAAAGAGAGAAAAAAAATGAGTTAAGTGAAAATCTAAGTTATATTTTGGAATAATTGACTATTATCCTTTTATTCATTAAATATTTTTTAAACTCGAATTAATACATGAATAGTCGATAAATCATACCAGTATAAAATATTGTACTTTGGCCAATATTAATCGATTTTAACAGAGTATGAGAAATAGTAGTTTAATTTATACAGAGTATACATTTAGTGTAATCGATTAGTATACATTTTAATTTATACAGCAGAGTATGAGAAATAGTAGTTTAAATAAAATACTCCGTAAATTACTCGAAAATTCGTTGAGTAGAGGAGATAAGCAAACATTTATCTAATATGTTCAATTGATACTCCGTATGATATTTGATCCAACAATTATGTCAATCTTAAACGAGAATTTATATTGCTTATTACAAAGTTATAGTGACTTTTCTGATTAAACTGAAATTTTTCTACGGCCCATTTTTACTATAATTATATACTTATATGTAACTATTCAACAAAACTCTTTAACTTGGCTATCTTATTTCTAATAAATTATCTAAAACTTTTAAAAGTTTAGTATTTTCACTCCAATAAAACATGATCAAAATTAGGGGTGTGCATAAATAACCGAACCGAAATAACCGAACCGTTTAACCGATAACCGTGCCTTTTATCGGTTCGGTTAACCATCAAGATTAAAAATTAATTCTGCATTTAACTATCTTAGATTATATATAGCGGTTAACTGCATTCAGAATTCAAGTAGTATTTTTGGTGATAACGGTTAGCAGGTGCTTAATTAAGAAAATTTAAAAATTTTAAAAATTAAAAAAAATAGAAAAAAAGAGGGAGTGAGTAACTTGTATAGCGTATTCCTTTTGTGCACCACTAAACCTAAAATTCCTTTTTATTTTTATTTTTATTGGTTTCTGCCTTTATTTTTCTAAAGTTATTCTTCTTTCTCCTTTTGAAAAACTTCAACCCTAAATCTACAATTTCACATTCATCCTCTTCAATTTTTTGGAATACAATGTTAATTTGTCACAAGTTATATTCAAGCATTCACAAATCAATAAATTCGATAATAGTTGGACTTTGGTTGTTTTATGGTTTTTTATTATATAATCGGGAATTTTTTATGTAAATGTTTGAATAATGTTGAATGCTTTATTGTTATATTGTACTCGATGAAACATGGACATCTTAAATTTGGCCAGTTTATTAAAACCGTTCAATATTTTGTCATGTTTTTACGTAGCTGGTATTTTTTTGAGAAATTGTAGAATCAAAAGAAAAATGTAACATAGCGGTTAATCTTAATTAACCTGCTAACTGCATCAAGTTATAATGGTTAACCGAACCGTTAATAACCGTTTCTTAACGGTAGGTAATGGTTATAGTTTTGGCATAACCGTTATCACAGTCAACTGTTATCCTTAACGATTCGATTACCGTAACCGTTAATGCACACCCCTAATCAAAATTACCAACATAAAAAGTGAGATAGTAGAAAAAGTAAATGATGAATGTCTCCCAAGCAAAGTCTGCAAAACCAGGGGATACAGTCTACTTTTCAGCCTATACCACCTATGCTATGCTATTTTACCCCTATATTTTTTCATCTATACCACTAGTTTTCGCGGCCGGCTCCGTCCGGGCTAATTTTGTTTAACTTATAAATTCGAATTTTAAATAAATTTATATTGTATTAAATACTTATCTAGTTTATATATTTACTATTTATAATATGTTTGTATGAAAATTCTTAAAATCATAATTAAGAGTAATTATTAACCATACTTCAATTAATATTAAATTATTATCAATGTATACCTCATTAAAAATATTACTCCCTCCTATCCATCCATTTCTTTGCATCACTTTTTGCACGGTTTTTAAGAAACATGGACATGGTGGTGTAAGATGAGAAAAAAGTGAAGATAAAGTAGCCTGTGAAAGGTGAAATGTTTTCCAAATAAAAACATGCAAACAAATGAATGAATATTCCGAAAATAGAAAGTGCAAACAAATGGATGGATAGGAGATTAGGAAGGAATAATTTGAACAAAGGCACTGAGTTGATTATAAGTTAAAATAATAATATTTATATATATATATATATAGAGCGATTGATTAATGATAGTCCCGCTTTGACTTTACGCGGTCTCCAACGCGCCTCTTCAACCATGTTTTTCATCGCTTATATGCAAATATTTTTCATTGAAAATAAAATATTACGAAAGATAATTTAATAACGAATATAAATATCTTATTATCATATAAAAATTTTGTGTAGATTTTATGTTATATATGGTCAAAGTTGTAAAATTTTGACTTTCGAAAATCTAAATGGGACTATCATTGTGGAACGGAGGTAGTATATATATATATATATATATATATATATTAGATTAGATTAGACTAGAAGGGTAATGAAAACTTATAAGCACTGAGTTGAATAATTTATGCATAAATAGTAAATAATGAATAATTAATACCGAGTATTAAAAATATGAGTAAGGATCCTCTCCATTTCTCAAAAAGAAATGGAGGTCCATTAATAATCAACAGTTCGGATTAAATTTAGGTGTAATCGGACGGTTATAGATTTATGGAAAAACAAAAAGGTAAATGGGTAAGATAAAATATATAATATAATAATGGTTTGTGAGAGGAAATGGAGAGAAAAAAAATGGAGAGGATCCATTTTGTAAAAATATGGGGTGTTTCTAAAGTTATTTGTTACAATAAGTAAAATAAAGACAAATTTATTTTTTTAATTAAGATTTGATCAATAGAAAGTAAGCAGAGCCCTACATACAAAGTATAGTTTATTACTTAGACCAAAGACATTATTCCAAAAGTAACCAGCAGAGCCCTACATACAAAGTTTATAGAGCATCACGCTCGGCAAATACAATCCGGTTGTTGATGCTCATAATGAGGCCCCAAACGAACACAAATACCGCCTTCCGGATAACCACTGGTACGACACGAATCGTCGCAGGCCGCACCGGTTGTGCACCGTCCAATGTATGGAGATGGTAACCGTGGTGCTAACGCTTCTGTCGACGGTAATCCTGTCACCATACATACGTTTAATTTGGTCGATCACATTATATGTTACGACAAATGCGATAAATTAATTAATATGAACAAACTTTTTGTACAATATTGTTAATAACATGCAAAACAAAACAAAACAAATAAAACATGCGTTTATAATGCAAATCTTTGTTATTCAAAACATCGATAAAACTATAAAATGATTTCCTTGTATTCAATGTATATACCTGAGGACAAGAGCATAGTGATGAGAAGAACGAACATGAAAACTTGTTTAGAACTTGTCATTGCTTTATGTTTGTTATTATCTTTATTACTTTTCAAATGATTCACTAATTATGTTGATGGAATGAATAAATATTTGATTAAATAGTAGTAATAAAGAACAATTTAATTATTTTCGATATTCATATCAATATTGATATTGTACTAAATTTATTTAAAAATCATATTAATTTCTTAATTTACATATTCATACATTTAAGTCAATAAAATATTTTAATTTCTTAATTTACATATTCATACATTTAAGTCAATAAAATATTTTAATTTCTTAATCTACATATTCATACATTTAAGTCAATAAAATATTTTAAATATCTTCGCGATCCTGCTTAGCATATCTTTATTGTATCTCAATTACAAAAAATTAAGGGTGTTACTCAATTATACCTGACTTTATGGAGTACTAGTTTTGGTACCCGGTCCCGTCTGGGCTAACTATATTTTCGTTATAAATTCGAATATTAAATTTGCATTATATTAAGTACTAGTTCAGTTTATACATTTACTATTCACTACAAAATAGCAGGCTATTTGCGACGGCATGATTCCGTCGCAAAATGCCTGAAATCCGTCGCAAAAGACTATTTGCGACGGAATCTGCGACGAAACGTACCCGTCGAGCCATTTTGTCACAAATTTTCATTCGCGACGGAAAATTCCGTCGCAAATATATTTGCGATGGACAGTTGCCGTCGCAAACGATAAGAAGACATCGTAAATAGAATAATGCGTAAACGGTCGCAAATTTTAAAAAATCCGTCGCAAAAAAGTTGCAACGAATTAAATCCGTCGTAAATATTTGGTCCATTTTGCGACGGAAGTCCGTCGCAATTTCTAATAATTCCGTCGTAACGCCTGCTGTTTTTGCCGTAGCAATTTTTTTTCTGCTCCCTACCAAAACCTGCATTTACATTCATTTGCGGTGTTCAATACACCCAAAATACACCATATAAACACCAAATCAACAAACATACAACACACATATAAACTTAACATATCATATATTAAGATAAGGTGTCCGTTATAAACACCCAAAATACACCATCTAATAACTTAAACCGTTTAAGTTTAAATTTTCAAAGTTTAACAACAAAAAGGCATCAGTACAACGGCATATCTGCGCCGCCACTACCACTAGCGCCGTCACCGTTAAACGGCCTACGTCTAAAAAAGTCAAAGTCGCCGCCTTAGTTGCAAGTCGGAGGAGGCTGCGTACTTAGGCGTTGAGACGCGATATACTCCTCATTGCCGCCAAGCTTTGACTCATCGATTAGTTCTCGTCTGTTAGGCGTGTCAGTAGGCCAAGAGTATACGAAGACTGTTCCCCGGCAGATGAGTGACGAGGGGGCGGACGCTCGTAAAACATAGATGTCGCTGAACCTGTGCCGTAGACACGTCCTTTTTTGTCGTGTCCGCCGACAACCTCGTAGTACAACCGGTTCTCGTCGACGGGAGTGTCCGGCTGGGTAGTCTCGAGCTCCTTCACTCGTGGTATGAAGCGGTCCTAATAATAAAACATAATACTCGTTAAATTAAATTAATTGTAAATAACAATATAATTATAAAATTACTACTTAAGTATAAATTAAGTCTTACAAATATACTCTTCACTTTGTTGCTTATGAAACCGCCACTGCGATTCTGTGCGTTTTTTTCCCGCCAAAAACTCATGCTGACATCATCCATCCCATTATATATTTTTATGTCTAGATTCATTGCCTATAATTATTACGAGTATTACTCAATAATCATGTTCACATTAATATCATGCATAAAATAATACAATTTTAGCTTTTAACAATATATTTAACGTAAATTCATTATTTTTTACTTTAATATTTTAATTTTCATTAAATTCTATATTAGAATTGAAAACTACGTACTTCATGTATAATTTCGCGATAACTCCACTTTTAATTTCAAAGATGTATCTTTAATATTTATTTTTGCTTTGTTAAAAAAATATTTATCCTATATAAATATTTGCTTATTTTAATTTATTTATTTTTTACTTTTCATTTATATTTTCTTAATAAAAGTAAATGTTTACAAAAGTTTTGTACCCAAAGTCTTAGAAAATAAAATTTATTCACTTCATTTATGTTTGTCATTTAGAATAATATGTGTTTGTTCGTTACTAAATATACAACTTGAATATCATATAAATTAAATTTTTTTAATTTTTCAATTGATTTATTAATTATAATTTTATCAAGGGTTTTTCCCAACTGGACCCCTGTACTATTGGATTTTCCCAACTGTACCCCTGTGTATATCGTATTTCCAACTGTACCCCTGAGTTTTTTATTTACTCCCAACCATAACTAATTATGCTTAAGCCGTCAATTATCACCGTTAAATGCCAATTAGGATGCGTAATTTGCCTACGTGGAGCGCCTAATTTGCTACGTGGAAGGATTAGTTGTAAATTAGAAGTTGAATCAATTTACTAACCGTCATTTCTTTCTTTTGATTCAATTTTTTTAAAACCCTTTGAAACCCCTTTACCTTCCTTCCTCTGTTCTCTTCATCTCCTTCATTTTGCTATTGAACTTTTGCAGTTCATCGTCGTTGCAACATCTTCATCGTTTTGAACTTTTGCAGTCCTTCCTTCCTCTGTTAAATTTCAGGTATGATTTCAGGTATGATTTTGGGTAAATTAAAGAAACTCAGGGGTACAGTTGGGAGTAATTAAGAAACTCAGGGGTACAGTTGGGAATACGATATACGCAGGGGTACAGTTGGAAAAACCCAATAGTACAAGGGTACAGTTGGGAAAAACCCTTTTATCAATTTAAAACAATAATATATATAGTTACCGTGCATTGATGCACGGGATCTAAACTAGTAATAACTTAAACCGTAGCAAAGCAAGCAAAACAACAACAAACAACAACTACAACATCAACAACAGCAACAACACGACAACGGTAACAACAAAATACAATGATTTACACGCCCTCTATCACCACCACCGATCACTACAACCACCCAAACACCCACTGCCACCCTAGGACGATTCCTAATACCGGTACCAGCAACAAAACGTCAAAGAACATAAGGAATATACGAAGCAAAACACAGCAAAACAGGGCTCGAGAAAGTAGCATTTACAACACGATTTCAACATATTAACCGCGACGAAACGACCTAAAATCGACCGTACACAATCCCCACATCATACCCCAACAATACCTCATCCAAAACAGCCTATACACGCGGGTTACGACCACAAAAACGATCAAAAACAGCAGCACAGCAGACCCGCGGAAAACAGAATATATTTGGCACAAAATGACTCAAAATGACACGACCAAACCCTGAACAACAACCCCACATGATGGGTCATATTCCTAGGAGTGTGTGTACAAAATTTGGGCCAAAAATACGAAGAAACGAGGGAGAAATCGGAGCCAAAACGTGACACCAAATAGGGCAGAAAAACAGGGGCACAACACGAGTGTTTTATGGTGTTTTATGGGCGAATTGACAACGGGTCTTGGGTGTATACCGACTAGGGGCGTTAATAATAACATGTGGATGAAGTTAGGGACAAAACGGAAGCGAAAAACGTCGGAAAATGAGTCGGAAAACGGATGGACAGCTTGGTCTACTATTACCGCTTGTTTGTGTTGTGTGTGTGATTTGTGTGAGTGTAATTAGGGTTAATTAGGGATTAGGGTAAGTATATAGCATTTAAGAGGGTGATCATGGTTAATTAGTGGGCTTGGGTTTAATTAGTTGGGCAAGAAAGATTAAGTCGGGTTTAATTAGTTTAAAACGTATTTAGATAGGTCCAACTTACTATTTACTATTACTAAAACCTCGTATACGTACTAATATTATTAAAAAGGTTTAACAAGGTAATTATTTAATTTACAAATATTAAATATAATAGGCCAAATTTACCGGGTATTTGTACCATTAGCAAATCCCACTTTTACTCGTTTATTATCATCCAAACGCTCGTACATCCAACTACGTTCAATTCTCTTCATTGTCAATCCGTCTACAAAATAAACTTGTTATAAATTATTAATTGAATTTCAAAAATTTTGAAGTAATTTGTTTTTAAACTTCTTATCTCTCCAATCTAAACCCATCTTTGAATGACCAATATCACTAAGAAATAGTTACATTTATTTATGTAATGGTAAAAATTTCGGCAGCAATTCGCATCAGTTCTCCAGATACACAAATAAATTGAGTTTCCTCAAAATATATGTATCCGGAGAACCTCTGCTTAATAATTGTATACCTAGTAGCTTACCCTAGTTCGTATATATGCCACAAAAGAAAATCACAAATTCTTGTGTAAGGCAAGTCTTACAATAAGTTATTGTAAATCAGGCTCATTTGTACTTGATTATATAGTTTTTGTACCATTTTAGTAATATTTATTATTAATTGTAACCACAATATTTTAGTACCCCTAAAGGTGACTTTAGTAGATTTGTTTTAAGTTTTTGTACCCTTTTAACTACAATTTGTACTCTTGTCTCGCATTAACTTAGTGTAAGACTAGTCTTACAGGAGAATTACTGAAAGAAAATAAGATTGTATCGGAGATTTAAAAGTGACTAAAGAAGATTTTGTCGGAAAATACAATGTAAAAAAATCTGTTCGTTGGTACTTTTTTGCTCCAATGTATTTCTCAAGCACTCGTAAGTCTTAATTGTACATAAGCCCGCCAAAATTACACACAATAATGGGTTTACTGCCTATATAGCAGAAATCCATGTTATGTGTTTCTCGATCACTCGTAAGTCTTAGCATGGTGAGTTGCCGTTAAACCTGAAACAGCAGCGATGATGTTAGACCGTTGTTCAGGTTTTCATGAATTAGAAAGCATGATACTGCTGATGATTTGCACTTACCGTAGCCAGTTGTTTGAACGTCAAACCCTTGATCTTCAAACACACAATAACGCGTTAATCAATAATTAACAAGTTGAGATCAAAGAGAAGCGAGAAATCAGAAATTCGAGTTCATGAATCCTCCTCACCTGTAGATCACGAATTAGAGGCAAGCTTCTAGTAAGTGAATAGGGTTTGACATGACCGACAACTTCTTTAGTAGCTTTGCATAAAACGTGAAAGATACGGGAATTGAGATCACAAGCAACGCCTGAGTTGGGCTCGTCAAAGGTTACTGTCAGTCTGGAAAACAAAAGAGCATGTGTATTAATAAGAACATAACCACAATAAGCGGAACAACTTACGACAAAAGTTGTAATGACGAGGTATTCGACTAACCTTCCCATTATTTGTTCATCAGGTAAAACAAATTTGGAAACGGGTCCTCTTGTTTCCAATTTTTCGATGTTGGAATTTATGTCATCCACGTATTCTTTTAGTTTATTCACACACTCATTTACGCTGCAGCAGACATACAAATTAGACATGGCAAAATCGACACCTGATATTGTTTAAAGTAGTAAAGGCGGGATGTTGCTTACTCGTAGAAAGGCGTTAGCCTGCAAGAACAACGACGAACTAATCAAATATATCTTTCGAGGGAAAAGAAGATCACTGTGGACACAAAAGACCGTAATGAATAGGTAATAATTTACCTGACGTCGCCTGATACACTTGAACCTGTGATGTAAAGAAACAACAAAGTCTGCAATCTAGAATCTTAAAAGTCGTCGATTGTCGAGTGATATTACTGCAAGAATGCACCTTACTTGAAAACATCGTTGCTCCAGCGCTGTAGCATGTCTCCGAGATTGTACGACGGAGAATGTAGTAGCCTCGAGTTAGACATCATATACAGTCATTCTTTCGTCCACGAAAAAACGACGAACTGGGCATTTCTTGCATTTGTCGTTGCACTGACTGCATCCTTGAATTATTAGTCAAGCACCGAAAACTGCAAGTAAGACGGTAAGACCAACTTTAGAATACATAAGTAGTCGAGCATGGGAAGAATAAAAAGTAGGGAAATTAGAGTAATAGACGACTCGCCAATAGAGTATTCGATGTCTACAGCGGAGAAGCACGATGCTGATCTCTCTCTCGAAGCAGACTCGGCACAAAAATTTTTCCTGTGGACCAATTTATTATTTTACACCAGTCAAACTCCACGCTCGTATATTAATGTACGCCAACATCAAGTGAATATTGCACCAATGTGAAGTCACACTTGAAAAGGAACATATAGCTCAGACACTGCGTTGAGATACAGTTCATAACACGAGTTACGAGTTTGAAATCTCACATTTTGAATCACCTTGAACCATGGTGATTATAGATAAACATCGGTAAGACGAAGTTTAAATCACCTTGAACCATGGTGCATAAAAGCCAAGCAGTTAGAAACTTTTTCTGGATACGTAAAATATTGTCCTTGACCAGCGTTAGTGTGTAGCAATAGAACTGTTTTCTCCACCAAACGCGATGCAGCAAATAAAACCCCGACACCTTGCAGGAGGAATAAAGGTGAAAAAAGAACCGGAATAGGGATATATCTTGCACTCGCAGGAGTCCCCTGAAATATATATTTCGAAAAATACGTTATCATGGTGTCGGATTTATAATTATATTTTTATTTTATTGCACAGAACAAACATCGAACAAGAAATTTCACCTCTAAGCGCATGAATGATATAGCGGGTTGCTTCATCAGATGTCCGCCAATGTCATGGTTTTTATCCTCTTCAGATTAAACGACTAACCCACTGTTCCAATCCAGGTAACTAATAGTGCTCAAGGTGGAGTGAGAATTCTGGTGAATCAGTGGATTGGTCCATTTCGTACACACAAGAAGTCAAGAAGCAAGTTAATCTACGCTCAGATAAACAGTTACGGCCTTACGGGTACTTGGAAAATATATAACAGCTTTATAATAGGCTGAAGGCTGAATTGACTTACGACGATTATCTAACAATTCATTAAGCAAGGAACTCTATACAAGGAACTAAGCTCCTCTTTACCTATGATTCCACAATAACAATAAGCGTAACATCTCAAAAACCCTCGACATTAATTAATTCAATTGAACATACTCAATGACTCTCTCATAGTCATCGATTCATAGTATCCATATTCTCGACTAATCACTTTGAAACATACACAGTACAGGTGAAAACCCAAAACTAATCAATACTCTGTACAACATCTGAAAGCACCAAACTGAACACAAAGACAAACTAACCAAACTGTTATGAGAATGAATGAATGAATGAAAAAAGAAAAGTGTGAAGGTTTGTTTGTAGGATGGAAAAGGTAGTACAGACTACATAGGAATGGGCATAGTAGGGAGGAAGTCAGTGAAGGGTAAGGGCAGAGGCACTGGAAGGACTAATTCACTGTTCATCTACAGTTTAGTCACAATCAGTTGGTGCTTTTTAGGATGTATGGATATGGATATGGATATGGTCATATGGATATGCATAAGATAAATTTTTACTCCGTTTATATTCATTCTTATCTAAGACAAAAAAATCTCACTATTGTTTAATGAATACGTGTGATATTGTTTAATGAATCCGGCTTAATTTGTAGAACATTAATCTTAAATTTTCGTAGTTTTTAATCACTTAGAATCTATATATCTATATCTATATATATATATATATTAAAAAGCAAACTTGCAAACTTAGAGTTGTTTGATGTGTTAGATGATCGCCATGTACTCTTTTTTTTGCTCCTTATTCCGCCACCTAAGTTGTTTCTATTGGTTAATTTTCTTTTGCATAATTAATGACCATAATTTATAGTGATTAATAACAACCATAATTATAATTAAATTCATTGATTCATTATTTATCAATGATCTAAGTTACACCATTACAAAAATTAATAAAAATTTCATACATTATATACAACACACGTTTATTACCATGTAAAGATTTAAGAAGATAAATATTTTGAATGTTATATATAAGTTTACATGTGTTATAAACAAAGACATGTATTCAAAACTGGAGTAAAAAGAATTTGAGGTTAAGTAATGAATAAATATATTTATAATTAAAAAATCTTATAACTCATCGTTAAATACTCGTATATTATAGTCATCAATATTTTACAACAATGATAGACAAACACCAAACATTTGTAACATGTTTGTAACAATTGATGGATTAGGTATAATAACGACAACACTAAAAACAAAAACTATTTTCTATAAACAAAATAGCTCATTGTTTCCGTTACATCACTTTTTGGTATATAAACATGCTAACTAATTTACAAAATTGAAAATGTAAAATGTAAAATATATAACGATCCCGTGAATCTCACGGGACACGGAACTAGTTATAGATAAAAACAATCCAGCATTGCATTGACAGACGTGAAAAAAGCAATCGATGTAAATGAATATGCATGGAGGCAGTAATATTTTTTAGGCTTTTAACTTTTATCCCATACAAGGAGCGCTCAAGTCTACACACTTGTCCTGGTAAGACCTTTGTGTAACCCTGTGGAGGCTGCATATAGACTTCCTCTTCTAAGAATCCATGAAGAAATGCATTATTAATATCCATTTAATGTAATGACCAACCCTTTATTGAAGCCAAAGCCAGAAGAATCCTCACTGTTGCAAACTTGGCCACAGGTGAGAAGGTATGCTTATAATCCTTGTCTTTGATTTGATTATAACCTTTGGCCACTAAATGTGCTTTGAGTCTTTCAACAGATCCATCAGGTCAGTGTTTGACTTTAAAGACCCATTTGGACCCAATAGCTTTCATTCCCACAGGTAAAGCAGTGAGTTCCCATGTATGATTAGTCTCAAGAGCTTCTAACTCTTGATTCATAGCTCTCACCCATTTTGATGGGACCCTTTTTATGTTTTATAATACCCCGTATAAAATAGGAGTACTTCTTTCGTCATATTCTTTTCATTTCATTTTTATTTGGTACGTAGATTAAGAAAAATTCCGAAAAAAATTCAAAGAACAAATACTAATAGATTATACGATTAACATAATGCATTTACACAAAAATACTAAAGTCATAAAAATAATTTAGTAAATAAAATGGATAAAAAAAAAATAATAAACCAAATTTAAATGAATGATTTTCTTAACAAAAACTTGCCAAAAACGAAAAATAAGAAGAAAAAAAAATGTTATCCTTTATACAAAGTAATAACCACAAAGCTGATGTGTTACTCTTTGGTTAAAAGTTGATTTTAAAAAGTGGGTCATACCATGAACAATTTCATTTTTGATTGTTATCTTTCTTATATGTTATACAGTTGTAGTTCATTATGGAGTACTTCATTGTCAAATTCATCGTTAATTGTCCATATTAATTAAATAGACATAAATACAAACTTAGAATTACAAATTACATAATTATATAATCAGGAAATAATTACAACAAAGAGATATTATAATTTATTTACTGAAATTAAATATTACGGAGTACAATAATTAATATAATATACTACAATTAATTAGAGATTCTACCACTTTTAACAACGAGACCCCGGTCTCCGCGGACAGAGCAGTTTCGCCAACAGTCCCTCTAACCTTTAGTTATTGAAATTAAATAGGAAATTCTCATTTCTGTCTCTCAAGGATTGACTTTTTTCGTTTGTATCCAAGCAATTCCCATAATCTCAATTATACTCTTGATCTTTATTAGTGAAGGTCAAATATGACCAAAATTGTTTTAAACGTCGGTTGGAGCCTTTAAGTGTCACCTTGTCACTGATTAAACACTTGACATGGATCCCAATTATGCTCCCGACAGTTAAGAAACTTGTTTATCTTATTTCCCCAATTAATTCTATATCTCATTAAGATGTCAATTTTCTCGTTTGACAGTGTCAATGTGATACTTAACTGCTCCAATGACACTTAACTACGTCAACTGAGAGGTCTTACCGTAAGATTACTATGAGACCGTTTCATATGAGAATTTATAATTAAAATGTACTCCGTACTTAAAAGGGTATTTGATTCGACTATAAATAATATGCTGGATGATAGAATACAATTTGAAAATAGGAACTTCTATGGAGTACATAGTTACATAGCATATTTTATCCTATAAGACGATTTCTAAATCGACAAAAATGTACTATGAATTATGTTATCAAACATACTCCCTCCTACCCACAAATAATGTCCCTTTTGGGAAAAAGGTGGAAATTTATGGAGTGGAATAGAATAAGAAAAAGTAATGGGTAGGGGTAAGAAAATAGGAGAGAGGGTGTATGAAATTGAATAGAATAATAAAAAGTAATGTATTGTTAGGTGAGTGGGGGTTAGTTTAATCCAAAAAATTCATGGGGAAAAGCAAAAGGGACATTTTGATGGGTAAGGATTTGGGGGAAAAGGGACATTAGTTGTGGGTAGGAGGGAGTATAATTTTGAGTACAATGGCTATAATTATTAACTTAAGAGTTGCATGCATTTTCAATACAAGGCAGATAAATTATTTATTACATTAATCGTAATATTATATGAAACGGAAATAAATAGTTGAAGAACTATAACATTGTCATACATTTAATATTATTATTACGGAGTATTATCAATTTAAAATCTGATGTGTATTATTATTATTATTATTATTATTATTATTATTATTATTATTATTATTATTATTATTATTATTATTATTATTATTATTATTATTAGGGTTTTTCTATGGTATACCCCTAAGGTTTTCCGTTTTCTATGTTATACCCTTACATTTTCGATATTCCATGGTATGCCCCTAAACTTTAAATTTTGGCTATAATATATCCCTAAACTTCATATTTAGTCTATAAATTAACCATCCTTAAACCCTCTTTAGCTATATTTCTTCCGAGTGTCCTTCATTTAACTTCTTTTCTTATCAATTAACATCAAGTGACCATATTAAATAGAAGTTTCTGAAAGCCACTCTTAATAACGTTTTTTTAGCATGAAAAATAACGTTTGTTTCATAAATTATTAAATAACTTTATCCATGGATTTATAATCGTCTAATATATAATTAGACATGTTAATGTGTAATCGAATGATATTATAAGCAAATGAATTGGTTAATACGCAAACAGTTGGATTAAATAGTCATTTAGTAGCTTAAATAAACGACCAAGTCAATGATGACTAACAATTTGGTCATAACATAAACAAATTTTAAAGTTTAGGGGTACACCATGGAATATTGAAAAGGTGAGGGTATATCATAGAAAACGATAAACCTCAGGGGTGTACCATAGAAAAACCATTATTATTATTATTATTATTATTATTATTATTATTATTATTATTATTATTATTATTATTATTATTATTATTATTATTATCATTATTATTATTATTATTATTATTATTATTATTATTATTATTATTATTATTATTATTATCAATTTATAGTTAAATAACTATAACATTGTCATACATTTTTAATATATATTACGCTTGCTATTATTATTCAAATGAAAGGATATTGGTTAGCACTTAGTAGCACGCACATATTCCTTTGATACATTCCGCTTGAAGTGGATCTCCAGTGTAACAAAAGTCCTTGCAATCGTGATAGGTCTTGCATGGAAATGGATCATAATTCGAGCTTGCAACAACTTTCATCACTGTCATGCCTACAATCATAAAAAATTATCATACATTAGCACTAAAATAGATGTAACAATTATACCACAAAAAATATTAAAAATAAAATATAATAAGTAAAATTTGTAAATTAATTATCTCAATGACTGAATAGGAAATTAAATGTAGACCGTCTCATTGAAATATCTGTCAAACAGTAATTTTTCTGTGAGGCTGAACTCACAGTAAGTTAATGTGAGAGACAAAGGTACAAATTGCAGTTAAAAGGGTACAAAAACATGAAACAAATTTACTAAAGTCATTAACAGGAGTACTAAACAAATTTAGCAACAATTAATAATAATTATCACTTAAATAGTACAAAAGTTATATAATCGAGTACAAATGAGTTAGATTTATACTCCGTAATAATTTATTGTAAGGTTGTCTTATACAAAAATTAGTTACGTATTATAAAAAGTTGTACAAATTTAATTTTAATATTGTGTGTAAGAAGACGAACAAAACAAAATCATACATGACCATATTCTCAATTATATATCAACCACAATATCGATTTTTTTTCCGAGTATATGAATAGTAGCAAATAGTATTATGTTGTGAATGAAGTTGAATGGAGAGAGTATGTTAGTGTATGTTAATTATGCATTGCTCTACACAAGGCCACAATCATCTGCAAGTCTTGCTACTAAATTTAAAAGAAAAACAAAAAAATAAAAATATTGTATGAGAATGTCATATTGTACCTTGTAAGGTCATTCTTATATATTTTTTTATGACCTAATTTATAATAAAATTACTACTCTGCATGAAAATAAATTTTATCGACTTTAATACTTTGTAAACTATCATATGAGAGACTTACAATAAGAAAAAATGATTTTTACATATAATACGGAGTATCTTGATATAAAACATGAAGAAGATAACATAAAATTGTTGAATTCAATTTTATTTTTTAATTAAATAATTTCATTTGTTCAAATGAATTATTTATTTACTTGCTTTTTTTGTGTGTGTGAGAAAATAATAGAATAAGCGTAAACGGTTGATTGAAACACAGAGAGTATAATTAAAATAGCAAAATAAAGAGTATATTAGAGTTACAACGTATACATGGAGAATAATTTGTGATTAAAATAAAGTATGTAGTTGCATTAAAAAGGAACAATAACAATGTTTAGAAATAACTAATAAAGTATACGTCAAACGGATCAATCAATCACTTAATGATGTATGACACAAAAATTAGGAGTATAAAAATATAATGTATGCGTAAAAAAATAAGACTAACATGATGCAATCACAAAAATGAGAAGAATTATGAATGTGAGTTTGATTGAGGTTTTCTCCATTTTTTTGAGATATAATAAAAGAGAAGTAACAAAATTTAATTAATCAGTGATGTACTTGTATTGACTTATAGTGAGCGTATTTATACTAACAGACTCAATATAATTATGGCATCAATACATTTCTGATTTTTTTTTTTTTAAAATTTATTTGTTTCTATCTGAAATTCTAAAAAAATCATAGCTGATATTTACCTTGATAGACAATATATTTATCTATATAGTTGTAAATCGAATATGATTTTTCGTATACGGATTTTACTCCCGCTATATACTTTTTTCATTTTATTTCACTTCCATGCCCTTTTTTACTCACTCTCTATACACAATTCTCTCCTTTATTTTTCCTTAACTTTTGTTAACCTAAATTCATTCAATTTTCAATTCATTCAATTATTAATTTTGATAATCAATTCAACAAAGTAATTATTCGATTCAATTTCAATTTTTTTCCATAAAATTGTTTTAATTTTATTGATCTTGATAATTTTTGGGTTAAAAATCAAATTAGGGTTCATAGAAAATTGAAATTTCGGTTAAAAACCACTACGACCCAACTTAACTCAAACCACCACAAACCACCACGACCATCGCCAGCCCAGACCACCCGCCGCCCCGGCCTCCGCCCCACCGTCGTCGACCACCACCACTTCCACCACCATAAACCACCATTAATCTAACTTTATAAACCCTAATTTTAAATTTAAATTTAATCCACCATAAAGTAATAAAATTGAATTCATTATCGTAGTTCAATTGAATAAAATTAAATAAATTGAATGAATCTGAGTTCAATTAATCTGAGTTCATCATTGAATAAATTTAATCCACCACCACCACGACGACCTCAATGAATTCATTATCGTAGTCATCATTAAAAAACTAAAATATTTAATGAATTTGATTAAAGAAATATTAAAATTGAATGAATCTGAGTTAGAAAAAGTTATAAAAAAAAAAATTAAAAAAAGGTTGTATATCATGAGAGCAAAAAGGGCAAATTTGTAAATAATAGGGAAAAAAGTATTTAACGGGAGTAAAACCCGTATATGGAAAATCAATACCCTTGTAAATATATTGTCTATCAAGGTAAATATCACCTATGATTTCTTTCGAAGTTTAGATAGAAACAAATAAATTTTAAAATTCTTTACAACTATTTTGGATCACTCATTTAGCCTCATTACTATTTTGGATCAATACCCTCCATTTCACTCATTTAGCCCCATATACATTTTTCGGCAATTTCACTCATTTAGCCTCATTACTATTTTGGATCACTTTTAACAATGAAAATAACAATTATGCCCCTACAAATAAAATCATTTCACCAAATTACCACACACTTTATTTTCTAAAATGGGTCCCACTTAACCAAATTCCAAAAGTACCCTTAACTTTTACACTTTTCTTAATAATTGTGTAAAAAGTAATGGGGTTATCCCATTGAAATAGAGGGAGTAATATTTACATCTATATAGATAAATATATTGTCTAGCATACCTAATAGAACCACTTAATTAAAGATATATTCTAATAAGTACATTTGACAGATATTCACGACAATAACACACAAAGGTGAACTCATTGTATACTACATTTAGCGTATATGAAATGGTCTTAGTTTTTGACGTAAACCTTTTCACATTATTATATATTTTTTAGGATTAATTGCCAAGAATAATCCGAACTGGTCCTTTTATTCCATAAATAATCCGAACACAAATTAATCCACGAATAATCCCAACTATTGAAGTAACATTCCAATAATGTACTTCGACCAATTTTAACATGCTTTAATCAATAGAAAAAGAAGTGAAAACGGTTTGAATTTTACTTAAAATAAGAGTGAGTCAAAGTTAGAGTCGATTTCACCAATTTTTGTACGTGTTAGAGTCGATTGAAATTGGTCAAAGTACATTATTGGAATGTTACTTCAACAGTTGGGATTATTCGTGGATTAATTCGAGTTCGGATTATTTATGGAATAAAAGGACCAGTTCAGATTATTCTTGGCAATTAATCCTATTTTTTATTTATAAAAGTAAAAGTAATAATTCTCATTATTTTAAGGCGAAATTGCAAATAACTACCTTTTAAAACCGTTTTTTTTCAAATAACTACCTTTTATAATTTTTTTTTCAAATCACTACCTTAAAACGTATTTTTGTTTTCAAATCAATATCAGTTCCCCGGAAAACGTCATATTTTATCAAATTCCGACCACTTTGAAAAATTTTGTTGCCTTTTATTTGAAACACCCATGTCAAATACCCATTCTACCCTTTTCTAACCCTTCTTCCTCTATTTAACTTAACCTCTTCATTTCCTCCTCTTTACCTCTTTACCTAAAATTTCTTCCATTGTTTTTAATTTTTTCTCTCATATTATTCAATCAAACAATGATTCTTTCACTTTTCAGCACTTTCCATCCTTATTTTTTTGAGTTAAATGAGATTTCCGGGGAACTGGTATTGATTTGAAAACAAAAATACGTTTTAAGGTAGTGATTTGAAAAAAAAAATTATAAAAGGTAGTTATTTGAAAAAAAGTGGTTTTAAAAGGTAGTTATTTGTAATTTCGCCTTATTTTAATGACATCAACCTAGTAAAATAAATGAAAAGTTTAACATGAATTAAAAAAATTCAATTAACTTAAATCAATTCTATTGTAAGTGTCCACAAACACCACATTAATTAAGTGAATAGATGTTCAATGAAACGAAAACAAAACCCATCATTGATTACGCAAAGTCAAGTTTGCATTAACACTTTTATTAAAGGTAAAGGATTTAATTATTTGACCTAGTTTATATATAAAACAAATATTATACTTCCTTCGGTTCAACAGGTTTTTAACGTTTGTCGCGAAAATTTGTGCTCAGTATTTGATGGTGTAACATTCTGGACTCAAAAATTAGTGCTAAACCTTTTAAATTGATGACAATTGAAGTTGGGCCTAACTTCGCTCAACAGCTATTTTATTTTCAAACTAGACCAAGTGGGCCTCATAAATGGAGCTTTTTATTTCACAACGATAGAATTTATTGCACATACTACATACTCCGTAAAGAATTTACTGTTTGAATTGGCGGGGTTAAAAAAAAGGTATTGATTTTCCGTATACGGATTTTACTCCCGTTATATACTTTTTTCACTTGATTTTCCAACTATACCCTTTTTACTCTCACAATATACAAAAAAAAAATTAAAAAAAAAAACCAACAATGAATCAACAAGCTACTCCGACCAACATCACCTCCGGCCACCACCAAGTTCGACCACCACCATACCGGTCGTCCACCACGCCCGAGTTCACCGCCGGCTACACATGGCGGTCCCACCCTCGCCGGTCATCGGTCTTACTTAGTTACCCACAAAACTCACAAACTAACACAATTTACTACACCACCATATTGACCACCAAACCCACCCACGTCGGCACCGCCACCTCCGACCACCCTCTCCGGCCGCCGCTACCGCCTCCTGCCACCCTAAGTCCGTGCCTACCGCCGCCCCAAGTTCTTCCTTATGCAAACCCTAATTTTGATTTTAAATTAAATCTATTTAGAATTAATAAAAATTGATAATTTAATGACAATAATTGAAATTGAAAGTGATTATTACTTCATTGAATTGTTTATTGAAATTAATAATTGAATAATTGAACAATTAATTGAATTTGATTAAGAAAAATTTGGGGAAAAAAAGAGAGAATTTGTATACCATGGGAGTAAAAAAGGGTAGGGTTTGGAAACTAAATGAAAAAAGTATACAACGGGAGTAAAATCCGTATACGGAAAATCAATTACGAAAAAAAATAGTGTTTCGTTTTGGCGATCTAAATTATAGGACTTAAAAAAACTGAAATTTTTATTGACAGACTGAAAATCGAAAGGTAAATAACTGGAGTACTTAATGAGTAAAGGGTTTACTTTTCTCATAACCAATTGGTTAGGGATGATATCTTTTACGGTTATAAAAGTGTTCACATCTTTAGGCAGATATTACTCAAACTCGATGCATTGCTGACGATTAATGTATTTCCATTGAAGTATCATCCATCAATATGAATGTACGTTAGTACGTTGAAAAAAAAAAAAAAAAGAAAAAAAACTACATTGCTCCATTGATTAGGCTTATAAAAACCGCACCTAAAACACAAAAAGGAGTGTGAATTTGAGTATCCTGGCCTGGTCCGCCAAAAGCCCACCTCTGTTTGCTTAAGCAACGTTTGTGCCCGAGTCTTGACTTTTAAAGCTAGATCCGCTAGAGTGCCAGGCATCCCTTTATACACCAAATTTATAATCAACGGGTCAAACTCGAGTCTTGTTTTAGCAAGCCCAGCTCGACTTGGCCTGATCTCGGCCCAATCCAACTCGCCCATGGCCACCCGTGAGGACAGATCAACGGTACACTACACAACAGAAAATGTAAGTAATACATACTCCATATAAAATTAAAAAATATAATTTTTTTTAAAAACATATATAATCATATATTACCTATTACAAAAAAAAGCTTTATTACGGAGTAATTTTTAAAACTTTTTTTTTTTTTTTTTAAAAAAAAAACTTTAATTTAGATCACAATGTCCAGTAAACTTTCAACTAATTTTTTACAACAATTTCAACAAAATCAAACAAAATCCTTCAACCACTTTATACGATCAATCCAACTCACTTTTTTCACTAATTATAGAATTATATCAATTTCTTTCTTTTTTTCTAACACATACACTCACAGAGTCACAATAAATAATCGTAATTGATTTTCCGTATACGGATTTTACTCCTGTTGTATACTTTTTTCATTTAGTTTTCAAACCCTACCCTTTTTTACTCCAATGGTATACAAATTCTCTCTTTTTTTTCCCCAAATTTTTTCTTAATCAAATTCAATCAATTGTTCAATTGTTCAATTATTAATTTCAATAAACAATTCAATGAAGTAATAATCACTTTCAATTTCAATTATTGTCATTAAATTATCAATTTTAATTAATTCTAAATGGATTTAATTTAAAATCAAAATTAGGGTTTGCATAAGGAAGAACTTGGGGCGGCGGTAGGCACCGACTTAGGGTGGGACCGCCATGTGTAGCCGGCGGTGAACTCCGGCGTGGTGGGCGACCGGTATGGTGGTGGTCGAACTCGGTGGTGGCCGGAGGTGATGGTGGTCGGAGTAGCTTGTTGATTCATTGTTTTTTTTTTTTAAAAAAAAAAAAATTGTATATTGTGAGAGTAAAAAGGGTATAGTTGGAAAATCAAGTGAAAAAAGTATATAACGGGAGTAAAATCCGTATACGGAAAATCAATACCCTAAATAATGTATACCTGCAATTCTCATTGTTTATTTCCCAAAATAAGCACCTTATTCAGCAATCTCCCATTAACACGTTGTATACATACAACTATACAAGTATACAACATATGGAGTATTAGTGTATTACTCATATTTATGATGAATATTATTAAAATATGTAAATATTTTGTAAACATTACGTATTTTTAAAACATCAATAATAATACTTTAGTAGCTATCATAATTATAATATTTCAATAAAAAATGTAACTCTTGACTTTAAATTTTTCAAAGTAAACATTTTCCTAATTACTAACTCTTGAATATCACGTTTATAGACATATTTATAAAGTATCAAAGTAAACATTTCTCCCAAGTACAATACATTACTTATGAATTAAACATATTTTCAATATCAATAATATTTATAATTATTACTCCGTATATATCAATACGAAATAATATTTAATCATAAAGTACTCCGTATTTATCATATACTCGATACATATAACCGTCTCATTAGAAAATTTATCAAAGTGACCTTTTGTTTCCCCCCAAAATAACAGCTCATTTTACACATAAACAACAAAAAATAACTCACCTAAACCAATTTAACTCAATAATGTGTTCATCTACTCATTTTTTTTTTTTTTTCCTTTTTTTTTTTTTTTTTTTTTTTTTTTTTGTGTCAATCAAATTCTTCTACAAACCTCCTTAGATCCTTCACTTCCAACCCAAAAAAAAAAAAAAAAAACCAACAAACCCACTTCTAAAACTCAATTTATTGTCCCAAAGATGAAAACTTTTTATATAATTTCACTAATAATCATCTCATTTTCAGTCAAAATCACCCCAAATTCATCCCAAATTACACAACCAATGAACTGTAGTGACACTACTAGAGTGTGCACTTCATTTCTAGCACTTAAACCCACATCAAATCAATCACTTCCAACACTTTTAAGCATGTTTGATGTTCAAACAAGTGACATAACAGTTGAAAACAGTAAAAAAGATACCATCTTTGTGAAAAAAAACTGTTCTTGTGACCCAAAATTGAAGAAATACTTGTCATTTACCACATTTACAGTGAAAAAAAGTGGTGTGTTTGTGGTAGATTTAGTGGGTAATGAATACCAAGGTTTAGCATTTTTGAGTGAATTAAATAATACTAAAAAAAGTAAAGAAATTAGGGTTGGAAAAAGTGTGGAAGTGAGGTTGTTTTGTGGGTGTTCAAGTGGTTTGTGGAATTATTTGGTAAGTTATGTGATGAGAGAAGGTGATAGTGTTGCTTCTTTAGCAAGTAGGTTTGGTGTTAGTATGAGTAGTATTGAGGAAATTAATGGGATTTCTAATCCTAATAATGTTACTGTTGGTGATCTTTTTTATATTCCCTTGAATTCAGGTTTGTCGATTTCGAATTGTATACGTTTTACTTTTTGGACGCGTCTGCTTTTTGAATGTTAAAAAGTTAAGGGTATATGGTTTTTGGAACTATGAGTAGGAACTCTCTTTTGAAGTTTTGTCGATTTTGAATTGTATACGTTTACTTTTTGGATGCATTTGCTTTTTGAATGTTAAAAAGTTAAGGGATATGGTTTTTTGGAATTATGAGTAGGAACTCTCTTTTGAAGGTTGTATGCGTACAACGAGTTATTTGTAACTGTTATTAAAGTTGCATGAAATTGTTCCTCTTTGCGAGGCTGATAAAGTTGCTGACCTTGTGATCGTGTTGGATTATCGACATTGGTGTCGTACTCGTTGGGGGTGGTGTGAAAGAAAGTGGCATTTTCACTTTCACTAACTTAGTTTACATGCTAAGACAAGTCATGAATTGTTCTTGTTCTTCTATGTCTTTTTGGTATGATTGTTTCAATGGCCTAAATTGATGATGTTGCAAGTGTCATACCCATGTTTGAGGGTTGAGTATTGGACACGAGTTAGCGAGGTTATACGAAAAATCAAGAGTTTGCTTAGCTTTTTGGCATGTGAATTGTGAATGTGAAGAAATTGTTAGGAGATGAGAGAATAAAGGAGAGGTATCTGTCTTTTGTGAAATGCGAATGCTACTTTTGGCCTATCTTTTGTCTGTTAAATGCTTGGAAGAATTGTCGTAGTCTCTTCTTATGGCTGCGCTTTATGCAACGCTTGTTATTCTGAGGATCATTTTACAACTTGTTGCATGCTTTCATATGAAAAATGAGAAATGCTTGTACATACGAGTTTGTGAAATGGCTTATGCGTGGACATATGTTGAGGGTAGATTGGATAATGTACTGAAGTTTATGTTCTGTATTGCAATTGTTTACGTATGAAATTATCTTACTATTCGATGCAGTTCCTGGTGATCCGTATCCCGTGGAGACTACCATTTCGCCAGCTCCAGCTCCTGTGCAATCTACGAGCAATGTAACAGGTACACTTTGCAATTTCGGAAAATTTATATTCCCGACTCCTAGGATAGATGATAAACTAAAGGTGATAAACGAGTCAGGAATTCAACTCGTAAATTAGATAAGAAGATAGTAAATTGGCTTGTAATGCGACAATTTAACCCGCAAGTGATTGTAATGTGAATATAGGGTTAAGAACAAATCTACGAGTTGTTTTAGAAAATGAATCATTGCTTGGTACTGGTCGTTTACCTCGTGTTTTAATTTTCAGTTTGCTGAATTGATACATTACTGTGACAGACATTAATACAAAACACGAGAACCACGTGCCGTATGGATGGATAGTGGCAGGCCTCGGAATTTGCTTAGCTTTGATTGTCATACTTGTATTTGTATGCGTTATCTTGAGGTCGTCCATCGGTCATTCAGAAGGGCAAGAAGGTCACTCGGAAGATCCTAGTGGAAGACACACCCTTAAGTTTCAGACTCTGCGCAACACGAATATCTGCTGTGCTTCCGGAAGGTTTTGCAACAGGTCGGACGACTGGCAGCAGACACGTGTCGTACAACCAAATAACCATCTTCAGATGAGCATCCCTAGAGGTATCGGATATCGATTTTCATTACTTTGTTCTATGTACAGTGTTCTGATCAATTCCCATTTGTTGCAAGTTAGGATATGTTCTCTTTGTCTTCTGAAGTATTATGAAGTTTAGTGTTTTTGAAATATCTAACATTAGACGAATAGGCGCAAAAGATTTATCGCTGGTTACATAAAGACATTTGATTTATCAAGTTCGGGAAAGTTGGATTTCGTCTGCTAAATTACGTTTAAGGCTCACTTGACGATCCACCAATTTGCTACAGCAATAGGAAACGAGGCTTTTGAAGTGGAGAAACCTGTTGTGTATACATACGAAGATATTGTGAATGCAACCGATGGGTTCTCAGAAGCCAATCTTCTTGGGCACGGAACCTACGGTTCTGTTTATTACGGTCTCTTGCATGATCAGGTATGATGCTCAGAGCACGGCAAAACTTCAGACTTATTTTGTAATTCTGCAAAATTTTCGCTAAGATGACTGCTCACTAGACTTTTTGTTTAAACGGTTGTAGGATGTAGCAATCAAGAAAATGACTACGACAAAAACGAAAGAGTTCATGGTGGAAATGAAAGTCTTATGCAAGGTTCATCACACGAATTTGGTATGTTTGTGTTCTCATAATGTTTACTCCTTTCTTTGATTTCAAATTCAATATTTTTGACACGAAGCGCAAGCGTCCTTAAACATATTGTTTCCCTATTGTAGGTGGAGTTGCTTGGTTATGCAACCACTAACGAAGACCTCTTTGTCGTTTATGAATACGCACAAAAAGGGTCAGTCAAGAACCATTTGCACAGTAAAGGTAAGGTCATTTTTTTTAATTGAATTGATGTCGATTCTATGCTGACACGTGATTCCGTAATTAGTCCCACAAAACTTGTCTTCTCATTTCTGCGCAGGGCAAACGCCCCTTTCATGGATCATGAGGGTTCAGATTAGTCTCGATGCTGCTAGAGGTCTGGAGTACATTCACGAGCATACAAAAAGTCATTACGTTCATCGAGATATCAAATCTAGTAATATCTTACTTGACGGCGCATTTAGGGGGAAGGTAAACTGCTTACGCTTTTCGCCAGTTTCATTTTCAGCAAATCAAAAATCGTCTCGTCTAATTTACTTTTTTTTTTTTTTTTTTTGTGTCTGTGTTTGAAATGAAGATCTCAGACTTTGGTCTGTCGAAGCTAATTGGTACAGCAGGAGATGGAGAAGTTTCAGCGACAAGAGTAGTAGGAACTTACGGTTATCTAGCGCCTGAGTAAGTAACAATTAACAACTGGTTAAATTACCCGTTTCTCCTGAAACATATATTTTGCTTAAATTGTCGAGTTCGTTACAGGTACCTGAGCAATGGGCTAGCCACTACGAAAAGCGATGTTTATGCTTTCGGGGTAGTTCTTTTTGAGATGATTTCGGGTAAGGAAGCGGTAATTAGGGTCGAAGGTACTCCAAAGGGTCCCGAGAGACGTTCACTTGTTTCCATTGTAAGTACTCTGTATAATTACGATACCTAATCATTTGACTCGAGTAACATAGGCGCATAACATAAGCTAATACGCGATGCGAAAATGCAGATGGTGGCAGCTCTAAGGCACGTGCCCGACTCTATGAGCATGTCGAACTTGAGGGACTACATCGACCCAAATCTAATGGATCTGTATCCACATGATTGCGTATACAAGGTTAGCTACGACTTATTCTCCTAATTCTAAAGCATACTCGTCTTTTCTACATAGAGTCGTCGGTGTTGGAAAAAAAATCGCGTCTTATATTCATATCATTGCTGCTGACTTGCTGAGCCCTGATATATATAACTCAGGTGGCGATGCTGGCAAAACAATGCGTAGACGAAGATCCCATTCTACGACCAGACATGAAGCAAGTGGTGATATCGCTTTCACAAATACTTTTGTCATCCGTGGAATGGGAGGCTACCCTTTCCGGTAATAGTCAAGTATTTAGCGGCCTTGTCCAAGGACGTTAGAAGAAGCAATTCGTCCGACAAACGAGCATTTAGCCAACCAGTTGATTTTGGTCACAAGTTATGTGTAAATTTTCTAGTGAAATTAAAGTTGTTACATAGGTTATATACTTATATATTCATTTATTCATTTAATTTAATGTTTTCTAAAATAATTTAGCAACGTTTTGTTAATTATTTGAACATTTTTATTTATTTATTTTATTTATTTATTTATTTATTATATGAACAGATTTGGATGGTAATAATTATCAATCAATACAAAATAATTTGTAGATGAAGTTCTTATTGTATTGTCAGTTGTCACAAATGTTCTGGGATTTCAAGTATTTGTTACTTTTCTCTTGTACTTTTTGGACGAAATTTAAAAATATTGTTGAATTTTTATACGAGTATTTGTATAACCGTCTTATTTAAAAATATATTGCGTATATACGTAATACATGTTATTTGTGTGTTGATAAAGAAATCTGATTTATGGTCGTCAGAAAGAACTATGATGCCATGAATATAACTCTGTTGCAAGATTTTTCAATCTCAAAAATAAATAATTTCATTCATAATACTCCGTATATCATATCGCGCATACAAATTATTGCAAAGTTAATAGAATACAAAATTACAAAACCCAAAATAACCTTTAGTAATGAAATATATCGCTTCTGCCCACCCACCTTTATCATATCGTTGCTGATTGAGACAATCATTGAAACCATGTATCGATAGCTGATCAACTACCAAAATGACTTGAAAATAACTATATTTAAACCGATAACAAATAAAATTAGACAATATTGTATAATTCTATTCGACTCGAATTTATTTATTTCCATAGAATGCACCAAAATGGTGTTTATTAGTAGAGAAATAAGCACCCAAATTAGGCACAACTAAAGAAGCCTCCATGGCCATTCTTTGTTGATAAGCACTAGCTTCAATTACATCCTTGATCAATGACTTATAATATTGCCTAATTTTTTTCAAAATAATAATATAATTTCGTAGTCGTAGCCATTTAATTAGACGGGCTCTTCTGTAGAGCCTAGTAAGGAAGAAGCCGCTCTGTGGCTTCTTCCCTCCTAACTGTACTACCGGGAGTCGCCGAGGACGCCTTTGTAGGCGGAACATACGGCGATTTAACATTGTTGTGCTGGTGTAAGTTATATGAAAAAAATAAAATGGAGGCATATACATGTGTTTACAAGTTTGAAGAGGGGTGCTAGGGATTTATATATTTATAAATGGTTGACGATTATAAGTGATTTGTTGGTTTATTCATATGACGATTATATTTTTGTATCCTCAAGACACTATTAAGGACCTGTTCTTTTCAACTTAATTTTAAATTTCTTATAAGTTGATTGAGAAAAATTCATTTCTTATAAGTTGATTAAATTCTTATAAGTTCAAATTTCTTATAAGTTCTAAAAGAATGTTCACAAGAAAGGGAATTTAAATTTATAGCCTATTGTTATTGATACCCTCAATCTTAATTATTCGAGTAAGACATCATCAGGATACTCCGTATCATTCATAAAGAAATAAATGAGTTGTACAAAGTTATTAAATGATCTTCCATATGAGAAAGATATTGATCTTATGTCTCATTAATGATATGAGAAAGATATTGATCTTATGTCTCATTAATGAACAATATCATGTAACATTGTATGCTAACGTACAATATCAAATATCATGTATGCCTCCTAAAAAGTTTTGACCAACCAAATTTTCACTCCTATAGGGGAAAATTATTTTTAATTAATTAACTCTCATATGATCAAAATATTTTAAAACGCCAACCAAATAGTTATTTTGTGAAGGAATAATGATGATTTGATGATGTGAGTTAAGATTAAGGATCTGTTCTTTCGGATTGAATTCCGAGAGACCCTGGTGGGTCCCACGACGTCTCCGAGGGTGGCCGCCTAACACAGTCACCCGTGAAATTCTCAAGCCTGATTTGGTAGCTCCCGGCGTCAATATCTTAGCGGGTTGGACCGGTTTTACTAGCCCGACCAATTTAAATGTGGACCCTAGACGAGTTCAGTTCAACATTATATCTGGGATGTCGATGCCTTGTCCACACGTAAGCGGCTTATCCGCACTACTGAAAAACGCGCACCCAAAATGGAGCGCATCACCTATCAAATCCGTCCTTATGACCACTGCTTACAACCTCGATAACTCTGGCAAGAACTTCACAGATCTTGCGACTGGTACCTTTTCTACACCATTTGCACATGGGTCGGGTCACGTTGACCCGAATAAGGCTCTTAATCCGGGTTTAGTCTACGACAATGATGTCAACGACTACATAGACTTTTTATGCTCCATTGGGTACAGCCAAAAGCAAATATCCGTGTTCGTAAAAGACTCTACTGCGAGAAGAGGAAACTGTCTAGCCCCGGTGATCTGAACTACCCATCATTTACTGTCGTATTACCAGGAAGGTCACAAACGTGGGTCCCTCAGCGAGTGCAGTGTACCGAGTTTCTGTCAATGCTCCGTCTAACGTAAGAGTAACGGTTGATCCGCAGAGTCGCAGACATTGATTTTCACAGCAGAAAAGCCGACGTTGTCATATGAGATCAGCTTTACTAGTACTGCAATGGATCCTCTAACGGTAATTTTGACTTCGAGTTTTGGGTCGATTGAGTGGAGTGATAAGATTTATCGGGTTAGGTGTCCAATTGCAGTGAGATGTAATAGAATATGTAAATATTCTAGAGTGTATATTAGATAGAATTATATTTATTCTGTAAATATTTAGCATCCTGTAATTTAGGAAAGTAGGTGTACCAAAAACTCTGTATATATTCTCTTCTGATTAATGATACAAGTATACAACCCAAGGGTTTACCATCTATTAAGATGGTCTGTGCCCGCTCGAGCGGATTTGGTTGCTTCAATATGATTCCTATAATTCCGAGAAAATGGATTTTTACGTGCGATATTTGTTGCATATATATTCAGTGTGTGAGCCGTTTTTAAATTCTACAATTTCAATATTTGTTGCAAATTCACTGTATGAGCCGTTTTTATATTTTACAATTTCAATATTAGAGAGTACACATGCTCACTTAAGTGCAAGAAAACTTTCCCGACTACTTGGACGACAAAATTAATTTTCTAATAGAATATGAATCTTTTTGTGTTTTGTGAGTTCCTCATCTCTTACGCTTTACTCTGATATTTATAGCTTACTCTTTTGCTAGCGAAATTTCTATTGACCGCTAACCCGGGTCTAGGACCCCAGACAGGTGAACCGCCTCACCCTTGGCATAGAGGGTTATGGTTCGCCGAACTAGAAACTCTGGGCCGGCAAGTAGCCATACAGACCGCCGGTTCATGCATGACTCGATAAATATGTCTTTATTAGAGACTTACTCTAGTAAGATTTTACTATTTGAATGGAATTTCTAAAATTTGAATATAATTTTCAAACAAAATTCTTATTTTCCTTTACTTCACTAAGATTTTGTCCAATATTTACATAGCCTAAAATTTTGCCTTTGTCGCAAGGTCACAATAAAAAAGAAAAAAAAAAAAACATGCTTGTGTAGTTGAATAAATAAAGTCTCTAAATCAATAATGATAGTAACAACATTACTACATTATTAAGTAAAATATTCATGGATCAACATTTCAACGTCCACGATGCAGTTTGTTATTACCCAGACAACAATGGGTTAGGTACAGGAGCGGATCCAGAATTTTTAAATTGAGGTAGCAAAACTAGTTTTAATAGTTACAAAGTCATAAATAAATCATCTGTAAATACAATATACTATATATTGCAAATATATTGTAAAATATATACTATATATTGTAAATATATTTTGATTTTTAGGAGTTGCTAGTACAACTTTCGATTTTTTCTTTAGTATGGGGTAGCGGCTGCTACCCCATAGCACTACCTAGGTCCGCCCCTGGTTAGGTATCATGTGTACTTTATAATTTATAATACATGTGTAATTCACGATGATTATTCTATAATACAAATAAGACTGGTATTATATAAAATGTGATAACATTTAAATTTACGATAATTATTTTAATAAAATGTGATCACTTTTGTAGCTGTGAAAAGAACTCACATTACTTAATATATTCATTTGTATTAATATAACCACACTTTATACGTAGATCAGAACCATTTTAAAATTTAGGCTGTCTATAAATATAAGACTGGTTGAATATGAAGAATTTACTTCTTCAATATTTGTTTTACCAAATTCTTTTAATTACGATATTACTCACCCTCTTAATTACTCAAACTGACCAGTCAGTACTAAAATCGACTTACATTGTCCACGTGTCACAATCCCACGACTACAATTCCATCCACCACTCCCTTTCCTCCACGTCATCCAATGGGCCCCGCCCACGCCTCATTTACTCCTACACCCACTCCACCACCGGCTTCGCGGCCCACTTGACCCGGGCCCAGGCTGCTGAGCTGGACTGCCACCCGGCAGTCCTTTCAGTCATCCCGGACCAAGCCCACCAGGTCCAGACGACCAGGACTCCAGAGTTTCTGGGCCTGATTAGTGGGCCGGGCCTAGGACCCAATGGGCAGTACGGGTCGGATGTGGTGATTGGTGTGCTGGATACGGGTATCTGGCCCAACATTTCGAGTTTTAGTGATGACGGGTATGATGACGTACCCGCCACATGGAAAAGGTCATGTGAAGTGGTTCCCAGCTTCCCAAAAGGTTCATGTAACCGCAAAATCATTAGAGCACGTGCTTATTACCAAGGGTAAATTATCTTTTTGTTATTTTAGTTTTTTTCGTTCCGTTAGATTATATACGTTTAATTAAAATACTTTTTACAAAATAATAAAAATGTATAGTTGACTTTTGTTTCACTCATTATGTAGTTATGTGGATCTCCCAAAATAAGGTCTCATAACGTATCAAATGTTGGTATTCTGTTCATATTAGTATCTGATGTTGTTAGATAAATACGCGCGATCTTATTTAGAATCGATGAAAAAAAAAAATATAATTTGATAAACTCGATCAGAATGTGAATATAGTCATATACTACGGTGTACGATACAAACTAATCGAAGATGTGCAAAATGAGTGGTTAAGACGTAGTAATTGAAATAAAAGACTCGCGTTCGAATCCCCGCCCCATCTTTGTATGTGCTTTGCGAGTCGACAAACAGACGCTAACAGCCCTATATTCCGACTGAAATTTTATGCTAAATTTGTTGTCAATTTATTAGTATGATGATGGAGCAATTTTTAATGTATGTTTTAGCGTAAACGACTCACAGATCCGCATTTTTATACAGGGCCGTAGCAACACATGGTCCAATGAACGAAAGCAAAGACTCAAAGTCACCGCTTGACACAGAAGGCCACGGGACACACTGTGCAGCAGGGTCAGAGGTCGCTAACGCGAAAATGTTTGACTTTGCACAAGGCACGGCTCATGGGGTGGCGTACAGGTCCCGCATTGTAGTCTACAAGGTGTGTTGGAGTACAGGGTGCTATTAATCAGACATACTCGCGGCCATTGACCAGGCAATCATCGACGGTGTCAACGTCATTTCGCTCTCTGTTGGGGGGAGTGCGAAGGCCTATGCTAAGGTGATGAGGCTAAAGTTGTCACGCCTAATCAAAATAAACCTAGACAAACAACTAACAGAAGCTAGCGGTAAGCAGGGTCGAATCCACAGGGAGAAGGTGTAGTCAAGAGGATGCTTAGTAATCTAGGTCGGTCTCAAAGTAACAAAAGTCGGTGTTTTTAAAAGACTAAACTAAGAACGATAAGTAAAAATGTAACACCCGGTGTTGTCCGAGGTTATTCGGGCTGGGTACCCCGTTGAAGAGGTTCATGTGTTGGCTCAAGTGACATAGTGCTTAAAAAGATTGTAAGATGGTATCAGAGCAACCCGGCGACGGTGTGGTCGAATCTTGTGTCTTGTTGGCCAGGTACGCACCTAGCTGGGGAGGATTCTGGAATGCTATATTGTAAGTAGCTACCAGGCGCAACGAGGACGTTGCGTTCTTCAAGTGGGGGTGTGTAACACCCGGTGTTGTCCGAGGTTATTCGGGCCGGGTTCCCCGTTGAAGTGGTCCATGTGATGAGCTCAAGTGACCTAGTACTTAAAAGGATTGTAAGTGTTACTCATATCAACAAGATGCATCTTCTTTTCTGGTGGCTCATCTTAAGAACTCTTCAGTTAAGCGTGCTTGTTGGAGAGTAGTCTTAGGATGGGTGACCTCCTAGGAAGTTCTCAGGATGTGCACGAGTGAGGACAAAGTGCGCTGGAAAGGACCCGTGTTGGTTTGTGGGCTATGTACGCAGCCTGGCGAGCTACCGTGAATGACATTTCGGCCTTTGGTTGGGGCCGGGGTGTTACAAAAAAGGTATGAGAAGAGTATAAGAGGGAGATTAGGGCATCGGGATCAATGTGACATCGATTCAGGAACTCAACTCAGAAGGAAATACAATCAATTGGAGCTATGCAAGTGATTAGGTTTGGGAAAACGCTCTCTCGAGTCAATTTTAACCTTAAGCAAATTTAGTGGGCTCTCGCTACGTACTAAACTTGGCATATCAATTACGCGTGAGTCTAGTTTCAATTCGGCTTTCGATCTTAAACTGAAACAACCTAAATTCAATTCAATAAAGGCGTCCCTAAATTCAATTGATAATAAAACGCGTAGGAAGAAATCAACTTGCACAAATTCAATCGATATAAGCAATTAAAACATGTCCTGAATCAATCTCACAATCACCCTAAATCCTAATTGAGAATTAGCTATGCATAATTGAAATCACAACAAAGCAATAATGAATAAACATGATGATAGAAATAAAAGCGATTGAATAAACCTGGAGTAAATCCTGAATTGTAATATAAAGATCGAGACTTGCAAGAATAAATTCAATCTAAACTAAGAGTTTTTGAGAGTTTAAAAGAGAGAAAACTATTCTAATTTAAAACTGACTAAAGTATAATGAAAGATGAGAAATAAAACCCTAACACGAGTCTATTTATACAAGCACGAGTATCCGGAGAAACAGGGGGTCGAACCGATCGGTTTTGGGGCCAAACCGATCGGTTTGGTGTGTGAACCGATCGGTTCTGAGTGAACCGCTCGGTTTTAGTGACTCCAGCAAATTACAGCAACTTCTGGTCTTGTTTCACGTATCCTGAACCTATAGGTTTGCTCTGAACCTATAGGTTTGACGTCCCAAATCGTAGTATGGCTTCCATATTCGCTGTCGAGCTTAGTCTTGACGTCACGATACTTGAAAATGCTCCATTCGACTCAGGTTTTAGCTCAGGACCGCCAAAACCTGCAAAATATGAACAAGGAACAACAGTATCGCAATATAAAGCAAATAGCTCCTAAAATAATAATGAAATCGAGTAAATGCGAGCTAAATGCAACTGAACCGGGGGCATATAATCAATATAAATGGCATACATCATAAGGACTCTATCGCAATTGGCGCTTTTCACGCTGCGCAAAGGGGCGTGGTGGTCTCTATTGCTGGAGGGAATGCTGGGTCTAAGAATTTTACTGTCACGAATGTTGCTCCGTGGTTACTGACTGTTGGAGCTTCGACGATTCACAGGGAGTTTCCTGCTGATGTTGTTTTAATGGGTACCTTGGGAAAACTGTCAAAACTCAAGGATACGTTGGGAAATATCCCTAGATTTAATGGGTGACCTTTAAAATATCTTCTTACTTTGTATATAAAACTAATGGTATGTAATGATCAAATCCAACTCAATAATAATACAATCTATCTTTTTATTTTGTCCAAACTCATGGAAATTTTATCAAATTACCATGAGTTTGAGCGGGGGTATTAGAGTATATGAGGAGGTATTAGGATAATATGAAGGGACATATATTTATGTCTTTAATATTAATAGTATTTAGTTTAATAATTAATATTGTCTTTTAGAATATTTATTTACTTTGTATATATATCCTCATTTGTGAGGATAGTAATGAACTGAGGGGTGTTTGGTGGAAGGTTTAAGAATGGAATGGAATGGAGTTGACCCAATCATGTGTTTGATTGGGCCATTTTGGAATGGAGTTGGATACCCAATGAATTCCAACTCCACCCGAACCCCCTTCAATCCCATACTCCCCTCTCACCCTATGATTCTAACTCCATTCCAATTTTTTTTTCTTTTATTTTTACAGTTTACATAATATATCTATTTTTACATAAAAATTCACTAGAATGATGATTTTGTTTTATTTTCATTCTTTTCATTATATGTTATCACAAATGTACAATTTTAAATAAGTCGTAACATAAGTCATGAAAAACCTATTAAACGGGCATACGACTATAAATGCTTATGTTGAAAATGATACGAGTAATGTTTATTTACCTTTGTCTATTGATTACAATAATGTTATACAATACGTTAGTTCTCTACCCGTTCTTTTATTCTTTATAATTTTTACAACATGTGTGAGTTTTTAAATGATATAAATTTTTTAATTTTTTCCAATAAATTTAAAATAATTAATTTTAGTTGTGAAATAATATTGATGCTATTTTTCTATCATCTTGTATTGGTCGCAAAATAATTATTTTCTATGGAAAAAAAAGAAAAGAAGAAGAAAACCTTATAATATAGAGTAACAAGATTTTAAAAAATGTTAATATGAATTCATTCCAATCACATGAACCAAACAAGTTTTAGTAGGTATGAGATTTGGAATCCCTTCTATTATGGTATGAGATTTCAATCCATTCCATTCCAACTTACTTAACCAAACGCCCCCTGAGAATAATACTATCATTTCCATGAACTCCTATTTTATTAATCTTAACAACCTGAGAGGGCGAGACTGTAGTACACGTACGACAGGTTGATTTTATTGGAGACTTACTTTACTAAGATTTTATTATTTGAATATAATTTTCAAACAATATTCATATTTTCCTTACGTCACTCAGATTTTGTCTAATATTGACATAGCCTAAAATTTTGCCTCGTCGCAAGGCACAATAATTAAAAAAAAAAAAGAAAAAAAAAGAAAAAAAAAAAAGGAACTTGCTTGTGTAGTTGAATAAATAAGTCTCTAAATCAATAATGATAGTAACAACATTATTACATTATTAAGTAAAATATTCATGGATCAACATTTCAACATCCACGATGCAGTTTGTTATCTACCCAGGCAACAATGGGTTAGGTATCATGTGTACTTTATAATTTATAATACATGTGCGATTCACGAGGATTATTCTATAAATATAAATAAGACTGATATTATATAAAATATGATACAATTTAAATTTACGATAATTATTTTTATAAAATGTGATCATTTTTATAGCTGTGAAAAGTAGTGACATTACTTAATATGTTCATTTGTATTAATATAACCACACTTTATACGTAGATCAGAATCATTTTAAAATTTCAGTAATTCTCCAGTAAGGCACAACTTACGCAAAATTAATGTGAGACTAAAGTACAAATTGCAGTTAAAAGGGTACAAAATCATGAAACAAATCTACTAAAGTCACTTACAGGGATACTAAAAAAAATTTAGTAACAATTAATCATAATTATCACTTAAATAGTACAAAAGCTATATAAACGGGTACAAATGAGGTGGACTTACAATAACTTAGGGCCTGTTCTCTTCGTCTGAAGTTTTCTGAACCAATTTTAAGTTTTCTGAAGTTTTCTGAAGTTATCTGAAGTTTTCTGAAGTTGTCTGAAGTTATCTGAAGTTTTCTGAAGTATTTTTAAATAATATGAAATTATAATTATTATTATTGTTATTATTATTAATATTATTATGGTAATTGTAATTGTTATTATATTTGCTACTTTTATTTTTATTTTTAACGAGTTTCGCCTAAATTTATCTTCTTTTACAATTATTATTATTGTTATTATTATTAATCTTATTTTTATTTGCTACTTTGAAATTCCCGACAATCTATAAGTGAAAATATAATCGTGTGTGATCTTGTTTTATTCGTCTTTATGCGTACTATATCATATCCAATTTTTAGATTTTTTTATCGTGTGAAATTATAGATATTTCCGTTCCGACATTCGCCTCGACAAATGTGATAAAGCAACCGATGCCTTTGGATGTGAATGGAGGGAGTATTAACTTAACATTTTGTTTCATTTACGATAAACTTTGAAGATAATATTTGTAGTACCAAGAATATTCAAATCTTTATATACATGCGCTTTTTCCACTAATATTTAAATACTAGAAAAATTTAGCAAGCAATATATAATAATAATAATAATAATAATAATAATAATAATAATAATAATAATGATAATGATAATAATAATAATAATAATAATAATAATAATAATAATAATAATAATAATAATAATAATAATAATAATAATAATAATAATAATAATAATAATAATAATAATAATAATAATAATAATAATAATAATAATAATAAATTTTAGCATTTATTTTCATTAATATTTGATAAATATTTATGAAAATTTTATAACAGTCTATATATTTAATTTGAACTAATTTTAATTTATCATTTGCTATAAAATGGTTTAGGATTGGTCTTATTTTTATTCGAATTATTATCAATATAATTATAATTATTATTCTTAATAATATTATTATCACTATTATTAATAACATTATTGTTATATATAACTTAGTAGTTATTATTATTATTAGTTAATTTATTTATTTAGAAATCTGAAATTTTCTGAAGTAATCTGAAGTTTTCTGAAGTTGTCTGAAGTAATCTGAAGTTTTCTGAACTTATCTGAAGTTTTCTTAAGTTATCTGAAGTTTTCTGAAGTTTTCTGAACCAGAGAAAAACTTAAGATGAGGAGAACAGACCCTTAGTGTAAGTCCTGACTTACACAAGAATTTGTGTTAAAATTTAGGCCGTCTATAAATATAAGACTTGTTGAATATGAAGAATTTACTTCTTCAATATTTGTATTTTTTAGACGTATAAATCAGTATGCTAATCTTTGTTAACTAGACAACTCAAATTTACATCTATTAAATACTCTGTATATTTATTTTATTATCTGATTATCTCTATGTGTTATACTTATACTTAAAGCACACCAACATATATATTGATAGTTTGACCAAAGATACTTTATATAAATGAATGATCTCACAACAATAATAGAAGTATTAAAATATTATTACTTCATCGTGTATTCGTGTTCCATGCTTCCACATGATAATTACTCTAACTACCAAAAAAAAAAAAAAATGATAATTACTCTAATCTCTTAATCTCCTCTATAAAATGCAAAGCTTAAATCACACATTACAATGTCACTAATCAACCCCAAAAAAATGGCCTTCACCATTACATTTAACTCATACTATTACCAAATTCTTTTAATTACGATATTAATCACCCTTTTAATTACTCAAACTGACCAGTCAGTACTAAAATCGACTTACATTGTCCACGTGTCACAATCCCACGACTACAATTCCATCCTCCACTCCCTTTCCTCCACGTCATCCAATGGGCCCCGCCCACGCCTCATTTACTCCTACACCCACTCCACCACCGGCCATGCCCACTTGACCGCCCAGGCCGAAATGATCGCCACCCGGCAGTCCTTTCAGTCATCCCGGACCAGGCCCACCAGGTCCAGACGACCAGGACTCCAGAGTTTCTAGGCCTGATTAGTGGGCCGGGCCTAGGGCCCAATGGGCAATACGGGTCGGATGTGGTGATTGGTGTGCTGGATACGGGTATCTGGCCCAACATTTCGAGTTTTAGTGATGACGGGTATGATGACGTACCCACCACATGGAAAGGGTCATGTGAAGTGGGTCCCAGCTTCCCAAAAGGTTCATGTAACCGCAAAATTATTGGAGCACGTGCTTATTACCAAGGGTAAATTATCTTTTTGTTATTTTAGTTTTTTTTCGTTCCGTTAGATTATATACGTTTAATTAAAATACTTTTTACAAAATAATAAAAATGTATAGTTGACTTTTGTTTCACTCATTGTTTAGTTACGTCACTTACGTGGATCTCCTGTAATACGGTCTCATAACGTATCAAATGTTGGTATAATAATATTAGTATTCGATGTTGTTAGATAGATACACGATCTTATTTAGAATCGATGTAAAAAAGCTATAATTCGCTAAACTCGATCAGAATGTGAATATAGTCATATACTACGTACGGTATACGATACAAACTAATCGAAGATGTGCGAAATTAATGGTTAAGACGTAGTAATTGAAATAAAAGACTTCGAGTTCGAATCCCCGCCCCATCTTTGTATGTGCTTTGCAAGTCGACAAACAGACGCTAGCAGCCCTATATTCCGACTAAATTTCATGCTAAATTTGTTTTGCGTAAAAAACGACTCATGGATCCGCCATTTTTATACAGGGCCGAAGCAGCACATGGTCCGATGAACGAAACCAAAGACTCAAAGTCACCGCTCGACACAGAAGGCCACGGGACACACTGTGCCTCGACAGCAGCAGGGTCAGAGGTCGCTAACGCGAAAATGTTTGACTTTGCACAGGGCACGGCTCGTGGGGTGGCATACAGGGCCCGCATTGCTGTATACAAAGTGTGTTGGAGCACAGGGTGCTTTGAATCCGATATACTAGCGGCCATAGACCAGGCTATCAATGACGGTGTCAACGTTATTTCGCTTTCTGTTGGGGGGAGTGCGAAGGCCTATGCTAAGGACTCTATCGCAATTGGCGCTTTTCACTAGCCGGCGTGGTGGTGTCTGTTCTTTGGAGGGAATCTTTGGGTCTAAGAATTTTACTGTCACGAATGTTGCTCCGTGGTTATTGACTGTTGGAGCTTCGACGATTGACAGGGAGTTTCCTGCTGATGTTGTTTTAGGTGATGGGAGACGGTTTAGAGGGGTGTCTTTGTATGATGGTAAGCCGTTGGACGAGAGCGTTTCATGGGGACTAATTCTTGCTAAAGATGCTGGTAGTCAATATTGTGAAGACGGTATGATTATTACTCTAAATTAAACGCATACAAATGAAATATTAATTGCAATTATAATGGTGGCATGTTTTATGACAGGCAAGCTCGACGCAACAAAAGTAAAATCGAAAATCGTGATCTGTGATAGAGGAGGAAACGGACGAGTCGCCAAAGGGTACGCAGTTAAACAAGCTGGTGGTTTCGGAATGATATTGGTTAACACTGTTGCATTCGGTGAAGAGTTGATAGCTGATGCACACCTGCTCCCGGCTACTACGGTGTCCTATGCCGTAGGAACCAAAATCAAGGAGTACACGTCTTCCAACACCAACCCGACAGCAACTATTGATTTCCGAGGCACTGTGGTGGGTCCCACGCCAACGTCTCCGAGAGTGGCCGCATTCTCTAGTCGCGGGCCTAACAAAGTCACTCCTGAAGTCCTCAAGCCTGATTTAGTAGCTCCTGGCGTCAATATCTTAGCGGGTTGGACCGGGTTTACCAGCCCGACCGACCTGAATGTAGACCCTAGACGGGTCCAATTCAACATTATATCAGGGACGTCAATGGCTTGTCCACATGTAAGCGGTTTAGCAGCACTACTGAAAAACGCGCACCCAAAATGGAGTGCGTCAGCTATTAAGTCTGCCCTCATGACCACTGCCTACAACCTCGATAACTCTGGCAAGAACATCACAGATCTCGCGACTAGTACCCCATCTACACCGTTTGCTCATGGGTCGGGTCACGTTGACCCAAATAAGGCTCTAGATCCGGGTTTAGTCTACGACAGTGACATCGACGACTACATAGACTTTTTATGTTCTATTGGGTACAACCAAAAACAAATATCCATGTTCGTAAAAGACTCTGCTGCTATTAACTGTACTGCAAGGAATATGTCGAGCCCCGGTGATCTAAACTACCCGTCATTCTCGGTTGTATTTGGGTCGGGTCAGAAAGAGGTGAAGTACTCTAGGAAGGTCACAAATGTGGGTCCCTCAGAGCGTGCAGTGTACAGAGTTACTGTCAATGCTCCTGCTAATGTAAGAGTAAGGGTAGTTCCGCAGACATTGATTTTCACAGCAAAAAAGCCGACGCTGTCGTATGAGATCAGGTTTACTAGTACTGTAACGGATCCTCAAATGGTAAATGGGACTTCGAGTTTTGGGTCGATTGAGTGGAGTGACAAGAGTCATCGGGTCAGGAGTCCGATTGCAGTGAGATGGGTCATCAGCGGTCCAGCGAATTTGGTTGCTTCAATTTGAATCGTAATTTTCCGATATATTTGTTTGGCCTAAATAAGACGGTTAATTTATTCGCTGACTTCGTTAAAATTAATTCGGTTATTTGAAAAACCGTATCATTTGTGAAACCTACTAATTATTAAAGAAAATCACCTACGACTCTCAGTAACACAACTTCGGCTCAGGTCTTTCCGATCTTATCAGGTTTGTCACGTCTATACGTGTGAGGGATGTCGCAAATTGTTTACAAATTCACTAAATAGGCCGGTTTTAAATATGTTGCACTTTCAGTAAGAGACGGTATAAATACTTACTTTAAAAAAAATAAAATTAACCCTTAAATTTTACGCAATTTGCTTTTTTATCAATTTATTTACATTATTCTTCGTTGAAATATATTTTGCAAAATGTTTTTATATGAGAAATGTGCATAATTATTATTATTGTAGTGGACTTGTGGTACGAGGAATTAATTTAAGGTAGGTGTAGTTAATGAATTACGGAGTAGTTGTAATTATTATTGTAGTGGACTTAGACATTAGAATCGTCCTCAATCACACGTAATTATGTGAATGAGCCATAAATGTGTAATCGTGTTTTATTTTTTCACGTAACTTCATAATCCTCTCTATAAGTACAGAATATTCACTTATAACATTGTCACTAATCAAACTACAAAATGGTCACGATGATAACACACCACTCATATTATTACCGTAGTCTTTTGATTTCGTTATTAATCACTCTCTTAATCACCGAAACTCACCAATCAGAATTAAAATCGACCTACATTGTCCACACGTCAGAGCCTCACGACTACAACTCCATCCTCCACTCTCTTTCCTCCACGCCGTCTAATGGGCCTTGCCCACGCCTCATTTACTCCTACACCCACTCTACCACGGGCTTCGCAGCCCATTTGACCCAAGCCCAAGCTGCTGAGCTAGAGTGCCACCCGGCGGTCCTCTCTATCATTCCGGACCGGGCAAATAGGCTCTATACGACTCGGACTCCCGAGTTTCTGGGCCTAGGTAGTGGGCCGGGCCTAGGGCCCAATTGGGAATACGGGTCAAATGTGGTGATTGGTGTCATCGATACAGGTATTTGGCCCAACATATCGAGTTTTAGTGATGACGGGTACGATGACGTGCCTGCCACGTGGAAGGGGTCCTGTGAAGTGGGTCCCAGCTTTCCGCAAGGTTCTTGTAACCGTAAAATTATCGGAGCACATACTTTTTACCAAGGGTAATTTTCTCTACTTCTAGTTTTCGCTCGTGGATATTTTATAAATTTTTGTTTTGGTAGCGTGTAAATATTTGTATTACAATATGTCTTTTATAGTGTTTGTACGTATTTTATATTGTTCGTGTTATGATGGAAGCGCTGACAACTAACGTTGGGTCTCTGCTGCATCGGTGTCAACGGTCCATAATAGTATGATATTGTCCGCTTTGGGCCTATCGCTCACGGATTTACTCTTCGGCTCCTTCCCAAAAGGAGAACCTCTCACACTTTTGCAGCCCCAATTAACTTCTAGAGTTCGCAAATGCTTTTCCAGTGGTGCCCAGCCCAAGTCGACCTTGGGCTCTGATACCAATTTGTTATGACGGTGTCGACAACCGACGCGCCTCACGTGACGGTGTCCACTGGTCCATAATAAGATGATATTGTCCGCTGCCAAATTTCACTGGATTTACTCTTGGACTCCTTCCCAAAAGGCCCCATACTATTATATTTGATAACCCTTTATATAGATCATCTTTCACCTATTCTCCACCGATGTGAGACTTGAGTATGTACCCTAACAGTTCGTTATTTGTTACGGAGTACTTTTTTTATTTAGAAAATAAGCTTATTGGCTAATTTTTTTACATTAATAAAATAGTTCGACGGAAGATAAAATACTTTACAAAGTACAAACTACGTAATGCATAGATAATATTGCAACATAGGCAAAAACTTAGGCTTACAACTTTATTTTTCGACTAAAATTATACGTTAAAATGACTATACGATTTTTATTTGTATTGTTTTTCGGTTGATTATTATTTTCTAGGCTTTAATCTATGGTTTAAGCGTAAACGATGACTTATGGGTCAGCCATTTTATTAAGGTACGAAGCTGCTTATGGTCCGATAAACGAAACCACGGAGTTAAAGTCACCACTTGACACGTTCGGCCACGGCACTCACTGCGCCTCGATAGCAGCAGGGTCAGTGGTTCCAAACGCAAATATGTTCGGCTTTGCACAGGGCACGGCTCGTGGGGTGGCGTACAGGGCCCGCCTTGCCATATACAAGGTGGCTTGGAACGAAGACTTCTATGACTCAGACGTACTCGCAGCCATGGAGCAGGCAATTGTTGACGGTGTGGATGTCCTTTCACTCTCGCTAGGGAAACCTACACCGGATTATACCAAGGACGCTATTGCAATAGGGGCTTTTCATGCTGTGCAGAGGGGCGTGGTGGTCTCGATTGCTGGAGGGAATTCTGGGCCTCGGGATTTTACAATCACGAATGCTGCTCCGTGGATTTTGACTGTCGGAGCTTCGACAATTGACAGGGAGTTTCGTGCAGATGTCGTGTTGGGTGATGGGAGACGGCTTGTAGGGGCGTCTTTGTATGATGGTAAGTGGTTAGATGAGAGCGTTTTTTGGGAACTGATTCATGGTAAAGATGCTGGCAGTAATCGACACTGTGATGACGGTATGAATACTCTAAATTACTCTAAATTATATCTCGATTTGCTTTAACGAAACATCATTTGAATGCTAAGTTATTTATTATGTTGGGATGTATTACGACAGGCAAGCTCGATGCATCAAAAGTAGCATCAAAAATCGTGATTTGTGATGGAGTTAAATACAAAGGAACGGAGCAGGGGTACGCAGTCAAACAAGCCGGTGGTGTAGGAATGATCTTGGTTAACACTGACGAAGAAGGTGACGAACTGAGGGCTGAAGCGCACTTGCTTCCCGCTACTGCGGTGACCTCTACAGCAAGACGTGAAATCGAGGATTACATGTCTTCCAGCACCACCCCGACAGCAACCATCGACTTCCGAGGGACTGTGGTGGGTCCCACACCACCGTCTCCAAGGGTGGCAGCGTTCACTAGTCGAGGGCCAAACAAAATCACCCCGGAAATCCTCAAGCCGGACGTGGTCGCCCCTGGGGTCAATATCTTGGCAGGTTGGACCGGGTTTAACAGCCCAAGTATTTTGAGCGAGGACTCTAGACGGGTTCAGTTCAATATTTTATCAGGGACGTCGATGGCTTGTCCACACGTCAGCGGCTTAGCCGCCCTACTGAGGAACGCACACCCAAAATGGAGCGTGGCAGCTATCAAGTCCGCCCTTATGACCACTGCTTACAACCTCGATAATGCCGGGAATAACTTGACAGATCTCGCCACTAGTGGCCCGTCTACACCGTTTGGTCATGGGTCGGGCCACGTTAACCCGAATAAGGCCCTTGATCCGGGTTTAGTCTACGACAGTGACGTCGAGGACTACATAGACTTCTTCTGTTCTATTGGGTACAACCAAAAACAAATTTCCTTGTTCATAAACGACCCCGCTGCTATTGACTGTGGCTCAAGGAAATTGCATAGCCCCGGTAATTTGAACTACCCGTCATTCTCAGTCGTATTTGGGTCAGGTCAGGATGTGGTAATGTACACTAGGAAGGTCACAAATGTGGGTCCCTCAGCGCGTGCAGTGTACCGAGTTACTGTCAATGCTCCATCTAATGTAGAAGTCCAGGTTGTTCCACAGTTTTTGTTTTTCTCAGCAAGAAAGCCTACGTTGTCATATGAGATCAGTTTTACTAGTAGTATAACAGATGCTACATTGGTAAATGGAACTTCGAGTTTTGGGTCAATCGAGTGGAGTGATGGGAGTCACCGGGTCAGGAGTCCGATTGCAGTGAGATGGGTCGTGGGGGCTCGAGAAAATTTGGTTGCTTCAATATGAGTCGTAATTTTCCAAGGAAGACAAAAAATATTTGGAAGGGCATCTATGTAAGATATTGTTTAGCCGAAATTTAGCCAAAATAAAACGATTTATAAATTATACTGCCTTAGTCCCTTATTTCGTTTAAATTGATTCCGATGCATATCTGTACTTTATATTTTCAAGATGCTATCGTGAATTGAACAAGATCAAAGCGATTTTAATTTTTGTATGCAACAGAAGATAAATAGTTAATTAGGACGTACCTGTCCTTGTCTCTCTTCATCGTCATAAGTGTTGATTGCGCAGATGAATCAGGTAGTTCATTCCGCAACCTCAACACAGCATATATCACTCGTCAGTGCGATGCATCTGTGTTAAAGATACAAACAAGTACAGCATTGTCATTTAAGTTTCGTCTTTGTCGATATTCAAAACAAAGTAACTTCAGTCATACTGCCTTTTTCTCAGACCAAAGGCCATCAAACTCTGCACGTGAATGCTGTCTGTCGCTTCATCGCTGTTTTCATCTTCCGTGACCAGCCAACAAATAAACAGTCTGTATTTTACCTACCCTCAAACCAGTAATCGACCCATGACCTTCACATTGTTCTCCCCACCTGAGAAGGCGAGACTGTAGTACATGTACGACAGGTTGATTGTGACTGAAATGCGACAAGGATAGGTACGTATTACTTCAATTTCATGTATTACTTGCATAAGCGGTTTAAAAAGAAAGACGTATACAACTGCGTGAATTGGAGAAAGTATTATTAATCTGATTTTCATCTTACAAAGTTATTTGCTACATAAACATGAACACAACTTATATCTCTTACATAGGACAATTAAGCACCAGAAAATTTGCATAAAACTCTTCATGGTCTTCGGAGTTCGGACACAAGGTCAAGAAGGCAAAACAGAAGCCTTCTTCGTGGTGGATATTGAAATCAACACGGTGATGCAAAATTCACCATTCTCCGATTTGTAAGACATCAACCACGAAACTCGTGTTCAGCAGCGTCTACCGCGGCCGAGTGGCCATCTCCCTTGGTCCAACTTGCCTCACCAACTGAATTCGATTATAGCAAACATGTTAGGACAATAATTTATACGGAGTATACTCTAGTAGTCTCGTCACTTAACCAAGGGGCCAACAGCAATGACAATTGTCGATGATATATGAATGTAAACCTGAAAGTAGGCTTCAAGCTTCCTTTTCAGAGTTGCATACTCTCTCTTCATCTGCTGGAAAGTCCGAAAACAACTGGGATTGCAACATGCAAAAGCGATGAATAATCAGGGGAAAAGTGAAAATGAAGATTCTCGATTAAATGTTCAGCATATGTTTAACATGTCTACGTAGGCGTTAGCTTTGTCTGTACTAGTTTTTCCCTTTTAACATACTCCATACTAGCAGCTCAGAATTCGCCTTAGGTACACGACACGAAGACAAGCGTATAATTAAAAAGATTGAAAGCTAAATTACCCCTCAGTGTTTCTGGCCCTGCAATACTCTTTGAACTGGTTACACTCGTTTCGTACTCTCTTGGCGCCAATGCTGCATTCACACACACAAAGTCAAAGTTGTTTCCCGATTTTAAGACTACATATTGTTATTAGTCGGTGTACGCTAATATAAACGAGTTTAGGTCGGAACTCAACAAGTACCTAGAGCAACTTCCTTTAAACTGTTGCATGTAGTTGTCCAATTGGACGAAGTCCAGTGGACACCTGTCCCTGCACCACAAAGATCAGCAATCGTTATGACGGGGAAAACGAAGAATGACAGGAAAATCGCAAAACTGAACAAAGAAAAGAGATTACATTGCTTGCTCTATATTGGCTATCAACCTTCCCGAATCTCTGTAAAACAAAGTCGACACCTCCTCTACGAAAAACGGGTTTGTGTCATCCTGCAACTCTTCTAGCTGGACAAACTGATCATCCAGAAAACCCTGCAACCACAGCGTACTAAGTTAGCGATGATGGTACAGCTCGGGCAAAGTAACTAATAATACACGATTTCAACCTGATCAAAGAGAGACTGTCTCATCTGCGTAGCCTGACGGTGTAATTGGTTTCGCTCCATGTTATTGTTATAGACGCAGGAACCTCGTTAGGTCGGGTCTCAGTGTGCTAGAAGTGCAATGAGCTTATAGAGTGATGTTCGAGTTGTAGTCTAACTTCAAATTTAACTGAGATTATAGGCCGAAGGGTGTTTATATAGTCGATTTCCAGAAAAGGACAGAAAGCAAAAGAAGCATAAATGCGGTATGGAATGTTCTGTGAAGTAGGGGGGTGTACGGGACCCTAATGACATGATTCCGAGACGAGAAATATGGGAGCATAAAAAGAAACAGCTAATGCATTCACATACACTTGTGAGTTTTGGAATGGAATTTTTGGCTTTAAACTCTGCCACGATAATAAAGAAAAAATCGTAAACACAGAAACATTATTTTTATCTCTATTGGTCGCAAAAATTACTGTCCCTTAGCCCTTAGGAGAATCAATGAATTTTTAGGTTAGATTTTACACGAAATCGTCTTAGGTACTTAGTTAAACAGAAAAAGACAGTAAATAGTTCCTTCCACGCTTCAAAGGGTTCAAAGCTCAGTAACCAGTCTGTGCCACAAACATCTAAGAAAAACGAATTCTAAACTTGTGGTGATATTAGAAAAGGAAACGACATGTGACGACACTGGAAAAAAAGTTAATAGTCGAATATTGGCACTGTGGACTGTCGCAATTGTGGGCGCCAGACGCTTTACAAAGATTAAAAGAAACAAGATTCATTAACCAAAAAAATTATTCGGCATATACCGGTTTTAACCGTGATTGGCCTTTACCCTAGCGAAAAACAGCACTTCTAGGATTAGATATCATATTATATGATGCATTGATGTAACAACTATTTCTGTAACACAATACTGAAGAATCTATCCCAAAAGAGGCCAAACTAAGAATATAGTTTCTCTTTTTTTTTTTTTCCTGTTTCTAGACAAAATAAGGTGGATGTTAGTATATTACCGTAACAATACTCGTTCTCGTCCTTTCATTTCTTTACGTTTTCCGAACATTTATCTTTATAGAATACCAAAAAAAAATAAAAAATAAAAAAAAAATATTATGTTAGTTTTATATTTCTAATATTCCCCAAGAATTAAGCATGGTAGCTCACAATCAAAAAGGTTTAGAACATATGCAGGAAATGACAGGCACCCAGCGAAAACCCTAATAATATATTGCTAACTTTACGATATTAGATACCGAAATTCTTAGTGTCCGACTTTTGAGTCATCCGAATTCCCATTTGAGAGAACTACTTTCCCTGCTCACGCTTTACTGATGAAATTAGTGGAGTTTGCAAAGACAAATCTTCCGAAAGGCTAAGCCTACAGCTAACTAGCTAAGTATAGTTAGGACTGGTGGCCTTAAAAGTTATGATTTCGACATGTACCTGTGTTTTCAACCTCGAACACCACCAGGCCATATCTAAGCTTCATTTTGGCATATCACTTACATGACGGTCTCTGCAGAGGTTTCCGTTTGAAAGCCTGCAAATACAGCACTCTTGTGAATAGAGAAGTTGTTTGCCATACTCTATGAAAAATCAAACACAGACAGTTCGAATAATTCTAAACTATTTAAAGACGTCTCAAGTTCGCACATGTTCTAACCTGACTATTTTATGAAACATCTTTTACAGTTATCGCTTGGAATGGGTTGTTTAAGCGACATATTCATGTCTAGTAATTCAACGTCAAACACGAGTACAAAGGGTTATATGATGAGTCAGAGTAACATAGGCCATAAGCATGTTCGTAGATAAAACTCGCAACTTCATATCTTTTAGCTAGCTTGCAGCATCAAGCACCTCAAACAATGGTGTACAGTTTCTTGATTATTCACTAAATTGTAGTGGATGATCGTCAACGAATGGTAAGTCGAAACGTAAGTACAGCTTATAGGCCTAGTTCCCCTAATAACCAATTGATCAAATTGCAGGGAACATAAAGCTCAGGGATTCTAGTTAGTGTGCAGCATCACAACGTTTGATTCCGAAATTTTACAAAGTAAAGAAATACGAGTAGTAAAATCGTGTTACTATTATTTACTTTTAGATTGAGGTATCCATAAATCCCTCCTTCATTGTTTCCACTAATGATAGATAATAAAAGCGAATAAGAAAAATCTAATAAAAAGACGCCCTTTTGGGAATATGGCTCGTTTCACAGGAAAACGAAATGGTTTTCTGTCTGTGGGCGGGGAATGCTCATCAGACGCAAATAAAAGCGTTACCTTTCAATCATCGATCACTTTCTCCGCGCTCCAGCAAACACTTAGAAGCTCGGTGATTGGGAAGTACAGAGTTGGTGGATGCACAGATACAGTTTCTCCATCGACTGATTTGAATAGTGGAGCGTGAGTATACGGCAACTGACAAAGGTACAGTATATATTAACATGATCACACACGACACACACGACACAAACAATCTGCAGACGGAAGTGATTGTTACACTTGTCGAATACAGTTGTATAAGCGGGTACTGTATTAGCAGCATAGATTCCTCCTGATATTTGCTAAATTGCTAGGATCATAAGTGTGATTACACATCATTGAGCAAAGCATAAACTATGAGAACAACATTCCCTATATCACCAGCATTTATCTTCGTATTATTCTTAGACACTTGTCGATAGTACAGACGTACAGATAAGTAATAAAAACGGCGCTACATTGCCGAAAAATGGTCCAGCAACCCCACTTGAAGTTGCTTTTGAAGAATTAATCTAAACAAATGACACCAATCATCGAACATTGTTAACTTATATTCCAAGATATTAGACACGCACACTCGACACAAGTACACAGAATGATGTCTACTTTACTTGGATGAATCGTATTCAACATACATCTGTCGGGAAAGCGTTTCATAGACACGAACGTCACTTCATATTCGTGAAACTTGAAGTAAATGTGTCAATTTCTCGCCTATTCAGTAAGTCCAGGTTTCTCATCATCCCATCTCGATGACACTATCGGTCAGATAAAGTGTTGGACATCACACATTCACACAGTGTCGGTATACAGTGTCGAACACACGACTCAGCATCAAATTAACCTTCTTCATCGGTAAATTTAAGAATGGTCAAATCTTAATGATACTATTAGAACCATCAAAAGTCTTAAAAAAAAAAACGTCCTCCAATATGACGGTGAAGGACGGGTTTCTTGATGCATGAAAAATGACCACATCTAAGCTAAGGGTGACCATTGAATATATTGTAACCATTAATGACTAATGATTCACGTTTTAGTCAATAATGTGTTAGAAAACCCCTTAGATCGGTACCGTGTGAATCGTTAAGAATAAATTAGACTGAATGCGGAAGCGTACCTGAAGGATTCATAGTGCCCCTTTAAGATCTGGTCTTCCTTTGAGACACACCCTTCACTTTTCTTATGATTGATGGGAGACCAAAAGAAAACCCTTAATTACTGTATTTGTATTTGTGTGGATGGTGTGTTCAATGGGGACCAAACCTATATTTATAGTGTGAGACCCTTATAGGGTTTCCATAAATAAGCTGCCAAATATCTACCCTCATTGATATAAGGCAACTAGCCTGTTTTACACATTAAGTCCATGATCAATATTTTCTTATTACCCAATACCGATATTATTACCTTATGGATCACTTTATTTATCGGTTTATATTTTATAATAGTGCGATACATATTTAATTACATTAATACTATATCCGCATTTAATATATAAATATATTCTAACAATCTCCCACTGGGACACACATGTAATTATATGTGTATAACCTTAGCGCGCAACTGAAATGCACTATTATAACCTTAGGGTATTCTTCAACAATCTCGTCCATTAATCATACTAATGTAGGATCAAGGCGGCTTTCGTCACAATGAGCGTAACTAAACCTTCCTTGGTCACATACACCAATACAACTAAATGACATAGATCAATCATGGATGTGTAAGTCGGAAATTACACGCAATGTGATCTGACATGCCTATTTCCAACTGGTCCAACTTTAACTTTAATTGAGATCAAACAATGCAAAAGCATCACCTTTTAGAGTGGATAAAACTTTACACTTTAAACCTTAAACTTTAAACTTTATTTCTGCAGAATATCTGTATACAAGGTACACAAGGGAAAAATAAATACATACAGAACAAGTACTCCCACTAAACCATAATATCCTGACTTGATATAACTCCCATATGAGCAGTATGCTCTACAAACTTATTTGGAGGCAATCCTTTAGTCAGCGGATCCGCAATCATGGAGTTTGTTCCTATATGTTCAATTGAAACCGTACCACTCTGTATTCGTTCCTTTACGATGAGGAACTTTCTTTCAATATGCCTGGATTTACTCGAGCTTCTGTTATTGTTAGAGTACAAAACAGCTGCTCGATTATCACAATAAATTTTTAGTGGTCTTTCTATATCATTCACAACTCGTAAACCAAAGAACAAAATTTCAGAACCATATGCTCTTGAGCGTTGCTTGGTGACAAGCAATGAATTTCGCCCATAGTGGAATCGGCAATAGTAGACTGTTTGACTTTTCCATAAAATGGCTCCTCCAGCCATCAGAAAGACACAACCTGAAGTGGACCTTCGAGTGTCCAGGCATCCATCAAAATCAGAGTCTGAATAGCCAATGATCTCTAAATTATCAGACCTCCGATAAGTGAGCATGTAATCCTTAGTCCTTTGCAGGTATCTCAACACCCGTTTTGCTGCTTTCCAATGATCCATTCCTGGGTTGCTTAAGTATCTGCCTAGCACCCCAACTATGAATGCTATATCTGGCCTTGTACAAACTTGAGCATACATGAGACTCCCTACAACAGATGCATAAGGAATCTCCTGCATTTCTTTAATTTCAGGATCGCTTAGTGGCAATCAGTTTGAGACTGAATTTGTCTCCCTTAGCGACCGGAGTATACCCTGGTTTACAATCTTGCATGCCAAATCTCTTTAATACCTTATCGATATAGCCCTTTTGTGATAATCCAAGGATACCTCGAGAGCGATCTCGATGAATCTGGATCCCCAAAACAAAAGAGGCGTCACCAAGATCTTTCATCTCAAAATTATTTGATAGAAATTTCTTAGTTTCGTGCAATAAGCCTATATCATTAGTAGCAAGCAAGATGTCATCCACATATAAAACCAGAAATATAAACTTTCTCCCACTGAACTTATGATACACACAATCATCAACATCATTAACCTCAAAACCAAATGAGATTATAACTTGATGAAATTTGTGATACCATTGACGAGAAGCCTGTTTGAGCCCATAGATGGATTTCTTTAATTTGCAAACCATATTCTTTGGGTCTCCTGACACAAAGTTTTCTGGTTGCACCATATAAATCGTTTCATCAATGTCGCCATTAAGAAACGCTGTCTTTACATCCATCTGATGTAACTCGAGATCAAAATGTGCAACAAGTGCCATGATTACTCTAAAGGAATCCTTAGTAGAAACAGGAGAAAATGTTTCTTTATAATCTATACCTTCCTTTTGAGTAAAACCTTTAGCTACAAGACGCGCCTTAAATCTTTCCACATTACCCTTCGAATCCTTCTTGGTTTTAAATATCCATTTACAACCAATAGGCTTCGCACCTTCAGGTAATTGAATAAGATCCCAAACCTTATTGTCTTGCATAGACTTATATTCCTCATTCATGGCGTCAATCCACTTTTGAGCATTAGAACTTTTCATGGCCTGGCCGGAAGTTGATTGGATCATCTTCCAACAGTTCACTAGAATCCTCATGTTCTTGGAGATATACAAATTCATCCGAAAAGGGACTTCTCCTTACTCTAGTGGATCTCCTTAAATCTTGAGGTTGCTGAGTTTGAATTTCTGGGATCTCGTTCTCAATGACGGGTTGTTCTTGTGGAACAAACAAATCATCTTGAACGGGATCAATATTGACATTGTCCTGACGAGGTTCCTCATTTGCTCCTCCGATAAGAGTAGTGATGTAAAGGAACCTGCACATCATCTGAGCAACCATAGGAATCGAAATCGATTCTTCCTCAATTACAATGTCATTAACCTTATTTCTCCCCCCAAACTCAACATCCTCAAAAAATGTTGCAGTTCCCGTCTCAAATATATTCTTTACAGCGGGATCATAAAATTTAAAACCCCTTGATCGCTCCGAATAACCAATAAAGTAAATGCCACCGCTTTGGAGTCCAGTTTATTTTCATGCGGCCTATAAGGTCGCTACCACCGACATCCCCATACATGAAAATGCTTAAGACTAGGCTTTTGACCTGGCCCAAAGCTCATAAGGTGTCTTGGCAATGCTTTAGTTGGTACCCTATTTAGAATATAGGCTGCAGCCTTTAGTGCTTCTCCCCAGAGTGATGTAGGTAAGGTAGAATGACTAAACATACTCCTTACCATGACCATAAGAGTTCGGTTTCGTCTCACAGCAACACCGTTCATGCTAGGTGAACCTGGCATAGTGTCTTGAGGACTATTCCACACTCCTCTAGGTATTTAGCAAATGGCCCAGGACGTTGTTCACCTGACCCGTCATATCTGCCGTAGTATTCACCACCACGATCAGATTTGACAACTTTTATCCTTTTGCAGAGCTGGAGCTCAACCTCGCTTTAAAGCCTTGAACACGCCCAAAGACTCGATTTCTCATGAATTAGGTAAAGGTAGCCATAACGAGAGTAATCGTACTATGAATGATATAAAATACCGCTGACCATTCCACGAAGCCGTAGGAAATGGCCCACAGATGTCCGTATGTATCAATTCTAAGACGTCCGTAGCTCTGTTGGCTCCTACCCTCCTTACTTTGGTTTGTTTTCCTTTAATACAACTTACACAAACATTCAGGTCTGTGAAGTCAAGCGAATCTAGAATGCCATCGCACACAAGCCTTTGAATTCTCTCTTCGAGACATGACCTAACCTTTTGTGCCATAATGACGCTGAATTTTCTTGATTAAATTTACGCTTAGTACCACGTGATTCTACGTGCGTGTTTTCACCGTATGATGCAATATTATCAAGCATGTAAAGATTATCGAAACCACATAAAGAACTGGTTCAACAACATTTGAATTTAAAGACAATATAAATTTTTCTCATGCAAATGAACAATAATAACCTGGATTTGTCCAAGAGAGATACAGAATTAAATTAGTCTAAAAGACTGCACAACAAAAGTGTCTTTCAAATCCAAATAAAAACCAGTCCTTAATAATAATCTAAACGTGCCAATAGCATCAACTTCCACCGACTTTCCATCTCCCACGTAGATGTATCTTTCGCCTTCACTTGGCTTTCGGTGTACTAGGCAACCCTGCATAGAAACACTAATATGAGTAGTCGCACCTGAATCTACCCACCAAGTGTTTCTAGGTACTGAAGCTAAATTAACTTCAGAACAAACCAAATTAAGAATTGTACCTTTCTTTACTCGCTTAGCGAGCCAAGCCTGATATCTTAGACAATTCTTCTTTATGTGTCCTGGCTTTCCACAGAAGTAACAACCAGTTGGTTCATCACCTTCCTTCTCGCCATCAGACCCTTAGTTGCAGCCTTAAATTCAAACTTTCTTTTCTTGCCCTTTCCTTTAGAGGTACTAGCCAAGAGAGCAACATCAACCTTATCTTGCTTCAACCTCTCTTCCTCTTGCACACCATAAGAAATGAGCTCATTTAGAGTCCACTTCTCCTTTTGACAGTTGTAGCTTACTTTAAACTGTCCAAATTGTGTAGGGAGAGATAACAATACTAAATGAACGAGCAAGTCATCCGACAAGTCGAGCTTTAGTGGCTTAAGTTTTGAAGCAATATGTGACATCTCCATGATGTACTCCTTATATTTCCTTATCAATTGATATTTCCTTGAAATCAAGTCTTTGCAAAGAGCGCATTTGTTTTCTCGCTTTATCGCTTTTAACAAAACGCTTTTCAATTTCAAAGAAGAAATTCCTTGGCATTGGTAATCTTTTCTGACACCGCACCTCTAAAAGCCTCCTAATGCCGCTTTATGATCATAAGACTCATGCGATTGGATTTCTCCCACTTCTCAAATTCTCTCTTTTCATCTGAGAACTTGCATCCGTAAGAGGAGTGGGACAATCCACCCTGAGAGCAAGGTCTAGATCCATGCAGCCAAGAACAATTAACATGTTCTCTTTCCAATCCTTGAAATTCGTCCCATTTAGCATGGGAATAGAACTTAAATTGCCAGAAATAGTAGCAGCAGACATATTAACTGAATAAAACAAACAACTTTAATAAGAAACATGCTCATAAACCTTATTTAAAATTTAAATTCAAATAAGAGGTATATTTTCCCATCTCAAGACACCGGTAACAACATTAGTGTCAAGTCTTTGGACAGTAACACTAACTGTCAGTGGTAATCTTGTCGTAGTGATCAAACATTGACAATAATCATGTAAATACAAATTTTCCTTTCGCCGACTTGTATTCACACTTAATAAACCATATAATTGTCACATGTTTACCACCACAGGTGTTGTGTGTATTTCTGCCAAATATGAGCCTTCCTTTGGGCCGACTCACACCCGCACGAAAATACACACCCCACAGTATCCAATGTTCTCAATAAATTAATCATTACAAGACTAGCCTTCCTTTGGGCCGACATAATCCTACCGATCAATTTATCTCAAATCATTAGACCCAAATTTTATACCAATTTATTGAATTGAATTTAACCTTAATATTTCAATGTAAAAAAGTAACACTGTCACTGAAATATAATAACCGTATACTCTCGAAGCATTGATAAACATGATAAGAAACCAACATGTACAAGAGTATAACACCATATACCAATTCATAAGTAAAATTGCTGCAAACAACGGTGTACAAAACCAATAATAATACGGAGTACATAATGGTCTTTGACCAGGGGCGTAGTCAAGGGGTTCCAGGGTTAAGTCTCCTATGAGATTAGCCCTAAAAATTGTAGTTAAAATGATACAAAGAACCGGAAACAAATCTACTGAAGTCACTTCTAGAGGTACTAAAAATTTTAGTTACAATTAATAATAATTATCACTGAAATGGTACAAAAACTATATAATCGAATACAAATAAGGCGGACTTATAATAACTTATTATGAGAAAATTTGTGTTCATGGAAACCCCTCTCATTTGGCGAAAAAAAAATTAAGACGTAATTTAAATTATTGGAAACATTATGTTATGAATAATATATTAATAGTTATAGTTTTCGAGCAAATTTTCGAACACCTATTATAAGAGTCATGGATCCACCACTATCTTTGACAGTGGAAACGATTTTTCGCAAGACTTAATCTAAAATTAAAAATGTGGAGAATTCTATCAAAATTACGCAAATGAAGAGGAATTAAATCATTTGATATCATAGATTTTAGCACGAAATAAAAACGATAACACAAATAAAATTCAAAAATTAAAGAAAGAAAAAGTATACATTGTAGAGCATGGATTAATCTGCTTGCTTTGTGATCATCATCATCATCCTCAATCCTCATCCTCGTTTTGCTGTCATCTTTGCTACATGTACTAGAAAATAAAATTGACTAAAAAATAAATATAATTTGCCATTTTTTTTATTTTTTTTGCTTTAAGTATAGAAAATGTTAACATTTTTTAAATAAATGTTGCGTAATTATCCATAAAGTCAGCTATTTTATTGACCTAGTGATACTTACTTATATTAAATCAATCTCCGCCAAGTCGGTAATGGTTTGCGGAAAATGAGAGTCAAATACAACTTCATCACCTACCGAAAGACAATATCTCGGCATATTATGCGCAATAGTATTACCACCACGCTTGACACGTACACACCTACTAAAAAAGTAAACGACACACTAAAGCTAAGATCTCATCAATGTAAAGACCTAGAGCCTAGAGGGCATCTCAACTCCGTTATCGACTTTATACTCTGCACTACCGTAAAAGCATCACTTTCGACAATGACATGACTCAAGTTGGCTTCCACTGCTTTCCGTAACCCAAACGCGATCGCCTTAGCTTCGACTACTTCACTCGACCACCACGCTTGCAACCTGCATCACCCCGCCAGCCTCACCTCTCCATTCCCATCCCTGCATACAAACCCCAGCCCCACAACACCATCCCCGAACATAACATTGCAGCATCAACATTCAATTTGACCAATCCCGATTCCGGTCACTGCCACGTGAACCCTCCTACATGCGATCTCACATCGGTTATAAGATGAGAGTTGATCTAGTTTATAAGGCTTAGGTGTCAATTGGTCCTACATTTTACGAGCGAACTCTCTCATACTCTCAGGTGTGAGTGTGTGACACAAGGAAAAGAGACGAATTTTCCAACACGTAAATGTAACTACATTTTAAATAGATCGTGACCCTTTTAATTAAAATGTGTCCAATTTTATATTATATCAATGATCACATTGTTATATTTCATACATCATCTTTCATTACAATTTTTTTTTTTTAAAAAGACGGTTTTTTTAAAGACTAATCAAACGACAACAAATATAAAAAAGTGAACGGTCCGAGCAGGAGCACAAAGAGAAAAGTAAAAGATGAAGCCGACATTAATACAAAAACGTAGTATAGTCGCATCACTCAAACTCTTTCTCAAGTAATTTCCAATTTTTTTCGCTCATCAACTTTCCTTCATCTTTCTTCCTTTGATCTTCGAGCAACCTACTATTTTCGGTAATTATATTCATCTGACTTTTTCAATTGATTAATTTTGTTAGGTTTTTCAGTTCTATTTTCGGCAATTTTATTTTTGCTAGGGTTTTGATTTCATCGCTGTAATTGCAATTCATGAATTTTTTGTTTGTTTGTTGTTGTTAGGGAGGAGATAATCGCGAAGAATGTTCTCGAAGATTTTCAGCGGTCGAACGCAGGCGAATAATGCCTCCGCTAGTACCGTCGCTACTCTTCAGAAAATGAGTGAGGTAATTATGTTTTTTGTTCTTGAATTTTCAGTATGTTTTTGCAGAATTTAGCTGATTTTTGTTGTGTGTTGAGCTTCTTGCTGATTGATTGATTGTTGATTAGCTAACTGATTAAAATTGAGTGAGCTGATTAAAATTGATTTTGTTGTGTTTCGAGATTGTTGCTGATTGTTGATTTGCAAGCAGATTAAAATTGAGCGAGTTACTTTTATCGGATATTCGATTTTATTTTAGGATCTTGTCGATTTTGTCCTGTTTTAAGATTGTTAAATTCGTTGTTGATTATTAGCAAGTAATTCTTTCCGAATTTGGATGAGATACTGTTTTTTAGGATAATCTTATCATTTTTTTTTTCCGGAGTAGGTAATTGTATTGTGTGTCGAGATTTATGCTGATATTCAGTCAGTAATATCGTTAAAAATTGGTAGATGTTGATTTTCTAGGTTATTTAAAGCATTTCTTAAGGGACGGTGATCATGTCTGTCGTGTTTTGAGATTGATGCTGATTTTAATCAACAATTGAGTGAGTCAATGTTTTTCTATTGATAATAAGTCTCATCTTATAATCTCAGATTAACTGTGTTCATAGATTGTTAGATTATCAAAATTGTGTATGATTGTTTTGTTATTTTTTGTTTTGTTTTGTAATCAATCTTTTATTTAAGGATTTAGCTGATTCTGTTACGTTGAGATTGTTGCTGATTGTTCAATTGCAAATAATCAATAGTTAAATTTTTACATCGATTGGACTCTAAAAGTGAAAATAGGTACTACGGAGTACGGAGTACAAGTTATGAGTACAAGATTGGACGATATTGTTGAATTAGGTTTATGCTTTTTTGAAACATTTAGTAGCGGTTTCAATAATGTGTCGTAAGTGTGGTGTTTGATTTTTGTTACTATAAGTGTTCTAGTATGATAGGTTGTATGTCGGGTTAAAGTTTAACTAAAATTTCGTGAGGGTTTTGAGGAGGGTATTGAATTTTAGGGTGATGTTGTTTTGAGAATATAATAATGTTGCGCAAGATTTGTTGTAAATAACCAACCACTTCGGCCTGGTAGATGATTTAAAATCGTTGGACAAAGTAGGAAGCTGAGGATGCTTCTATGGTGTGAGGTCGTGATCAAATTAATGGGAGATCAATGCTGTGCTAGCAAGTATGTGAGTCTGTTTGGTTCGGGTTTCACTCGCGAAAATTTAAGTTGTGCTACTATGCTTATTGGTGAAACCCGCAACAAATGTAAGTATGTAACAGATGAAGATTAAGTGGGTCCTCCTTGAGGTGACGGAATTATAAATTTCAGACTACAGTCCTGATAATATGACTAATATGCTGTCATTCAGGAGATATGAATGTATTCGATATTTCGATTCATGTTTTAATTGGCATTATTGACTGAAGTTTAGTCTAACTGACAGTCTGTATCCATCTGTGAATTCCTCTCAACTTTTCCTCTAGACATACTTTAAATACATCACTTTAACTCAATTTATATGATTTCTTGCTCTACCTCCAACGAGAACTTTGGATGTTGTAGGAACGTTGATTCCGACTTCTCGTGACTTGTATTTGTCGAGATCAACATGTTGGTGCTGATTTATATCTTTTTGCCATGTTCAACATATATTTGATACGAGTAAGTCTTGCATAAAACCGTTTCACGCATGCAACGGAGTTCTTATGAGTAAAATGTGACTATTTTAATGCTTAAATGACCCCTTTAACGCTAAATGTGACCGCTTTAAAGCTCCCTAAAATGGTCACTTTAAACGTTAAAATAGTCACTTTAGACCTTAAAGTAGGCACATTTTAGTTGTAAATACTCCGTCGCACGCGTGAGACGGTTTTATGTGAGCATTTGTGATTTGATACGGAGTACTTAAAATGTAGAAGCTTATTTTCTTAATTTCTTAACCAAAACAACCATTTCAATAAGATGAGTATCGATATAGTATCAGATTTTCTCAGGTGAAAATTGCTCATATTGTCAAACGGAGCTTTCTTATCATTTCATGTTTTCTGCAGGCTCTTGAAATGTTAGAGAAGAAAGAGCAAGTTCTTATAAAAAAGGCTGCGGCTGAGATTGAGAAGGCGAAAAATTACACTCGGGCAAAGAACAAGCGAGGTATGTTTCTTTTTGATGATTTCTTTTCTGAAATTTGTCATTCTATGGACAACTACGAGTACATAACAAATTTCATTTGTTTGTTTCTAGTAGCTTGTTTTCTACATTTCCGTTGCATATTTGTGACATTTTGTTTAAAGAATATGTTTGTATTCTCCCGAATATGCCTTCTCATCACCCAAAATATTGATTACGAACAAGAGGTTGGCCTTATGGGGTCCTTGGACAGTAAATTATTTTGGTTTATGTTGTCCAATTTCACTTCTAATTCTTTTTATTTTTGTCATATTTATATAACAAAAATAAATTCCACTCATGTCATTGAGGAGAGGACCGTATACTTGCCATGTTTTGGTTCTCGATATAGTGGAGTAAAGCAAATTGGCTCATCTTCTCTTTTATTGTGATATATAAGTCATTCTATTGAATTATTGACGCAATCTTCATGTTGGGTCATTCGGAAACGGCCTCGAAGCGGGGGTAAGGCTGCATACATCCAACCCCCCCTTACCTCGCAATTTGCGGGAGCCATTGAGGCACTGGGGTGTTGACGTGTTGTTGTTGTATTTATATAACAACAATTTGAAAAAGAATATAAAAAATTAGGACCCCATAGTACAATGTTTCCGGGTCCGCCACCCCGAGTAGGGCAACTAAAAATAACAATATCGCCTTGGTGCTAACGGAACTTGGACTCGCATGCGCCTTATAAGGTACCATTGCTCGAACGAGGGAAAAAAAAAAGAAAAAAAGACTGCATCGAAAGTAAAATGGCAAAATGTGATTAGACTGTGAAACTGTTAGGAAAAGAGGAACATAAAAACGAAAAAGCAAACGGAAACGATCCTATAAGAAACAATGACAATGAAAAGATGGAAGGGTAAACCAAAGGGAAAACAAAACACATATCAACATGAATTCATGTGCATGCGTCGCAAATTTGTTTACATTGTTTGACATAACTGAGCTGTTGTTGTGAAGCTGCAATACAATGTTTAAAGAGAAAGAAGCTGTATGAACAGCAAGTGGAGCAGCTAGGAAATTTTCAACTGCGAATCCATGATCAGGTTACGATATTTCTGTTTTGTTTCATTCAAGCTTATGCTGCTCTAACCTGTCTAAAGTTCGTCTACTTACATCTTCTGTGCTATGAGAAAAGCTTCTCCCACTCTTGTGTAGACGCTGTGATCATGCATTTTTATTGAGTATTGTCGCGGTTCTTGTATACAAATAGTGCGTGGCTTAGACATTAATCAGTTTAATTTTGTGTTGTACTAATATTTTTCAGATGATAATTCTCGAAGGAGCCAAGGCAACAACGGAGACCGTTGATGCATTGAGGTCTGGTGCCAAAGCTATGAAGGACATGCAGAAAGCAACGTGAGTTCCGGATATATCGTAGTTTCAGTTTAGTGTTTGATTCCAAGTTTGAAAAGTGGTAAACTGATAATATGATGAATTGGACCCAAATTGCACCATGCTAAATTAGAAGTGATTTTCCGAGTACAAGAAATATTATTAACAACCTTTCTTGCCGTGTTTTTTTTTTTCCAGGAATATTGATGACGTGGACAAGACGATGGATGAAATCAACGAACAGACGGAGAACTTGAGACAGATACAAGACGCTCTTGCTGCTCCTATCGGCACCAATGATTTTGACGAGGTACAATTATTTTCCATTTCATCTACACTTCATTACCCAAAAAATTTATTTTAATTATGGTATTTACGTTTTTGAAGGACGAACTGGAAGCTGAGCTGGAAGAGCTCGAAGGAGCCGAGTTAGAGGAGCAACTCCTACAGCCAGCGATGCCTACACCATCAACAGCTGCACCAGTCAAGCAACCCGCACGACCAGCTGTCCCCGTCCAGAGGGACGCTGAGGAAGATGAACTTGCCGAACTTCAAAAAGAAATGGCGCTTTAAGCGACATTTTTTTGGTGTTTTTTTATTTTAATTTTATTGTATGATAAAAGCTAATGTAACCTTTCCCACTGATTGTTAATGACTTGTACACTGAAATTTCAGCGTCGATAGATATTGAAATTCGATGTTAATAATGTTCCATTGTGATTATATTATTGCTACTTCGTCTCTCGTGTCTCGTGCTCAAATATTTGGTCGCTGGAAGAAATTTTCCAGTGTCATTACTCGTGTCTGCTGATGTTAATATCGATTTTTCCTCGACAGTTATTTTACAAAAGTACACAAAACACATGCCAGTAAAAGCGAAATCAGACTTCAATTTCCACACCATAGAAATCTAGAGCTCTGACCTAAGGGCCGCAAAACACAATTTTTTTACAATTGCACAGTTGTGCTAGAGTTGAACATGACGATCTCGTCTATCTGCCTCCACGCCCCGGATATAGAGGAGAGTTAAGAGACTAAACTGAGTTTCGGTAATGTGATAGTGTAAAGTCCTCTCTATATGAAATCAAATCCTCCGCCACCTGGCTGAAGATCTGGGTGCGTCCCGCCTCTAGGAGTTCGCCCTCTCGGGAATCTGCGTATTCATGTTGGGATTACTCGATATAAACACCCAAGCACGTGCACAAGATATTTGTTCTCGTTCGCTATTCGAGTACAAAGCTAAGAACAAGAGAATAATAAGTAAGATCAATTACCTTCCGAAATTACCAGGTTCAAACCCAGGTACCCCTGGTGGACCGTAAGGATCAAACCGAGCACCAGGTGGAACACCACCACTGCCACGAAAAGAGATAAAAATAAATACATGGCAACCATGACTAAGGACTTGTTCACCTCATCGTATATTTTCTTAACTTATCAAACACATCAGCAACCTTCATTCAATTTCAGATGACTTCGGGGGTAAAAATAACAACTTTAGAAATCAGACAACTTCAAAAATCAACTTAAGATGAAGAGAACAAATCCAAAAGTCTTCAAATACGAAAAAACCGAAATCCACATAATAAAATGAGCTCAACACTCACAGTCCTCCTGGTCCTCCTGGACCGTCGGAGAAAGCACCTCCACCGGCAAACCATCTAGGATCCTCGGGACCTGAGGAAGAAGCCAAATCAGATGCCGCGGTCCCTGCCCTGGAAAACTTAAATACACTACGAGCAAAATAACATCGAAGTAGCAAATAAGACTAACCTACTAACATCGATCCTCCGCCAAAACCACCCCTGTAATAGTTTGACAAGGTGCAGGTTAGTAGTAGGGGAACTATGGAAAACATAACATGACATTGCGCAAGATACAATGAGAAAGAAACCAACCTCGAAGGATATATTCCAGCTCCACCACCAGGTAAAAGATCGCTTCCACCTATTGGATTAACAGGAGGAAGGACAAACCTATATAGAAAAACACCAAAAAGCGAGCTTTTGTGAATAGTGGTGAACGCAAAGCATTAATCATTGTTAAAAAAAAAAAAAAATTGAAGCGGAGATTACAAATAGATTTATTACTCTTCCATTACCGACATAACGCATATTTATTAAGCACAATTGTAAGAAGCAAAAGACAAAGTAACTATGCTTCCAATTTTAGAGGTGAGACATGTGAACCACTTAAGCAAATCGGTATATTAACTGCTGAATTCTGATTAACTGCTAAGAACATAAGGCCACATTTATCAGCGAGACAGCGACACATTGCATGGGTCATCAAGATTTATGAAAACCAAAAAAGAAAATGGTTATTTTGACCTGCGGCAACATGCCTTATGAAACATGTCAGTGGACAAATAACAAAGTGACGAGATGACTTGTGGTCGTGGGTTGAGGTATGAGAAATTAATACGGTATTTTATTTATCAACACTCTATAAGTTAATGGTTGCTGATAAGATGGTCTAACATAGGAAGCATTATGTCACTTCACTGGTAACAATTTCCGAGCATTCTCATACCTACATATCTATAGCCCAAACGCTACTAGCAATTGATAAAATGTCTATTCTTCATAACAGTTCTATAACACAAATTAGATAGATAACCTTGGAGGAGGATCCTGCAAAGTAGGCCCATCAACAATTATGTTGCGCTCCTCGGAAGCATGTGAGCTGTAACGAAAAACAAAATGAGACAAAACTTAAAATAGTTTGTCTTGATTGATAAAAAAAACTTTAGGCAAGTTGTACAAAGTTAAGTTTTATGCAACACGACTTTGAATTTCAGCACCTCAAATTTGGAATCCAAGCTTCAAAAACATTCTAACAACCAAGGAAGTCGACGTACACTAGGTACAATAAGCCCCATGTTTGGCCTTTCAACCATTCCAAACCACTATATTCTTAAAAGACGATAGAGGCCATCAGTAAATATCCTAAACAACTATGCATTGCCATTGACCATAGGAGCTATAAAGTACTCCGTATTAAAGTATAATTACTATAACTAAGGACTCATTTGGCTTGAAGGTATTTGTTACCAAAGAAACGGAGGTCGACAGATACACAAGCGCTACATGGAGAAGAGTTGATGCAAGCAGTAGTGAGGGAGGGAGGAAGCAAGAGGTCATCGGTAATAATATACGAGGGTAACACCTGCATAACTTTTATCCTCTTTATGGGGTAACCACTAGTCCAATACCATCATTTCCTCGTTTCTCTCATGCTGAATTTCGTTACACCAGTAATAATTACCCAAATACTGTCCTTCTAGTAAATGGAGAAAACTGAATTATACAAATAACTTATATCGTTATTTACCTAAGTATTCTTATCAGCAATTCATGACACAGAGAGATATCAAGTTGTAACAGCGAGATTTCAAGCGACCAAACAACATAATACTTTCATCTGAAAATTTCTCCTTTCCTCCTGCCCATTTCCTCTATAGACTATAACCAGGCACATAATTAATCGCCAAAAAAAAAACATTCAAAATAGAATACTGCATGCTTATAGTTTCATATGATGCAATGGCAACATCAAAAGCACATCCCCGATTATTACCCACATGCAGTAACAACGAAACTGCACAAATGCACGATAATATTAGTTTCAATATTACCTTGAAGGACCCTTCGAGTGACTGCCATCAGAACCGCCCTCTAGTTTAGACAACAAATCTGACTCCAAACTGCGTACAAGCTTTCCCAAATTCTTGTATTGCGCATTGTAACCAGTAGCATCAGTCTCCGTGACGCATTCATGAACACTGCAAAAGTCCCGAATTGAATAAAAACAAATTAACAAATCACCAAGTTTCAATTTCTAGCGTTCTTTTTAGGGGAAGTATGTACTTGATATCGAGGTGGACTGGTTCTGATGCGCCGTCACTTAAAGCATCGACCATCAACGCATCACCCATCACCAAACACTTCACTAAAACCTTCTTGTTATCTTTCTCGGGGTTTACATACACAAAGGCGTACTGGTCTTCCACCTCATTCCATCCCTCAATTCCTACCTCATCTATAAATATGAAACACACAATATTAATTCGATAGAAACCACAAAAGAAGCATATCACACAAACCATCATAAAGCACTGAACTTAGAATGAATACATAAACGGAAACTTTAAGTTGCAAAAAAAAGCTTCCCCTTATCAATGATTCGGGGAAACTTTCACTTTCATATAAATACCCACCACATCGTTGCCTAATTCATAGTACTACAAAAACGCACTTAGTAAAGTATTTGATAAATACGAAGTACGGAGTAGTAGATTTTAACCAAATACCATAATAAGAACCAGTCCTTCTCATCTTAATTTCCCTTAACTTATCGAACACTACACAAAACTCAAAATAACTTCAAATTGCTCCAAAAAAACTTCGACATATAGAGTACTATAAAAACACTAAACTTCAGAAACTTTCGGAATTCTTCAAAACTTCTGTAACTCAAAAACTACGTCCAACATATTCAACTTACACCATCTCTCGTCCTTCAACCTCCCTCCTCCCTCGCTGTGAAAAAACCGATATTGTTTTGATACAACCTAACGGTGATGTAGAGAAACACAACAAAAGCACAGGTGGCCTACTTAAGCTTCTAACACGAACCGACAAATCACAGCGCTCAAATACTTCTCACTAGCTACTTACCACTTCGAATCACACCGTTTCAAGCAAATAATCTACTTCACAAAATACGAAAACACGCTCATATACTACTCTTCTATCCACCGTTGTTCCCGTACAACAAGTTCAAACGTTTCGAAAAACGGACGAATTCACAATCAATATATCAACAATTCACATGAAAATGAGTACTTCACATCAAATAAAATACTAGTACACAACAAAGAATTTGAAAATACCAGCGGAACGACAAGTGTCGTCGAAAGCGGGAGGTCCGGTGGCGGTGAGAACAAAACCGGCGGCGAGAAACGACGCGTGTACAGCAAACGCCACCTTATCGTGGCCGTTACGAAACGACGGACGAGAAGCTCTGATCACCGCCATAACTGACTTTTCAGTCGCCATAATTGACCTAATTTTACGCAGAATTTCACCATTAAAACCTAATTTTACGCCCTAAAATCGCACAAAAACTAAGGCATAGAATTGTCGCCAAAAAAAGTTAAAATTACGATTAAAAAAAAAAAACGAGATTAAACTGATTATATGAACAAGATTGAGAGATAGTGAAGAGAATTACCTTGTTAGTGAAAGTGAAATTGAAATCGAAATCGATTGAATGAATTTGAAGAGATGATTTTGAAATAATTTGTGAGAATTACGAATACATGTGAAGACTGTGAAGTACGACGAAGACTTTTTAATGAAGCAAAAGTGTTCTTAATTTGATCAATGTGAATGTTTATATAATAAACTCTAATTTAAGTAATATGAAAAATATAATATTAATATATTACCTAAGTTGAACTAAACCTTACTGTATAATTATTCTAAATAAACCTTAATATAATATTATTATAATATGGTATATTATCATATACCATAATATCCTCTAAAGATTAAATAAGTAAAATGCATTCAAACTTTAACACATTCTCTGTAATAAAAAAATTTTCTTAATTTATCTATCAATCATTCCAAAAGAAGATTAGGACATGACTAATTAAATGTACTTAATAGGATTGAAGTGAACTTTTTAGTTTGCAAACTTGTGCTTATCGTGACAAAATTGAACTTATAGAGGGTTGACCTGAACTGAATTAAAAAGAGCTGAATTGAATTTAAAGGAACATAAATTAAATCGAAAGCAACACGAAACATATTTTTGGCTTTTTGAAATTACATAAAACCAAATAACCAATATGCGAGTTAAGAGAAGCCATCATCAAGAATTGACCAACTAGTACTTCCTACTTGTTTCAATATTACATTTTCTAAATGAAAAGTTCACCAAAAAAAAAAAAAAAAAAAAAAAAAAAAACATTGCAAATCACAAAATGCAAAAAAAGAAAAAACACTTCACATGCAGTTTTACCAAAGAAGTCTTAGCCTAGTTGTTTCGGATAGATGTATTGTATTGGTCTTGCGCTTCATCTTACACCCAAACGAACATCTAAACCGTTGCTTTGAAGAGTTTCATACTGATTACTAGCTGAAAGAACGGCATCACGGGCTTACGGCTCCTCAGTAGTAGGCTTTGCGAGGGTTGTTCTATACAGAGGAACAAACATGTATCAGTCGTTAGCCTTTTAAAAAGAGACGGTAGAGTAACAAGTTACCACCCGCATTTAGCCTGATTTATATCAGTCGAATAAAATTTTGGCGATCCAACAATAACGAGTTTGACTATTAAGCAAAGTAAAATTGTCGCGTTTGTAACTTTTTTTTGTTTTTTGGAATTAAGGTAAGTTGTAACTTGTAAGAACATATTCAGTCAATTTTTGCATTGCTTAAGCACCAAAGTCATATAAAAATAAAATAAATAGGATCGAGGGAGTAGTAGCCGTAACCCGCAAAACAACATACTAAAGTAGCAAAAGAGCGAAAAAATAAGATGGAAATACCAGAGGGTTGGGTCTGTGGCGATATCCCAGCATCATACGCTTCTTGTATTGTTCGTAAATGTCGTCCTCAGGAGTCACTTCACCAGGTTGTTGCGCGCCAACCCCCAAATGATCCTTCTTCACATTTCCTGCTTGAATCGGATCTGCAATGCCTTTCCTCGAACTTCCCAGCCCTTCCCCTGAAGCATTGTATATAAGACCATTAATGTAAACATATTTACGCCTCGCACGTGATCTATACTTACGCTAGACTGCTAGTTGTTATATGTATATCGACATGAGTTTGCGAAGTTGTAATTAACTACACGAAAGGTGAGAGATAGAAACGTGGCACAACTAACCCAAGTGGTATTGACCTCAGCAAAACACAAAAGGCATATAACTCGAATTGACCCAATCTCAGGGAAAAAAACAAAACCCAATAATGATTAATTCGACACAAATGTCCCGTTTATAAGTCCAGCCAGAGCATGCATCTTGATTAATCACAATCCCAGTATCTACACTTAAGTGTTTCACAAAATGTCCTAAGTTTCGTGATTAAAAAGCTTCATTATCAAAGCGTTCATCGATATAGTTCTCCATACATCCTTCAGAATCAAATGATGCTATAGCTTAGTATATCTCAATTCATATTATGGTCAAAGCTCAGATATTTGGCCTCAGTTTCAAGTGATTTATGAAAAAAACAATCAACGAAAATTCAAAGTCGATGCAGCCTGCAGATATTAGAACATACCTTCTCTCCAACCCATTTTCGATAAAAGTTTATGACCAACATTATCAGCTTGTATCTTTGCCTTGTCAGCAGCTTCTTTAGCAACTTTCTGCGCAGCGACATCATCACATTTAGCCATAAAACTTTCAAGTTCTTCCAGTGGTATATAATCTCCCATGTGATGACCTCGCTTTCCTGAGCCTGCCATGATGACATTTGAAAAATACGTTGAGTAAGTAACATTATAGAAGTAATATACACCAGGTCAACATAACAAAATTCTAGAATGCTTCATTTCATGGCCAGAAAGCACGAACGCATCCATAAAATTTATGTTCACGTAATTGGAAGACTTGTAGGAGAAAGGTAGCTGTTGAGAGCTGACCTTGAAGAGAAGATGGTGGAGGCATCTCATCATGTGATTGCTTCGGCGCTCTCCTTTTTTCTTCCGCTGCAGCTTTCTTCGCGTAATATTCCATCATGGCTATCGGATCTGCTTCACCTAGACAAAAATAAAAAGAAAAAAGAAGAGATAAAAAAAAACATTGATTCAAGAACATATAGGTAGACTAATGATTAAAAATAAAAAAAAAAGTACTTATGACATATGTCATAGAAACTCGATGAAACAAGTGTCAGTCAAGAACATGGACTGAAGATAGAAAGGAAACGTTTTTCGAAAGAAATATCACATATTAGTATATCACATCAGCTACCACGGGCCAAAGAATTATATGACATTTGTGATTAAGAGTAATCAACACTATAGATCATATTAAAGAATCAAAAACAAGATGGCAGCATACATAAAACAGATTTAGTTTGCTTGGATAGGCTACGTGCTACTGAATCCAGAAAGGATGGAAGTCTTCTCAGTTACACAAAATAGCTCATGAAACATCACAAAATCTTACCAGATTTTGAAGATGAGGTCTCGTGTGGACTGGACCCATAGGATTCATACAATGCGGAAGCGGGGGTGTGAAATTTTAAGTGCGGGCTGTCCACCCTCCTTGAGATACTGCTCGCTGGTTCGCTCTTATTACCTGCACACATTTTCAGTCAGTGAATATATCTCCGAGATAAACTAGTTAAAATTACAAACAAAGGAACAAAACACTCTAACTCATTCAGAAGGAAATGAGAAACGAAAAATGAGAAATGAAAAATGGAGTTTCCTATTATTCTCAAAGTTAAATAAAACTGGAGAGGTTCTCTTTACTTGTCTCCCCCACCCCTTTCTTTCACTTTATGTTTATAATCACTCGATTTTTTTTTTTTTTTAATGGTAAAAATGTAAATTCTATCACTCGATCTTTTATCCCAAGGTTTCCCTTCACATCTGGCTCCATTTAAGTATTTTGACTTAGAACAATTGTTAGACTATCCTAAATCTGTTTGGAGCCAAGACATTGCATTCATATCTGTTGTTGATCAGAGTAGAGAAAGCTAACGGTAATTATTAGATGGCAAAGAAAATCTAACCACTCAGTCCAGTGCGTATATCCTTAGTTTGCGCAAGTGCCTTCTCTTCTTCTTGAAAACGATATTCATAGTACTTGTACTCTGTACAGTTTGGGTCAAATAGGAAACTGCAGAATGAACAGGAAAATAATAAGATAAAACCGTTCCTAAAAGCCAGAAAGAATAAATGAAACAGTCTCACTGCAGAGAGAAGCTTACACAGCATCTGGACAACCAAAACACACATATACACACTAGAGACATACTACCATCTAATGTAACTATGTAAGTAGCAAGCTACACTAAAGAGCAAAAGGGCATCATTACTCGATCACACAAGTTTCAAAAACTCCAGCAGTCATAATATGAAATACAAAAAGAGTGGCGTCTAAGTCTACTAAACTCCCTCATAACAATGCATATGTATAGCATACGGCGACAATGATACATATGTGTACGTGTATGTAGTCCCAGATTACAACTACAGTGTACAACTGAAATGGCCAAAATCAACAAATAGCAATTAAAGGGTCCTTTTATTAATCATCGTTAGAACCCTTTGACTCTGAAAAATAATCTCTAATCTCGATTGCATACGAATACATCTGAGATCCATTTGCTGAATGGTATTCACTGAAGCAGCCAACGGAAATGACAATCACTGCTTAGCGATTCCAAAATTTATTTCCAAAGAAGTGGTAGCATCAGCACCGTCGACATCCAAACAAGGGCTAACAAATCATTCTAGGCCAAAAGACATGACATAATTTTCCTAACTTCCCAAATTTTGGCGCACAGATTGCCATTAATTCAGACCCCTGTAACCCCATGTGAATAAAACCGGCATGACCGTAATGATTACTCGTTACTCAAGATCCTTCACAGTTCACATACCTGAAAGGAGTATTTCCAGGATTCTTCTGGCGGGTAATATCTTCAATTTGCCTCCCGTTTTTGGCTGCGAAACTAGCTAGTCTATCAGCAGCTTTCTTCACTGCAGGATCACTAGGGGAAGGAGGTGCTGCACGTCACTTAAAGAACTGATTAATACCAATGTGCATGAACAGTGCAGTGCAAATTACTCTGGTAGAAGGCGTGCCATAAGTTCCATATCGTTAATTGAACATGTATGCTGCATATGAGACAAGATGTTTAAAGATGTATGGTCCAGACACATGTTAATTCAGAAAAAGAGTGTCATCATATGCCTTTTACGAAACATGGCAAATACTGTAATATAGTTGAAACACTTTACACGGCATAACACAAGCATGCAAGAGAATAGATAAGTAGGTCAGAAGAAATGAATCAACAGTGCACAAGTTGTCGTGCTTAAACGGATAAGAGAAACTGCAGTCCAAAGAAATTATAACGAGGTATTGACACAAACAAACATTACCAACATCAACTTTTGTTGAAGACGGCTCAGAGAAATTTGATCGACCCATTCTTTGTCGTTTTGCAGAAGCTCCATCTGGTGCATTTCTAATGTCTGTGTCAACATCATCATCTTCTTCACTTAATTTTACAGCGGGTGCAACAAGCTTCGACTTCTGCTTCAAGCTGAATGCAAGCTTGCTGCCTGAAGCAGTAGTGGACGTTTTCTGCACATCATTATGCTTAGTTTCTGCAACAAGTTTCACACTAGAGCGAGCAGGAGTCGAGTTCCGAGTTGCGACGGTTTCTGTTTTGGAATCCTCAGCTGCAGCAGCCTTCTGCGTTTCTTGCTGAAGTTGTTTGAATCTCTCCATAAACGACCCATCATTAGCAAATAAGCTAGGAGGCACTCCCCTATCCATGAGAATATCCACGTGCTTATAAGATGCTCAAAGGAATTCAACTGTCGACAAGATCTTTCAAGGCATTCAGACATACAAATATACAACCATTTACAGAGAAATATTTCAAATACTAGAACAGCATTTTTCTTTGCCATGCAAAAGAAACAATATTCGGCATCACACCCAGTGCCTTATAGAGAGATAATTGGGGGCCTCGGGTGTATGCAACCTCACCCAACGAAACAACATACGATAATTTTGATTTGACTAGAACCATATTAGCAAAACATTTTGCACGTTGTACGGTTGTACCTCAGTATCAGCTGCTAAGTCTAAATGAGTTCGTTCCTCTTCAATTATTAGCTAGCTATTGCAGTTTGCACATGAACCAGAAAATTTACGCCACCACACACACTACCACCCTCTTTTAAATTGTACGTAATATCTAATTTCATAGTCTTTCCTCACGCCTACATGCTCCAATTGAACTGTGGTAAGCGACTATGTGACGCCGACATTTATATTGACCGACACGACATGATACTTCGACACATCACATCTGACCAAAAACTGAATAAACTTCATACCCAATAGCCATATCCGACACGATGACAATTGACAAGTGCAATGATGGAAACAACTAACAAAACCGGTATCAACAATGAACTTTTTTTTAAAATCTAAATAGAGACAACTCGGAGTGCAACAGATCATCAAAACATCTACGATGTTAAACCGATAAATCAAAACCTCGACAAAATTCCCTAAAATTGAACAAAATTAATCAAATCTCAACCCTCAACAGCAAATTACAAAACGAGTTAATAGATTGACAAAAACTCAGTTTTTTTACGCGAATCAAGCGATTCAACAATTGAATCGCCAGATACATATTTTACCTCAAAATTAAACTAATTAATTAGTCTTACGCAATGATTAACAGTAGAATTACAAAAATTATAAACCCTAAAATTGAAAAATTGAAAAATTGGAGAATTAAGAAGCACAAAAATCGATCTACAAACGAAATTAATCAAGTAGAAAACTCAAAATCAAAATAAAATCAAACGACCTTCAAGACGAATCAAATGAACAAGATAGAACAATCGATTGTGCCGAACAAAACGCATAAATCAATGTTTGAGATTAAATAGCAAATTATGCTGAAAATAATCGAAGATGATAATTAAATTGAAAGCAAGTGAATTAAATTGGGCGAAAAAAAAAAATACCTGAAGAAATAGTTTAATCTCCGGAATAGAATCTCAGCTTTTGATTGAAAATCAATAGAATTGCCGAATTATGTTATGCACTCCAATCAAGGGCTGGTCTGGGTCCGGGCCGGGTTTCATTTTCAAGGGCTGAAGTCGGTCCTTTTGTGTGGCGGGCCGGGCTCAAGTTAGGTCGGACTGAACTTGCCAAATCAATACCCGAGTCTACCAGTCGGTTATAACTTTGCAGAAAGTGGGGCCCGATGGGCCGGAGCTTAAAATTCAAGGCACGGGTACTAGGGGTGAGCAAAACCGGTTACGAGCTCCGGTTTTGAACTTCGATTCGGTTACTCGGTTTACAGATGAGGAAAATTATCATTCCACCCAATTCTTTCGGTTTTTCAATTTTTTGGCAACCGGGAAATCGATTTTAAAAACTCGGTTATCCATTTTCACTTTGTTGTCAAACTATTATTTTTAGGATTAATTGTCAAGAATAATCCGAACTGGTCCTCTTATTCCATAAATAATCCGAACTCGAATTAATCCACGAATAATCCCAACTATTGAAGTAACATTCCAATAATGTACTTTGACCAATTTCAATCGACTCTACCATGTAAAAAAAATGGTGAAATCGACTCTAACTTTGTCTCACTCTTATTTTAAGTAAAATTCAAACCGTTTTCACTTCTTTTTTTGTTGATTAAAGCATGTTAAAATTAACCAAAGTACATTATTGGAATGTTACTTCAATCGTTGGGATTATTCGTGAATTAATTCGAGTTCAGATTATTTATGGAATAAGAGGACCAGTTTGGATTATTCTTAACAATTAATCCTTATGTTTATGCCGGTTTTTTAATTGAATAAAATTATTATTAAGAGCATTTGAAAACCAATGAAATTTGGGCCACAACAAACTATGAGATCTATAACACAGGAATGCGATGGCCCGACATAAGAATTTGGACGGCTACACGGCCCAGATCTATAGAGTTATTCCTGTTGGCCCGATTAATATAGGCCCGCCCAATTCATATTTACAATTTACAAGCTGTTACATATATTCAAGTTTAAACAATCACAGTACATATTTAGAATTTACCCATTATAATGTACGGAGTACTCCGTAATAACTATAATGAATACGGAGTACGTAGTATAACATAATTTAAAAAAAAAAAAAAAAAAAAAAACACACAACAATAAACAAAAAATCGATCATATAAATTTGTAATAAGTCTCAAGAAACGCCATTTTCACTAAACCGTCTTTCACTCAGTGGCGAATCCAGAGTTTTCAGATAGGGGGTTCGAAATTTTTTCGAAACTAAAAACATTCATATATATTATACATTACAAAATATTTCCAATAATTTAAATTACATCATCATTCAAATGGCGCGTGGGGGTAAAAGATTACGTCGACTTTTCGCGGCTTGAAAATAATCCATTACACTATCATTCGTAACTTTGAAAAAGAAATCTCTCTCGATAAATGTGACCAAACTATCATTCAAAAATTGATCCGCCATACTATTCCTCAACTTGTTCTTCACGTAAGTAATCAAGTGAAAATTACCGAATTAGTGGCTTGAGAGTTCAGATTAAATTAGTTGTGTTTATTTGTTAGTTTTTTAATATTTTGATTTTGTTTTTGAAAGAGGAAGATTTTAATTTTTTAATGGGAGAGAATTTTAATTTTAGGGAATTAGTGGTTTGGGTTTAACTAGGTAAGTAGGCATGTGGGATGTGGGTTTTTTTTTTTTTTTTTTTTTTTTTTTTGGCAAGAGCTCGATTTTTTAATTTTTAATTTAATTTTTTTTTTTAATTTTTTGCCAAATGAGAGGGGGTTCCATAGAACCCATTGAACACTCCCTCCCTACGCCCCTGCTTTCACTTCAGTCTCTTGATGCTTAAAAAGTGATAACATTTAGGCTAATGGTGACCGTTGCTAAGTATATCGTGATCACTATTAAGAGGTTTAAAAGTGGTCACAATTTACGTACTCAAAAATGATCCCTAACAGTTTAAATATAATTACTTTTCATACATTTGAAGACTGATCTTTCAATTTGTTTGAGTGACTTGCTCGTAAATTTGAATGTTTCAATGCCAAAGTAATACCAAAGTTAGTTATTACAAAGACGGTCCCTAGTCTTATCTTACAACAAGAGGAAGAATACGAGCAATAATAATAATAATAATAATGGCTTAAAAAATGTGATAACTTAGAAGGATATGATTATAAGAAAACAGCTGTCTATATAGAAGAGGACAACTATGTCACCCTATCATCACCCCCTTCATTTTTAAAGTCCATTAATTATCCCTAAAGTCTACGTTCGATATTGGTTTTATTTGATTCCTTCTTTTGGAATGTCAACTAGTTGTAGGAGAATAAAGTATAATCAAATCATCATCTTCATGTATTTTTTCCATACAAGGAAAGTGATTTTAGAGTCGACGAGAGGCGGTGGTATAGTTATAGTCGTTTAAATATATTTGTAGATATTACGAGTATAAATTTTGTTTGATGACAGATTATACAGTTGGTGTGTATATATGATTGTGTTGGTTCAATTATCGACCTGCCTTTGAAACTTACTTAGCCTGAAACTGCACCCATATTAATACTCTCTCGCTCTATTTTGATCATTTGTTAGTTGTCTTTTATTTTGGTATAAAAATCAACAAAACCCCAGAAAAGATGTATGTACCTTTAATTAGATCAAATGATATGTGGAGTAAGAGTCTGCGCCAAGCGCATGATGGCGAGTGCGCCAGTCTGGGTTCGACTCACAGGTGAATGATAGACTGCGGATCACAAATGCTACGGGATGACTTACATGGCGCGTGGTTTGTAGGGTATTCTGCAGTCTTGAAAACCAACCCCTCGTTACCAAAAAAAAAAAAAAAGTCATAATGAAAAAGAAGTGTGAAAAGAATAAGGGTCAATGGGTTCATTAGTGGAATAAAAGAATCCGAAAAGAAAGATAAATAAATAAGTGATACACTAAAATTGGTAGTGTAAGTCTTGTGTGAAGCAGATGCTTGTTTCTTTGTGAAAGCAATTCGAATATTAAACAAAGACAAAGGGACAAGTGGGAAGAACATCTTTCTTCCCACTTGTCTTTGTCTTTAATATTTGGCCGTTCTACAAACAAGGTTCCTGCTTCATATGAGAATTTGTGAAATTGGTATAGGTAAACAAAATGATTAGATCGAAACCTATTGAAGTACTATAGAATACTTTAAACTTCGCTGCTAGAAAACATAAACCTCAATTATATCCCTTACCGTGTATGCAACTTTCAATGTATACCTTTTGCGTCCTTTAAAAATGTTCCAATATACGTAGTATATAGCATTATTTACAGAGTAAATTTAGCTCGATCTACTCCTAGCAATACAAAACATCACTCAAACTCTTTCCCGTTGAACTCGCTCATTAATGATACTAACCAGACTAACCCTAACCACAATTCCACAAAGGAATTAATATTTTGTTAGGAAAACAAAAGAGAAAAAGAAGCTTATAAATTAAAGATCATGTGAAGTGAAATAGACCACTTTAGGTATATGTCAAATTAGAGCATGTAATTCATGCATATATGTATCAATCAACATCATAAAACCAAGTACTATATTTATTTGATTTTTATATGATATGATTTAATTTAATTTGATTAATTTTATCAACTTGGTTATCAAATCAAATAATGTCGGCACCAATTAACACCACCCTAGTAATCTTTTTATACGAGTATAGTATAGTATATAGTCCTTTAGCATGTGAGAACATAATAACAACTAGTAATATATAACGGCCATCCTAGAGAACTTCACATTATTGTGACAATGACGATCGTTTTTGACACGGGATAGACTCGTGGTGTGTGTAGGGGAGAGGGGCACGGGTTGACGACGATTTTTAGAGAGAAATTCAATTATTGTGTTAATGTTTAATGATTATACTGTAAATTTATAAAAAGTACAGATTATTTTCGATGTGGTTTGTCTAACAGTGACAACAGAAAGGTATGTATCTATATGTTCAAGATAATTTTTCGAAGTACTCATCACAGTCATCAGTATGATAGCTGCTTTAACCTAATTTAGTACCATAATCTTTAATTAGCACGCGTATGTTGAGTGCTCATGATAAAACTATATACATGCTCCCTCTGTCTAGTCATTTGTTTACACTTCTCTCAAATCTCTCTCACAAAAAAGTCAAATTGTAAACAATTTACCGGAACGGAAAGGAGTAGTACTCTTTTTTAATTGTTTTTCAAAATTAGTTAAATTTGTTGTTGTTTAAACTCATATAATTATGATATAACGTATATATAATTCTGAAAAATAATGATCACGATTATAAGAACGGTCTAGTAAATACGTAACTAATTTACATTATCGAAGGTTGTACTTTATTATACGTTCTTTTACAAGTAGCTAGAGTGAAAAGAGACACAATCACACAATGACACTTAATTAGAGCTGTCAAAATCTGACCCGACCCGATAAACCGCCCGAAACCGACCTGAAAATGACCCGAAATAAACCTGCTTTTTTGACCCGAAGCCAAAATTGACCCGAACCCGAAACGACCTGGAAAAAATGGGTCAAAACCCGACCAGTAGCGGGTTAACCCGTTAAATCAAAAAAATTACATTCCAAGATAGAAAATGTCAATACCATTTTTTTTTTCACATGAAAATTCTTATTTCAAATCAATTTTAAAAATTTCACAACTACCAAATTATTCATAATTAACAATTTTCACTTAGAATATAATCTTTATTATTTATTGATTGTATAAACAATTGTAGTAATGATGTTTATTAGTTGCATTAGATGTTATGAATTTGAGACATTTTGAATCACTCTTTACGAAAATTTGAAACAAAAATATATGTTGAGAATAAGAGAAAAACATGTGAAAAAAAATGATACATATAACGATAATTCGGGATGACATTTTAGAACTTGAAGACATAACTTGGACTCTACAAGTATGGATTAAAATCTTCATTGTTATATTTCATTGTTTTACGGAATACTTTATAATTTAAAATCTTTAATATCCACGTCAACCACTTATAATTACTATGTTATATGTAATTATTGACTTAATAATTACACGTCTATAATACGGAGTACTTCTTTAGAAATATTATCAAGTTTTTACTTATAATTCAATTTTTTTTATTTTTTTTTATTCTATCATCAATTAAAATATTTTTTCTTAGTGAAAACTAAACTGTTATACAAGAAAAGAAAAAAAAATATCAATAAAGAGGCGTTGATTTGATTAACCCGTATTTTGACCCTAACCCGACCTGGAACCCGTATACACCCGACCTGTATATTACCCGAACCCGAAATACACCCGACCCGTGTGTTACCCGATTTTTGGTTATCCGAACCCGAAACCCGCCCGACCGACCTGTTTGACAGGTCTACACTTAATCATTAAAAGTTTCATCACAATAAAGAAGCCAATATATTATTGATTTTAGCTAATGCTACTCTATAGTTTTTGTTGTTCTTTAATTTACATAACATCATTGCACAAGCTTAGGGATTTTATTACCATTCTAGCCTTAGCTTATTTATAACTTATCAGTTACTCCCTTTTATTTATTGGAATTACAATATTTGCCTAAAACGGCGTATTTAGTAGAATTGCAACTGTTCCAAAAATATCTATTTGTTCCGTTTTGATATGTAACAATCCCATTGAATGGAAGGGAGTGTCACATACTATAAATTATATAAGCCGTTTGAATTTATTTAACTAACTAGTTGGAAAGTACCAGAGACGGGTCCGGGTCATACCCACAAATGGAATGAGAGAGTCCGCTCCATATATAAGGCCTAGAGAGTTCCATTCCAAAATCAATTGACAATGAGAGGAGTAACCCCTAGACTTATAAAGTGAGCAACTCTTACTTCCATAATCAATGTAAGGATCAATGTAAGACTTACATGTAAAGTATTATTAAAGATCTTTTCACAATATCTCTTGTGTCAGTTAATCTATATTACTCCGTATTTCTTTATATAACTGTATAATAAGATAATCACACTTTATATAGTAAAACCCGTTTAAATCGTTAATTCTACACATATATAACATAAAAACTGCTGAAATTATAAGTTTTTGCTATTAAAAAAACCACCTAAAAAAGTTTAAAAAAATAAATAGAATAATGAACATAGTTTATAGTAGGTGCTCATATAGAGTAGTAGAAATGGACAAAATGAGTTAAGACAAAAATTTAGTGTAAGAAATAATAAAAGGTGACAAAAAAGAAGAATAATCATGTGCTAAGCAATAAACACTCTGAAAACTAAGCTAAATAAGAGCACGCTTTGGATTGAATCAAGGAGACATTTAGCATCTCTTCTCTCTTTATTGCTCTCATTACACAATGTCTCCACCATTGTTAATTAAATTAGTGGACAATTTTATCGTAAAATCGTCTCCATATTAATAATCTGTTTTATTTATATAACAAAATTACTCTGTATATTATAAAAGTTCTTTTCTAAAGTAAATTAATTAAAAAATATTGAGATGAATGTATATTAATCGTAACTATTAAATTTGAATTTGTTAGTATTAAAGATATATACTCTCTCCGTTTCAGTGAATTGTTTATGATTTAATTTTTTTTGTGAGGAATATTTAAGCGAAGTGTAAATAAATGACTGAGACAGATGGAGTACTCTGTTTATATCAACTACACAAATCAAAACATAATTTAATCAAAACAAAATCACCATAAAATACGTGAAGTTTCTGCACGAAAAGTGAACCTTTTCAAGTAGAGTACACTTTGAAATGCTCATACAATTGTAAAGATTACAATACTTACATAAAATGATCAACATCAATCATAAGTGCTATAATTACTAAAACTTTTTACATGAACAAAATAATAATTTGACTCTTTACTAATTAAATAATAAGAGCAAATCTCGTAAAAGATAGTATTTCAATAATAAAGTGAAAGACGAGTTTTCTGATGCATAAAATATGACCATATTTAGGCTGATCGTGATCACTATTGAGTATATTATGATTACTATTAAATGTGGTCATTTTTTATGTATCAGAAAACTCGTCTTTATTTAGTAGAAGACGGTTTTTGTAAGACTTTAGCAATAGGTAAACTCATTACTCATTACAATGGAGTGAAAATTACAAAAAACAATTCACTTGCATGTCCATATAATGATACCATAGATATATAGACCTAATAATAATAATGGTACGGAGTAATAATTATCTATGCAATTAAACCGTTATACATCAGACAGTAATTTAATTTGCAGCTGTTTTTATGTATAACAGTTTTACACGAGACTAACTCGAAAAATTACCAGCAGAAGGCGGTAAAAACTGAGGAATAATTGGCATGGTAAAAGTACCCATGGTTGGTGAAAACTGAAGACTGTTACTAGGAACTTGAAATTGACGAAACTTGCTTCCGAAGTTTTCCAAATCTTTAACTTGGTTCCTAAGAAACT